>CM024644.1:25762854-26357215 GCA_014182715.1 Eucalyptus cloeziana | reverse complement strand
GACACTCGCACTCCTAACCTTTTTTTTTTACGCAAAAAAATTTACATTAATATAATATATTTACTTCAAACTTTTTTTTTATTTCAAAATCTCGAACTTGCGTCAAAGACTTTAAAATTTTAGTTATTTGACACGTTTACTTCAATTTTGAGATGGTATATCATGAGTTTTGGATTTTTGGTGTTACGAGAAAAAAAATGGAAAAAATGCTTCATGAAAAATTGAGATAATTGGGTCACGGTAGAAATAATTAAGGGTTAATTTTAACTTTTTGATGATGATTAAAATTAAAATCTTTTGTCGATAAACATGTTTAACACTGGGTTAATGAGACCTCGTTAGAGTTAACGGCGGTTCGATCTCCGAGGCGACGGTACCGTGGACCTGGTCGGCAGAGCAGCTCGCGTGGAGACAACGACACATGCCGTGGCCGGCAAGTTGACGTGGCTCCGTGCATGGTCACCACGGGCACTGACCCCGGTTGAAAAGTATCCGGGGCTCGCTGTCTCGGAACTGGTGAAGCCGCTCCTTCCACCCACGCCACCGCCGACTTCGGCTCGCGGCTCGGCTTCGGAGATGCGGCTCGCCGTGTCGCTCTCGCGTGGCACGTGGCTCCAGATCTGGGATCCGGCCCCACCTGCGTGTAATAATTAATAAAAAAGAAACCGGGGTTTCCCCCTTTTGCCGGCTCTTGTGATTGGGATCTGTACGGTGCGATCTCGACCGTCGATTCGTGCGAGGCTTGACCGGGGGAGGGAATGAACGGTTCGGACGGCGACCACGCATGGGGGCCAATTTCAATTAATTGAGCAACCGCTTTTAGAGGACTTTAATTATTTACTCCGAAAGCGTCTGGAACGGGTCGAGGCATTTTCTTTGATCGAGACTGAATTTTGATGGGTGATGGTGCCCAGCCATCCTCGCTGGGCCCCACCTTCGTGGGATGAACTAATTGGGACCCGCCAGCAATAAATTTTAAGAAAATGATTTCTAGTATTTCCTGTTCCCAACAAATAACGTCGCACTCAATTTTATCTAACCGCGAAACTAACTATACTAAACAAGGTATTGATTCCCGTCTAATTTTTTCTTTCTCAACAACGTCGTTGATTGTCATTTATAATACAGTCAATACTACAAAAAATTCAGACTAAATTAATTTTATGACCATAAAAACTTTTGAATTGGTACATTTATAATAAATTTACTAAAATAAATTTTTTAACAATTAAAAATCTCAAATCAACATATTTTGTGACAGATTTACTTTTTTAGTTTTTTTTAAATTTGATTAATACTTCGAAAATCCACGGGTTGGAGCAATCGCTGGTTAAAACCTCAAATTGTTATATTCCTAATCATTCACAATAATGTTTGAATTATGTTAGTGAAATGGGAAATCAGAGTGGCATCACATGGTTAAAATCACACACACACACAACCCTAACTTATCCATTACATTCGGGTCAGATCGAGTTGATCGGAATATGTTCTGTTTTGACGAGACCCACGTATACAAGTATATCGATCCGGTCGTGATCTATGTTGGATTTTGAAAAAGCTTTCGACTGCAGAGGTTTGCAGAGGGTTGCATAATTTAAGAGAATAAATGTACGATAAGGGAAAGTGTAGGTACACTCTGGGTTCTCCTACAAGAAAGGGCTCGATGTCCGGGAGCCATCATTATTTATGAGACAACATGATCCCGATCGAATTTTTTTAACTTATCGTGCTCCCCATTGCATCACCGTTATCTCCGTCCCTTGTGCATGAACAGTTCGAGAGAAGATTCTGATGAGCTTTGTTCTATATTAGAAAAATATTACAAAAATATTGTTCACCGTTAACTCAAAACTATTCGTACATTTTTTATTTTTTGAAATGAACGTGTTGTGAAATGCTCCCAGTCCGTCTTGACAATGCTTAAAAAGGAAACATTTTCATTTTCAAAGTTACAAATTATACGTAACACGAGAGAAAAAAATATATTAGTAATGACAAAACTACTATCACGAGAACTCAAATTAACACGATTATTTTTAAAATGCCAATTTGCTACCTCTTACACAAAGTCAATATGACGAAATATCAAATTACTTCTTCGCGTATTTCAACCTCTCGAACTCTCTCGCAAACCCTAACTTCTATCAGCCACAGACGCCATATCTCTCCTCCACCAGACATCGCCACATGTCGCTGACATCAATTCCCCTCCTCGTCATTACCCATTGATTATGCTCCCTCGCTGCTCAATCGAAGATGCGGCGGCCCGTAGCGGGCTTTGGCTACAGCGGAATTTGGCTAATGCGAAGATTGGATTTTTCAGTTCAACAAAAACAGGCTTCATATGTGATTGTATATGAAACGAACGGTTCTTCGCAGAGTTAAGCAAGGCACACAAGCGATATCTCCGTCGGTAGCGACACGATTGCTTGAAGGAGGCCTAAAGTTAGGTTGCATGCATCTGTACCGTCGTCATATAATGTCTGGATTTCCAAAGCTAAATCTAGAAAACGGCATGGCACTCCCCCAAAACACGCAGATAAGGAAAAGCCGCCCCGTGAAGCCACGTGTCGCGCTTATCCGGTCAAAATTCCGAAAGGGAGGAGGAGTCTTTGCTCGACCCCCATGTAAAACGATAAGCACGACTCGTTTTTGCGGCTAATTCTCCACCGAACCTCGCGAAAATGACTTGGGTTGTTCTTTGGGGGTTGGGGGGGGGGGCCGGTAGCCGCTAGATTTGGTGGAGAATGTTTCTCGCCCAGACAAGAACCCTCTACGAACACGTCATAATTCATTATATCTCGTCACAACTCCTTTAATAAAAAATAATAATATATCACAAAATCCAACAAAAAAAGGCTATGAGGCCAATCGATTAAAAAAATCCCATATGCTATTTTCGTCGTTGAAATTACGAGAAAAGATCCGAATCCGTCGTGCGAGAATCCATACGCAGCACGCACCCCCGGTCGACATGGCGCCAACAGAAAAAGAAAAAAAAAAAGAAAAGAAAAAAAGAACGCAGCGTTAATATCGCTCCACCGAAGCCGATGGAGAAGCTGACCACAGGAATCGAAGTTGACCCACGCGGAGGGGCGCGCGCGAGAGGTTTCCGCTGGGGCCCACCCCGGACTCCAAAGGCGGAACTTAAATGTAGTTCAATCCGCCAGGAAAGAAAGAGAAAAGGAAAAAAAAAGGAGAAGAATAAAAAAGGAAGACAAAAAGAAAAAGAAAAACAAATTGAATAGTACAGAGAGAGAGAGGAAGATGTACGTTGTACGTGACGGGTGGGGGGGGAGGGCGGGGATTTTCTATGCGCTCCACGCGCGCGTGTCCACAAACCTCCCATCATCATCTTCCCTCTCTCTCTCTTTTTTAATATATTATTTTTAGAAAATAATAAAATAACCGGGGGATCGTCTTCTTCGTGTGCAGATGGAGGAAAAGAGGGGGCATCCTCAATCCTCATCGGCGATGACAATCGGCCACTCCTATATAAACCCTCCGAACCCACTTTCCCCCTCCCCGTCCACACCTAACCTTCTCTCTCTCTCTTTCTCCCTCGATCGAAACTATAAAATCCCAGTCGCCCCACTTTGCCCCCATTACCACGGACATCTCCGGCTTTCTCTCCCTACAAGTCTCATAAGCCTTCTCTCTCTCTCTCTCTCTCCTCTCTCCTCCCCCTCGCGCACTTGGCAACTACCTTTCTCGGCCGATTTTCTTTTTCATTTTCTCGAGAAAATCGTACCGCCCACTATATAAAACCTGACTTTTCCCCAACCATCCCACTTCAACCCATACGTCATCCCCCCCTCTCTCTCTCTCTCTCTCTCTCTCTGCGCGCGGGTTGACCTTCCGTTTCCGTTACCTCGTGACTGTGTCATTTGAAGCTGAAGACGTTTCTCTCGCCCGTCTCTGTCTCTCCGTGATAATGGAAGAGAAGAACGACAAGAAACGAGCGCGAGATGACTCGGCTGTCGACTCGCCCGTGTCGAACCTCACACGGGTCGACTCGGCCGGCTCGGAGCTCGGCTTGCCCGAGTCGAAGCGGGTCGGGCCGGGTCCGAGCCGAACCTCGACTCGGCCAACTCGGATCTGTGCTCGCCTGAGGCGAAGCGGATACAGGAGGACCTGCTCAACATACTCGACGACTCGGAGGGCGTCGCGGACCGGGATCCGGCGATCCAAGGCCTCGATTCGGTCATCAGGAGCTTCGAGGAGGAGATACTCCTCCCTCAGGGGCAGTCCGTTCTAGATCTGTGTTTGGAAGCGGCTGAGACCCGGTCGGAGCTGGGTTACCTTCTGGAAGCGTCCGACGACGAGCTCGGCCTCCCTCCGAGTTTCGGTTCCTCCGCGGAAGACGACGGGAAGGCCGCCGACGGCGAGTTGCCGGCGCCGGCGACCCCCGGCACGCCGGCCGGGTTGGGATTCTGCGAGACGATGGCCTTTGAGAACGAGATGACGGGTTACGACTCATTCGAGTTTGCGTCCGAGGGCAGCAACAGTAATAACCATGAAGCGGGCGACGAGTTTGTGATGTTGGGCGGGTTGTTTGATTTCCCGGAAAGTAGTTGCGAACCGGACGACGGGCCGGAGATGTTGTGGCGGCCGGAGTCGTTGCCGGCGATTTGACCCGTCGTTTTTTCCAAAGGGGAAGTTTCGGTTAGCCGGTCGTTTTATGGGCGCCGGAACGCTTCCTGCGACGCAGTCGGTTGTTGATATCGATAGGTTGTACATGTCCACAAAAAGGAAAATCCTGATTAAGTGTTCACGTGAAGGTGGTTGAACGAACAAAACCTAATCGGCCTGTGCAGACAAATTTTATTTTATTTGGTTTTATTATCATTTTCCCCATAGAAATTCACTTAATCGACATTAAATTAAAACGGCAGAAAAGTTATGGAGGGGCGAAGTGCGGTGTGGAAAATTGAACTTAAAAATTTGAGATAATGAACGGAAATGAAATCGAAGAAGCAAACGCAACGCAAGGGCAGGCGCAGAATTGAGCCGAGCCTTTGTACGAGCGCGTGACATGACAAGTGCGGATGTTCTGTTTTTTCCCCAGTGACCGAAGCGATGCGAGGAATCTTTCGAGGCTCTTTCGCAGGCGCCTCCCCGGTTTCGGACGTTAAAGGAAACCAACATCACGTGAATTGGCAGGAATGCGACCGTTGCCTTGGCCTGTAGACCCATTTTTTCCAGTCAGTTATTATCGATGGTGAAAATACCGAAGATGCGTTCCGGAGTCTTCCTACTATTCCTCTTACCTTTAAAAATACCGAACGTGCTTTTGTATAATTTACGAAGGTTATTGTTTTTTCGAAATTGTTCGTCCATCCCAAAATGAAATTAGAAACCCAAACCGCCTTGACTTTCGTCACCCTGAAGCCTCGGGTGTCGGAGGAGATGTCAGCTGATCTGGGTTCTATTCGGGCTTTCATGGTGCCTGCGCCGATCCTGATAGGAAGGGGGGCATATGTGTTATGTGAGCTGAATCAAATCCTGAACCGCATAAAACCTGTACCGGGAAAACAACACCGACCAATTCGTTTTTCCTAATTCTTCCGACCTAATAAAACCTTTAATCTCAAAACTCCTCCGACCAACGACGACGAAGTCCTTCCCTCTCGACCACGCATAGAACCCGAAAACTCAACGCGTCTCCTTCGTCTGGTGGAAGACGCCTCCAGATCTGGAGGATTTTGATGGGCCATGGAAGCGTCGCGCCTCTAGATCTTTGAGGTGACGATCCTCCATGGTTGTCGCGGACGGACGACGAAAGTGAGCCGCGAAAGTGAGCCGTGGTGACCAGTGTGGAGGTCGCGATGGCTGCTGGCACGACGGTGGAGACGATGCAGAGTCGATTTTCCGCGAGCGAGGGTGAGGCGCTTCCCCCCGAACGCTTGCTGTACTCTTACATGGCGGATGTGATTTCTAGCCGTTGATTTAGCTCGTGCGCTTCTCTTATTCCATGCCAATCGCTGGTCGGTATCTTACGCTTTCCCAAAATCACTGGTTGATCTACACCCGTTCTTTTTGCGATTGAGCGACGATGCAGATTCAATGAGAACCGCAGCTTACATGTCACAATTGCTTTTGCAACTTGTTTCGGTTCGAATTATAAATCTGAACCGGATCAAAAAACAGATCATTTTATCCATTACCTGAATTGAAAGAGAACTGATCCAAAAGTTTTGATTTGAGTTGGGTCGGATTTCGGTTCGGGTGATTATTTTTTTCACCCCTAGTGGAGGTCAATATCAGTGGAAGTTTTTGAGAATTTGAAAATTTAAAGAAGCAACATTTTTTAGGGTAAGTGGAAGTAGAAGAAACGTGAAAAGTGACCGTGATTTTTGGGATTTTCTCTTATTGATAACGATGGAGATGTTTTGTGCCAAAAAATATATGCTGATTGGAGAGGAAAAAATCGGTTGGTGAAATGCCATGAACACAGACGGAGATATTTTTGCATTAAGCTATTGCTTGTGCCGTGGGACACGAATGTGTGGTTGCTCAAATCCCAAAATTGGGTCAGCTTCAAACGTCGAGGAGAGAGGGAGAAAGAAATGCGGTCCAGTTTGTTTCAACCTTCGGGGAAAATATTTTGTATTTGGCAAATATTTTTGAAAGCTCATTGGCTAAATATTAACATTCCCAATACTGAAAGCCCAACGTAGATCCAGATCAGCTTTGAGCATTGGAGATTTTGAAAATGCAAGTTCACTGTTTGTCACCGTCACTGTTCATCTTCTTCCCCGTTTGTTTTTGTCTTCCCCACTTGAGAGTCGGACTTCTCCGGCAGCCACCATTGCTGCCTTGGTGTTGTGTGTCCTCGATGACCACCGCCTAGGGTGGCGCGACCTGCGACCTAAGCGGCATCGCTTGGCGCGCTCGAACCATGTGTTGCCGCCTAAGTCCGCGCGACCTCAAGCTGTCAGATCTGGCCGTCTGGAGGTTAGATCTGGCGGTCCGGCGGCCAGATCTGGTTGTCGGATTTGATTTTCAGACTTAAAAAAAAAATAAAAATAGCAAAAGCCAATTACAAATGTGAGTTTTGCCAAACAGTGTTTATGTTAAAGTTATTTTTCAATGCTATTTAAGATTACAAATTACCAAACGGTGTAGCATTTCGGAAAACCTCTTTATCTCAAAAATATTTGCATTTTTTCAAAGTCATTTCCCTAAAGTTGAACCAAACGGGCCCTGTATCTCGGCTACACACATTTCCACATTGTTTTTCACATGAAATGTTAGTTTATTATGTTTGGATTTCCTTATTGAATGAAAAATATTTCTCTAAAAATGAAAAAAAAAAAAACGTTGCCAGCTCACATATTCCATTTTTCACATATGGAGTATCCAGACGAAAAAAAGAAAAAAAATGTCGAGAGAACATTGATTTTTATATAAAGAAACCACGCATCATTTGACCCGGACGAAAGACTTTAAGAAAAATTAAATCGTGATTTTTAAAAGTTGTATATTATTCTTAAATAGGAAAAATAATGATATTTACGAATTATTGGAAAAAAGTTTGGTAAATATCCTGGACAAGGATAATTCATATCACGGATTTTCAATTTATGTTTTATGATAGTGTTAGCACACAACAAAACAAATTCTTTTACGAGTCTAGCAAACCTAACAGCACTGTTATGCCGAATTTATATTGGTGTTCTTGTGACCACAAGTGTTATATCATGATAGGTGGGCAACTGGGATTATAAAATGGTCGGGAGACAATAAGATCTATATTCCTAATTTATTTAAAAAAACAAATCTAAGTAACAATGTTCAAGACTTACGGCAAAACTAATCGGATGCGATGGACATAGTTTGGAATACACCGTTTCGGGTTCAAGACTCCAATTGAAAACCCCGACAAAAGGCATTTACAAGGATAAATTTATCTATTTTGCATGAAAAGTACGCTGTTATTAGTCTAGATTAAGGCATATTAAGCACATCATAATTATCGATGAGATAAGCGGTTAAACAAGGACAATGCACAGCGCTTAAACCAGTCAACCGGTCCCCTTGGGAAAATTATAGGTGTTAAACAAGTCAACCGGTTTTTTAATGTCGCGAGATCTCTAGACGTGTAGACTACTAAAGCCCGACTTGATTCTCTACGAATTCAAGTCATTCCGGTGCCAAATCAGCAAGAGATCAAAGTCGCACTTAGGCAAATTGGGCCATGTGTGGTTTACATCATATAGAGGCATGTAAGGGAAAAATTGTCTAAAAAGTTCTAAACCTATTGCACTTTTGCTAATTCAGTCTTAAACATTTTAATTTCACAAATTCAGTTCTAAACCTTTTCATTTTTGCCGATTCAAGCCATTTGGCCAATTTTGACTGAAAAATGTTGACGTGGACCCCGGCGGTGCCACGTAGGACCGTCGCGTTGACGTTGACATTTTTTAATAATTTTTTGAATTTTTTTGTTTTTTACTTTTTTTTTTTGACTTTCTTGGCCTTTTTTGGTGGCTGGCCATCGGCCACAGCCAGCCGGCTGGCCTTGCTCGCCACAGGCGAGGCTCGACCAAGCAAGGAGGAGCCCCGGCAAGGGGAGCCCTCGCCTAGGCGCGGCCCGGCAAGGGTTGCTTGGGCGAGGCCGACCCTCCCCCAGGCTAGGGCGGCCTTGCTAGATCTGGCGAGAGGAGCCCTCGCCGGGGCTTGCCTCGCCCCTGGCCGGTCGGCCGTCGCTAAGCCGACGCCCGGCAAGGCCACCTTAGCTGGGTGAGGGTCGGCCTCACCCAGGCGACCCTAGGCCGACCCTTGCTGAGTCATGCTTGGTTAAGGGCTCCCCTCGCCGAGGCTCCTCCTCGCCCAACTGAGCCTCACTTGTGGTGGGCGAGGCCAGCTGGCTGTTTGTGGCCGGTGGCCGGTGGCCGGCCGTCGCCTGTGGTAGGTGGCCGGCCACTGGAAAATGCAAAGAAAAAAGCCAAAAAGAAAAGAAAAGAAAAAAAGGGAAAAATAGAAAAAAATAAAAATAAAAATTCAAAAAATATTAAAAATTATTAAATTTGTCCACGCCAACGCTAGCAACCTATGTGGCATTGCCGGCGTCCACGTCAGCATTTTTCGGCCAAAATTGGCCAGATAGACTGAATCGGCAAGAAGTGAAAATGTTTAAAACTAAATTGACAAAGTTAAAAGATTTATGACTGAATTGGCAAAGTGTGCAATAGGTTTAGGACTTTTTGGACAATTTTCCCCGCATATATGAATGAGCTTAACTTGGGCTTTAGGACGAAATCTTTCGTCTTATCGAGTAACCCTCGGATTTATCGAAAGTTTAGTGGGGTCGAGCTCAAGCTTCATAAGCATTGAGTTCAAATCAGGTATCATCCGATCCGATCAGAGGTCTAAATCAGAGTATTAAGTACTTCGACTCGGTTTGACTCGGCTTAGACATGAAAATCCCACCTCCATAAGCCCATTGTTCAGTTGGGGTGTTTATTCAATAGCATCCGCATCTTATCTTGCAATAGTGTGGTGCGACGGTACCTCCTGTGGTATTTCGAGCGAATAATAACCAGGCGAATTAGAAAGGCGAGTTACAACATCCAATGCCAAAATGGTTGCTTGCCAAATCAATTGCATAGGAGCGTAAAGCTCCATTACAATCAATCTTGAGAAATTCCGTAATTTGTATAGGCTTAACTCCCTAAAAAATCCTAAAGTTCAGGTGTAACTTTAATTCTGCCCCGAATTTTTTTATCTAAAAAAAAAAAATCCCGAATTATCACTTTAGTATTAAATCTACCTATATGTTGAAAAATTGCTTCTAATTTCTTCAAAATTATCAATATTAGCCAGCCGCCGGTTAGAGGTCCGTCATCAAAATTTGTGTCTTCATCAACATCCCCCCTTTTTATGAAATAACAACCACCTTCTAATGTTAATAACCTTAAAGATGCCAGCAGCAATTTTTGAACACATGGGCAGATTTGAGATTAGAGTAAAAATTGATAATTTTTTTAGACAAAAAATTTGGGGTAGAATTGGAATTATATTTAAAGTTTGAGATTTTTTTTTTTATTTACAAAATTAGCCAACTTGTATGTCGGGACATCACGACAAACATCGAAATAGTGCTTCGATTCTATTAGCGTACGATATTACTTGGGGTGAAGTTGGTCTTGCAAATAACTTCGGGCATCCAAAGACTCCTCGTGCCAAAATTAAACAAATTATGTGGGCCCTGTCTAGGCTTGTGCCGACTATTGAAGGGTTAGATTTGTGTTGCCTGACCTTGGTGTCGCCTCACTTGGGGTCATGTGACCTTGGCGAGGTGCCATCGCCTTAGCTTTGTTTGAGCTGCTAAGTTTTTAGCCTTTGTTGAATAGCTAGATTTGTGCTACTTCCACTTTCGTTATTATTATTATTATTATTATTATTATTATTATTATTATTATTATTATTATTATTATTATTATTAATACTATCTTAAACTAGAGTCCTTAACAAGTTTGTGCAACTGTGTTACTAAACATTATTTGTATTTCGTGAAATCTGTTTTAGTCTAAAGTTCTTTTTATTTATTTAAAGACCTTTCCTAAATGTTCTGTCAAATGCACCCTCTATCCATTATGACATTTGTTAATGCTGAACTCATGAACCACCTTTTCAACCAAATCAGCTCCTATAGTTAATTTGCCTTGCAAAATTCGGATGCTTCAATTAGTGACTGCAAAGAGGAAGAGTACAAAGAATTCTAAGTATGATTCTAGAAAGTCCAACATCTTACCTGAATGTGACTCTTTAATATGCATTTTTCTTCGCGAGTTGTGGGGAGACATTGACGCGTAAACCTGTGACAATTGGCAATTCA
Organism: Eucalyptus cloeziana; assembly: GCA_014182715.1. NCBI lineage: Eukaryota > Viridiplantae > Streptophyta > Magnoliopsida > Myrtales > Myrtaceae > Eucalyptus > Eucalyptus cloeziana. Next base: position 26,346,369 of record CM024644.1, on the reverse strand, counting down.
CCTATGGGCAAATATCCATAACTAAGCGCCCTCGCACCCCCCGATGATGCGAAGTGCTCCACAACGATCTCAAAACTTACGGCGACCAAATCCAAGTGCATGCATGGTACTTTAGTGGAGGTATTATTGTGGCTGCCCATTAGATAAGGATCAAGTGGTGTAAAATCAAAATTACATATTGTCGGAATTTATAATCTCTCGACGCGCCTTAATCTTATCCGGTCAATCCCGTCACTCTACCACGCGTAATCCTCTAATAGGTTACTTGAAAAACTCCTTTACCAACATTGAAAGGAATCAAGCGGGAGCAACTCCACTCTCAACCATAGGCTTTGACTATCTCTAACAACTCCTAATCTTTCTAGATCCACGTGGACCGTAGCATGCGCATTCACTTTGAACTACCCAAGAGGGTTTGCATTTAATCATGACTGGCCTCTTTTGACTGCCTCAAGTGATGCTGAGAGGGATAGTGATACTCATGAGAATGGGAATGAATCAACTCAATCAACTTACTAGGAATTGCATATGTGTTCTTTAATTGTTTGTACATGTAATAAATATTCCATTATCGCGTAAATAATATCTTTTTATGAGTCAAAACACTCAATTGACTCACTTATTCATATATATAGTCAAAACAACCAATTGACTCACTTTCTAGTCCTGCCAAGGTTATCAGAAAAAAAAAATAGAAATTATCCAAGACCCAAGCAACCATTTATTTCATAGAAAGAATAACCATCCTCACTTATTGACACCATTCAGAAAATAACCACCATTTTCTGGTGTCAATAAGTGAGGATGGTTATTCTTTTGTCATGCAAATTTCAATCATGATGTGTTCGTTTCACATGTTTATTTAACTCTCACAAGCGTTTGGCGTATGATGCTCAACTCTAGTTCTTTTCTTAATCCAATACCCAATTACTTAATAGTTCTTACGATAATGGTATGCATACTTAAAGTAAATCTATATACTTAATAAATCTAGGCCTTGTTCTCGTCGAAGGAAACTCCCTCAGGCCACCATTCGGATAGATGAATTACAATCATGAGTACTCCCTACATTTAAATATTGCATTGCACACGGATATAAAAAAAGAAAAGAAAAGTGACGTCATCTTTTTTTTTTTTTTAATAAATTTATGTAATGTAGATTTAATATATGTTTCATGATGGACCCGGTCTCTCATTCATTTACTAATGATAAAGTATAAAACGGAATACATTTTTTTTTTTTAAAATGCTCTAGACAATAATTTTATATTTTGTGATTGGTTTGTTCATTTTAGGGATAATGACGCAAATCTTGAACTTTGACTTAATATATAATGTGATTCTTAAACTTTACCCTAATGTTTATGGTCTTTTGACTTTTGATACATATTTAATGTGGTTCCTGAACTATATTAAAATGGTCAAAGTAGTTATTCCATTAATTTAAGATTAGGGACAAAATTTTCATATAATTCAAGAACTAAATTGAACATGTACAAAAAATTCATGACCTACATTTTAACAAACTAAAAGTTCGGGAATTATATTATGCATTGGACTAAACTTCATAGACCGTTTATGTTATTTTTCCTTCATTTTAAGAAGTTAAAAGGATCATTGCACAGGTTTTGGACTTTTAGAGTCTTAAATTCATCCGTGGTGAAATTGGGTTTGCGCCGTAACTATTCACCCACCTATGGCAAATGTCCATCGCTAGAATACAAGTCGATTATGTTTGTTCACGACATGTCTCAAATTTATGATTTTTTTTCTTAAAACCAACGGGAGCTTTCTATAACTGGAGAGCGTATGAGATATAACGGCCGCCCAAGAGGATACTTAACAACTTCTTTCGACTTGATCTACGTTTCTTATCCACCCGCTCACGTCCCCGCTTCCACACTCTCAGCCACCCACTCATGGCTCTAACCACAGTCCACGGCGGTGGCGGAGGTGGCGGCAGGATCCTCCCCGTCGCCCCCACCAGAGCCAGAACCACGAGCACCGCCGTCCCAGTTCGCCGCCTCCTCTTCCCCATCTCGCCCAGAAGAACCCTCCACATAGCCTCGGCCAAGAAGCTCTCCCCGAGGACCGGCAAATTCGACAGCAAGAACCGGAGGATCACCACCACCACCCCGACCGAGGGCCAGCAGGATGGTGTAGATTACGTCCAAGGCCAAGGGGCGGCGGAGATCGAGAGGGTTGGGCCCGAGAGCAGCGCCATGGAGAGCTCCGGCGTCGCCGGCGACGATGGGTACTTCCTGCCGGAGCTTCCTGGGGACAAGCCTGATTTCTGGGAGGGCCCTCAGTGGGACGCTTTCGGGTTCTTCGTGCAGTATATGTGGGCTTTCGGCATCGGTTTCGCGGTGAGTGACTCGAATGCTCGTTCTTTCGCCGTGTGGACTCCGTTCTGGGTTCAGGTCGATGTGTTTGGTATAGTGTTGGTGTTTGATGGTTGCTTGTGCTGAACCCTCAACCTAGTCCAGAAGTCGCGGAACTGATTTAGTGAAGTCGGTAATCTTTTATCATGCGCGGAGAGCCCTACAACTTGTGTAAAAGCGAAACTCGGTACTGACTTTTCCATGGAGCGATCAGGTGCTGAAGTTTTCAAGTGCTTGCGATGATCCCATCATCTGTTAAAAAGGCTTTGGGGCTTTACTATTATGGTCGAAGAGTTATATGACCGAACTGCACTTCGTTGGGTCTTGGGAACTTTTCTGGTACTTATGCTCGTTTCTTGACATTAATAGGACAGAAATTTCATGATCATAGAATAATCATATGAAAGTGGCTGAACGGATGGAAGTTTGTGGGGGAAGATTCCGAGCACTTCATGTTGCTCACGGTTGATTGAAAAGGCTCTAGATATTTCACCCATCACCTTAGCAGTCCTGATAATTCAATTGAACTTTGGAAATAGAATCTTCTAATAGTTCAGTGGCTTAATCGAGTCTCCGACCCTGTGTGATTGTTTGAGAATATACCCTTAAGCTGTCTATTTTATTAGATAATGACCTCGGAAGTTGATTAGCTAGCATAAAACAACCCTGTAAGTCGATGTAAATGCTCTTTCTGGAGGTCTTTTTATCTCTGGAGAGTCTCTCTTTTCCCCTTTGAAATATTCGTTGATGGGTAGATTTCAAGTAGTCGAAGACTTGCTCTGGAAATCGGTGGCTTAGGAGTTTGTGTTCTTTTTCAGCAGACATTTCTCCAGAGGCCTGAAAGTCTTCATGTCTATATTAGAACCTCGACGTCCTGAACACTGGAACTAAAAACGAACTCTCATGCTGGCAGATTCAGGTGACCGCATGGTGTTGTGTAAGACATGAGAAGCAATTGCCTCTTTTTTAAGTTTTCACGATAGAACAATTTAAGACGCTACTTCAGTTCCCTTTAGCATAGCCTGTTAAAACCGTGGTTTTTGGTGCACGTAGTCTTCTATGGCATCCAAACTGAGTTGGTGTTTAATGTGATTATTTTCTTTCAAGTTTGGCCTTTGTCTTGAACTTTTTAGAGTCCAATTTCCAGTCTTCTTTTGTAATGTTGAGCACCTCAAAGTTTTAAATGCATATATCAGTAGCAGCATCGAAAGTTACCTTGCATTTTTCATAAATTTTCCTAGGTCGAACTGGTTGCTTGATTAGACACGAGAATCCAACAGCTTTTCTTGGACTTTTAGCCAGTGCTGGCTAGTGGGTTGCGTTCTGAACCTGGCTTTGGATTTCTGACATTCACAAATTTGGAGAAGCTTTGTCTGTATTTGGTAGCAGGGTAGTCATGAGTTACTGAAGAAGAGTAGTAGCATCAATTGAACGCCGTCCCTGCATTTAGCAGTTAAAATGCCGAATTGATAAACCCTGAAGGTCATATTCAATCAGCAGGCATCATTTTCCCCTTTGCTAAATAAGCAGTGTGATAAAACAAAAAGGAGAAAGCTGCAGAATCTGGCAAAATTGGAACACTTCGGTTTGCATACTGCTGACTCGCCTCATCTCGCATTTTGCTTATACCTTTCTACGTTGTACTGCTATCCTTATGGCCTTATTTTCATAGAGTAGTTTTCGAATGTGTTGGATTCCTCGGTTTCACACCGGTGTATGCGTTGTGTTGTCACCCGCCAGTCCATGTATGAGGTGTTCACTCCTGCCCCGGGGGGGGCGCGGGGCACAGACAGACCTTTGGCAGCTTGAGAGTCTAATTCATGCCTCTCTTATTTTCTTTCGACAGTTGATTGCATGTGGCATCGCCGTCGCGACATACAATGAAGGAGCTACAAACTTTAAGGATACGCCGGTCTACAAGGAGTCGGTCCAATCACGGGATCTCCTGGAAGAACCCGACGCTAACTCGGATGTGTTTGAGTCCAATCCAACTGAGGTGGCCCCCAGCTTGGAATGAATAGAGGCACACACCATTGAATGGATCTTGTGTTGGATCATATAAGTCTTAGACAGGGAAACAAACTGGGGAGAAGGGACTTTCTCTCCATTTAGAGGAAGTTACTGTAAGTTCCTTCTGTCATTGTAATTCAAATACTTTGATTCCGAAACGGATATAATGTTTTTCAAGCATGAGCTGAAAACCAAGGACCCTGAACATGAATTGCCGTCGATATACAATTGCTTGAATCTCTTTTCGCACTTGCAATGAACTTGTGATCCGGCAGCTGTCTACAATCCGGGAGCTTTTAAGGTCGGGGTCAGTGGATCCTGTCACGATTTTTGGATGCCGGACTAGGTGCAGAACATGCCCGAGGTATCCGGAGACATCGTCCTCCATTCTAGTCCGCGTCTCTGTCAGCAACTGTTGATGCGAGGAAGAAGAACGAGAGGGCATGACATTGAGAGCGGGATAGGAGGGAGAGGATGAACTGATAAATGAATCAATGAAGAATGAAATTCTATGAGTTTTTTTTCAAATCTAAATAATTTAGCATATTTATTCGATCCATGAATTCTAAACATTTAAAACAAGAATGCAGATTTTCCGGAACATATGCATACATGAGCCCCAAAGCACAAGATTCATATTCATAACGTTAAATATTAAAAAAGATTACGTTATCCACAATTAAGTTTTGATGAGAATTTCTTCAATTAGGTGTGTTAAATCCTGCTCTTAAATCGCCCTTTCCCCGCTCCTAATTCACATATGTACTTTTAATTAAAATTTGCCTACTTTGTGACTACTTCATAGTTTCATAGTCCTTTCTTTTGGCCATCAAATTTCTAGTTGGTCGTATATAATAGAGATCCGGGCAAGTTATATTACAAGTCCTAAATCTTATGTATGGAATATAATCGAATCTTACATATTTTAATTGATTCAATTGAGTCTTAAATCTTTATCAAAATGTACAATCAAGTTCTAAATCTTACGACTTGTCCAGTTAAATCCTCAACATATACAAAATTATACAATTAAGTTCATGAAAAAAAAGGGGATTAGATAGTTACTAATTCACTCTTTGCAATTGGCGAGGTCATGTCGTTAGTAGAAGAGTATTCAATTAAGTTGAAAAGTGTAATTTAAGAATTTCGCTTGGACGACTCTCTGAGCAACTAAGTGTGAATGAAAACTATTTTATTTATCTTTTTTTTCTATATATATTTTTTTTTGTTCTGGAAACATATTTGAAACATAAATCAATTTGGTAAGACAATTTCATTTTTTATCTCTAGAATAAATTTTAAGCCTAGAATAAGTTTGGAAATGACAAGTAATTTTTTTTATTTGTTTATTGTTAGAATAGAAATAGAAACAAAAATTGTTTCTCATTCTTTCCCTTCGTTAGTTGGGCCATTATTATTACCGTTGGCCGCCGACCAGAGAGAGAAAATTTAGAAGGCCTATTAAATGAATTTCTATTATTTGTATAAAATTTTTATGTTATTATCATATGCGTTCAAAAACTTGTTCAAGAATGATTATAAATTATTGTCAAGAATGAAATGATTATCAGTCTTTCATGCACTGTTAATAATCGAGAGAATCGGGTTGCTTTTGTTTTATCGAGCGACCAATCGGATCCGAAAACAAACACCAGGAGCGAGTCCGGGGCTGTTGGAGCGAAAACGGGTACACCGTACGGGGGGGAATGATTTCGGAGATGTCGTCGTTCTGAATCGAACTCTTCGAATTTCACGATCGCAGATCTCTCTCTCTCTCTCTCGGTCCGTAAGATCCGTCAATTTTTCTCGTCGCCGATCGGCGATTCTCTTCCATCTCCGGAGGTCCGAGAGGTACGGTCTCTTCATGCATCCTCCCACCGATCGCGTCTCCATTTCCCGAGACCAATCGATGGCGGAACGTCGCGATCGCTTCACGATCTGTTCCTCGCTCCAGTCGTCGCCTTCGTGTTTCGCATCTGCATGTTCTTAATCTAATCGTGGAATCGGGACCTCATACCGCCCGTTCCTTTTAGGTTTTGGAATTGGAACGCGATCGTGCCTCTCTGGGTAATGTGTGGTCTGTAGATCCACTTACGGAGAACCGCTTTGGTCGAGCTTGATTGAGTTCCTTGCATTGAATTTTCATTTTTTTTTTTTTTTTTGGATTAGTCGCATTTCGCGTGTAACGGAAGTGGTTCTTCGTTCAACTAGTGGGCGGATTCTTCGACAGCTTGTTCTTTTACTGGCGGCTATACGGATTCCTGAGAGTTGATAATGGCCGTGATCGAGGAGCCATTATACCCTATTGCGCTGCTCATAGACGAGCTGAAGAATGAGGATATCCAACTCCGTCTGAACTCCATCCGTCGGCTCTCCACCATTGCTCGTGCCCTCGGGGAAGAGAGGACGCGGAAGGAGTTGATCCCGTTTCTCAGCGAGAACAATGACGACGACGACGAAGTCCTCCTGGCGATGGCAGAAGAACTGGGAGCTTTTCTCCCGTATGTCGGAGGTGTTGGGCATGCGAATGTGTTGCTGACGCCGCTGGAAACACTTTGTACTGTCGAGGAGACCCGTGTGAGGGATAAGGCAGTTGCATCTCTGTGTAGAATTGGGGATCAGATGAGGGAGCAGGATGTGGTCGACTACTTCATTCCCATGATGAAGGTGCCTCGTTTTCTCTTATCATACAGATGCTTGTGTTGTTGGTCTAGTTGTACTTTTGTTCTTGTAAGTTGGGTGTAAGCTAGAACAGACAGAACCAGATGAAGCTTTGGCATTAATCTACTATGCGATTTTTTGGAGAAACAATTTGCCTAGTGAATAGTTGAAAAAACGTCCCTCATCCCTCTCATTTGCCTTCTTCAGAGATTAATTCTGTAGTGTTTGAGACCCGTTAATGGTTCAGATGTGAACACAAAAAGGAGAAATTCCAAACTTTCAAGGGGAACAAATGAAATGCGTTAGTATATCTGTGGTTAATTGATCGGCTCTGTATTGTCATGTTTCTTTTTTCTTCATCACATCATTTACTTAAGCCACAATGATTGAATAATACCTGGCTTTCTTTATGATTATCACTTCTAGAGGCTGGCTGCCGGGGAATGGTTCACAGCTCGTGTTTCGGCTTGCGGCTTGTTTTATGTTGCTTACCCTAGTGCCCCAGAGGCGTTGAAGACAGAACTGCGGGGAATATACGGTCAGTTATGTCAAGATGACATGCCAATGGTCAGAAGATCTGCTGCGACAAACCTTAGGAAATTTGCTCCTACTGTTGAAGATGTGCATCTGAAAACTGATATTATGTCTATATTCGAGAATCTAACGCAAGATGGTATGCAAATTCACACATGTGCCATTATCAACAAATACTTTTTGTAAAGTTTCTATTTTGGATATCATTCAGTTATGATCTAATCCTGTTGAGAATATATACATAACCACAAGTAGAATTTGCATCTGTAGTCTGTTGGACGGTGGTGGTATATTTGCACTGAAGAAATAGAATGGCATATTTATTATTACAATTCTGTGGCATGATTGTGCTTTCAACAATTATACTATCTCACATTTTGAATCCAAGTGTAGTTAACTACGCTAATCATTCTTATGGTGTTTGATTGGTTTCGCACATACAATGTCTAAGTCTCCAATCCCCTATAGCTAATCTTTGCTAACTTTATCTTCTGTATAGTGAATTTTCTTCTGCTGCAAGGTACAAGAACAACTCATTGCCTGTACAGATCTTTGGGCTTTATTTTAACTGGTTTTGGTTATCAATAAAATTATGCCTAATCTGCAGCTTTTATTGGATGTGAATTTCTCTGTAAAATTGCGTAATGAGAGGCTACTTGGACATATATGTGGGTCGTAATTTGTGAAAGTACATGTTAATCGTGTACATAGCAGCTGGAAATAGACAACATGGTTTGTTCTTATATTTTTAGTTATCTTTGTTGGTGCGGGATGTGCTTCAATTGCTTTATGCTTTCACATTGCAGCAGCGAATCTTCGTTCTTCTTCTTTGTCCTTTTCCCCTTCAAATTATTGTGTTAAGTTGGAGTTCATTTATATTGTGAATTGGTTCAGATCAGGATTCTGTGCGCTTACTGGCCGTTGAAGGGTGTGCAGCTCTTGGGAAATTGTTGGGACCCCAAGACTCTGTGGCCCATATCCTACCTGTCATGGTTAACTTCTCCCAGGTACACCTTTTCTGTTTCGTGACTTGATGTAATTCTGGTCAGTTCTCCATTTCGTGTTCTAGTCATCATTTATCGTACTTTTAGTCAATGATATGTCTAGTCGTGGCAAGTGTATGGCTTCATACGTGTACATATATTTATACTTTTTCGGATAGCAGACAAGTGCACTTCTTGTCTTACGCAACTCTTCTAGAAAGTATGTCAATCCATTTTGAGAAGATATTGCCATGCTAGCAATTATCTAACTTTAGCAACCACAGGAGCTGTTCAAATGACCTCATCATGGTTACATCTTTTGTGAAAATTTGAAGTCTCAGCCTGTCAGATGCTTACATGATAGGTTTTTGGACAGCAATAGAATTCTAATGATCATAAAAGCAGACTTATTAAAGAATTTGGTTTATAATGTCTAGGACAGCTTCTTATATGTATGATTAGATAAGTCCACTTAGGGCTCCTCTAACTTGATTGTTTCTTCATTCCCCTCTTTGACAGGAGCATGGACGCATCTTTAAAAGTATTAAATAAGAGGCAAACCAGCTAAATGTATTACTATAATTTGTTGCCTTTTCTGGTGTGCTTTGTTAAGCTGTATGTTGCGAAACTTAATTTAATGACAATTGATGATTGGTACTTGCCATTTACAATTTGTTCAGTTGGTTTTGCAGATTTGGATGAGATTTGCTCTCTTATATTCTGACAGTAGTGGAAGTTAATCTATGGTCATACTAAGTTCTCAGTTCTCATGATCTATACCTTTCTTCTGTTAATAGGATAAGTCTTGGCGTGTTCGTTACATGGTTGCTCAGGAATTGTATGGGCTATGTGAAGCTGTTGGTCCTGAACCAACTAGGTAATTATTTTTATGTGGCCAAGCTTTTTGTTCGCGTTTTATATCTCCTGCTTCATAGCGAGCTACGTAAGTAGTGAGAACTTCTGATAATAGTGAATTTGATGCATTTAGGTTTTATATAGTGTCCATAACCATAACAATTATCGCTACTCTCTCTCTTTGTTTTTCATTTTTTTTTTTTTTTTTTTATGAAAATTTGATATAAATCTAAGTTGCTGATGAAATCTTTGTACCTTTTGCTGGATTATTGTTTTCATGCAGGTCAGACCTGGTTCCTGCTTATGTTCGCCTGCTTCGTGACAACGAGGCTGAAGTGCGTATAGCCGCTGCAGGAAAAGTGACCAAGTTATGCAGTATTTTGAATCCTGAACTTGCAATTCAGCAGATTCTTCCTTGCGTGAAGGTGTGTTGGTGATCTAGCGTTTTCTTTTCGGGATTAAATAATCATAGTAAAGCTCCCTGTTTGGCTTTTATCTATCCAACCTATAACCATGTCCTTTTCTTTTGCAGGAATTGTCTACAGATTCATCACAGCATGTCAGGTCTGCTTTGGCCTCTGTCATAATGGGAATGGCACCAGTTTTAGGGAAGGTTGTAATCTCTCTCATCACATGAAATTCTTTTCTTGTACTTCGTGCCATATGTTTCTAGTTCAGCTCCAGGAGTGATGGTACTCTATGTAGGCAGTTTCTTTTTTCCATTTGGCGTGAATTTGTACTGCAGTTTTAATTTGTCTGACCCCCTTTTGAGCCTTTCCTTCATGATTCCGTTGGTTTGAAACAATGTTTTGTTTTCAGATACATTGTATTGCTGGAAGCCCACATGCTATAATGAACGTATGAGGGGAAAAAAGAAGCCTGGATTACTTTTCGTGAGCTTATGAAAACTCTAATTAAATCCAGTTACTTATATTTCTATGTTTAATGGTTTCTGGAAAATTATGTCTTGGGGTGATAAAAGGCCTGTGATGCACAAATGGACCTAATTTCAAATCTGATTTTAGTGTGGAAAATCTTGAATATGTTAGGATTCAGGTTGGTTTCGCGAACTATGAGTTGAGCAATTTGCAAAAACTGAAGCAAACTAGACTGTCTGGCTCAATTATAAAGGTTTTACTGTAGATACTTTGTTGGTGTACTAAGCCCTTTTTACCCCATCCATGTCTGCCTGCACTTCTCTCGACCATATCTCATATTGACAATATTTGGTCTGACTGCTCTTTTGGAAGGGGTGAGAGTAAATACAGTATTCGCAGTAAGAATCTTCCTGAAGGCTGGATTCGAAAGTTTCTTTTTCTTGGGTTGGGGTGGGGGCAGTTGCAGTCTTTGCTCGCTAGGGAATATGATTTCAATAATGATTCTGTGCCTATAAAATTCTACATAGCTTATCTCATTCCAATCTTCTCAGTATTAAGGGTCAAACCTGTGACATGTTTTTCCTTGCAGGATGCCACGATTGAACAGCTACTCCCAACATTCTTGTCTCTTCTGAAAGATGAATTTCCTGATGTTCGACTGAATATCATTAGCAAACTTGATCAAGTTAACCAGGTTTGTGGAATCCCTTATTGATTGTCAAATCACATTTGCCTGGGGCTTGTGATATTTCAATTGAGTGGACTTGGAGTATGAATATTAGCAAAAAAGCTCCAAATGTGTAATTCTATCTTCAAGAAAAAACCCTGTTTGGATTTGATTTTATTAAGCAAATTTCACTTTTATAAAAATAAAGAAATTGAAAAAACATTATGTTAAGTTACAAAATTATTTGCAGATCTACAAGCCAATATTTGTATGTTTTAAATGATTCTAGATGTTTTGTGTTAAATAAAAGTCAAAATGTAGGGGTTGCAAGATTTGAAAAATACAAAAAGTGCTTAAAATAAGTCATACTATGCAGATAAATATATTTGTCATATATCCATCACATGGAAGGACTTTTCATGCTTTTACTGTCTAGTATCTAGATAATTCGAACATGTTAGGTAAAGTAGAACTTGTAAGGCAAAGCTGCAGGGACAGTTCCGATATGTCTTCGTCCTTTGCATCGACTTTTTACATCTAGATGTGTCGTCCATTTGGCATGTCAACCATGCGTGAGCTGCATATCTTAAGGGCACATTTGTTTTATGGAAAACTCAAGGAAATATTTTCATTATCCACAAAAATAGTTAGGCATAAATTGTTATCGATAATAAAAATATTTTCCATTGAATAATTTTGCTAAGTGATATAACCAATCATTTTTTGGAACATGTTTTTCAAATCTTGAGTTTTTTGTGAAACAAACACATCCGAAATTTGTCTTCATTTATTTGTGGTGTTTTTGGAACTAAAGGTGTTTGTGGAACTAAACAATATCAAAACCACAGAACTTATGCAGTGCTTGTTGATTGTTATGGTAAATCAGAACTGTGCTGCCTCATATAGGCTGTTAAGCATTATCAATTATAGGAAGTTTCTCCCTTTAAAATATGTAAGTAAGGATTCTATTATCTCTGACATATCTAGGATAAATTCTTTACATTTTCAAGGTGCGTTCTTTTGCCATTTGTTGTGTAGAGAAACTAATAATCTTCTACCAGCAAATATTTGCATAGCTAGTCAGGGTGTATTCGCAGTAATTGTTTTACCTACTCTTTGCTCTATGGGTTTTTTTGCTATTTATTAACTGGGAAAAGCTAATTTGCAGGTGATTGGAATTGATCTGCTCTCCCAGTCCCTATTACCTGCTATTGTTGAACTTGCAGAGGATAGGCACTGGAGGGTTAGGCTTGCCATCATAGAGTACATACCGCTGCTGGCTAGCCAGTTGGGTGTCAGATTTTTTGATGATAAGCTTGGTGCTCTGTGCATGCAGTGGCTGAAAGATAAGGTGATTCCTTCCTATAATTAGCATTGTATATACATGTGTTGTGCATGGGGTAATGCTTGTGAATTTCTTTACCGTGTCATTCATCCTTGGAGTAATTTGGTGACATGTGGAGTAGGGGTGTGCATGGTCCGGGTGGGCGGTTCCCGACCTAGAATCGAGAACCGCCCGCTAAAGACCGGTTCCGAAAAATTGGAACTGGGATCCACCCGTTTGTTGCATGGATCCACCCGGGAACCGGACCGTCGGTCTGGTCCGGTTCCCGGGTGGATCCATGGAACCGATCTTGACGCGAAACAATTTTGGTTTTCAATATAGAACGACTACGTGAGATCAAAGCAAGCCAAAGAAAGAAAAACCAAATTTAAGTACGTGGAGATGTGGACAGCAAGAGAAGTAAACACAGTGAAATGGCGATAGGATTAGGAGCCAAAGACGAAGGGAGTGAGATGAGATTTAGGGTTTCTTTTAGTATTTTTTTTTTTTTAATATTAAAAAGGTTCCGGTCCGGTCCGGGTGGGCGGGCGGGCGGATCCGCCCATGGAACTGGGAACCGGACCGGTACCCACCGGTTCCCATAAATTGGAACTGGGAACCGGACCATTTCCCTCAAGAACCGCCGGTTCCGGGCGGTTCCGGTCCGGTTCCGGGTGGTCCGGGCGGTTCCCGGGTATTTTGCACACCCCTAATGTGGAGCATCTAAACATGTCCATTTTAATAAGTTTGTGATGGTTGTAGGTTTACAGTATCCGGGATGCCGCTGCTAACAATGTGAGGTGCCTTGCAGAAGAATTTGGACCAGAATGGGCAATGGAACATATAGTTCCACAGGTATCTTCAGCTGTTTCTTTTAAACTATTAAAAAAGTGGATAAATGAGATATACATGAGACTCACAACACATTCTGAAATCGAATTTTCCTTCCTGCCTGCATGGTAATTATTTCCATGGGAGATTATGTAGTGGTATTATTTTAGGTTGCTCTTCGTTGCAATTTCCTTTTATGAGGATAAGGATACATTTAAACAGTTTGTCATTCGTGGACAGGTTTTGGACATGATAAACAACCCGCACTATCTATATCGGATGACCGTTCTTCATGTGATATCTCTGCTTGCCCCTGTCATGGGATCTGATATCACTTGTTCAAAACTTTTGCCAGTGGTTATTAGTTCCTCAAAAGATAGGTAAACCATGGCTGATTTCTTACTTCCTTACAGAGCTTATGCCTCTCCACTGTTTATATGATTGTTTGAGTTGCTTGGAGAAATGGGTTGAGAGTACTCTTATGTGGCAGGGTACCCAATATCAGATTCAATGCGGCAAAGGTGTTGCAGTCTATTATTCCTCTAGTCGATCATTCTGTAAGTAGGATCTGGGTTTACATCAGTGAAGCATATTTGTTGTGTAAAGCTTTAAATTTCTTCACGTTAGTATCATCTAATCGCAGGATAAAGTTCGACAAAAAAAAAAAAAAGAAAAAAAGAAAAAGAAACCATAGAATGAAGAATTCTGATGGTTTTGAGATTAAATTGCCCACAAATAGTGGGAAGGTTGATGGGGTTGTTTCCTTGCATTTAACTTGTGCTGCAGATTAATGGGCATTGTTTATTTTAGATTTTGTTGACATAGGCGTTCTTGAAAAATAAACTGCAGGTTGTAGAGAAGATTATTCGTCCGTGTTTGGTTGAGCTGAACGAGGATCCGGATGTTGATGTTAGGTTCTTCGGCAGTCAAGCACTTCAGTCGAGTGACCAGGTCATGGTGATGAGCTAAGAATAGTTAGCTTTAGATTTTCTCCGTTTTGTTATTCTCTTGGCGTGGCTCTTTTTTATTTCCTAATTTTGTTCGCCCTCAATTGGAAGCTCATACTGAGCAACTTGATGATGTATAAATGTTTTTTCTTTTCATTTCTCAATTTTGAAGTTGAAACTTCGCTGATAGGTATTATAGCTGACTTGATTCAGACATGAGACGTTGATAGCCGTTTATAGTCTTACATCTTGTAAAATCTACTTAGTTGTCGACGTTTGTTGGGTTAGGTTAATTGGCATTTCGAAATATATATTTATATGTGTATATATATATATACACACCCCTGTATGTATGTATAAGATTATGCATGTAATTTGTCGGAATACAAGACAAATAAAATACACGATTACACAGAGTAGTTATTGATTTACAAAACCAAAAAAGAAGACAGGATACGTGCACTTGGGCTACAAAATATAGTCCGGCTTGGGAAGCTTACCTAATGCTTTATTTTCTTTTATCTTTTATCTCGCTGGGTCACGGGTCGCTTCGTGTTCAAGAAGCCATTGAGGCCTGGCCCGCTTTGACTTAGTGAGCTTTTGAGCGCAACTAACAATCAGTTTGGGCCCATTAAGATCCCGCCTTTATAAAGCCGTTGCAGTGTCCAGGAGGTGCGAGCCCACACAAGTTCGGCCTCGAAGTTGACCACTGCAAACCCATATGGCCCTACGAGGCACAATTCTTAATCAGATTTTGGTCCTTTCTGGGCACAATTCTTAAAGACATGGTCCTGGAGGCCCAAGGGCCCTCCCGTGAGCCCACATTAGTTACTTAGGAGCTCGTGGGCCTGCATTATTGCCAGGAGGCCCATTGCGAATTTCTAAGGGCCTCACATTCCCAATTCTACTCGTTTTGGGCATTTTAGGGCCCATTCTGACATTCTGACCAAGAGATGGGCCTCTAGCCCACCCAGGAGCCCACAACAGTCACTTAAGAGTTTTTGGGCCAGGAGGACCATGGGCCTCATAGGCTTAATTTACTAGGCTTTTGGCCTTTTAGGAGCCCGTTCTGACCAGCAAATGGTCAGAGAGTCACATGGCTTCAAAGCTGTTGCAAAGCCCAGCCAGCCCCAAAAAATGATTCATGAATGATCTCATGGGTGGGGCCCAAGGGCCCTGTCCAGCCATTGGACAGAAGTCACAGAACCTAAATCTCCATGATATGGACTCCGGATTGGGCCTTAAAATGGCTTCAGGCCCACAATTCACAAGTGGGCGTTTCTAAAGCAAGTTAGCCAGCCCACCTTATCTAGGCCCACCAATTGGACATCGGCTTACGGAACGAGTTTCGTGACTACCTGGATTAGTCAGGCCCTTCTGAGGCCCAACTTCTCTATCTCCCTCGTTATTTTCTCTTGGGTCGGGCCTCTACGTGCTGTGTTACTGGGCCGCACCAGCCCATTCTGCATAAGAATTCTGTATTTGCTTCAGAGCTCACGAAATTCGACTCACACATTGTTCCGAAGGCGAAAAAAAAACGATAGTAGCAGCATATGTTTATAATACAGAGGCTTGAGATCCCACCTATACCATCACTGTATATTTATTTACAAGCTAACCATTTTTTCTTGTTTTCACTCACCTTCTCTAATATAGGATTATCCAAATATATAACCCGGTCGTGCCGCAAATGTGGGGAGGGACAGAAGCCTCGCAAAATCATATACAGGAGAATACAGTCTTAATGAGAATCTGATCCTCATATAAACGGGTGCTTCTGAGATCTTCCTGGTTTGACACAGTCAACAGATCGAATCCACCCAACTCTCTGGTTCACATTGTCATAGACCACCAGCTTGCCGCGTAACGATATATCTGTAGACACCAAAAGTCCATGGATGTTAAGATGACCACAAAATGAGCTTTTTCATTCGTAGTTGTTCGTTAAAGATGCGCATGCTGTATTCCGAAAAGAAATAGGGCGATACCTCCGAGTATGCTTGTGGATCCATCAAGCACCCTGCTTCCATCAAGAATGCCCAAGCACACATTTCCTTTATTCTGCCAAGCAAGGAGCCGAGACAATGCAGAGAAAATTAAGCTCTATGTACACAGAAAAGAAAAGAGAATTTATATAGAAATTGCCCCTTACACTGAGGATCAAATAGCCTTCAGGAGGGATATGAAATTTCGTGGACAGTATCCACCATTTGCTCCCAAATTGAAGGGTCAAAGTCTTGAAGATGTGCTTCACATCACCGACCGATCTGGAGATTTTTAGACACCGATGCAGTTTATTAGCTTACAGACTCTGAGCTTACAAAGACATCACATTTATTGAAGAAGTTTCCAAAGATGCAAGAGAGAAACAAGCAAAAACCAAGAGAAAAGCTCGCTCTCTCAACACAAGGGACCTGAGGACCTCAACAAAGTCGATAGGCTGTGAGAACCAAGAGAAGGTCTCTACGTAGTGTCTCATCCATTACCCATGTGCTCCGATCTGACCACCTACTTCAGACAAAGCTTACACTCCCATTTACTTCAACGGGACTGAGTCAATAGCTATTATTCTTGCAATCCGTTATAGACTCTTTGAGTTACCTGTGAATATTTATTTGGGTAAACAGCTTCTATAGTTGAAGATGTGTAAATCTCTCCATTAACCATTTTCTTTTACTTACACTAGTAGTTTGTGTTGTCCTGGTTACTTCACATGCCACTCATTCATAGTTTGAAAGACTTGGAATCTGAAACATGAGAGAGTTCATAGCAAGAAGTAATTTGACCTTAGCTCGTCCATTAAGGCTTTATGAAATGGGGTATTAAACATTGGCTTTGAACTGATTTTCATTTCTTGAGTAAATTCCTAAATACAGCCATAAGATGATAAGATCTTTAAAAGCCTGAAGAAGGTTTCAATAGCAAGCCATAGATTTATAGTGTCAAAGGAGAGGAGAACATCTTTCCCACTTTACTTCTACCTGATAGGAGATTCAGCTCGCCAACACACAGGCAGTGTATCATCCGATTGATCTTGGATGAGTCCCATGCTAGCCACACTTCTAAGCTGCATCAGAGGTTCCATAGACAAACTAAAATTATTGCAATTCCAAGATGAAATGATGATTAATTGCCAGAGTGGCTACTGACAACAGGACTTACAGAATTAACCAAGTTGGAGTACGCTTGTTTGGAGAAGTATGTATAGGAACTGCCACTGTCAAAAACTATTCGCCCTAATCCACTGTTCAGACCGCCTAAATTGAGTGAACTGCTCCCATATTTCACTTTGAGAATCTCCGTGTGATATAAGTTGCTGTAAAGCGACAGCAGACCATGAATTGATGCCATAGCAAAGTAACACGAAATGGACTCATTTAAATGAAGAACATGACATTGAAACATCTAAACACAGACAGAGAATGAGGAACAAGAAATGGGGATTAACAAAACAAATTCAAGATCCTTGGAGGTAAAACACATGTGCTTACCCCAACAAAATATGGTGTTTTCAAGAAGGGTCCTTTGGAGTGATTAACTTCTTACTTTCGACTAATTTAAAATCTCAACATGCATGCCCTTTGAAATATTTATTTAACATAAATTGCGTGAAACCTTTGAAAAATGGTTCTTTATTGACATGGAGACTCAGATATTAGTAGTTCGTAACTTTCTTTAAAAATTCAATAATATTTTAAATTTTGGCAAGGAGGTAAGAAAAAGTTACTTTTGACTTTTCAGAAGTACAAACAAACAAATCCAAAAGCAATCAGAAAAGTAAAGAAGCAATATATAGAGTACCCTAGAGGCCCATACTCACTTAGAAGGACGGCTCATCATGGGGATCCATGACATGCCCCCATTGGGTAGAAAGCCATCACCCAGGAACATATAACCCCCTCCAGCGGCATCCGAGGAGAGACAATGGCCTACAACATTGTTAATCACTCCAAGGTTTGCCAACTGAGAAGGCAAGCTGACTCTAGATCTGCTTAAACCAAATATTCCGTCTGTCTTTGTCAGGGTGTTTAGCAGTTGGCCTTGCTGATCATATGCACACCTAGCATAAAATACAAACATATTAGCGTTTCATCTAGTAAAAACCATACAGACAAGCAATCTGCATGCAACAACACGAGAGGCATACCCGAAAACCACATTTGCTTTGGCCAACGACCCATTTGTAGTCTTTAGATGGAGCTCATCTCTTGCAAGGACGCCCATGGAGGAACTATGATCCGCATACTCGATCTCATAATCACACTGTTGGCATGTCTCACAATATTCAGTCCCCTCACTCCTTTGAACTTCCTTGCACAACGAGTCCTTTGGCAGTACTATTTTGCCACTCTTTGGCTTGTAGAGTGCGTTGGCACCCTAAAAGGGTGTTTTCATTAGTAAGTTGACATGAATAAATCTCACAGAATATTGATCTATCCCTTCACTAAAAATATGTGGACGATGGATTTGAAAGGGGCCTTTTTTCCACAATCATTTCTTAGATCTCAGGTTGGGCTGAGACCTCTGACATACCCCATTTAGTGAGTTTGTTTGGTCAGAGTTTTTCAAAGCACATTTTGCTTTTCTTCCCTGTGGCTCTCAAAGTTTAGATCTTATTAACATAAAATATCTAAAATCTTTCAAAACATACAGATATCAATTCGCATACAACTTTTTCATGTCTTCTGAAAGCTTATAATATATTTGTTTCCATTGAAAGATAAAAGGCAAGTTTTTCTTTTTCCTAAGCAAAAGCAAACACATAGTTTTTTTAAAGTTCACCTCTATTGAACGATTTCAGCAAGAATTAAATATATAATGCAATTTATTAATAGTTCAGCAAACTAGTAACGGTCACACTAAGTTAGCAATACCTTGCCACAGCTTTTACATGGAGCATCACATTGGATCCATGTTAAATCGCTCCCAGTATCCATATCAAGAAAATACCGTTTTGGAGGAGTCCCAACCAGGATGGAAGTAAAATACAATCTGCTCAACAACCAGTAATATCAATATACGACTTTCTCTATCCATTTTAAAGACAAAGGGAAGCTCATTATTGTGAGCCTTCTGCACTCACAGCTTGTCAAGTAAGAAGGATTTGAGAAACATGCAAGTCAAGAGTACAATGAAAATATAAATATAAACGATAAAGCATATTTTGCCGGATCATCCACCACAAAACAGAAAGAATGTTTTGACATTGTCTTGATAAACCAACATGGCCTCTTCAAATTGCAAGTGCAATACATCATGCAGAATGCTAGAGAAATTAGTGCTCCAAACACGCCCAGAAAAATGCCAATTACTGGGACGATCATCGGCTAATTGATTACTCTTACAGAGCCAATTTAAGCATTAAAGATTCAACTACTAAGAAATACATCTTTGGCAATAACAATATCACGTGATCAATGGAGGCCTTTAGTAGTAGTAGCAAAATTCAAAGCTGATGCTATTAACAACAGCGGAGCACATAGGTATTTGCTTGCTAATGATGTATCCAAGAAGAATATTACAGTTGGTAAATCTTCTGTTATCTATCACATCACATTAAGCAAGATATACAAAAATGTGAGGTTGGTGATCTTTAGTTGTTTGCCTTCTGTTGAAAAAGATTGTCAATGACACTTCTCGGAACCAGTTACTGCATAACATTTTCCTCAGAGAAAAAGGTTTTATACTTCTATAAGACCACATCTAAGTGAAAATCCAAAACTATTAAGTGGAGCAATATATTTACAGCACTAATCCCACCCAACTGAAAACAGAAGTAACACAAGCTACAAGGGAAGCTATTATTAGAAATTCTTGCTTTGATACGAGGAAGAGATAAAATCATCTTATGCCCTGAAAGAAGTTTCTCTTAAGAAGACATGAGTCTATATGTTTGATAATTCGCATTATGGACAAGCTAAAAAGTTATAAAGCTAGACATATATACACAAGCTTCTCAGATGTGTCAAAGTAGAAGCTTGTATTCAGGTTTCGGCCCTGCCATATTTCGCTTCATGAAGGCATTAACTGTTCAGTGAGATTCGCTGGAATAACTTAGAGCACAAAGCCAAAGAAAACTGTATCCAGTCCAACATAAGGAAAAAGTAAAACGATGTTATGGTGTTGCCAGAGCAGGGATATAGGTCCATTCTTTCAAAACAGTTGCTTTAATACAACTTTACTAGATCAATTTGCTATCAAATTCTCAAGAAATGTTTCCAGACTCGGATTTTTGCTTCAAGAAATCCTTTGACTACCTTGCATCCCATGTAGCAAGGCTGTATACCAATTTCAGAGTTGCAGGTTTCATGCCACATGATCTACACGATAAAATTTACTATGTATATAAGCTAAAAAGCAGCAAGAAAGTTTGGGGCGCCTCCTAGAAGTTGAGCCTGAGCTAGTAGAAATGTGAAAAGTTCCCTTCCCTCTTCGTCTACAAAAGAAGGACTAAAAAGTAGCTCCTCTCCACTCGACCCATCACAGCTCCTATAGTCAGAATTTGCCAACAACTCCAAAGCAGAAACCTTATACCTCCTTCGATCAGCGGTAAAAGCTTAAACTTCGAACCCACAAATAGAGGAAGAACGATTCAACGAAAATCATCCCCATGTAAAGTGTAAGAAGTAATAAGATAGAGTAAGAAGAGGTGGAAATTCAAGACATACCCATCTGGATACACATTTCCCCTCACGGGCAAAATAGCAGACGCATCAGTCACGCCCTCAGAACGGACGAAATTAGGCATCCTCTGGTCTCTCCTCGTACCTCCATGAATTGAAGCCACGAGCCTCTCCTCATCGGGACCGACGAACCTCCCTAACTTGAGCTCCACGTCATCGCTCGACAAGAAACCCGCGCCAGACTTAGGGAAGAGAGGGAAAACGAAGGTCTCCCTCTCGCCGTCCTCGCGGGAATCGCGCAGCTCCTGGACGGCCCTCGGGTACAGAGAAGCGAAGAGAAAGGAGGCGAAAAGGAGGATACCCAGAAACCCCAAGACCGCTCTCGGGCTGCCGAGGAGGAGGCGCGGGAGAGAGAATCGGAGCTCGGGGTTCCGCGGGGGGAGCCAAACGGGGAGATCCCGCGGATGGGTCGGGGGCCGATCGGGTACTTGAGGCGGGGGCGGGGGGGCGGTCGTCGGTGAGGGTGAAGGCCGTGATGGTCTTGCCCAGCGAAGGGTTGTCCGGCGGGGGGAGAGTGATTATGACGACGCCGGTGAGCCGGGGCGAGGGATCGGATTCCATGGCGGTCGACGGAGAGCAAAAGAGAGAGAAAGAGAGAGCTTGGGGTTTAAGGATAGAAAGAGGGGGAGGTGAAGAAGACAGGGACGTCGTTGGGAGTCATTGTTTTTCTCCCTGGACCTGGAGACGGCACTGTTGGCTTGGTGCTTCTCCTCCTCCTCCTCCTCCTCCTCCTCCTCCTTTCCAAGTCAATGGGTGGGATGTCGTTTCCGCGGAAAGAGAGAAACCGAGGGGAAAAGGCGTGGATATTTCCAATTGGTAGTGGAGTGGAGTCCGGGGCGCCAAATCCATGTCGCCTTTCCGCCATGGCGTCGACAACCTCTGACCTTCCGACAGAAGAAAGGCACAGGGCGCCGTTGATTCGTGTGGGCTCCACGTCATCCCGACGGTCGAGATCGGCTGGACTCGTGTGCGACCTGGTCATTTGAGTGTGGCTCCCGATGGATGGAAACGTGTTGGCCATTCTTCCCTTTCGATTATAAATTACTGGTGCTCGAGCGCGCTCGCCTTTTCTTTTCTTTTTCTTTTTCTTTTTCTTTTTTTTGCTATATTCATTTATCGCATTTATTTGGAAAAGTAATTAATTTTGTATTTCGCACTTTAAAACATTTTCTTTTCCTTTGGCAGTATTCATTAATTTGAAAAATTCACGGTTTGAGGTGAACGTTCAGTTTGGGTGGGAATAGTTATCTATCTTGAATAGATTTTGCTCAACATAACATAGGGAAAATTACAAATAAAGATTTGAAATGAAGCCATTTTTTCAAAAGATGATATAGAGTGGATTTTATGTTAAATAAGGATATGAGGTGGCCATATTTGTTTCAAATAAGGACCTCATCTCACTGGCTGGCCAAATGTTATTTTTCTGACCATTGAAACATGGGTATTTTTATCACAAAAAGATGTAAGAGTAGAAAAGTATAAGCCCTAAAATTCAGAAAAACAACAAATTACTTTGTTTTCTTCTTTTCTTCCCATCTTCTTCATTACCTTCGGAGAACACCCATGATCCATGATCTCCGATGCCATGCGCGCGACCTAGTTCACTATCACCGCCGTATCTCTTCAGATACTTCTCGATCGGTGTCGGATTCACCGCCAGATAGTGCGGCTAGCTCCTTCAACCTCCTCAACACCTATGCGCATGAGACCCTCACTGCCCTCACCGGCCTTTCCCAGTCTTCGTATGTTCCGATCTTCTTCCTTTCTTTACAATTGCTGTGTTCTCACTCACCCACTCTCTTTCTTCATAATTACTCTTTCTCTTGCTCAACCAGTGGTCTTTGCATCCTAAATGTGGAGTCGAAGCTTCTTATGTTGGCAGTTTCATTCATCTGCATTTTATACTAACAGGTATGCAATTTTATTGGCAGTGTCTCTGACCGGAACACCTCTGATCATGTAGAAGTTAAAATAGTATGTGCTCTTCTGCTCTTCCAGATTTTGGGACCTCTTTTGTTGGTCACTTCCTCAACCAGGAGTTGAGGCTCTGTTAGCAATTTGTGATGCCTGTATTTCTTAGAACTAGAGTTCTAGTTGATAATTAGACAGAAGTTTTATATGAACTATAAGACCTTTAAGATTTAGTGAGAAACAGCTAAACTGTCAAGGTTAAAGAGTGAATGTGTGAAGCGGATTAGTTCAAGGCTTCTGGCGTGTGGAATGAATTGGAGGCAAATCAAGTATCTCGCATTAGCAATTCCAAATTAACCAGGAAATGACTGAATTAAGAAAAGCAGAAAACATTCAATGGGGTATGGGCAATATCCTCGCCCTAACATGTCTATCTTTGAGCTTCTTATCCTGGAGGACTAATTACTTGTCTTTTGGCTTTAAACATCTCGATCTGACCATGTGCATGCCTATATCATTTATGTGGTTCTGTTTTCTGCCAAAAAATAAACATTTAATTCCAAGCCCAGATTTTGAGGATATGCCACATGTGCACGCGGCAAACACAACTCTCACAGACACATTTGAGTATTTTATTTGTTTTTGGTCTGGGGTACTTACTGATGAACATTCATACTATTTCGTTATGATTTACTTGAAATTCTCTTATATTGTTGTAGACCCTTAGTAGTGGCTTTTAATATGGTTTCCGGTCAAACTGCTTTTGAATTTTTTCTGCTTGGCACAATTAATGATACTAATGAGTTTTGTGAAATGTGTGCCATCTGTTGGCATGCAACTCTGTTTTTACCTATGTTAATTGAATTGTTTCAGAGGTGGTTGCTGTCAAGTTATGAGATAGATGCTCAGATTGGCAGTAGAGCGCACCCTTGCAATGATCAACCCAACATTATCGTGTAATTTGAGTAGGGAGATGTAAAAAGAGATCAATTAGTCCTTGCCAATGGTGGGTCGCCAGTCGCTTGCACACCTGTGGCCAGCAAGCCAAAAGCGTCCATTATGGGGTTATAAGATTGTCGGGACATTCTATCATTTAGTTGTGGGGAGTAGCCCATCACGGTCTTGGTCTACTTATAGTTACATATGGGGTCATCCTTGTATGTATGTTACCGGAAGGAATAATATGGGGTTATATAGTTGCCTAGATAGACAGTACATAGGCTGGAGTTCCCAACTAAGTTTTCACTGATTCAGATAGGAGCTCCATGTCGGTTTGTACAATTTTAAGTTTCTTTGTATCCAAGTTTTTTGCTTTCTCTGGCAATAACATATTTGATTGTTGCCATTGCCACTGTTCATACACAAACTATCTTGCTCTGCTCTGCTCATTTCTGGGCATTCTCGTTTTGGTTCAAGTTACTAATATTGAAGAATTCAAGCAAGGTACATAGACAAAGAAAAAGCTAGCTTCGGGCAATGTCAACAAATGAACAAACCATAATTGGTTCACCTTATTGTCCGTGTTAATGTGATTTCTTTGTCAAATAAGCCAAAATCTGAAAAATTACAAATGGAGAATCGATGCTACATATGTGATGAAAAACAATTATTAAGGTCCTTAGGTAAATAGATATAGGGAACTTCAGTAATTGCACCACTAATTCACAAGGTGGAAGATATGTAAACATCAATAGATAGAGCTTGGCATAATTATCACTTCTCCCAATCCAAAAGATACATCTTGATTTATAAAATTTTTAGTGAATATTCTCTTCCTCGACTTGTCATTCTTATCGGCCTCAGGTATCTTCCTCAACTCCTCCATGATTACATTGTCAAGATTAACTTCCATAGTCTTCTTGCTTGACATGTAGGAGCGCATGCAGTTGTCTCTGAGGGCCTGAGCCTTCACGATTCTTTTTATGTTTGCCTCCCATACTCTCCTTGTCACCAGGTAGCAAGGCGAGACCACAATTCTGTCGGAGATGACAACCTTTTCCACCTTGTCCCGGAGAATGTCCTTAATGGTCTTGCACAGGCTCTTGCAAGACTTCTTTTTCTTCTCCTCTTCGGTCTTGTCGTCAAGTTTCAATCCCTCATTAGGGACTGAGACCAGCTTCTTCCCATCATATTCCTTCAATTGCCCCATAGCATATTCATAAATGGGGTAACTGAGTAAGTCAAGATGCTTCTTCACAAGGTCCTTGATTTTTCTCTCCTCCAAATAATCCAACTTAACATCAACTATACTCAGTGACCGGTTGAGTCCACTATGTTACTCTGCTAAAAGCACACAAACGCTACATAATTCAATTGAAGATTGGAAAGTATCCTACCTCATCCTCCTTGAGGAACGGTGTGACTTTGGTTCCTCTACCAAGTTGCTCTCTACTGACGTCCCTTGTGAGAGTGAAGGAAACTTTAGCTTGCGATTCCCAAAATTATTTCTAGTCATCATTGTGCTTAATGGTCATAATAACTTTCTCAGTCATGAGGTAAGCTGAGTAAAACTCAACATCAAATTATCCAATCATGCTAACATCACCACCGGCTTGCAATGATTCCATATATTCCTTGGTCCCAGGCCTTGCGATCCCAAGTTACTCACAAGATCCACTTAAAACAAAGAGCCAGAGCAGTAGTTAACAGCTATACACCAAAGTCACAAATTCGTACAAGGGCCTGAAGATGCAGTGGACAACTGTGTCTTGGTCCATGACTGAATATTACGGACTTCCATTATAACTGGCTAGTTCTTCCCAAGTCGATGCAAGTAATTCAAGACGATAGTAAATTTGACCAATCTACGAGCTATCAACTTTCAAAATGACTAGTTCCTAATCTTTTAACCTTCAAACTCGTTCCACACCAGGTGTCCCATTCACTAAGCGACCTCAATGCAATGCAGGGCACGGATACAATCACGGACAAGCACTAATAAATAAACAAAAGGAAGCAGAGAGACGTACATGAGATTAGTTGTGGATTAGTTCACGAAGGAACTCCTTGTTGTTGCAGAAAGTGTTGGTAATCAAGCTTAGGAGATAGTTGATCTCTGCCTGGAACACGAAGGTCTTTGCCTTGGCCATCTGCCACATCCTTGAAGATTGAGAAAGGCTGGTAAGGATCTCGTGCACGAAGGTGTTGAGGAGGTTGAAAGCTCGCTAGTTGCACTTCAATGACCTAATCCCCGGAAGCTACCTGTTAGAGATCTGGAGGTGAATTTGATGCCAGTCAAGAAGTATCTGAAGAGATCCCGTGGTGGTGGACCTTGGTGACCCAGGTTGCACGTATGGCGTCGGAGGCCATGGGTGATCTCCAAAGGTAACGAAGAAGATGGGAAGGAAAGAAGATGACAAAGAAATTTGTTGTTTTTCTGAATTTTAGGGCTTATATTTTTCTATTCATATATATTTTTTTTATGACAAAAATACCCATGTTCCGATAGTCGGAAAATTCACATTTGGTTGGCCGGCGAGGTGAGGTCCTTAGTTGAGATGGATGTGGCCATCTTAGGTCTTTATTTGATACAAGATTCACTTTGGACACTCTTTTGAGAAAATTGGTCCACTTCGGGCCCTTATTTAGAATTTTCTCTCAACATAAGATAATTCCCAAGATGTGGGCTAATTCACATATCAGCCCTTCAAATCTTATTCTTCTTTAAACTATATTTCACATTTTGTGCTGTACAGGCAAACTTGGGACATGAGATGGAAGTGATTGATGCTCCACTACATAACTCATCCATGAATATGACTTATCACTCCTATTTTATTCTTATTACAGGACCAACTCCTTAGAAAGTATCAAATTTAACTAGAAAATTTTAATTTTGGCCATAGCCTTTTTTAATATCATTAAAAAAGCACAAACTTTAACATGGTCTCAATTTTGGTTCTTCCTCATAAAAAAAAAATCAATTTTAACACGTGTCACAATTTGAACCCAAATTCTCTTCTAATAGGTAAAAGAAGCACAGACTTTTAGTCAATATCTAAATCTAGTTCTCGTCAAGTCTTCTTTGAGTACACATGGAATGACATGTCAAATTTTTAAGAGCATAATTGGATAGAAATTTGAAGGGAGTCAAATTATGGTACCGAGTGAAAATTGATATTTTTTTTATAAAACAACAAAAGAATTAGATTATAATTGAAATCCGACTTAAAGTTAAAGCTTTTAAAGGGATCTAGGTCTATTATTTGAATCGAAGTACAGCCTCTACTAGGTCATAGAGATGAACTCATTTTTTAAGAACTTCAATTTCAAGATAAACTACAAAGGAAAATAATTCAGTTTATCTGAGAGAGAGAGAGAGAGAGAGAGAGAGAGAGAGAGAGAGAGAGAGAGAGAGAGAGAGAGAGAGAGATTTCAATTAAGAAGTCGATTAATCAGCATGCACTTGGAGCCGACTATTTAAGTGGCTCGGCGAGAGCTCCTCGGCAAATGCCCAGTTGAAACAATGCTCCAATTAGGCCGAAAAGGGCCGCCTAGTGATGAGGCCCAAGCTCATCCTCTCCGGTCCGACCGAAATGGGGGCTTGAACTCTTATTAGCCCTTGAGATCCACATTGTTACCCACATATCTCTTAGGGGAAAAATTCCTCCGCATCGTGGGCCCAAGCATTGCCGTTCTCTGTTGGGAGACCAAGCATCGACGAACACCGCCGACTTCTTTGAGGTGCAATAGCCGTCAATCTCGAGGTGTTATCCTATTGATGGGAGCATGAACTATATTCCAATACTTCGACACCTTTACTGATGGCTTGACTAAGTGTTTTCGATCTCTGAACCCATCCCAAACACTAACATTGACAAGACCGAAGCATAGCGTCATTTCGTTGAATGGAGAGTAAAAGTAGCTCGAGGACTTGGGGAAAAATCTACAAAATATCATAATAATCATAATATTACAACTAACGTTAAGTATACTAAGATCAGACTGTATGCATTTGAATGTAGATGAATATTTAAAGAAGTGGGCAAGGGCTGGGTGAGGTCGAGATTGAGCTCACCCAACCACTGACGAGGCTCAACCTCACTGAGCCACTGAGAGGTCAGCCTTGCCTTGCGGCAATGCTTCGGCAAAGTGCCAGCTCTCATCTAGCTAATTGTCAGCCATGGTCGAGGCCTAGGACTGGCTCAAGGAAGAAAAAGAAAAGGAAAAGAAGAAAAAAGAAGAAGAAAAGAATAGAAAAAAAAGGAAAAATGTGATAAAATTATTTTCAAAATTAAAAAAAAATTGTGAGTCACAAAAGAATTTGAAGGTCGTAGTAAACAGATTTTAATTCTAGAAATAGAAATTTTAGATAGTTATCATACGCTTTTAAATACTCAGAAACTTTTAGGAAACAAAATAAGAAAAAAAACCATTTTTGAGCAGAAATGTTCTCGAAAATAAAATGGTTACTAAACACACCTTAAGTTTTCATGAGGCAAGACTTGCCTATTGTTTTGGCAATATTTTGTTGGAGATACTTCATGAGCCAATACTTTTATTTTTATAATCATAAAGGCGAATCTATCTTTCAAGAATGTTAGAACTTGCCTTTTTTTTTTTTTTTCATTCGGTCGACTGAACCGATGAGAAGCTTTCATTTTTATTGTTGCTTTCATTTTCATTTTGCTTAACTAAAAAAAAAAGAAAAAAGAAAAAAGGAATCTGTTGGAACTTGGAACCAATCCTGAAATCTGTGATACGTTAGGTTCTAGTTTCTTGGTCTGACATATGAGTTTCAAGTTCCAGGTAAAACCTGTAAAGAATCTAGAGCCACTCACTCTTAGTTGAGGGGCCTTAAAGAGCCAATTAGAAGGAAGGGACCCTAATTTATAAGCCTTTGCTATCTAATGAGCACATTGATTAGCCTCTCTTGGACAAAATTCTGTCATTGGAACCATCATTTTTTAAGAACTTCGATTTCAAGATAAACTACAAGCTATTCATCTTCATGGTCCTTTCAAGGTTTATCATACATTCTCGCTCTAGGCTTGTTCGCCTTACCAGGTCTATCCAATCGTTCACCTGATTTTTGTACCTCCAAGTCATTACGAATATCCCTATTCTTTTCGGTCATTCCAGATGTTCACCTTATCTTAAGATCCTTCCAACTCATAGACATCTTCAATGCCTAATACCTTATTTACCTTAGATGTCGGCAGAGCAATCTCAATAGTGATAGAGCACTCCTAATATCAGAATCACCTTGTGTTGTTTATGATAACATTTGCATCTCGGCTTGTGCATATATCACCCGGTACTACTCAACTGGTACACACATTAGTAGTCTTTTATTGTCTTTGTCATCTTCAAAACAATATAGGGATTTTTCTATTAATCTTCCCATTTTTGATAATGACAAAACAAACCTCTAAATATGCAAATGTCTTAATACACAATGAAAGGTATTGAATTTTATATGCATGAAAAGTAAACACATTTGCTTATCTTTGTCTAAAATAGGGATTCAGTTTGGGGCATAATAAACATATAATGCAATTTCCAAATATCAAGATATTCAATGAATATAAATAGGAGATAGCAAGTAGAAACATTATGAGCAAAAAATAAGAGTAATCAATAGCTTATACTTCTAGGCACACTACTAAATCACATGAGTGTCAAATCAAAAAGAACATTCATCATGTGAATTAGTACTCCTCCAAACACATACGTATATTCATCAAACCTCTCCCCCTTGTTGTCATAATCAAAAAGATGCTAAGAATGTATATGCAATTCAGCTCATTTCAGCATAATCAAACCTCTCCTCATATTCAACATGATCATGCGAATAGAAAGATGTGCAATGAAATTTGTGTTTGGTAGATCAAACATCATCATATGCATCAACAAATGTATATGTCAAGGGAAATAGATGCATACAATTATAGTAACTCTCTCCTTAATGAAAAGCATGATATTACAAAGGAAATATAAAGATTTGCTTATTATTGTGAAATCTTGAGACCTAATTTATCCAACTTCACAAAAAATCCATCTATGCAAGTGGATGCGTATGTGTTACTCCTGGTTGTGAATACATTTGGTGTTCTTTTTGTGAAATTATGACACTTGTCATTAGATTTCAATAAGTGTTGATAAGTGTTAAGGAACCGTGGGTGAAACAAACAAACAAAAAATTGGTGATTTCAAAGCAATTCTATTGTTTTTTCGTAAGATTATTCTTTTATGATTGATTCTATCTATGACATCATTTATATATATATAGTATCCTTTTGGGAGAAAACACCTCTCAAATGAACTGGATCTGCATTGTCGGGGTGAGGCCGCAAATTGCCAAATTTGGGAGAGGCAGTGTTGCCCGCAACAGCCCAAGTTTGAGGAGGGCCTTTGCGGCCTCGCATGTGGTTGATGAGGTTGCGATGGCCTCGCCCAGGGTCTTCGTGGCCAAGGGCGAGGCGGCTCTTGTCTAGTGTGGTCACGAAGGCCTTGGGGGAGGGCACTGCGTTCTCGCTGATTGCGAGCAAGGCCATGAAGGCCCTCGCCATCTCTAGATGGCCGCCTCACCCAAATCTGGGGATTCGAGGCCTCGCCCTCGACTAGTGAGGCGGCGACGACCTCACCCAAGGGCTTCATTATCGAAAGCGAGGCGACTTAGGCGAGGGTTTCGTAGCCGGCAAGAGTTGCGGGCCCTAAAAAAAATGTGAAAAGAAAACGAAATGAAAATTCAAAAATTTGAAAAAAAATTAAAAAATCCACATAAGATTATTTGCTGGAATTTGTATTCAAGTGATCGATTTTATTCCGATTTAGCACTTAAGTGAGTGAAAAAAAAAAGTTTGACACTTAAGTGAGCAGGGTACAAAAGTGTTGGCATTGCTGTTGTTCTTCTGCCCCTTCAAATGGTCTAATTGCATTATTGTTGGTCGAACCTGAGTAGGTTCATTTAGGTTGAAATCATGTTCAAAGAAGAATCACATTTTGAAAGTACTGCGACTCATCTAGCATGGGTCTTCCTCTACTTTTGCTCTCCAAGTCTTCCCTAGAGTTCCCGAAACTTTCTTTTTGTGTGCTTCTCTCTCTCTCTCTTCCAATTAATCAGTCTCAATTATGTGGAGGGCCTTGACCAGGAACTCATTCACTTTTTCACCTTCTTCTAAATTCAACCCTTCAAATGGTCTAACTATATTATTATTGGTTTAACCCTTCAAATGTTCTAATCATATCATTGTTGGTTCAACCCATCAAATGGGGTAAAAACAATAGAAGTGTCTTAACTTTCGTAAACGTTCACTTAAGTACAACTTTTTTTTTCCGCTCACTTGAATACCACAAATTTGGGAAATCCATCACTTGAGTACCATTGGTGATTTGCCTAGCTGGAAAATTAGACGTGGCATCCGATCGTCCAACGTGGCTTCGCCAGTGTTAACATGGATAATTTTTTAATATTGTTTAATATTATTTATAATTTTATTTATTTCAAGGGCCGTGGGTGAGGCAGTGAAGGCCCTTGTTGCGACTTAACATTGGGTGCACCACATAGGATTTGGCTAATGGATTACTAAACCTAAACTTAGTTCGGGCTCTCCTAAGCCCATATCAATTCACGACTTAGGTTCTTTTTTTTTTTTCTTAACATGTAAATGATTTTTCAGTTATGAGTTGCCATTAATCTATTTTCGGTCGATTAGAAATCCAAGTAAAGTAATGGGAGATTTACTTTACTCCCGCGAACTAGAGATTATGAGTTTGAGGACTTGATTATGCTAGATTTCTCTAATGCCATTTCGGTACCTTTCTCTTTTATTTTCGAAAAAATATTTTACAGGCAGCTTGAATTGATTTTAATTTACTTCCCTAACATGTGAGGTGATCATGCGGGTGCGCAAACCATCAATTTAATGCCAAAGTAAACAATGAATAAATTATGGGACTTACCTCATAGCAACGAAACATATGCAATGTTAGCTTAAAATTCACATCAAAGCCTTAGATATGATTCCTAATTAACACGCAGTCACTCAATTATTTTTTAGGGATTTTCTCTTGTTTAATAAAATCTAATATATGTGCAATGCAATTTAACCAAATGACCCAATTCTAATGATGGGCAATTTCTAATTAAATGGACTTAGTAACAATCACTAAATGTCATGCATTTCATGAACCTAATTTTATATGACATGTGCATGATTTTTTTTTTTCATAATAATTTGTAATTAAAAATTGCTAAAAATAAAAATCTAACTATAGTAAGATATTATCTATTTTAAGTCAGGAAATAGACTAATCTGAATCCTATCTTAACTTAGAAATTTATCTCGACATGCAATTTAATTTCAAAGATATTATCTAACCTAGATGCCATCTAAACATGCATTCTAATATAATGGAAAAGAATTTAACTATTCTATCATGCAACTCTACCTAGGAAATCAATCATAATCTACATCATATGCAAATGCAATCTTTTTTGTATTTTTGGGATAAATAAAGCAATTAAAGCAAGATAAGCACCAAATCATTCGTGATCATCAAAGATATTATCCATTGTTCAAATTTGGAAACGATATCTAATCAACTTGATTATTTTGCTAATAAAATCGATAAATTGATCTTAAGCCTTAAATATCAAATATCAATTTTATTCCCGCGTGATTAATTATTTCATCTAAAGCCTTATAAATGGAATAAAAAATTGATGTGCGGTTGCGGATTAGGCAATAAATCCTAATTGGGAGATATGTCTATCACTTATAAGTATGCACGTTAGATACTAATAGACATATATTAGGCAGTAAAATATCTAAATCAAATCTAGATAAGATAATTACCTAATTTTGCAAGTAATATTGCCAAATTTGAACTCAACGGAATCGGCTCGATAGATGATCGAGAAAGGGTTGCGGCACTCGATGGTGGAGGCTACACAGATCGCGGTGTGGGCGAGCTCACGGAGATAGAGCTTATGGCTAATGATCTCGAAGGAATGTGGATGTTGGCAGAGGACGCAAACTAAATTCAATGGTCAAGGGTGCTTTTTATTTAGCCTCATCCACAACGCTTTTGCTTTTTCTTCCCTTCACCCAATACGTTGCTTCCTTCTTTTGACCATGCAATAAAACAAAAACCACCGAATCCTCTTCTACACTCCAACTTTTCTCTCCCAGTATAGCGTTATGCTCAGTGCTTGGACTTACCCAGTCCAAATCACCATTGGGTCATCGCTTAGACATGGGTTAAGCACAAACAGTAGAGCAGCGATAGTGAGACGGCTCATGGGCAATGCATGTCGTCAGGTCAAGTCACAGATCAACACAGTAGGATGGCAAGGATGTCTCGGGGTAGTAAGGTTGTGACATCCTAGATTTTCAATCCCGTTTTCCATTGAATAAATTTGGCATTTCATTGATACGCCTATTGGGTTGTTCTCAGAGCTAATCACTCTCGAGATAATTAGACTATCTGGGGAAACCATTAAGAAATTTTAATGTAATAAACTTGAGAGTTCGACTAGGAATCGGCTATTCGACCGTGTTCATCTTTAGAGGTCATTACGGCACAGTTAAAAATCAATTAGAGATCAGAGATAGGTCAGTTCGATAGAGATGTGTGGCTAATCGTGGGTGACACCATTAAATTGGAAAATTCTTGTCGGTCGGCACTAGACTGATTTTTCTATCATTTTGGTACCCTGTGTCCGTATTTGAGTCCTCGAGATTTTCATGCCAACTGAGAGTTGCCAATGTGTCGATTGGGTTCATTGTGGCTCGAAGAAAATCGACTACGGGTCATTTGCACTAAAAATTTCTGAAAACTACTCAATGGCCTAGGTCACGCTAAAATCGCGCCGAATGGAAATTAATAGCGAATTTGAATCCGATTTCAGAAATTGAAAGTTCTGTCATATCACAATTAATTCTAGGAGTGTCAACTCAATCTTAGAAGATTTTTCTGCAAACCGAGACTTTTTGGGAAAAAGTTGTCCTGGGGCCGTTTTTGTCCAGAAAAGTCAGGGATCGTTTTTGATTGCAAAATTGGGAAGCAAGTGAGATCAATTGGTGAGGAAAAATACCAATTGGATTGGTGGGGTGTCGATTGAATTTATGAGAGTCAAATTGGATTGAACCAAGAAGCAATTAAGTCCAATTGAGGAAGAAATCAAGCAAATTCGTAGCTCCCCCTTGCCTAGGCTTTTTGGACCATTTCAAGGGTTGCAAATTGAGCATTGTTGGCTAATTGTAGTCCATGGAAGGCAACTATGGCTGAGAAATGGTCAAGGGGACCATAGGATGAGGATTGAATGCATGGTAGGCCCCTTATCTCCCTTCTCCTTCCTCAAGCTGCTATCCACAGCCCTCCTCCCTCTTGTTGTACCATTTTTCAAACACTACAGCAACTAAAGAAGACCAGCCGAAACTAGCACTTGTCGCTGGATTGCCCATGACGCCACCACCAGTCGCCGTTCACCGTTCCGCCCCGCCCGCGTGCATGCGTGCCCACCGTCTGGCCGTGCCGTCATCCTCGCCCCTA
Source organism: Eucalyptus cloeziana (assembly GCA_014182715.1). Taxonomy (NCBI): domain Eukaryota; kingdom Viridiplantae; phylum Streptophyta; class Magnoliopsida; order Myrtales; family Myrtaceae; genus Eucalyptus; species Eucalyptus cloeziana. The sequence continues at coordinate 26,312,202 of CM024644.1, read as the reverse complement.
GCAGCCTAGCCTCGCGTCCCAGGAGCTATCTTGACCAGCTCAGGCTGTCGTGAGTTGCCTCCGACCACCGTGAGCCTTTGTTGTTGACCACTCAACCTCGCCGTTACCTCCACCGGTCTTGTTTGCCTCAATCAGCCCTTGTTTCTCTCTTTTGCAGCCAAGAACAAAAGCAAAGTTAGGGGGTTTCTAGCAAGAGTCTTGGCCCGTTTTGGCTTGTTTCCCGACTTTGAAAGTTAGGTCCGCTTTGGAGAAAAGTGAGTCCCGTTGTGTCCTCGACGATTTGAGCTGATCAGATCGCGAAACAAGTGAGTTTAACTCACTAATCCTTGCTTAGTAGGTTAATGACGTTTAATGGCTAATTAGATTAAGTTAAGTATGGTTAGGTGGATAGTTATATTAGATTAGTGAAATTTAATTAATTGCCGATACATGTTAGGTGGATAGTTAGTGCAATTAGTGAGTAAATAGATTATAGTATTTATTTAACGAGTCTCGGAAATTTTTCGAGCCCATTCCGGCATATAATTAGGCATTATAGGCATAAGTATGCATTTATTAATTAATTTTTGTATTTATTTAATTATTTATTTATTTTCCAGAAATAAGACCGGGATAGTCGGTGACTGGAATTTCGTGCTGATTGCAGTTGTGCTCTCTGTTTATTTAATTGAGTACCTGATTATGCAAATTGATTGTGATTAGTGTTTTTTTTTTTTTTGGTGAAGATTGTGATTAGTGTTTGTGGGTATTTAATTCCAAAAATGGGTAATTTTGGTAATTAATTGGAGAATTACCGGGCGTCAGTCTATAGCGCCAAAAATCTATTTTGGGATTGCTGAAAATAGTGGGAGGTTCAAAAGTGAAAACCTTGTATTTTGGCAAAGGCTGGCTGTGTACCCACACACATGTATTTTTATTGAAGATGATAAAAATGGTAAATTAATTGTACGATTGGAATAGTATACAATATCGGCTCGATAACTCTATATGTCGTCTTGGAGAAAGAACGGTATACAAAACCGACTTGATGACTTTATATATTGTCTTGGAGAAAGAACCGTATATAATACCGGCTTGATGACTCTATATGTCATTTTGGAGAAAGAATGGTATGCTATAACAGCTCGACGGCTCTATATATCGTCTTGGAGAAAGAACGTTATACTATATTATGCTCGGTGACTTGATATGTCATCTTGGAGAAGGAATAGTATTTTATATCGGCTCGGTGACTCGATAGGTTATCTTAGAGAATGAACGATATGTTATTATTAGCCTTTGGGGCAAGCTACTATCTATATATCACCTAGAGTGAACTGTCTAGAATTTCAATCGGACTCATAGATAGTATAAATTGAAATGATCGGGGAATGGTCTGGTTGTATAGAATCGACATAGTCGATTGATCGATGATTTGATCTGTGGTGATTGATTGGATGTCTATTGAACTATGCTAATTTATAGGGAGGAACTGAGGCCAAGGTAAGTCCTCTGACCCGTGTTATGCTTAGGCAGCTCTTAGGACGTATTTGCTTCTTAATCGGGTCTTAAGGAGTAGAACTCGCTGAGACGTCGTCTCACCCCGTTGTGGGATAACCTTTCAGGTCCATAGATGACAGTACCTCCACCTCCTCCCCAGCATTTTGGTTTACCTGAGGAAATCACTGAGATATGTTATCACATTCTGATACACTATTACCCCGAAGGATTGGAATATGTACTGGTGAAATCCACTGTCTGGGTTGATGTGGGTGAACCCCAAAAGGTGCCCCACAAATACCGGTCGTGGTATCGCCATTATAATGATGGACGAAAGGTGGGCCCTGTACCGGAATCTAATGTACCCCTCTGTACGTCTTAGAGGTAGCGTTCGGGAAGAGGACATCATATCCCAAGGGTGGATTGGTGATTGATGCGAAGGATCCCAAGCTTGAGGGCGATTCTGACTCTCCGAAGTACTCAACAGTGGGCTCCAGCTCGAGCATGGAAGAAGGAGAGATCGTCGACGAGGACCCGGAGAAGGACCCAGATGAGGATTGAAACCCCACCCTTGTTAGTAGACTTGTTTTGTGAACTGATGTTGTGTTAGAACCGGCTTTTGTTAATATTATTGTAATATATATTATTTGGTTTGTATTGTATAAAAGTGTGGTTGTGGTTTTTCAGGTTTGAAAAATGTGGCCTACTTTTCTATCCCATTGTTTTATTGTATAGGGATTTTATATCTACTTCTGCATGCGTATTAAAATGAAAGGGTTGGCGATGCGTTCTAGGACATCGCTATTTAATCGACTAAGCCGGGATGGGCGTGCGCCCGAGGATCGGGGCGTGACAAAGATGGTGGTGTCGACAGTAGCGGCGAAGAAGAAGACCTGTTCTTCTTCTGTCTTATTATTATTTTTTTCTCTCTCTCATGTCACTTCTCTCTGCTATACCCACTCTCTGCACACTTCCAGAATTTCAAAATCTCCGTTTTGTGTTGACTTTGACCCAAAAGCCAAGGAAAACCCCAAAAAACCAAAATAGATCCTCCTTACGAAGAGATAAAAGAGAAGCCCCCTAAAAAAACGTACACGAGTCGGCTTTTATAAGCGGGAGACTTAATTTTTGTGGAATATTTTATTTCCTTTTTCAATACGCATGAAAATCAATTTTGCTTATGCGTAGCCTCCTGAATATATCGTCGAAATATATGCACCCATGCGCAATATTCTCTTTTATTTTTTTTTCTAATACTCCACCCGAAACCTTCATTTCTGCCAAAAATATGCTCCTTAGTATATATTGCTTGAATATATAAAAAATCTCCCATCATATTATTGAATATTGGAAAAATTGACGCTCATCGTCAGTCCAATGCAAAAATGGAATAAAGTAAAATAAAACAAAATAAATGCTCATGAAACTATATGTTATGCAATTTAATTCTAATATTTTTGCTTAGGGGTTAAAAATTAATCTCTAATTTTTTAATGAGATAAATGACTAAACGGGTCGTCAAAATTTATGTATCAACAGCTGCCCCTCTTTGAAGGTGAGCTCGTAGATGTTGCATTCAAAGACAAATTGAGACATAAATTTTGACCATTCATGTGCAATGTGATGAATTTTTTTGTGGGAGTGCAATATATAGAAATGCCGATGCAAACAATAAAGGAACCTACCTGGAATAACTTACTTTTAAGGAGAGTAGAGTAATTCAAGATAGTTGGTGTTACATGTCCAGGATCCGTACCTTCATACGGTCGCCTAGACTAGTAACAAGGCTTTGTAATGAGACTGCTTTTCTAGGACTCGTACCTTTCTACGATCGTCCAGTATAACAGTATTTGATTGTCTAGGACCCGAATATTTCTTCGGTCGTCTTGACGGAAAAAATTGCTTTTCCAGGACCCGTACCTTTCTACGGTCGCCTGTTAGAGTAATAAATATTTTTTAGGACTCGTACCATTCTACGGTCGCCGAAACGGGAAATCACTTTCCAGGATCCATACCTTTCTACGGTCGCTTGTTAAAGCAACAAATATTGTCTAGGACCTGTACCATTCTATGGTCGCCTAAACAAGAAATCACTTTCTAGGATCCGTACCTTTCTACGGTTGCCTAAATGAGAAATAACTTTTCAGGACCTGTACCTTTCTACAGTCGCCTGTTAGAACAACAAATATTGTCTAGGATCCGTACCTTTCTACGGTTGCCTAAACAAACTAAATTTGGAGAAAATTCTTTAGGGGATAGCTCGACCGAGTCAAGTGTCGATGCACTTGAGAGAGAATACCTGCACAATGACAAGTATTTAGAGTATGGGTAGAGATATACTTACCTGTTGATATCTCTGATTCTTGAGAATATGTCTCTTTGAACGTAGTCATAGAAGAGAAAAGAAGGTTAATTCGTGAAGGCCTCTCACCTCTTAAGGATTTGAGAAAGTAAACTTGGATGGGCTGCAAAAGCTCGCCATTCAAGAGACTTTGAGCTACAGAAGCTCACCAAATTAACAAGGTGACTTTGGGCTACGAAGGCTCGCCAGACCGGTGGAAAGAAATCCTAGGCTACGAAAGCATGCCATGTTGATGAAAGAGATTTTGGGCTATGGAGGCATGTCGATTTGATAGGAGGACTCTGGGCTACAGAAGCATGCCATGTCGATGAAAAGGACTTTGGGCTACGGAAGCACGCCATGTCAGGAGCTTCGGGCTACGAGAGCACACCGTGTCAATGAAAAGGACTTTGGGCCACGAAAGCATGCCAAGTCAATTAAGAGAGACATCGGGTTATGAAAGCACGCCGAGTCAATGAAAAGGATTTCGGGCTACGGAAGCACGCCTGGTCAATTAAGAGAGACATCGAGCTATGAAAGCACGCCGAGTCAATGAAAAGGACTTTGGGTTATAGAAGGATGCCGGTCAATAAAAGAGACTTTGGGTTACGGAAGCATGCCAAGTCAATTAAGAGAGACATCGGGCTATAAAAGCACGCCGAGTCAATAAAAATGACTTCGGGTTACGGAAGCATGCCAGGTCAATATAAAGGAACACTTGGCTATGGAAGCACGCCGGGTCGATAAAGATGGACATCGGGGTATGAAAGCACACCGAGTTGATGAAAAGGACTTCGGGCTACGGAAGCATGCTAGGTCATATCAAGGAACTTTGGGCTATGGAAGCACGCCGGGTCAATTAAGAAAGACATCGGGCTATAAAAGCACGCTGAGTCAATGAAAATGACTCCGGGCTACAAAAGCACACTGGGTCAATATAAAGGAAATCCGGGTTATGGAAGCACGCCGGGTTGATGGGGAAACCTCGGGCTACGGAAGCACGTCGTGTTGATTACTTATAAAATAAGTAACTTGAACGTCAGATAGTGCTCAGTCTTCAAGGAAATATTAACTGTCAGACACGATTAGAGTAAAAACTAGTATGCACTCATCAAAGAGGTAGACAATGCACATTTCAAAATTTAGTGAGGTTTTCATCAATTTAATCAAGGTTTATGCATAATGACTTTACCATATTTATATCGGGCAGTAAAATATCTGAATCAAATCTAGATAAGATAATTACCTAATTTTGCAAGTAATATTGCCAAATTTGAACTCAACGGAATCGGGTCGACATATGACCGGGAAAGGGTTGCGGCACTCAATGGTGGAGGCTACACAGCTCGCGGTGTGGGCGAGCTCACGGGGATAGAGCTTGCGGCTAATGATCTCGAAGGAACGCGAACATTGGTAGAGGACGCAAGCTGAAGTCAATGGTCAAGGGTGCTTTTTATTTGGCCTCATCCATGATGCTTTTGCTTTTTCTTCCCTTCAATATTACATTGCTTCCTTCTTTTGACCACGCAATAAAACAAAAACCATCGATTCTTCTTCTGCACTCTAACTTTTCGCTCCCACTATTGCGTTATGCTCAGCGCTTGGACTTACCCAGTCCAAATCACCACTGGGTCATCGCTTAGACTTGGGTCGGGCACGAACAGTAGAGCAACGATAGTGAGATGGCTCACAGGCAATGTAGGTCGTTAGGCCAAGTCACGGATCAGCACAATAGGGCGGTGGCATCGGCATCAGCGGCGAAGAAGAAGAACCCCCTTACGAAGTGATGTAATATTGAAGGGAAGAACCCCACTCTTTGCACACTTTCAGAATTTCAAAATCTCCCCTTTGTATTAACTTTGATCCGAAAGCCAAGGAAAATCCCAAAAAACCAAAATAGAACCCCCTTACGAAGTGATAAAAGAGAAGCCCCCAAAAAACCGTATGCAAGTCGGCTTTTATAAGCGGAAGACTTAATTTTTGTGGAATATTTTATTTCCTTTTTCAATACGCATGAAAATCGATTTTGCTCGTGCGTAGCCTCTTGAATATATCGTCGAAATATATGCACCCACGCGCAATATTCTCTTTTTTTTTTTTTTCTAATATTCCACCCGAAACCTTCATTTCTGCCAAAAAATATGCCCCTCGGTGCATATTGCCTGAGAATATGAAAAATCTCCCATCATATCATTGAATATTGGAAAAATTAACGCTCATCATTGGTCCAATGCAAAAATGGAATAAAGTAAAATAAAATAAAATAAATGCTCCTAAAACTATATGTTATGCAATTTAATTCTAATATTTTTGTTTAGGGGTTAAAAATTAATCTCTAATTTTTTAATGCGATAAATGACTAAACGGGTCACCAAAATTTAGGTGTCAACAGCCCTCGCCAGCTCTAGGTGGTCATGAGTGAGGCCACCTTGCCCAGATCTGGTGATTCATAGCCTCACCCTCGCCCGATAAGGTTGCGATGGCCTCGCCTAGGGCCTTTGCGGCTGAGGCTGAGGTGATTTGAGTGAGGGTTTCATAGCCTCAACGGCCCTAAAAAAAGTGAAAAGAAAAAGAAAAATTCAAAAATTCAAAAAAATTAATATATTTTTTTAAAAGTCCACGTGATATAGGAAATTATTAAAAAAAATCCACATAGGATTATTTGCCAGAATTGATACTCAAGTGATTGATTTTACTATGATGTGGCACTCAAGTGAGTGAAAAAAAAAGTTTTGGTATTCAAGTAAGCGCCATACAAAAGTTGTGGCACTCATGTTGTTCTTTTACCCCTTCAAATGGTCTAATTATATTACTGTTGGACAAACCTACGCAAGTCCTTCTAGGTTGAAATCATTTTCAAAGAAGATCACATTATAAAAGTACTGCGACTCATCAAGTGTGGGTCTTCCTCTGTTTTTCCTCACCAAGTCTTCCTTAGAGTTTTGGAAACTTTCTTATTGTGGCCCCTCTCCTCTTTCTCTCTCTCTCTGCACCAATTAATCTCTCTCTCTCTCTTTGCCAATTAATTTGTCTCAATCATTTGGAGGGCCTTGACCGAGAAGTCATTCACTTTTTCACCTTCTTTTCAATTCAACCCTTCAAATGATCTAATTATATTATAGTTGGTTCGACCCTTCAAAAGATCTAATCATATCATCGTTGGCTCAACCCATCAAACAAGGTAAGAACAATAGGAGTGTTTTAATTTTCGTACGGGCTCACTTGAGTGCTACCAAAATAACGAATGTAATCACACCACGGCCACCATCATCGGTCCCGTGTGACAAGAAAAAATTGCATGCTAAACATAACACGTAGTTCAAATTCATGCGCATTATTACTCACGAGGGTCTCGCGATGTTAATCATATAAATGATGATTGAGATGGTATTTATTGTCTACTATACATGAATGTATGCCGCTTTCGTTGATTTCACCACCTATGGACCGAACTCGTGGTTGAACGATCCCCTCTTCTCTCTATATCTTTCGCTGATGCGGCAACCTCTTACTTAGCTTCATTGATAAACTTAACACCGTTGTTGTTCGTTCAAGGCAAAACAGATTTCGGTCATAACTTGTTTCGGTGGGTCGTTAAAGAAGGTGTCAACCAGGATATTGATTATTAAGTTGATTCTTCCCTTGCCATTTAAAGTTACCGATTCACCAAAGTAGTTGCCAATTTCAACGCAGATCAACAATATATCGATGGGAGGCTGTGCCAAGCAATTTCCTTCGATATCCATCGATTTCCTAGTATGATTATTTCCTGGTCAAGGCTGGTAGACGAATTTTGGAGATAAACCAAAAGGCCGAAGAGTCAAGATTTAAAGTCTCAATGTCTTTATGGTATTTCAGAGTTCCAATATGTTTTTTAAATGCATTTTCTATTTACTAGGTCTTTTAATAGCTTTATAGCTAGTTCCCATGTCTCATCAATGTTTGTTTATCTCCTATATCTTAGTCCCTCTATATATTGAGGAGAGTTCTAAAATTTGAATATTGAGAATATATGAGATTTTCCTGTATATGAGCGAATATATTTGGAGAGTAAATAACTTCTATTTCAGTTTTCTCTTATCCCTCAAAGGGGTAGATTCTTCTTTGGTGGTGAACCAAAAAGCTCTCTATTCTCAACCTGTAGTTTTTCTTTAAGCCTTGATGGTGCGCTTATTCTATCCCAAAGTCCTATATCCTTGGTGGATGGCTTGTCTTATAAGTCTTGATGATGAATTTTGTTGATCTCGATCTCCATTTTTAGTTGGTGGCACACCCTTTAGGTCTTGGTAATGGATTCTATTATGTATTTATAAATATCTATGACAACCATTAACATGCGCGCCCTGAGTGCCATAACTTCGAGAAGGGACACACTTAAGATTATAACTTACGAAAGCGTACACTTAAGTGCAAAAATCGGAGCAAAATGGATCACTCGAGTGCCAATTTGGCCAAAATCCGGTCAACATGCTGACGTGGTAAAAAATTTAATATAAAAATTAATTAAATTCAATTTAAAACTAAATTTATTTAAAACATTTAAAAAATAAAATAAAAAATTAAAAAATTAAAAAATTTAAAAAATTAAAAAATTTAAAAAATTTTTAAAAAAGGGAGGCTGCCCCAGCCAACCCTCCCCACCTTCCGGCGACGGCGGGAGGCGGCAGCGACGTCTTTTTGGTGTTGAAGTGGTAAAAAATTTAATATAAAAATTAATTAGATTTAATTTAAAATTAAATTTATTTAAAACATTTAAAACATTTAAAAATAAAATTTAAAAATTTACAAAAAAATTAAAAAGGAGGCCACTGAGGGTTGAAAATTTTTGTAAATTTTTAAAATTTTTTGTAAATTTTGTAAATTTTTGTAAAATTTTTAAAATATTTTAAATAAATTTAGTTTTAAATTTAATTTAATTAATTTTTATATTATATTAAAATTCAAATTATGCCAGAAAGACGGCGTTTTCGTTGATTTAAGGGCTCTATTTTGGGCCAAAACTTGAAACACGTCATTTGGGATGAATTCGAGTTGACTCAGTTCTCCGGCAAGACACATCAGCAAGAAATATTAATATTTTAATGCCACGTATGATTTTCGGCCAGCTTCACCGGAGATGGCACTCAGGTGTTCCACTTTTTTTAAAATGTGGCACGTAAGTGTACATTTCGTAAGTTATAACACTTAAATGTTCATTTCTATTAGGTTATGGGACTTGAAAAGTTCTTTTGCCGACAATCATCTCACACACACCTATCCATACACATTACTCAGAAAAATCCCCTATCCCGACATCACTTGCCCACGCACACATCATTCGATCCCATGAGAACATGGGAGCAGCCAAGTGCTCCTTTCTCCATACGGAAGCCACACAAAATCAAATGGCCCTAGCTTTGACTAATGAATTATTCTTAATTATTCGCCGAATTGGCTTTTGCTTAATTAAACGGACACGATACGCTTTCGTAGCCAACCGTGATGTTTTGCCAGGTGCTCTCGGCCACAGGAGCCCAACTCAGCTTTTGCACTAGCCGCTCGCTACTATGCAAGAGGCCATTGGCTTACGACTCTTCCCATCTCCGTCTCATCCCCTACCTCTACAAAAACCCTCTGCACCAAAGCTAGAAACAACCTTCCCCTGCAAATGGAGACTTCCCTGCTTGCCATTCTCTCGACCACTCTTCTAATAACTCTCTACTTCTTCCGCCACCTCCGGCGGCAGCAAGGCCCCCGGCTGCTGCCGGGTCCACTGCCGTTGCCCATCATCGGGAACCTCCACCATCTGGGCAACCTTCCCCACCGCCGCCTCCACAGCCTTGCCAAGTCCCACGGCCCCATCATGTTCCTCCGCCTTGGCAACAAGCCAACAGTGGTGGTCTCGTCGCCGGAGGCAGCCGAGCTGGTCCTCGGGACCCACGACGACATCTTCTCAAGCCGCCCAAGCGTGGAAGTTGTGCGCCACTTGACTTACGACAACAAGGGGATGGTGTTCGCGGAGAGCGGTACGTACTGGCGGGGCGTGAGGAAGCTGTGCACACTGCATCTGCTAAGCCAAGCGAAGGTGGAGTCTTTTGCACCAATGAGGAGGGAGGAGCTGGGAAGGGTGGTCAGGAGGGTGAGGGCGGCGGCGGCAGCGTGTGAGATGGTGGACGTGAGCGCGGAGGTGGGGCAGCTGATTGGGGACTTGGCGTGCCGGATGATATTGGGGTATAGCACAAGGGATAAGTTCAACTTGAAGCCTGGGATTCACGTGGCTCTGAACTTGGCCGGGGCTTTCGATTTGGCAGACTATGTGCCTCTTCTTGGAGCTCTCGATCTTCAGGTATCACCATATCAGTTATCATACAGTGATTTGGAATTTATGCGAAGCATAAATTTGCAGCTTTTTTTTTTTTGGTAAAGACATAAATTTGCAGCTTTGATCTTTTCACAAATGCAACAATTTGCAGCTTCTAGTACAGCTTTTCTGGTTTGTTGTGTAGATAATATTTTGAAAATCGGAAGCCTCTGTAGGGGATAACTCGGGGTGCGAAAGCTGTCAATCGAGCCGTGGATAAGGTACTGGAGGACATCATCAGAGAACACGAGGAAGACACGACCGGAAAATACAAGGGCGACTTCATAGACACGTTGCTCGCCGGCATGGGCCACCCCATAAACGGCTTGCTGCAAGACGAGCCGGTCCACGTGATGGGTCGGACCAACATCAAGGCCATAGCCTTCGACATGATCGCCGCGTCGTACGAGTCCTCGTCCGCCGTGATCGAGTGGGCCATGTCTGAGCTGATCCGCCACCCGCGCGCGATGAAACGCCTCCAGAAAGAGCTGGAAGCCACCGTTGGGTTGGGCCGGACCATCGAGGAGGCCGATCTGCTGAAGCTGGATTATCTGGATATGGTGGTGAAGGAGAGCTTCAGGCTGTATCCGCCGGGCCCGCTCCTGGTCCCACACGAGTCCACGGAGGGCGTCGAGATGGGTGGATATTTTACATCCCGAAGGGGACTCGGGTCATCGTGAACGCATGGGCCCTCGGGAGAGACGCCGACACTTGGCCCGACGACCCGGAGGAGTTCCACCCAGAGAGGTTCGCGAACAGCGGCGTGGACGTCAAGGGGCGGGACTTCCAGCTCATACCGTTCGGTTCTGGCCGGAGGGGCTGCCTGGGGATGAACTTGGCTCTCGTTAACGTTCGCCTCGTTTTGGCCCAATTAGTGCACTGTTTCGACTGGAAGCTGCCCGCGGGGACGTCCCCGAGTGAGCTGGACATGAGCGAGGACTTTGGGCTGTCGATGCCGAGAGCGAAGCCTTTGATCCTAAGGCCGACCTATCGCCTGCTCGTTTGATGGTCAAATTATGTTGCTAGCGTTGATGTCAAACCAACGATAAAAGATTGCAAAATGAAAGATCCTGAATAATTTAAATAACACGAAGAAGACCGACCCGTGAGTTGACCAAGTGGCAAGGGCACTCCCGTGCTTTCGGCTCTGGAACCGATGCCCGCAGCAGGCTCGGTTCCTACCATGGGGGCTTCATATTTAAGTGGGAGGTCACAAAGGGGGTAAAAAGGAATAATAGAAAGGAGGAAGATGATGGGCAATGTCGGAATTCGAGCGTTGGATCTGTGCTTTGGTACTTTGTTAAATAAACTCAGATTTTCTAAAAATTTGATTAGTTGAAATTGTAATGGGTCAACAATAATAAAAATGTCATGGGATATTACTTAATACGTTTATATCTATGTCAGGAACGTGGCTTCACACAAAAATATTCTTGTCTCCTATTGGTGCTTGAATTAGCTTATTGAGTTTCGGAAGCCGAAGAGAATGAAGCAGGCCAAGAGCATGGAAATCCATAAAGAATGGGCTGGGATGCCAGCGATTAACAAATGAAAATCTCGAACAATGCGACAATGGGCTTGCCGAAACCAACGAGATAAAGATGAAAGTGGTTACTGAAGTCAATATTGGCAGAAACACCAGCAAGATAGGACAGTTACCGATAAAGAGCCAAAACTTCCGAAACATTGCAGATATCGAGATAGTAACCGCAAAACGGCAATTACCTTTAGAATACTACTATAAATGGCTGAAATGGCACTAATGCAATGGACCTTTTGTCAAAATCGACAAATGATCATCCAATTTCAAGTTGTTGTCTTTTCTTTATCACACTTTTACATTCAATCGTCCCTTTATTTTTCTCCTATTGTTCCTGCATTTTACTTTTGCCAATAGTTTAGATCAGTTGCTTTCTTTCCGGAGTGACACTGGACCCCTTGAAAATAATCAAATTGAAACCTTGCCATCTTCGATGAAAGCTCTTGGTTGAGGAAACTTTTTCTGACGAACATCTTTTTGGCATGCTTGGTGGGACCATTGTGTTCTACTCTTACGAGGTGTTGATGGCGAAAACAAGGAATCAAGAGAGTCGCTCTTCTGCTAGCAAGGAAAATTCATTTTGACAACGTGTTGGAGAGAGAACTATTTGTTTCGAGATTTCTAGTTAGAATCCAGATTTTGTTGATGGTGTCAATATAGATAATACTTCTGAGGACATTCCGCGAGAATTATTTGAAGACCAGAGGAGAGAGTTGGCCTCGAACCCAACGGTGATGGCCACCATGAGAAGGATGTTTGAAGAACAACAAAATGATTTGGCCAATTACATGGCTAGTCATTTGTCGAGTATTTTTACTCCTCTTTTAACCAATCTAGTTACTGATTTGACTTCGAGAATGGGAGTACCAAATCGAGTGAATGTGATTCATAATGGTCACACTAGTGTAGTTCAACAACCCATCCAAGTTCCAGCCCAACCTGTTATTAGTGGTTCGAATCTCGTGCTGCTGGTTAGGATTCTGCAAAGGGCTAACGGTGTGAATGACCAAAATCAAATCAGTCATGGTGAATAGATTGGAGTGCTTGGAATGTTACCTCCCATTGGATCAAAGCTAGAAATCTCTAGTGGCATGAATCTAGCAAGGGTGATTGGAGACATTTCAAATCCCGGAAATGACACTTGATGGGTGTCCCATAACCAGTGCTTCTCGATGTCAATCGTCCAAGGGCTAATAATCTAATGCCTCTTGCAAGAATAGTGAATATTGAGTCGATTCCAGTGCCAGTTGTGGGATATTAGCCTTATTGGCCATGGGGGGACCAAGGGATTTCGCAAATCGTCCTCCTTCACTACTAAGAGTGCAAATGAATTAAGCCAATCAAGCGGTGGATCTGGTGAGAGATCAGGGGATGATAGAACATGCCGCTTGCTTAGTCACGCAGAGGATGGGATTGGATGAAGGTGTCCCAAGGCCTGTCTATCACAAATCGTACCTAGATTGGGTTGATAATGTTCCATATCCCTGGGGATATAAAATTCCCAAGTTTACTCTCTTTACTGGGGAGGATGATCGGTCCACGGTGGAACATATTAGCCTAATCACGGCTCAATGCGGTGATGTTAATAAAAATGGGAGAATGAAGTTACATCTTTTCCCTTTGTCACTAACAAAGACGACATTCATTTGGTATAATGGAGTTCTGCAAATTCGGTATGAAATCAAGAAGGAATGGAGAATAAATTCCATACCCAGTTTTACCTTCCAATCCCTAAAGTGACATTGTCAGATTTGACAACCGTCAAGTAGTATAACAATAAGACAGTTGATCAGTTTGTCGCGTGATTTAAAAAGATGATAAATCGATGTTTGTCTTTCCTTCTAGAAAAAGAAGTTGCCAAAATGGCCAAAAATGGCTTAAAATTTGCATTAAAGGAGCATTTGGCTAGGCAGAAATTCACTGATTCGTTCTCACTAATTGTTGCGCCAACTCAATACGAGAACCTTTGGAAGGAAAAAGATAAGAAATCCTATTGGGATTACAAGCAAAATGTGGTAATGTATGATCCCAAAGAGGATTTGGAAGACAATGATATTTATGATGATACCACTGAGATCACGGTAGCAAAGATGACTTTAGATAAGCTATACGTTTGTCAGGCACTGAAGCCCACTAGAATAAAGGAGTCAGTGATGGTCAGAGCAAAGGACATGTAGAGATATTCGTTTGATGTCACTAAGTTGGATGAGATCTTTGATCACTTGGTACGTGATGGGGTGATAAGGTTGACAAAGGGTCAGGTCATCCCGAGCAAGGAGGAATTCGGCAACAAAAGTTACTGTAGATGGCACCACTCTTGGAGCCACAATACCAATTATTGTAATGTTTTTAGGAAAGCTGTTCAAGAGGCAATTCGCCAAGGTAAGAGTAAGTTTGTTGAGGAAGGAGATAGGAGAATGGAAATTGACTCAGACCCATTTCCTCAAATGATTGAGATGGTATCAGCGATTTTTAGAGGACATGCAAACTGAAGGAGTTTATGCCAAAGGTGTCGAAGAGAGATTATGAATCAGTATTTTTTTGGATGGCGATGACTATCTTGCAGTATCGAGGTATCGCCATGATCAGGAGAAAACATCAGCAAGGCCTAGGAACATGAACTATGACCGGCAGTACCGTCAATCTCCTTGGAACTATGGTCCTCCCCACAATTACTTTAATTGCATGCAACGAGTGGTTGAAGATAGGAGAAATCCAATTTTTAGGGGAAGGTATTTTAATGAGCATAGCTTCCAGGAATAGATGCCCGAAAGTGTGATGGCACCAAGGAGAAAACGAGCAAGTAAAATATCATTCAAGCGGCTTTATAGTAAAACGGTAGTTACCTTTAGAATACTACTATAAATAGCTGAAAATGCACCAACGTAATGGACCTTTTGTCAAAATCGACAAACAATCATCCAATTTCAAGTTATCTTTTCTTTATCGTACTTTTACATTCAATTGCACATTTATTTTTCTCTTGTTATTCCTACATTTTACTTTTGCCAGTAATTTAGATCAGTTGCTTCCTTTTTGGAGCAACACAGGACCCGTTGAAAATAATAAAATGTGGTAACATCGACAGATCAAATCACAGTGTGACTTAATTGAATAGAGTGTAAAAGTAGCTTGACCCAGAAAAAAAAATGAATATAATAGTTAATATTATGAAAAATTTTAAATTAATATACATGTGATAAATTTATCTTAAATTAATTTTTTGATCACAAAAAATCTCAAATTGATATATTTGCGATCAATTTACCATTTTTTAGTTTTTATTAATTATTTTTCGTTAAATTAGATTAAATGACAAACTAATAGAGAGTAAAATTGTCACAAATGTATCAATTTAGGATTTTTGTAATTAAAAAATTGATTTTTGATAAATTTATCACAAATGTATCAGTTTGGGGTTTTTATTTTTTATATTAACCTTAAAATATAACTACTAATGTTAAGTATATTAAGATTGGAGTACATAGTCAATACGCGTTTGATTGTAGATGAATATTTAAAGAAGTGGGTCATATTCGATGCATGATACAAGCTGCTATATAGTAGACCAATCTCGACATGACTCCAGTATTATAATAAAATGATGTCGTCCAAGAAAGCTATGGTAAGACATTCTTTTTGCCTTGCATCATCGCAAGTCGTTGGACGACAAAGTTGCTGTTGCCCGTAGGACAGTGGATGATGATAAAGCTTCGTCGAATGGAAACTTCTTGAAATCTCGCTACGGCCCGAGCTTTCACAAAATTCTACACTGAAGTCCGCGTCTCAAAGGAATTTCAAATTGATGCTCTATTCCTTGGAGAGACTTGAAAATGGGTTTGTGTTAGGTTTTTGAAGGCCATCCCAATTCAAAATTGCGAATCAGACACTGATTGCTTTCGATATTCAGGGTGAATCTAGGAGGAACCCTTCGACTTTGACAATTTAAAATTGGCAAAAGGAAACGTGGGCTCCAAGTGGTTGTGAACGGCGCTTGATAATTTAATAATTTGTATGTAAAGTACTAATTAGTACCACAAAACTATATCTATCATTTCTATTACCACAGCCAAAAAGAAAAAAAATTATCTACCATTCCTTAGTACACCGAGCGTTTCTTATCTTCTTTTTTCAGATTTAAGCATCTTATCGTAGTAACTTCTAATGGGAACTTGATCTGGTTACTGAACGAAGTCTCATGCGTTACTATTAGGGATTTACTATAACAGTGACGAAATTCCATAAATTTCAAACAAGCAGGCGATAAGTCGGCACAAGGGACAAGTGCTTCGCTTTCGAGAGCGACAGTCCAACCTCCTCGGTCATGTCCAAGTCGCTCGGTGACATTCCGTCCGGCAACTCCCAATCAAAGCAGTGCACCATTTGGGCCAAAAAGAGCCGAGTATTGATTAGTGCCAAGTTCATTCCGGGGCAGCCTCTTCGGCCTGACCCGAAAGGTATTAGCTGGAAGTCCCGGCCTTTGACATCCACGCTGCTGTTCGCGAACCTCTCCGGCTTGAACTCCTCGACGTCGTCGCCCCAGGCATCGATATCTCTCCCAAGAGCCCAAGCGTTCACGATGACCCGAGTCCTCTTTGGGATGTAATACCCATCGATCTCGATGTCCTCCGTGGACTCATGCGGGATCAAGAGTGGACCGGGCGGATACAGCCTGAAGGTTTCTTTGATCACCATGTCCAGATAACTCAACTTCGGCAGGTCGGACTCCTCGACCATCCGGTTCATTCCGACGATAGCTCGGAGCTCTTGTTGAAGCTCTTTCATTGCGTGTGGACTCCTCATTAGCTCCGAGAATGCCCAGTCGATTACGGTCGAGGAAGATTCGTACGACCGGGAGATCAGATCGAGAACTATGGCCTTGACGTTGGTCCACTCCAACATGTCGGGTTTGTCCTGCGAATCGGTCATGGGGTGCTGCGTTACGGAGAGGATCGTGTCTAGAAAATCGCCCTTGTACTTGCCGGTCGTGTCTTGCTCGTGTTCTTTGATGACGCCCTCCAGGACCTTGTCGATGGCTTGATGAACTACTTTTGCACGCCGAGCCAATCCCTAGTCAACGAAATGGTGGGGAGTCAATGGAATTTCTTACGCAACGGTTCCAACTCTAGCCCTAGCTTGAAAGGATTATGACACAAACGGACCAAGGTATGAAAAACCCCATAATATACATCGAGCACAGGATATAATGAAAAACTAAGTGGAGTTTTTCCAATTTTTAACAAAGAGGAAACGGATAGACACGAGCTGTTACTAGCAAATGCAAGCCCAAAATATGTACGAACGAAGCGCAACAAACAGAGTACCTTAGTATTTCCTAAATCCGAAAGATAAGTAAGAGAAACAATATTTATAACTAAAAACTCTAATCTAGGTTGGGCCAGTACATGTCGATATTTCCTAAAAGAAATTCCAAATGGTACTGTTGGCGCATGTAAACTATTGAGAACGGCTAATGGATATTGTTAGTATAACAGTTTTTGAGTAACTGTAAAGACTGGATCTCACAAAAAATTCTAATTATTTTTCTTTGTTGTTTTGTGGCCCAGAAGGTCTCATTTGCCCTCGTCTAACACACCACAAACAGATTTTTGCGCAAACTATCTCCATTGAAAAGTTCTTCCGTTTAAAGAAATTTCAAATTAGGAGACGATTTCAGCGTTGATGGCCGATGAATAGTGAGCGCTAAGAAGGATTTCATGGTACCTGAAGATCGAACGGTCCAAGAAGAGGCACGTAATCTGCCAAGTTGAAAGAACCAGCCAAGCTCAAAACCTCGTGAATCAACGGCTTCAAGTCGAACTCATCCTCGCCGCTGCTGCTACAACACCCCAATATCAATCTACACGACAAGTTCCCCATAAGCTCCCCCACCTCGGCGCTCACGTCCACCACCTTGCGGGCCCCCGCTGCGGCCCTCACCCTCTCCACCATCCTCCCGAGCTCCTCCCTCCTTGCCGGCGCGTATGACTCCACCTTGGCTGGGCTCAGCAGCTGCAACGCGCACAGCTTCCTTGCGCTCCGCCAGTACTCTCCGCCCTCGGTGAATGCCATTCCCCTGTCGCCGTACGTCAGGTGGTGCGTAACCCGCCCCTTTGGGCAGCCCAAGAAGACGTCGTCGTGGGTCTTGAGTGTAAGAATTATTGTGGCCCACATGATATGATTTATGTTATATGGTTTAATAATTATTATTATGCTATAAGAATAATTAATATTGGTTTTGAGGAGTTACGACTCTAATAAAATGAAGAGGTACGACTTTAATTGAAAGGGTATATCGCTTTGATGGAAGGCACCTTTTCATCGAACGTATAAATAGAATCCGGTCCTCTCTCCACCCATAACGAACGACAATAACCTAAAGGCATTTTGGTATTCTCTCATCCATCGATTGAATACATCAAGTATAGTGGATTAAGGGAGAGAAATCGGATTTCTTCTTTGGTTCGTGTTCCTCAGGTTTTCTACGACGATCATCAAAGTGCAACGCTATGGATAAAGGTATGTCTTCATCTATTGTGAGAATAATGAAGATCAAAAGATCATTGCGTTTAGTATGAGTTTCCGCATTACAGATTCAAGTATTAATAATCTTACGGTTGGTATCAGAGCGCTAGTTTATGATCTCATGATTTTTCCGTTTATAGAAATATTATGATTTATATTTGATGATTTGTTAAACGATCCTGTTCGTAGTGTTTATTGTTGTTGAAATGTTTTCGGATGATTTTGTCGATGAAAAATCCGATTGATGAAAGTTCTCGTGGAGAGAAAAGGTCGAAAATGGAAGAATTCGGGCGAAAGGGGACGAAATGGTGAAAATTTGGCGAAGAAAAGTTATTGTGCGCGAGGGAGGAAGAAGGCGCGTGGCTTCCACGCGTGCGCTGCCGTTGCAGGCGCGTGGAACCACGCACCACGTGCCTACACGCGCGTGGAAACGCTGCGCGCGTGGGATCCACGCGCGCGCCAACCGTTGGTGCGTGGAGTCCACGCGGGCGGCGTTTCGCGCGCGCCGCTTGGCAGGCGTGTGGGACGCACGCGCCCGCGGCAGTTGCAGGCGCGTGCAACGCACGCGCGCGCGTTGGACGCGCGCGTGCCGAGCACGCGCTTGCGCGCCGAACGCGCACGTGCGAGGCACGCGCCCGCCGAGGACGAAGGCACGTGCTCGGCACGTGCCCGACGTCCCCGCGCGGTCAATTTTACCATTTTGCCCCTCCCGAGGCTCCTAATTACCGTTTTGCCCTTCTTTTGATGATAATTTACAGTTATGCCCCTGTTTAATTTATAATTACGGTTATGCCCTTACTGGTTATTTACCATTTTGCCCCTGGATATTAAATTTACGGTTCTGCCCTCATGGAATTATAAATTTACGATTTTGCCCTTACGCTTAGATTAAGTTTTTGTCATTGTGTGCAATTTGGTAAATATTTATATTTTACAATATTAAAAAAAAAATTCATATTATGAATGGTTTGTTAGTCACCAAAGTGGCCAAACCTTGAAGTCTTTTGAATTTTTTTTTTTTTTTGATATTGTAATTTGTTTTATTCAATTACCCATGATTAATTGATGCTATTTATGAAATTGATATATTGCATATCATTATTTATGTTATGGGTATATTGAAGTTCATTTATTATAAGAACTTAGGGATTAACCCAAAGGTTAATTATTTTCTATAATTCATGAACGTTATAGTTGATAATTAATATGACTTATTACTTTTGTTTGTATATCCAAAGATAGCAAATAAATTTTAATAAGATATATTTACAATTATCAAATAAAAGTTATTAGCATCATTATGGTTTTTATATATTTGTATATCATAGGATCGCCCAAAGGAGAACTATGATGTACATGTGTAGTTTAGTTTGAATTTGATTAGGTGATATTCTCAAGGCATTAATGTATGAGTATTTTCTTGCATATGTTTGCAGTATTTGTACCTGTTTCACTCCATTCGCACGCCTCATCTGTTCCCTTATTCAATGGGATAAATTTTCCTGATTGGAGTGAACAAGTCCAGTTTCACTTAGGTGTCCTGAATCTTGATTTAGCACTTCAAGTTGAGAAACCAGCTGCTATTACTGATGAAAGTAGCAATGATGAAAAGTCTTTCTATAAAGTTTGGGAAAGATCGAACAGATCGAGCTTAATGTTCATGCGAATGACAGTTGCAAACAATTTAAAGACTTCTCTTCCCAAAACCGACAATGCTAAGGAATTTATGAAATTTGTGAAAGAGCGTTCTCAAACTGCTGATAAGTCACTTGCTGGTACATTGATGAGTACACTGACCACCATGAAATATGATGGTTCACGTACCATGCATGAGCATATACTTGAAATGACTAATTTAACAGTAAAGTTAAGGACTTTAGGGATGAACGTGGATGAGTACTTTTTAGTACAGTTTATACTTAATTCCTTGCCTCATGAGCAATATGGGCCATTTCAAATGAATTACAACACTATAAAGGATAAGTGGAATGTAAATGAATTGGCCAAGTATGCTAGTTCAAGAGGAAACAAGGATAAAGAATCAAAAGGCTCATTCTGTTCATCTCTCAAGTCATCAAGATGTTCGAAAGAATTTCAAGAGGAAAGGTGGAAGGAGCAAGAAGAAAGGACTACACGTCCTGAATGACTCTTCAAAGGCTTCTCTAATCCACAAGAATGAACACAATCTTATTAAGTGTCATTTTTGCAACAAAATTGGACACTCAAAGAAAGATTGTCTGAAATGTAAAGCTTGGTTCGAAAAGAAAGGTAAGCCTTGTGCTTTAGTATGTTTTGAATCAAACTTTACTGAAGTTCCTCATAATACTTGGTGGATTGATTCTGGTGCCACCACTTATGTGTCAAATACGATGCAAGGATTCCTTACGATGCAAACTATAAAGCCAAATGAAAATTATGTGATTACGGGGAACAGAAACAAAGCTCCAGTTGAAGGCATTGGCACTTATTGTTTGATCTTAGATACTGGGCATTATTTGGATTTGTTTCGAACCCTTTATGTACCTACATTTTCTCGCAATTTAGTTTCTTTGCCAAGACTTGATGTGGTGGGATTTTATTGTAAGTTTGGTTCTGAATCTTTCAGTCTATTTAAGAGTGATACTCTTATTGGAACTGGAACTTTATGTGATGGTCTCTACAAATTTAGACTTAATAATACTTTTGTTGAGACATTAATGACCTTGCATCATAATGTTGGCACTAAACGAAGTTTGATGGATGAAAATTCTGCTTACTTGTGGCATAAACGTTTGTGTCATATATCCAAAGAAAGAATGCAAAGATTAGTGAAGAATGAAATTCTTCCAAATTTGGATTTTACTGACCTTGGAGTGTGTATTGATTGTATTAAAGGTAAACAAACAAAGCACACTAAGAAAGGTGCCACAAGAAGCACAGAACTTCTTGAAATTATACATACTGATATATGTGGTCCATTTGATGTTCCATCTTTTGGTAAGGAAAGTTACTTTATTACCTTTATTGATGATTTTTCACGTTATGGTTATATTTATCTATTGCATGATAAGTCTCAATCAATAAATGCACTTGAAGTGTATATTAAAGAGGTTGAGAGGCAATTAGATAGAAATGTGAAAATAGTAAGATCAGATAGAGGTGGTGAATATTATGGAAAGTATAATGAATCGGGACAATGTCCAGGTCCATTTGCTAAATTTCTTGAAAGACATGGCATTTGTGCTCAATACACAATGCCGGTACACCACAACAAAATGGTGTAGCGAAAGGCGTAATCGTACTTTAATGGAAATGGTTAGGAGTATGATGAGTCATTCATCTTTACCCTTGTCTTTGTGGATGTATGCTTTAAAGACTTCTATGTATTTATTAAACAGGGTTCCTAGTTTGATGTTTTTGATTGATTTTTCGCAAAAAGCAATTCGGCCGTACGGATCAGGGCGAGAAATCCCGACACCCGAGTGTTGTTCGCCCATTTTTTCGTGTTTTCGTAAGTCGAAATCGAATTCTGATGGCATAGGGAGAAATGGGTCGTCGAAACGAGTCTGGCGACATGTCGCACGCCGCCGGGAGACGCCGCACGCGTCCACACGCGCGGCCAGAAGGCGCTGCGAGCCGCCGGCCGGCGAATTGGCACGCGCCGGTCGACGGATCGACGCGTGCTGACGTCACCCAACGGTAAATAACCGTTGGGATGACGTCATCGATGACGTCAGCGCCGACGTCTGTTGGCCGGGCGGTCACCGGCCGACGACCCGACCCGACCCGACCCGACCTGCGGACGCCTAGCACGCGTGCGGCATGTGCCGGCAGACGTCTGCGTGATGTCAGCCCGCGCACGCGCGCGGCACGTGCGGTCGGTTCGTCCGACCGGCCCGACCGGGCGACCGGTCCGACCCAACCGGCCCGGCCCGACCCGGCGACCGACCCGGTTGACCGTTGACCTCGCGTGATCGTTGACCTAGCGTTGACCGTTGACCGTTGACGACCGTTGACGACCGTTGACCGTTGACAAAAAAAAAGAAAAGAAAAAGGAATGTGTTTCTTTTTTTTTTCAATTAAGTCTATGTGGATTATATGCAATCCCTTATTTTGTTCTGCATTTGTTGCAGGAACAATGCCTCCCTGAAAGCCGCGCGCATCTGTGCGCACAATGTCAGATGAACAAAAGGAAATGCTTTCAAGATTGATAGCCGATTTGAATGGTTATCGATGGGAGAGTGACGACATAATTGATCATGTCATAGAGGTCAACAATAAAATTCAAGAGGTCATTTGGAACGGTTGTCCCCATGCCAGATACTCATTTATGAACACTCTTCCATTAGAATGGCAAGGAGTGTTGAATCGCCTATAGGAGGTCAAAGGATTTACTAGTTATAAGGAGCTAGTAATGGAATTTGTAGATGAGTATCATCGGGTTGGAGCCACAAAGACTACGACCCAGGAAACGACTTCGATTAAGCGAGGAATGAATGTGCGTAGGAGAAATCCTAAGGGATATCCGTCTGTTTTCCCGTGATTGTCAAGAATGCCCGAAAATTTTACAAAGGAAAAGAAAAAGAAATTGATCCAAGTAGAAACTTTTCCTATCCGTTGTATGATGCCTTTGTTTTAGATGTTATGGCTGATCTTTATTAAGTGTGCTTGGTGAAAATCTTATGTAATGTGTAATGTTTACTACTTGATTGTTGTTGATGTAACAACCTATATGTTAGTTGTATTATGTGAAAGCATTATTATTATATTGTATGTCAATTATCTGTTGCTTTCTGTTATTGCTGGTTGCTGTGGGTAGTTAGATGTGGACAGTTATAGAAGTTTTTGTAACTTCATAGAATTGATTTTGCATATGATAATCATATTAATGATAGTTTTAAGTTAGGATTTTTTGGAGGATGATTGGAAACGTAGTGACCTTTTGATTCTGAAACCTTACTTAAAATTATTAATTAATATGATGAGTTTGTGCAAAATAGATGCATAAATGATAGACATTAATATTTCGTGCATATATGTCTGATATGTTCAGATAAATGGATTCAGCAACTAAGAACATAATTGCTGATTTGAACAAAGAAGCACTAAAAGCTCTTGACCATGTTATGGAAGATCTTGAGAATGCTGTGCGCCACCTTGAGCTAGCAGATGATCGCCACAAGGCATTTGAGCGGGATACAGATATTTGCTGTGTTGCTTTTAGCTCAGTAGGATTATCAAGCTCTAAGCGCAAGCGCATTGATTCGTTCAATATATGGGAAAGCAAGGGATCAAGTCCTTATTACAAGAAACCAAGAATTAACCAACAAAAGAGAGGAAAACGTCCTCACGTGAAGAGAGGAAAACGTTCTCATGTGAAGAATATCTCAAGGGTGAAATGTTACAACTGTGACCAGAGGGGTCACTATGCCCGCAATTGTCGTGAGCCAAGGAAGGTACACACCCTTTGTACTATTGAGAACTTTGCATATGTGTCAAGTTCTGTATTCTTGACTGAGTCTAATCCTTTGTGGACTGTAGATTCAGGAGCGACGGACCATGTAGCGAAGGATAGAGAATCCTTCATGGAATTCCGACGAGTACCAACTGGAACTAAGTGGATCTATGTGGGAAACAACTCCAGAGCTGAAGTAAAAGGAATTGGCACCTGCCAACTAAACATGCGTGGTGGACGCACGTTATTCCTACATGATGTGTTGTATGCTCCGGAGATTCGTCGGAATTTGGTGTCTGTTTTATTGTTGGTCGAGCTAGGTTTTAATGTGAACTTCCATGATAGAAGTGTAGATTTGTATTTGGATACAAACTACTATCGTTGTGGTTATTTTCTGGATGGTTTCATTGTATTAGATATTGACTATGTTAATGCAAATGTTTGTTATTCCCTTCTCACGTCTCCTACTTCATATGATAATGATGTGAATGTGTGGCATGCTAGACTTGGTCATATTGACCAACAACGTATGAATAGACTAGCCAAAGAAGGCTTGTTGGGCAACATTGAAAAAGTCGATTTGCCTATATGTGAGCATTGCCTAGTAGGGAAAACAACAAAGAAACCATTTGGAAAAGGTAAAAGAGCTGAATTTCCTCTGCATTTAATCCATTCTAACGTCTGTGGTCTAATGAATGTGAGAGGAAGGCATGGGGCTGTTTATTTCATCACTTTTTTATAGATGATTATACTCGATTCGGATATGTCTATTTGATTTCTCATAAATCTGAAGTAATAAGTTGTTTCAAAAGGTTCATGAACCTGGTTGAGAATCAATTAGACAAGAAAATAAAAGCATTGAGATCCAGTCGAGGTCGAGAATATTTATCTGATGAGTTCAGAAAATTATGTGATGAAAAAGGAATAGAAACACAGTTGTCTATTCCATATACTCCTCAACAAAATGGTGTTGCGGAGAGAAGAAACAGAACCCTATTGGAAATGGTTAGGTCCATGATGGCGCATGCTAACTTACCTATTACCTTTTGGAGTGATGCGTTGTTAACTGCTGCCTATATACTTAACCGTGTGCCTTCCAAATCAGTTACTTCCACTCCATATGAGTTATGGACAGGTAGAAAACCGGACTTAAGTTTTCTTAAGCCATGGGGTTGTGCTGCCTATACACATGAGTCCTCTCACAAGTTTGGGAAATTGGGTCCCAGAGGAAAGAAGAGTATTTTTATAAGATACTCGAAACACTCAAAAGGGTATGTGTTCATAGGTGAGCAGGAAAGTAGGAGTATAACTGAATTTAAATAATGGGATGTCATATTCTTAGAGGATGAATTTCCTAAGAAGGGCGAAATAGGGAAAGACTACTCCCTATTTGAAACCTTGGATCAAGATAATGATCTTGGTGGAGTTCGTCCAAGTGGGAGTAATATGAGAAGTGATGAATTGAATTTAACTCATTCTCAATTGCAACCATATAATGAGACGACATCATCATTATCTAATCCAAGTGGGAGCATAATGGGGAATGATGTGCAAAGTGTACAATCTTCCATACGGCGAACAAGTCGCCAAGATGTAAGAAGGTCGGGTGTAAATGGGTCTTTAAGACTAAGTGCGACTCAAAAGGCAATATTGAACGACATAAAGCCAGACTTGTTGCAAATGGTTTTACGCAAAAAGAAGGCATTGACTATAAAGAGACATTTTCACTAGTCTCTAAGAAAGACTCACTTAGAATCATTATGGCTTTGGTGGCTCATTATGACTTGGAGTTACACCAAATGGATGTAAAAACCGCATTTCTTAATGGGAATTTAGAAGAAGAGGTTTACATGGACCAACTTGAAGGCTTTTCAATTAAAGGAAATGAACACAATGTATGTAAATTAAAGAAATCAATATATGGATTTAAACAAGCTTCCCGACAATGGTATCTTAAGTTTAACGATACCATAACTTCATTTGGAGTTAAGGAAAATACCGTTGATCGGTGTATATATATGAAGATTAGTGGGAGCAAGTTTATTTTTCTAGTTCTGTATGTTGATGATATTCTGCTTGCTGCTAATGATCTTGGTTTGTTACATGAAACCAAAAAGTTTCTCTCTAAGAATTTTGAAATGAAGGATATGGGAGAGGCAACATATGTGATAGGAATAGAAATATTCCGTGATAGATCACAAGGATTATTAGGATTGTCTCAGAAAGCCTACATAGAGAAAATTTTAGAGAGATTTAATATGAGTAAATGTTCAGCAGTAATAGTTCCAATTCAGAAAGGTGATAAATTTAGCCTTATGCAATGTCCGAAAAATGAATTGGAACGAGAACAAATGAAAAATATTCCTTATGCATCTGTTGTGGGGAGCTTAATGTATGCACAAACTTGCACCAGACCAGACATCAGTTTTGCTGTCGGAATGCTGAGCAGGTATCAAAGTAATCATGGAATGGATCATTGGAAAGCTGCAAAGAAAGTTCTTAGATACTTGCAAGGAACGAAGAATCATATGCTCACTTATAAAAGATCTGATCATCTCAAGGTGATTGGGTATTCAGATTCAGACTTAGCCGGATGTGCTGATACAAGAAAATCAACGTTTGGTTACTTGTTTCTTCTGGCTGGAGGGGTAATTTCATGGAAGAGTGCGAAGCAGTCAGTTATTGCTGCATCCACTATGGAAGCTGAATTTGTGGCATGTTTTGAGGCCACTATTCATGGATTATGGCTGCGGAATTTTATTTCAGGGCTTGTGGTTGTCGACAGTATTGCCAAGCAGCTGAAAATTTATTGTGATAACTCTGCAGCAGTTTTCTTCTCCAAGAACGACAAGTATTCTAAGGGTGCTAAGCATATGGAGATCAAATACTTGTCTGTTAAAGAAGAAGTTCAGAAACGAAGAGTGTCAATTGAGCACATTAGCACCAAACTTATGATAGTAGATCCCTTAACAAAAGGACTGCCGCCCAAAACATTTAATGAGCATGTTGAAAAGATGGGCATTATTGAACGTCATTAATGTTTGTATTATGATTGTATTAAGTTTATGTATTTGACACTTTGAGCTCACTTACGTGTTTTTGATATTTCCTGTTTTCTATTTAGTATACATTATGGAAATAGATAAATGTTAAACAGGATAGTTTCTAAGGAAACATTATAGTTGGACTATTACTGTACTTCTCATTTATGAATCATGTTAAGTAAAGTGCTATAGTTGTAGTGCATAGAAGGGACTATGTCGATTAATGACATACAACCGCTATGACTCGCATTAGTTTTCTTTACTTAATTGTGATTATTATGTGATTGCCAATTTGATGAAATTTTATAGCATAATGTTATTGTGCACATTACAGTTTTTGTTAAACCATGAAAGAAATATCATATGGACCAAGTGGGAGAATGTAAGAATTATTGTGGCCCACATGATATGATTTATGTTATATGGTTTAATAATTATTATATTATAAGAATAATTAATATTGGTTTTGAGGAGTTACGACTCTAATAAAATGAAGAGGTACGACTTTAATTGAAAGGGTATATCGCTTTGATGGAAGGCACCTTTTCATCGAACGTATAAATAGAGTCCGGTCCTCTCTCCACCCATAACGAACGACAATAACCTAAAGGCATTTTGGTATTCTCTCATCCATCGATTGAATACATCAAGTATAGTGGGTTAAGGGAGAGAAATTGGATTTCTTATTTGGTTCGTGTTCTTCAGGTTTTCTACGACGATCATCAAAGTGCAACACTATGGATAAAAGTATGTCTTCATCTATTGTGAGAATCATGAAGATCAAAAGATCACTGCGTTTAGTATGAGTTTTCGCATTACAGATTCAAGTATTAATAGTCTTACATTGAGGACCAGCTCCGCGGTCTCCGGTGAGGAGATCACGACTGTCGGCTTGCTGCCGAGGCGGAGGAACATGATGGGGCCGTAGGTTTTGGCGAGGCGGTGGAGGCAGCGGTGTGGGAGGTCTCGCAGCTGGTGGAGGTTCCCGATGATGGGCAGAGGCGTTGGACCCGGGGGCAGTTTCTTGGATTGCCGGCGGCGGAGGCAGAGGAGGAGTAAGAAGTAGTAGAGAGTAACGAGAGCGGTGAAGAGAATAGCCAGCTCCGGCGTTTCCATGGGAGTGCCTCAAGTTAGCTCGGAGGTATCGTGGAGAAGTTGGAGATAGATGGAGATTTCTACAGGCAGCCCGTAGTGGTAGCGGATACATAAGGTCCGCACAGAAGAGATAGGTCAGATGGAAAACGACGGGTCGACTAACCTTACACGATATTGTTCCATCAATGTCATTGTTAAAGGAAAAATCTACTTGTAGACCTATCCTGAGTAATGAAAGTTAGGCCTTTTTTGAAGCTAGCGTATTCCGCTCTACCATAAGCTCGAGACACAATGATTGCGTTTTTGAGTTGAAGTTATGATGACACCCTCGCTAATATAAACAAAAATTGTAGTTCTTTTTTTTACCCCTTAAATGTAATTTATCATGAGATATACATCATGATTTTTGGTGGATACCATTTCAAATGACGCATTAACTGTCATGGGACAGCTAGTATTTTTTTTTGAAACAGTTACCCAAAAAAAGTTTTAAACCTAACGTATTAATATTAATTCAATTCAAAATATTTTAATTAAACTAATTTGATACTAAACTTTTTCATACTAATACCAATTCAGTCAATTCGATCAATGTAAAAAGATTTATGAATGAATTAATATCAATATAATAGATTTGAGATGGTTTTCATACTTTTTAATCCTCTTTCCATCCACCTTAAAGAAAAAAAATAAAATGAACCTTCATTCATGCTTATTTATAGCAATTCCCTATTTTACAAATTTATTGTTGTGAAATTTTTCAGACCCAATTTATCCAACTTCACAGAAAATCCACATCTGCAAGTGGATGCGTGTGAGTGGATGCAGATGTGCTATTCCTGGTTGTGAGCCCATTTGGAGTTAGCCCTTACCATGCCTAATCCAAAACTCACAAAACCGGAGCACACAACACTCCCTTTCTCCTTCTTCGTCCTTTTAGCCCCTCAACCGCCTCCTTCCCGATCGCCGCCCTCCCCCGTTGTCCTCGCCAGGGAAATCGCTGCTCCTATATTCGGGCCGGGCTAGTCTTACATCAACTTGAAGCACAAATTCTAAAACCAATCCAGAGACAAGCCATAAAGGCTATCGTAAAAGGACCGTATCGGACAACAACTAAGGACCGTATTGAATAAATTTTATCCTATCCTGAATTTTATCCTGACTCTTAAACGCAGCCTTACATGATGTCACCATGATATGCTCAAATTCAAGTTGAAGATCATCTAGAAGACCACCTTCAACTTGCGAGGGCCTGTTAAAGATAGCAACGCATGATTTGTTCAAATTCAAAATATTTTAAATTAGTTAATGTTTTTATTATTTAGTTATTACCTATAGTTAGTATTGTAACGGATGAATTCAAAATATTTGAACTAGTCCACTCTTATCTCATGTAATTATTACTGTAGTTATTATTGTAATGGATTAATTCAAAATTCAAAATATTTTAAATTAGTCCATGTAATTATTGTAACAACTAGTAGATAAACTCTATAAATACAAACGCTATCTTGGAGTTAGAGGATAAGCGAAACTCATGCTTAAACTCATAGTCTATTTTTACAAGGGTCATTTAATTTTGTGTGGCATGAGCGCTTGTCTATTCCCGGTTCTCATGGGCTTGAATGACACAGATAGAGAAGAGGGGATGGTTCAACCACCAATTCGGTCCAAAGGAGGCGCAATCAAAGGAAGCGGCATGCCATAAATGCCATCTCAATCGTCTCTTATGTGAATCGATGCACATGAATTTTATCTAAAATGATATTTTGAGCATGCCTTTTTTTTTGTCATGCATGATCGATGATGATTGCAGCGTGATTACATTCGTCATTTTCGTAGAGTGGATCACCATGAAATCGAAGCTCTGATTTGCGAATGAATATGAGATTGAAGGGAAGTGGAAGAGTGACCGTAGATGTTGACACGTCATTGATGATGCACAAATTCCTTTGGTGGATGTGTGATGGTTGGCGCAACCTACCCTCGGGGGGAGGGAACAAGTTTAGGGGTATTGCTTAAAGGACGGGCCTAAGGCCCATGATTAGGTGCGAGCTCTCCCAAGCCCATGCCCCGCGTGACATTGGAGTATTTTTTAGAAATTTTGCATAAAAGGAGTCGCCACTAGCTTATTGAGGTCGGCTATAAACCAAGTGAGGTATGAGAGTGTACCTCACTTCCTACGCAACCAGAGAATCTAGGGTCGAGGACTTAATTAGACTAATTGAACAAATTCATTAAAGTAACAATCATAACTACCAATATTCTAATTGTAGTAAAATTAAACACATGCAACTAAACAATTGCGAACATAATTAAACAGGTAAGTTAAACATGCAATATAATCAATATACAAGCAATTAAATGCCTAATTACACTAAAATGCAATATATGACAAGTCCTAACCAAACTCCATCATTTTTTTAATTTTTGAAAATTTTTAATTTTTTTTAACTTTTTTGTTTTTAATTTTTTTAAATAATTAATTTTTTTAATTTTTTAAAATAATTTTTAATTTAAAAAGGGGCGAACCGGGTCATGAGACCCAACCCAACTAAACAGACCCGAACCATATTGTATCGCGTTAAACTAAAAACATTAACCCTAAAAGGCCGCTCGAAATTAATTATAAAAACCCTTGAATTTTTTAACTCTTTTTCCGGCCCACATTCGAAATGAGCCCAGCCTACAACAGAACACCCCAGCCCACAACAGAAAACCCTACCCTAGCGCACTTTTCACATTTTTTTTCTTTTAATTCTTTTCTCTTTTTTTGTCCTTTTCGGTTTTGTCTTTTTGTGCTGCACTCCTTTCTCTGCATTCTTCCTTTCCGAAGCAAATTTTTGCTTTCTTTTTCTATATTTTGTTTTATTCTTTTACTTTTTCTATATCTGTCTTTTTCTTTTGTCCTTTTTTTTTTTTTTTTTGCCTCTTCCCCTTTGGTCTCCTTCCCCTTCGTGCGTTCTACTCCTCTACGTCTTCTTCACCGAACGTCTCCCTCCGTCTGCAATTTATTTCTACGAACTAAAACTCCTAACACCAACATTTCTTTGGCCGCCGACTGATATTCTACACAGGGCATTGACGACGAAAGTCCAGCGACAACATCGGGTTTGGCCCGCTGACCCACCTCGCGACTTGCGGCTTTGCAACGGACCAGTCGCGACGGAGGTGGTACTGTAGCAAGATGCCGCATTTCTGAGTCCAACTGAGGTGTGACAGCACCGCCTTGACCAAGCCGAGCCTAATGCTCAACTTTCGTCCGACCGGAGGCGGCTCGATGGCCACGAGAGCTGCCGCCTATGCCCCAAAACAAAAGAGATCCGCGGCATTCGTGCATCGCAACAAGAGCAGCCGCGGGTCGACTGGCGTGGCTACGTCTGAGACGCTAAAAAAATCACATGAAAACCTCGGCTAGGTGCGACGGTGCTTAAACAACTCAACTCCGGTTCAAAACGACGAAACAAGACTAGATCTCATTCAGACATTTTACCGAACAGGTGGAGTGCGCTCGCGAATCGCACGGTTTCTAGCTCAACCAGGACCCTAACCCAAACCGATACTCTCACCGACAAACAATAAGACATACAACAACCAGAGAGGGAGTGGACGGGGCCGGAGTTCACGTAAACCAGTCGATGACAAACTCCGGCCCGGGATGCACAGAACAGGGTGAAAACAGGGCGCGAGGACCTACCGGATTCAACTTGAGGACGTTGGCCGAGGGGTCGTCCGGCGGGGCTCGCATGCAGCTGAAGCGACGGCTGAAGCTCCTTTGCTCTCCCTTAGTCGCTTCCTTGCTCGGACTTCTTCTCCCTCTCGGTTTCTCTCTGGTTCCTCTCAGCTCCTCCTCAACTCTCTCG
The DNA here is from genome assembly GCA_014182715.1 of Eucalyptus cloeziana. Taxonomy (NCBI): domain Eukaryota; kingdom Viridiplantae; phylum Streptophyta; class Magnoliopsida; order Myrtales; family Myrtaceae; genus Eucalyptus; species Eucalyptus cloeziana. Next base: position 26,280,541 of record CM024644.1, on the reverse strand, counting down.
GTTTCTCATAGTTCCAAAAGAAGGGCATCGGGGAGCCGGATTCCATGCACGGTCGAGCCTCTCTGTGGCTCTTTACCCTCTCTCAAGTACTTCTCTCGCTCCAGCTCTCACTCTCGAGCACCTCTCTCGCTCAAACTCTCCCTCTTTTCTCCTGTCTCTGCCGGTTCCCCCTTTTGCAAATGAGCGAGACCCTCACTTTTAAGGGTGACCAGCAGGCGCGCATGGCCTCTGCCACTGCCAACTTGCTAGCCAGACCGATCCCGACCCGCGGATCACGCCGCCATCTGCCCCTCGCAATCTCCTGCTCCTCCCTGTCTCCGCTACTGTTTCTTCTTTTTTGCAGGTTTGAGCTCGAGAGAGATAAGACAGATGGGATGGGCCGCGAAGGAGGAAAAGATGCCGGGCTGGGCCTAGGCCCATGCGAGGGGAAAATAAGAGGAAGGAAGGGGGCGAGTCGGGCCATGGCCGGATCCGGATCCGGCCCGACCCGACCTCTAGGCGTTTTTTTTTTTTTTTTACTTTTTTTTTGTTGTTTGTTTGTTTTTTTTTTCTTTTTCTCTTCTATTTTTTTTAACTCTTTTGTTTTTGAATAATAATTTTTTTGACTAATTCCTAACCCTTAACGCCACTTTAAATTAATTAACTAAGGTGAAATTTAGGTGTCAATAATGGAACAATAGGAACATCAATTTCCAACTACTAAAGTAACAAGTGTCTTTGAATCTAAGCGAGTCCTTAAAAAACTTCAGGAAAAATGGGGGTGGGGGAAGGGGGCGGTTATCTTCGGTATTCCCACTCACTTGGGAAGAAAAATCTCGATAGGAACTTAGGGTGCGAGACATCCGGGCATCGAGACCTAAAAATGAGGAATGCAACTTGGCTAGGCTCTGGGTTACCAAATTATTGCAAGTGGTCCTTGTAGATGGAAACACCCTTGGAAGGTAGAATGCTAACAAGGTTAGCATCAACGTGACCTTGTTAGCAAATGACTACTTTGCATAAATACCATTCTATTTTTGGCTAGATTTATTTTTTTGTTTTTGGAAATAGGTTTTGACTAGAAATTCATTTGATAGCGTAATTTCATTTTTCTATTTTTGAACCAAATTTTTAGTCTAGAAATAGGTTTTGAACAGAAATAAGATGTAAATTTATTTTTTATTTTTTATTTTTAGAATAGAAATAAGAAATAAAAACTCTTCTCATCTCTTGCCGCCGACCACCCATTTGTTGCCCGTTGGCTACCTCCCTCATTGGCTGCCTTTCGCCATCGTCCAAGAGGATGAAATTTTGTATCATTATCAAACGGATTTATGTTCTCGGAACAAAAATTTTGTGTTGTTATCAAATGCGTATTTTTGCTCAGAAACTTGTTTAGAGAATAGAAATAGAAATATCAATTTGTGGCCATAAATTTTATTAAAAATATAGGATCATTATCATTCATGCCTTTAAAGTTGGACCTTTAAACCAAGATTGTTGCATTCTATCCATATGTAAAAACTAAAATTGAGTTTTTATTTTTGGCTAGATTTTTTTTTTTTGGAAATAGGTTTTGACTAGAAATTCATTTGATAGCGTAATTTCATTTTTCTATTTTTGAACCAAATTTTTAGTCTAGAAATAGGTTTCGAACAGAAATAAGATGTAAATTTATTTTTTATTTTTAGAATAGAAATAAGAAATAAAAACTCTTCTCATCTCTCGCCGTCGACCACCCACTTGTTGCTTGTTGGCCGCCTCCCTCGTTGGCTGCCTCTCGCCACCGTCCAAGAGGACGTAATTTTGTATCATTATCAAACGGATTTATGTTCTCGAAACAAAAATTTTGTATCGTTATCAAATGTGTATTTTTGCTCAAAAACTCGTGTAGAGAATAGAAATAGAAATATCAATCTGTGGCCATAAATTTTATTAAAAATATAGGATGATTATCATTCATGCCTTTAAAGTCGGACCTTTAAACCAAGATTGTTGCATTCTATTCATATGTAGAAACTAAAATTGAGTTGGGGTTCACTTTTACCGCCTTTTTCCAAATTAACCCTCACTACATAATAAAAAGATAAAAAAAAAAAAAAATCATATAATGTACATCCAATTCATTTAAGAGGTGTGTTTTCTCCCAAAAGGCTACTTCATCTTTCAACGAAACTCTTTTTGCACGTGAATAATATGATAAATGGAATCGATCACAATATAAGAATTGTATAAAAATTTAATACAATTGCTCTGAAGTTACAAATTTTTTTCATGTTTGACCCACAGTTCTTTGACAATTATTAACACTAATTGAAATCTAATGACTTGCGAAAGTGGCCTCTAATTTTGAATAGTGTATTTACTAATCAAAGGGGATTGTGAAAATTAGGACCGCGAGAATTGATCAAGTCTTTGTCATTGGTTCTTGTATAATTGATTGGTGACAAGAAGGAAAACGATCTTTGGTACTAAGGGTGAGCGGTTTTAGGTTCCATTTTAGGTTTGGTATAGGTTCTACTTGGAACCAGGAACTTACCCGTTGAAATAGATTCTTCATTTTTTTTAAACCTGGAACCTACCCTACATATCCTTACCCTGTCACAAGTTCCAAGATTGATCCGAGTTCTACCCAAGTTCCACCTATATTATTAATTGAATAATTATAGTGAATCATCACCCTAAATAATTACCATTTGTTGTTGCAATCCATTGACCGTAACTTATATTTAGATACATGAAGAATATGAAATATTAATAAAGTAAAAGTCTCATTTATAAAATGAAAGTTCAAATTAATGGTTTCAAATTATACACTCATCATCAGGCTCCATGAAATATCGTAAGATCGCGCGAAGATATAGACCATAAAACAAAGACTTGTTTCAAGTTCCAGGTTCCACATATCCATCAAAAACTTGTTTCAAGTTCTAGCTTCAATCTAGAATCTGAAATCTACCCATCGAAATAGGTTCTCCAATTTTTGGAATTTGGAACCTATCCTACATACATTGGAATCTCGAACCGAACAGGTTTCTACAGATTCGATTTTTTGGTTTTGGGTTCTACCCTAAAACCATGCCCACCCCTATTTGGTACCATGAAAATAGGGAGCTGGATACTTAAAGTGCCAAAACTTGACATGGGGGACAGTCAAATGTCAAAAATTCGGAAATGTACACTTAAATGCTAAAATCGGAGCAAAATGGATTAGTTAATTATCAATGAAGAGAAAATCCGGCCAAAATGTTGACATGTCATTTTTTCGACGAGACAAGTGCAAAACGATGTTGTTTTGTATGCTGACATGGAAATAAAACCAAAAAACGTTGTTTTGCACGCTGATGTGGAAAGAAAATTAAAAAAATGTTGTTTTGCCTCGGATTTGAATTTTAATATAAATATTAATTAAATTAAATTTAAAACTAAATTTAAATATTTTAAAAAAGAAGAAGAAGCAAATCACAGAAGGCAAGGGTGTAAAAGCCCTTGTAGCCGCCTCCCCAACGTCACCGGCAAGGGCCAATGATGGTGGGGGGAGGGTCAACCAAGGTCGTTGGGCCTTGACCAGGGGCTGGGACCTTGGCCGATTGGCAGTGAGGACCCTAAAGGGCGGCGGCCCTTGGCTCAATCGGGTGAAGGTTGCAACCCTCATCCTAGATCTGGGCAAGGGCTCGCGGGCCCTCGCCGTCGGTCGGCCAAGGCCTGGTGACACTGGCCAACCCTTCCCCATTGTCGTGTGCCCTTCCCAACGACGGTGAAATTGGCAAGCTGCTGCATTGGTCGATTTTATTATTTCACGACATTTCATTTTCGATTTTGGTGAATTTTTTGGGTGGGAGATTTCGTCACTGTTTTTGGCAGCTGACCCGACATTCTTTGGCCGGCTGAATATGGACAGTCATGGTCGGAAATGGAATAGAACTAAACCGTGCTCTTTTGAGGGGGGGGGGGAGAGGGGAAGGGCTGATGAAAATTACCTACTCAATTCTCATTTGTGAGTTACCGACCAAAAAAAAATTCTCATTTATGAGTTGACTTAGACCATTCTATTATTCAAGAAACAAATGCGTTCTTTAGGTTACACTTATTAGCAAACTGCGGGCTCGACCGCTTCTTGGTGCATGAAAGATGCTGACCAACTTGTTAATTCATTCAGGGGAAGACCATGACCTCGATTATTATATTTCTCTTTCGGATTGATTGAGGCATATTTAAACTGAGGTGGAAATAATCCACATCGACATTTGTATATATTGCTGCATCCGGTGTTTGTGGCAATGCTTGACGAAGCTCCATAGTTTTTGCCTTCTCTCATTATTTCACCGAGGCGAATTTTGGCTCCAAAATGGCTCCGCGAAACCCCGGAGGAGATTCAAGAGCGCCTCCACCTCTAGTCACCATGCTGGCTTCTGTGGCATTCCCTTCGGAAGTGAGTGCTACCCCGGTCTAGGGAACCTGTTGGGAAAAAGAAAATAATATTTGCAGAGAATGCCCAGATAATTTTTCCCGCTACTATTTCTGTGAAAATTAAATAGGATATTCAATGAAAGCAGTAAATATGAATAGTAAATAACACCAGAATTTTTAACGTGGAAAACCCTCCAAGGTGAAGGGAAAAATCACGGGACCGTAGTCCACTTCAAACTTCCACTATGATAAATAATGGGATACAACTTCACCCAAAGGTGGATCTCTCGCTGTCTTCAATTTGTGGATCTGAACCTCTCACAAATTGGATAACTCTCAAAGATAACTCTCTTTCTTGGAAGAAGAAAACTATTTCTTCCGCTACGCTACTATCATATTCTTGCTTTGTGTGTCACATCTTCTCCATTGAGGAGGACTCCTATTTATAGGAGCAAATGCAATCCCAATTGGAATTGTACAATATAAAAAAAATCACGTAGATATATCTCCTAATCTCTCGTGATTTTGTAGATCTGAGAATATCACTTTTTCCAATCTCCCTTGATTTTCTGGATGTGGAAGATCACGTTGATATATCTCCCGACCTCTTTTGATATCTTCTTTTTCTTTTTTTCTTTTTCTCCCATTTTTTTTCTTTTTACTTTTACACACTCACTACTATATATATTCTACTACAGATATACATAATTGCGTTACCCTCTCCAATTGGGAGTGACCTACTCAACAAATCTCCCCCTCACGAGCAATTTGGAGAAGGTGTCAAACCTGCAAAAGTTCGACAGGCTTGCATCTTCACTGTAGATAGAGATTTTGTCATCATATCTGAGCCGTTGTTGTCAGTGTGTATTTTCTTTAGCTGAAGGGCTTTTTCTTCCAACACATAATGTATCCAATGATATCTGATGTCAATGTGTTTGGATCGGGAGTGGAAAGTTGCATTTTTGCTGAGGTGTATTGTGCTTTGACTATCTGAATACAAGATAAACTCCTCTTGGTTGTGGCCCACTTCTTGTAGAAACTTCTTCATCCACAAGAGTTCTTTACATGCTTCTGTTATCGCAATATACTCTGCTTCAGCAGTAGATAGGGCAACACATTTTTGTAGTCGAGATTGCCATGAAACTGCTCCCCCTGCAAAAGTCATTAGGTATCCCGATGTGGACTTTCTTGAGTCCATGTCCCCTGCCATGTCTGAATCTGAAAAACCTTCTAACACAGTTTTACCATCACCAAAGCATATACAGTTATTAGAAGTACCTTGAAGATACCTGAATATCCATTTGACTGCTGCCCAATGTTCCTTACCAGGATTGGATAGAAATCTGCTTACCACTCCAATTGCATTGGCGATATCAGGCCTCGTACATACCATCGCGTACATTAGACTGCCAACCGCCGATGCATAAGGGACTTTTTCCATTTCCTTCTTTTCTGTCTCACTTTTTGGGCACTGCTCTAAACTGAGTTTGAAATGATTTGCAAGTGGAGAACAAACTGCTTTGGAGTTATTCATGTTAAATCTTTCAAGAACTTTATTAACATACCGTTCTTGAGATAACCAGAGTTTACGATTCTGCCTGTCTCGCAAGATTTCCATCCCAAGAATTTGTTTTGCAGGTCCCAAATCCTTCATCGCAAAGCACTTGCTCAATTCCTTCTTTAAGTTGTTGATCTTGCTTTTATCCTGGCCAACAATTAGCATGTCATCAACGTAAAGCAAAAGAATGAGGAAATTACCATCAGTGAATTTCTTGACGAAAACACAGTGATCAGCGGTGGTTTTGTTGAACCCATTTTCTTCCATGAAGGAATCGAATTTTCTGTACCCTTTGTCTTGGTGCTCGCTTGAGCCTATAAAGACTCTTCCTCAATCTACACACAAGATTTTCTTTGCCTTTGATTTTGAAACCTTCCGGCTGATCCATGTAGATCTCCTCATTTAGATCTCCATGTAAAAACGCGGTCTTCACGTCAAGTTGCTCGACCTCCAGGTTCAAGCTTGTTGCCAAGCTAAGGATAACTCGGATAGAGGACATTTTAACTACAGGAGAAAATATCTCATCGAAGTCGATATCTTTCTTTTGAGCGAATCCCTTCACAACCAACCTTGCTTTGTATCGTGGCTGTGAGTTACATTCTTCAGTCTTTAGTCTGAACACCCACTTGTTTTTGAGAGCTTTTCTTCCTTGTGGCAACTTGACTAAATCATAAGTATGATTTTCGTCTAAGGATTTCATCTCCTCCTGCATAGCTTTTAACCACTCCTCTTTATGCTTGTGGAATAAAGCTTCTTGGTAATTCTCTGGTTCTCCCCCGTCAGTGAGCATCACGTACTCATTGGGAGAATATCTACGACTAGATTGTCGTTCACAAGTTGATCTCCTCAATTGAGGTTATGATGTGACCTGTTCAACAATAGGTTCAAGTTCAATTGAAGTATTTTTACCTTCAATCCTAGATTCAGCTTGCTTGTTAATAGGAGGAGTGACTGGGCCAAGATCAACTGGGTATTTGTCTAGTGATGGAGATTTCTCATGCTTCTCAAAGTCCTCGATCGTCTGATCTTCAAGAAATACCACATCCCTGCTTCTGACTATTTTCCGGTTAACAGGATCCCAGAGTCTGTAGCCGAATTCTTCATGTGCGTACCCCAAAAAAATACATTGCTTTGATTTCCCATCAAGCTTTGATCTCTCATCCCTTGGAATGTGAACAAATGCTCTACAGCCAAACACCTTCAAGTGGCCATAAGAAATATCCTTACTAGTCCAGACACTTTGTGGTACATCACCGTTAAGTGGAGCTGAAGGTGATAGGTTGATTAAATCAACTGCTATCCTCATTGCCTCACCCCAAAAGTGGTTTGGTAGTTTTGCGTTGGAGAGCATACATCTGATTTTTTCACATATGGTTATGTTTATCCACTCCGCGACACCGTTGTGTTGAGGTGTTTTTGGTACGGATTTTTCTAATTTGATCCCAAGGTTCTTGCAATAATCTTCAAAAGGTCCTCGGTATTCGCCACCGTTGTTTGAGCGTACACACTTCAATTGCCTGCCTGTTTCTCTTTCAACCTTCATATGAAATTGCTTGAAGATTTCCTGCACTTGATCTTTAGTTTTCAAGGCAAATGCCCACACCTTTCTAGAGTGGTCATCAATAAATGTTACAAAATAAAGTGCACCTCCAAGTGTTCTAGTTTGCATTGTGCATACATCAATATGTATCAAATCTAAAATATCAGCTTTTCTAGATGGTGGGGAATTATGAAATGCTACTCTATGTTGTTTTCCCATAATGCAGTCGACACAAGTATTCAACGGTGTACCTTTCATTCCGGGTAGAAGTTGCTTTCTAGTGAGAATCTTAAGTCCTTTCTCACTCATGTGTCCGAGTCGCTTATGCCATAACTCGGTGGTGACTCCTTTTCCAGTTACATTCACCTCTCCTATACACGGCTTGAATTGTGTGATATAGAGAGAGTTAGTCTTTTCTCCTTTGGCTACCACCAAATTACCTTTAGTGAGCTTCCATTTTCCATCACTAAAGAAATTGATGTAGCCTTTGTCATCAAGCTTGCCGGCAGATATAAGATTGAAGCGTATGTCCGGAACATGCCTCACATCTTTGAGCAATAGCCTACATCCAACATTAGTCTCCAAATAAATATTACCCATACCAATAATTTTGGACGTACCTTCATTTCCCATTTTTACGAGTCCAAAATCGCCAGTGGTGTAAGATGTGAAAAGATCTTGACGAGCCGTGACATGGTAGGATGCACCGGTATCAACTACCCATGTCGAATCTTGGGATGCAAGATTAATGGAATCATCACTTTGAATAATGATCACCTCATCCGCAATATTTGCAGTGTCATTCGTCTGGTTCTCGTTAGCTTTGTTGATGTTATGACTTTTTGATTTTTCCGCTTTTAGCTTTCTGCATTCTCGGATGAAGTGTCCCATTTTACCACAATGATGGCACTTCTTGTCTCGTCTGAAGTTGGATTGGGACCTTCCTCGTTGCTGATTCCGGAAATTTTGGCTTTTGCTTCTCCCTCTATGTTCTTGATTTTCTTGTCGATTAATGACAAGAGCCTTAGATGCAGGGTTGACTCCACTTTCTTTTCGCCGGGATTCTTCATTTAACATTCTATCTTTTACCACGTCCATGGTAAGCTTGCCGTCGTCAGAGCCGAGTTGCTGACCGACACAACGAGTGTGTCCCAGCTATTTGGCAAAGAGCTAAGCAGCAGTAATGCCTGCAATTCATCATCTAATGTCATCTTCATAGAATTGAGTTGGTCTACTATACCTTGGAACTCGCTCATGTGTTCCGAGACACTGCTCCCATCTTTGTATTTCAGATTCACGAGCCGTCGCATGTGATTTGCTTTATTTTGCGTCGTTGTTCTTGCATACATTTTCTCTAATTTTTGCCAAAGAACACCAGCATCATGTTCATTAGCAAAATTTTGAAAAATGCTCTTATCAATCCATTGTCGGATTTGAGCGGCACACTTCCGATTGAGCACCATCCATTCGCTATCGGACATTGTCGTTGGTTTGCCACCAGAAGACGATGCCAATTTGGCTTCCGCTACAGGATCTGACTCCTCGGACGTTGGTACTGGCACCTCCATTGGTATCACAATTGGCCTCCAAAGATCTTTAATGTATAGCAGATCCTCCATCTTTGGTTTCCAGATTACATAATTGAATGCAGTCAATTTTATCATGTTGCCAAAATTTTCCTCCATTTAATTCTGCACAGAAAAATAATATATAGAGCAACCTTGCTCTGATACCACTTGTTGGGAAAAAGAAAATAATATTTGCGGAGAATGCCCAGATAATTTTTCCCGCTACTATTTCTGTGAAAATTAAATAGGATATTCAATGAAAGCAGTAAATATGAATAGTAAATAACACCATAATTTTTAATGTAGAAAACCCTCCAAGGTGAAGGGAAAAACCACGGGACCGTAGTCCAATTCAAACTTCCACTATGATAAATAATGGGATACAACTTCACCCAAAGGTGGATCTCTCGCTGTCTTCAATTTGTGGATCTGAACCTCTCACAAATTGGATAACTCTCAAAGATAACTCTCTTTCTTGGAAGAAGAAAACTATTTCTTCCGCTACGCTGCTATCATATTCTTGCTCTGTGTGTCACATCTTCTCCGTTGAGGAGGACTCCTATTTATAGGAGCAAATGCAATCCCAATTGGAATTGTACGATATAAAAAAAATCACGTAGATATATCTCCTAATCTCTCGTGATTTTGTAGATCTGAGAATATCACTTTTTCCAATCTCCCTTGATTTTCTAGATGTGGAAGATCACGTTGATATATCTCCCGACCTCTTTTGATATCTTCTTTTTCTTTTTTTCTTTTTCTCCCATTTTTTTCTTTTTACTTTTACACACTCACTACTATATATATTCTACTACAGATATATATAATTGCGTTGCCCTCTCCAATTGGGAGTGACCTATTCAACAGAACCCTCGTGCTCAACGTTCCTGGCATCAATGTAGGAGTGTGGACAACCGGTCTTTTTGGTTGCTTCGATGATCTATCGAATTGTAGGTCTCTAAAAATCCACAGGACTCGATCTTGCTTCTGTCAGCTATGTGATGAGTTACATCAAGCCGATGAGGTTCTTTGTCGGAGATATATGTAATAGATTCTCAATATCTCTAACATATCGATCATCTTCCTCCTTTGTTTCCAGTGAAGGCTTGATTGCCTGTTTCTGCCCGTGCATCTCGTTTGGCCAGGACGCCGAGATCATAGATAGAGGAAGCACCTATAAGCAAAAACCTCAACAAAGCCTTGTCTTGGCGAAAAACTATGATTAAGGTTTAATTTCCTCCTACTAACAATTTGACTTTGGCTAATGAACTGGCAACTTGTGCGTATGCTAGGGCTTTGTGCTGCCTGATATTCCGCTTCTTTTATTGTTCGTTGTAGTATGCATGCACTTACCGGACCAAGCTCCGCAGCCTCTACTCGATCCCTGATGACCAGTGTGGAGATTGTCACGTGCACCTTTGGCACGAGCCATGTGCACTTTGCTAAGAGTATCAAGAGCTCAAGAACCGCGAGTTCAATCCCTCTATCAGTGACTTCATTACTCAAAATGTTCTTTGTCCCATTAATTCATCGTTCTTGACTTCATGTGAGTACTTAGAAAGTGCATAAAAGAACATTAAAACCAGACTGAACTCATCCGAGCGACTAAGCCTCCAAAGAACCCGGCATCATAAACATAGGAACCCTAAGAAGATGTGGTATGTTTGGTTCTGCATGTTTTTGCGCTAAAAAAGAACACAACTTCTCATCACTCCGTTTGATTGGTATTGCTTGAAAAGTAATATGGGATTATAAGTTTGCGACATATATGCATTTGGGAATGCCGGCATGAAGTGAGAGTCTATAATCCAAAAGAAAAGAAATTAAACCCAAGGACTATAAGCGGATATTTCATTGGATATGCCAAAAGGTCCAAGGGATACAAATTTTATTGTCCATCTCACATTATTAGCATTATAGAATCAAGAAATGCTAAGTTTCTTGATAATGATTTGATTGATGGAAGCGATCGATTTAGGGACCTTATTCCTGAGAAATATTATTCTCAACCTTCCACCTTAAGTATTAGGTTGGTTGTCATTTATAATGTTCCTTCAATTCAGCTAGCTACTAAAAAACCAATTATTGAAGTTCCACAACTTGGCTGATATTTATTTGATAGATCTAGTTATTCAACAATTACCAGAGAATGTTGAACAACACGCTCCTCAGGAGAATGTTGATACAATATTAAAAAGAGTTACTAGAATGAAGAAATGATCAATTCCTAGTGATTATATTATGTATTTACAATAATCTGACTATAAAATTGGAGCTGAGAATGACCCTAAAACATTTCACAAGCTATGAGTAGTGATAATCCAATTTATAGTACAATCCCTGAAGGATGAGATGAGTTCTATGATATCTAATAAAGTTTGAGATTTGATTGAGTTACCTAATAGTGCGAATGCCATTGATTGAAAATGGGTCTTCAAAACTTAAAAGGACTCATTAGGCAACATTGGAGATATAAAGTTAGACTTGTTGTCAAATAATTCACTTAAAAGAACATAATCGATTACATGGAGACCTTTTTCCTTCTATCTAAGAAAATTTCTCTTCATATTGTTTTGTTATTGGTTACTCATTTTGACATGGAATTACATCAAATAGATGTGACAATGACATTCCTCAATGGGGAAATAGAGGAGAAGGTTTACATGAAACAACTTGAAGGATTCTTCTCTAATAAAGGTGAGCATTTGGTGTGCAAGCTTAAGAAATTTAAATATAGCTTGAAACAAGTATCCCACTGGTGGTACTTAAGGTTCCATAATGTCATCTCTTTATTCGGTTTCGTAGAGAATGTTATATATGAATATTTATACCAAAAGGTTAGTGGGAACAAAATTTGTGACATCCTGAATTTTTCAATTTTATTTTTAGTAAATTGAGATGGGCATTTCATCTTCACGCATATAGTTCATTTCCTTGAGTTGGCCACTTATGTGAAAACCAGTCTATTAGGTGAAGCCGGTAAGAGATTCTAATGCATCAGACTCGATAATTTGACTAGGAAACGACTTTTCGACCGGGCTAATCTGCAAGGGTCATTATGGCACAGTTAAAAATCGATTAGAAGCCGGAGATAGGTCGGGTCGACAGAGGCATGTGATCAGGTGTGAGTGATTCCACTAGATCACACTATTCTTGTCAGTCGACACTGGACCGACTTTTCTATCGATTGGGTCCCCTGTGTTCGAATTTGAAACCTTGAGATTTTCACGACAACCGAGGATCGCCAATGTGTCAAAGATGTACATTGTGGCTTGAGATTTATCAACCACAAGTCGAATGCATAAAAATTTCTAAAAGCTAACCAGTAGGTCAGGACGCGCTAATATCGTGCCAGAATGAAATTAACCGTGAAATTGTGACTGAATTAAGAAATTGGAAGTCTTGGGGTGTCACATACCTTATGAGGATCATGTATTAATGTTATGGATTTTAATTGAGCTTAATTGGACGAGAATTGATTGGATTTGAGAAATTTAAGGTACGAGATTTTAGACCTCGGCGGAAAATGAAATTGGACCCATTGGACTAAGATTGTGGAGGGTTGAACTTAGTGGGGTATGACATCACATGTGATGTCATGGGGGGGCTATTTTTGTGGGTTAAAGAAAAAGAGAAAAAGAGAAAAAGAAAGAAAATAGCCTTCTCTCTCCTCCCTCTTTCTTCTTCTTCTTCTTCTTCCTCCCATAGGCTTCCTCCTCCATTTTTGGTTCTGCATTTTTCTTCAAAACCAGCAGCCAAGAGAAGCTTGGGAGGGGGGGACCAGCCGTCGCTGGACCGCCGCCGCTGTCGCGCCGGACCGCCGTCGCCACTCGTTGCCGCGCGCAGAGCCGCGCGCTCGCTCGCGCGTGGCTCGTCGCGCCCAGCCACCTCCCGCCGCTGCTCCACCTCGCCGGAGGCCCGCCGAGTCGCCGCCGGAGCTCGTTGCCAACTCGTCGTCGCCTCCTCCGCCTCCTCCGCGCTCGAGCCGCCCTTTTCCCCCTCCGGCCAGCCTCGGTTGAGGGCTGAAATTCCAGCTTAAATCTGGAATTTTAGGCCCCTCTTTGGCCGTCTTCCTGGCCCCGGTTGCTCGGCCCGCCTTGAGGAAAGTCGATCCTCGCGTCGGCCCCGTCGTTTTGGCGTGCTTGGCTCGCTAATCCGGTGAGTTTAACTCACTAAACCTTGATTAGAGGGTTAATAATACCCTAAGTGTGCTTAGCCTAGGTTAATTAGGTTTAGGTGGTTAGTTTAGTTTATTTAATGGTGATTTGGATTAAGGGATTTAATTAGTGTTAAGTGTGTTTAGTTTAAAGTTAAGTGGATTTATTTAATTTAAGCTTTGATGTGACTTATTGGTTTTACTTTTGATTTATTTTATTGTTTCCAAATTCTGGAAAAAAAAAATTAATAATTTACTATTTTCCGAAATTCATTTAAATATTATCATTTAATTAAAAAAAAACTTGAAAAATTATTTTTGCCTTAATTGCTTAGAATTTCGTGCCGATCGTCGCTGTGCTCTTAGAATTTGAATTTGATGAACGGATGTGGCAAAATTGAGTGTTGACTATTATTATTATTATATTTAAAAAAAAACTCGAAAAATTATTTTTGACCTCAATTGCTTAGAATTTTGTGTTGATCGATGCTGTGCATTTAGAATTTGAATTTGATGAATGGATGTGGCAAATTGAGTGTGGATTGTGATAAATAGGGCTTTTAGCCATAAAAATCTAAGTGTTGGATTTTGATGCAGAAATTTGATTGTTAAGGTTTACTATTGAAATTGAAGTATGTGAATGAATTGTGGAAGGTCCAGAAGTCAGTAATGATTTGTCGTGTACTGGTTGGTAGACTCGGTCGCAGTAGTGGCTAGGCCAATTGGACTTGTTCTCCTCGTGAATTGTCGTTAGTGAGTGACGTGGCTCGGGTCGCAGTAGAGGCTAGGCCAACTGTACCCATGCTCCTTCGGGAATGCCGTCGACGTAGTGACGAAGCTGCGCTCCATGGGGGAGCGTGCGACATGAGTGTTAGTAGATAGCTGGAATTGCGAGTAAGGCTATGCGCTTGTGTGGCAGTGAATGATTGGAATGTATGTTGAGTGCGATTGTGACTTATATGAAAGTGATGCCGTTCCAATTATTTGAATCATTATTATTACCTGAGATTGTGTGATATAAATTGTGCTAACCTGCAGGGAGGAATTGAGACGGGGTAAGTCGTCTGTGTGAGGGGTTAGGTCACCCTAGGTGTATTTTCTTTCTAATAGGGGTTTAGGGGGTTGAACTTGCACCCCGTTGTGGGCCAAAATTTTTCAGGACCGTAGATGGAGGAATCACTGCCTCTGGAGACTGTCCAGACCTAAGTGGGATCGAGAAGCGTGTCCGACTAGTAGTCCTAGGACCGTTTATTCTTTTTGGTGGGTGATCCTTTTTGTGAACGGCCCCTTTTTGGTATATATGTAAACCTTGGGAGGTTATAATTTTATGGAAGTATGTTTGTTTATGATTGTAATTATTTCTTGCTTTCCTATCTCGTGAGTTTTTGTCAGGGGTTAATTAACACGTTCCGCATGCACATAATGAATTAATTGGGTCGGCGACACTACCTGGGAATGTCGCATTTGTATGACCATGGTAGGATGTTCACGTGTCTCGGGGTTCAGGGAGTGACAAAATTTGTTTCTTTGTGTTATATGTGGATGATAATCTATTTGCAATCAATGATGAGTGGTTGCTATATGATGTGAAACAATTCATTTCTAAGAGTTTTGATATAAAAGAGATGGTGTGGCATCTTATGTCATTGGTATTAAGATCTATAAAGATAGATTTTGAGGAATTTTAAGATTATCCCAAAAAACCTATATTAATAAAGTTTTAGAGAGATGTCAGATGAAAAATTGTTCATAAAGTATAACATCTATTGTGAAGGGTGATAGGTTCAATTTGAACCTGTGCCATAAGAACAATCTAGAAATGGAACAAATGAAGAACATTCTATATATTTCTACCGTCAAAAGCTTAATATATGTTCAGGTTGGCACTTGATTGAATATTGCTTTTGCTATGGGAATGTTGGAAAGACATCAGAGTAATCTTTGGTATGGACCACTAGAAAGTTGTAAAGAAAGTGATAAGATCCTTTCAAGGTACCAAAAGTCATATGCTTATAGATAGACGAACTGACAACATAGAAGTATTTGGTTATTCGGATTCGGATTTCATTGGTGGATTGAGGTGGTTTCAATGTAGAATCTAAACCTAATAACCAGATTGGTGAGAGCTTGTAGGTTTTAGATTCAAATATATGTAAGGTAAGTTCCGAATTTCAAAAAATAAGGAACCTGCTTTGACGAGTAGATTTCAGGTTCTTAGTTGGAAGAACCTGGAACTTGGAACCTATAATCTGTAACTTAGTATCTGAAATAAATATTAATGTTTTTTTTTCTTATTTGTGCACAATCTTATGATATTTCACACCGTTCGATAAATGAGCATATAATCTGGAAGTACTAACTTGTGTTTTTTATTTTATAACTGAGATTTTTATTTTATTAATGGTCATATTTTATATGTGTCTTTATGGCAAGTGAATTGTAGTAGTAAGTGTTAGTCATTAAAGGTTTTAATGACTACAATCATTCAATTAATAGTATATGTAGAACCTGGATAAACCCTGGAACTTATGATAGAGCAAGTTCTGAGTTCTAGGATATGCAAGATAGGTTCCGGGTTTTAAAAAACGAGGAACTTATTGTAAGGGGTAGGTTTTAGGTTTCAAGTGGAACTATACGGAATTTGGAACTGCTCACCCCTATTTGTTGATTGCATTAATTCTCGAAAATTGACATCCGGATACATTTTAATGTTAGCTGGCGGGGTTGTGTTATGGAAGAGTGCGAAACGGACTTTAACTGTTACTTCAACTAATAAAAATGAGGGCCATGTGATTTTGTGTGAGGCTTTTGTAATGAGAAATGAACGCACTTGTCTATTCACATGTTGTCATGGGCTTGAGCGAAAGATATAGAGAGATGGAAATAGAGAGAGAGGGGGGTGATTACTTGAATAGGGCTCTAGTCAACGAAGGCCGCATGTGTTCCTATAAGCGGGGTGGTTTCATGACAAATCCCATTGACTTTTTTTAAGAAAATATCTATATGTTGTGAAATGTATAATCATTATTTTAAAAATAATTTATAAGAAATATGGGAAAAAGAGATATTTACCATAAGTTGTTCATAAAAAATATAAAAAGAAAAGAAAAGAAATCTCGAAAGTCGTGGAGCTTTCGTTCCTTATACTGTGTTTATAAGATTTTCACATTTGAATGAGGAAAAAGGAAGATGAATGGCATTTTCTCTTATTTAGAAAGAGTAGAAAAGATGAAGACTAAAATATTTCAATGTGAGGTCACGTTCTCGACATTTATATAAAACGTGTTAAGTAATATGCCATGACATTTTTATTATTATTGACCCATTACCATTTCAACAATTCAAATTTTTAGAAAATCGAGTATATCCAGTGCTCGAATTCCGACATTGCCCATCATCTTTCTCCTTTCTGTTATTCTTTTTTTCTTTGAACTAGGCGTACAACCGTACAGAGGAACTAGAACCCACCAAAAAAAAAAAAAAAAAACTTTGCAAAACTTCAAACGAGCAGGCGATAGCTGGGCTTTAGGATCAAGTGGTTCGCTCTCGGCATTGACAACCCAAAGTCCTCGCTCATGTCCAGCTCGCTCGGCGAGGTCCCCGCGGGCAGCTCCCAGTCAAAACAGTGCACTAATTGGGCCAAAACGAGGCGCACGTTAACGAGACCCAAGTGCATCCCCGGGCAGTCCCTCCTGCCCGACCCGAACGGTATGAGCTGGAAGTCCCGCCCCTTGACGTCCACGCCGCTGTTCGCAAACCTCTCCGGGCGGAACTCCTCCGGGTCCTCGGCCCAAGTGTCGGAGTCTCTCCTGAGGGCCCACGCGTCCACGATGACCCGAGTCCCCTTCGGAACGTAATATCCGCCCATCTCGATGCCCTCCGTGGACTCGTGTGGGATCAGGAGCGGGCCCGGCGGATACAGCCTTAAGCTCTCCTTCACCACCATGTCCATATAATTCAGCTTCGGCAGATCGGCCTTCTCGACGGTCTGGCCCAACCCGATGGCAGCTTCCAGGTCTCGCTGCAGGCGTTTCATCGCGTGCGGGTGGCGGATCAGCTCGGCCATGGCCCACTCGATCGCGGTAGACGAGGACTCATACGACGCGGCGATCATGTCGAGGGCCAAGGCCTTGATGTTGGTCTGACCCAGCACGTGAACCGGCTTGTCCTGCGGCGAGCTGTTTATGGGGTGGCCCATGCCGGCAAGCAACGTGTCTATGAAGTCGCCCTCGTATTTTCTGGTCGTGTCTTCTAGGGGTGATCATGGTTCGGGTTGAGCTGGTCCGACGCCTAACCCTGTGACTAATTGCCCGCGTGTGTCGATCCCCACGTGTGGGACCGAGGACCGACCGACTCATGGATTTGGTTCGGTTCAGGAATTGGCCAAGGGACCAAAGTGATAATTTTTTCATTACATTTTTTTTATTCCTTAAAAAGCAAAACTCATTAATTCAAATTACATATCAATAAACAATATGATGTTGAGCAACCAAACTATAAATATAAGTACATATTCAACATAAATTTAAGATAAGGTGATCATTAAAATTTCACACTAGTTAAAAACAAAAAACTATATGAATAATCAAGATTGCTAATAGAGATAAAGTGTTTCCATCGCTGAAGCATACTATAATTTTCTTGCTTTTGATTTTTCTTTGAATTATTCTTCCCTTTGGGAAATGGGATGAGATGGGAAGTTTAAGAGAAAAGAATTCTAGGCAAAAAAATATTTTCTAGGCATCTTCTCCTGCAATCATCTATCAATAATACTCGTAACACCATATGCAAAAACGATTCATACATTCAATCAAGCAAAGTCTAATCAACCAATAATGAAGCTTCACACCACTTGACAAGCACATCATCATAACAACGGCAATACTACTATTCAAAAACTTCTTTCATTTGACACAAACTCAAAAGCAAAGTGCAACTGAACAATTAAACCATAAGAAGTTCAAAATACTTAATATAAACTATGAATATACAACTTCACATTTTTAAGTGAAAAATGAATAAGATAAAGACGGAAGAATAAGGCAAGAGGTTGAGGACATTTTAAGCCATTTCACAGCGTTATTCACACTGTTTCACGGCGTCATTCACGCCGTCATTCAAGCTGTTCAAGTGAAGAACGCTGGTTGGGTTTGCTATTTATAAGAAAAACATAAAAAATATTATATATTAAATATTTAAAATATATTATATATAAATATATTTTATTAGGGTTGGTCTGGGTTGGACTGACTCTAAACTTCTAGGACCGATGACTAACCCACACAGTACTGATCCTGGAATCTTAAGACCAAGGATTGACCCGATCCCCTTGAAAACCGGACTAAGACTAGTAGGGTTGGGCCGGTCCAGGGTCAGTCCAGAGTTGACCCTAGACCGCTACTCACCCCTAGTGTCTTCCTCGTGTTCTCTAATGATGTCCTCTAGTACCTCATCCACGGCTCGATTGACAGCTTTCGCACGCCGAGTTATTCCCTACAGAGGTTTTTGTTTTTAAAAATATTATCTTCACAACAAACCAGAAAAGATGTTCTAGAAGCTGCAAATTCTTTGCATCTCTAAAAGATCAAGCCAGCTAGATTCATGCTGTTTGTTTTAGCCTCTTATACTACACATAAATTCCATTTCACTGTATTATGTACAATAAGCTAAACCGAAAACTAACACCTGAAGATCGAGAGCTCCAAGAAGAGGCACATAGTCTGCCAAATTGAAAGCCCCGGCTAAGTTCAGAGCCTCGTGAATCCCAGGCTTCAAGTTGAACTTATCCCTTGTGCTGCACCCCAATATCATCCCGCACGCCAAGTCCCCGATCAGCTGCCCCACCTCCGCGCTCACGTCCACCGCCTCGTGCTCCGCCGCCGCCGCCCTCACCCTCCTGACCACCCTCCCCAGCTCTTCCCTCCTCATTGGTGCGAAAGACTCAACCTTTGCCGGGCTCAGCAGCTGCAGCGTGCACAGCTTCCTCATGCCTCTCCAATATGCACCGCTCTCCGCGAACGCCATCCCCTTGTTGCCGTAAGACAAGTGGCGCAGGGCGTCCACGCTCGGGCGGCTCGAGAAGATGCCATCATAGGTCTTGAGGACCAGCTCAGCTGCCTCCGGCGATGAGAACACTACCGTCGGCTTGTTGCCAAAGCGGAGGAACATGATGGGGCCATAGGACTTGGCGAGGCTGTGGAGGCAGTAGTAAAGAAGGTTGCCCAGCTGATGGAGGTTCCCGATGACTGGCAGCGGTGGCGGCCCCAGTGGCAGCTTGTGGGCTTGCTGGCAGAGGAGGTGGCGGAAGAAGAAGTAGAGAGTTATTAGAAGAGTGGTCGAGAGAATGGGGAGTGGGGAAGTCTCCATTTGCAGGTGGAAGGCTGTTTCTTGTTTTGGTGCAGAAGGTTTTTGTAGAGGAAGAGGATGGAGCGGGCGGAGATGTGGAGAGTCCATGAACCAATTGGCCTTTTGGATAGTGGCGAGCGGTGGCGACTGCAACAAGATGAAGTGGGCCTCCACCTCAACGACCGACGTGAGTTGGGCCTCCGTGGCCAACTGCACCTAATTTAATATTTCTGTCAAGAAAAGGCGGCGCTTCATTAGATCTTTGCCAGAGAAAACGGGCAAAAATTTAATATTTGGGTCTAGAAAAGGCCGCGCTTCGTTAGATCTTTGCAAGAGAAAACGGGCAAAAGATTGAGAGATAATGACACAATTCATGCCAACAAATCATGAATTTTTAATTTAATTAATATAATATTTAAAAAATTAAAATATAATTTAATATTTATTGTGTTTTATGAATTTTTGATATATATTTAATATTTTCTGTAAACTATATCAAAATATTCAAAGTAGTCATTTTATTAATTCATATCAGGGACAACATTGAACATTTTCATGTAATCTAAAGACTAAATTAAATATATATCAAAAGTTCAATATCAACATTGAATAAATTGAAAGTTCATAGACTATATTGCACATTAAGTTAGAGGTGAGCATGGTTCGGGCTGGGCCGATCCATCCCCTAATACTAAGATCGACCCATATAGTGTTGGTCCTCAATTTTTAGGACCGAGAACCGACCCTATTAAACTTAGTATCGAGGACCGAACCAACTCAATGGGTTTGGTCCGGTTCTAGGGTCAATCTAGGACCAATTGATAATTTTTTTATTTCATTTTTTGTACTCCCTGAAAAGTCAAATCTATTATTTTAAATACCAATACATATTTAACAAATTTAAGATAAGGTAATAATAGAAATTTTACGCCCACTAAAAGCAAGAAACCATAAAAATGATTAAAATCGCTCATGAAGATATGGGACAATGGAAGTTCTTGTAATCATCTATAAATAATACTCGTAACACCATAGGTAAAAGCGTTATAAATATTATATTAGATATATAATATATGTATGTATGTATGTATGTATGTATGTATGTATGTATGTATAATATTTAAGATATATTATATATAATATATAAAGTTAGGGTTGGTTCGGATTTGATTAACCCTAAACTCCTAGGATTGATGACCAACCTGTATAGTGCTGGTCTAGGAATCTCAGGACCAAAGACCGACCCAGTCTCCTTAGGAACTGGAATAGGACCAGCATGGTTGAACTGATCTAAGGTCGGTCCAAGGTTGACCCTAAACCAATGCTCACCTCTACATTGGGTTAAAGCTCAAAGACCACATTGAACATTTGGTCAAAGTTCATAGATCATTTATGTCATTTTCTCAAAAATGAAGGTTGGCTACGAAAACATAATGTCCATTTATCCTTTGTAATAAAAAATTGATTAAGCAAAAGTTAAGAATAATTCTTTAATCAAATTTAGGACCATTTGATTTTGTGTGGCTTCTGCATTGAGAAAGGAGCACTTGTCTATAACCATGTTCTCAAGGGCTTGAGCAGAGAGAAGAAGGCTCGTTTAGGCACAAATTCAGTCCGTAGGCGGCAAAATCAACGGAAGTGGCACGCGTTCGTGCGTAGCAGATACTACCATCTCAATCGTCACTTATGTGAATAGCATCGCGAGACCCGAATGATTAACTATGCATATGAATTTGATCCACACAATGTGCGAATGAATATGAGATTGAAGGGAAGTGGAAGAGTTGACTGTGGATGTTGAAATGTCATTGACGATGCACAAATTCCTTCGGTGGATGTGTGTTGGTACAACGAAAACATCAATTTCCAGCTACTAAAGTTATACGTATCTCCGGGCCCAAAAAAACGTTATACGTATCTCCGGGCCCAAAAAAAACGTTATACGTATCTCATCCAAAAGAATTGGTTAAAAGCAATTCATAACTCTGTTTTCTATCTAGAACTAGATTATAGAGAAGATCCTCTGACACATGAAATGTAAGAGTCGGACCATTAATCGATTCCCATTAATCCAAGAAAGTTGCATTCTGTCCATATGTAGATATTAAAATCGGGTTTGGACTCACTTTTAGCGCCTTACTTTTCCAAAGCCCTCACACTATATAATAAAAAGATAAGAAATCATACAATGCAGATCTGATTCACTGGAGACGCGTTTTCCCCCAAAAGGGTACTCATCTTCCGCCAAGATTTTTTATTTTTTTGGGTATACGAATGAAGTGATCGACAGAATCAGCCCATAGTCCTTTCTCTTTCCCTGGCAAACGCACGCCTGTGAGGGGGGGATGATGTGTTGTGGCGTGAGGAGAGGAGAGGAGAGAAGAGAAGGGACGCCAGCGTGCTCGACCCGGCGAAAAAGAAGGCTGACCTGGCTGGCGGATGGGGACGGGTAACAGAAAATGATTCGCAAGGGGGGAGAGAGAGTAGGGGGAAAGACGCTCGACGTTCTAGAAAAAGATTGGCTAAAAAGTTTTTGGGTGTTCTCGGCAAGCTCTCCACACACACAGACGTGAGGGCCATCTCTTCTTTCTTGGCTGGAACTCGATCGCAAAAGGGAGAGAGAGAGAGGGTTTCATTTCCATCGCCGGTTTTGATAAAGCTTGAAGCAACGAAGTTCCATACGACGAAGATGAAGATGAAGATGACGACGACGACGCCATGTCTTGTTTGAACATCTTGACCAACGTCAGCCTTGATGACGTCGACAGCTCCCCCATTCTCTCCGAGGCCACCTCCAGCGTCGCCAAGCTCATCGGCAAGCCCGAGACCTACATGATGATTGCGTTGAAGGGGTTAGTCCCCATGGCTTTTGGCGGGACTGCGCAAACTGCCGCCAGCGGCAAGTTGGCCTCAATTGGTGGTTTGAACCCCGATGTGAACAAGAAGCTGAGTGCCGCAATCGCTTCGATCCTGGAAACCAAGCTGTCCATCCCCAAGTTGCGGTTCTTCCTGAAATTTTACGATACCAAGGGTTCCTTCTTTGGATGGAATGGATCCACCTTCTGAGCTAGTATCGTCCGCTCGCTGCCGTTCATTGTCCGGCCTTATCTTCAAGGAGCACCAGACAAGCTCTTTTTCGAATTGCTTTGCAAGGGAGAGCCTTGGAGTTGGGAGTTCCCTGTAAGAGTTTTCCTAATGTGGACTACATTAATTAATATTGTAATTTACCGTTTAACGATTACCGTTTTACGGGATTGGTCTAAGGTGAGATAGAAGGTTTCTTAATTAGTCTAATATGGGGCTGGCTAGTGTGGGCCGAATTGAGCCTAGCCTGTAATGAGGAGGCCTGGCTGGAAACTCTATAAATAGTGCTCAAGTCTCTCCTCTAACCCTAATTTTTCACACGTATCCTCACAGAAGGGGCGTTAACCTAATGCTAAAGGGTGAGGGGGCCGTCTCATTGAGCCAGTGATACAGAGGACAATAGAGGAGAAGGACTTGCGCGTGGAACATTAGTTTTCCGCTTCCGCTTCAAGAATGATGGATCTCAAAACAGGTGCGTTAATCTTTCTGCTAAATTATGCATGTTTTTGTTCTGGTTATGGTGATCTAGAGATTGCAAAATTTGCGTCCAACATGTGGTATTAGAGCCTCCATAACCCTAGAACTCGAACGAAAAGGATTTTGCCATAATTTGAGATTTTCGAGATTTTTAAGTACAGTAAAAATAAATAAAATTATATATTCGGAGTAGGCTCGATGAGACGAGCAGAACCATGGGTGGTGTGTTGTTGGAGGGGGCCGCACGCGCCCCCATGCGGCCACGCACCCTCACATGTGGGGTGCTGCTCGCGCGTGCGGTGCACGCGGGTGCTGATGTCACGATGACGTCAGCAATCTGGACTTGGACCCGACCCGATTTGGCGTCGACCCAAGACTCGACCCGACCCGACCCGGTCAATTGGTCGGACCGGGCAGTTGGACCAGAAGGTCGAATCGGGAACCGGTCGGATCGCCACCAGTTGGACCAGTTTTGACCGACCGTTGACGCTCGCGCGTGAGCTCCACGCGCTGAACACTTAGGCGGCGCATGCGGGCGCGTGGAGGCTCCGATCCGCGCATGGTTGGCGGCGATGGACTCGTATGGTTATTCTCTATGTCGTGGTGTATTTATTTCATATTTTTGATGATTTTATGGATGTGAAAATACATACGAAACCCTAAATACGCGTTTTTTAGTGTATTTTTTGCGTATTTTTTCTTGTATTTTTCTATGATATTGGAAATACAGGTGTTGGGTTACTGGTATGTTTTCGAATAAACATTATGAGTATTATTCATTAATAATATACAATAAAGTTTATTTTTATTAATGAATGAAGCAATGTAATTAGTATGATATGTGATTTTAGTGATTTACTGCCCTTGTCACTAAAGTTAAAATCACATATGTATGTTTTATGTGAGATGTAAAGTTTAAATCCATGGTATGAGAGAGTTTCAATAATTCAATTGAGTTGTGACCGCCAAAATGGCACACTTAATTGGGTTTGAGAAATTTCAGTCTCATATAATGATTAGAATGTCTCTTGGTCTAATGTGTAGTCATACTCCCAAAGGAGGTGATTATGTATTAGTTCATGGAGGGATACATGATGGTGTGTTGGAGGAGTGACCGATCCTAGTGGTTCATATGCCCAAAGGTGATGAATTCACGAATATTGGAATATATTCTCATAACCGCTATCATGTGGGGAGTGTACAACTACATGTTATGTATTCTGCCCAAATGTGATTATGTGATTTTGCATGTAACTCTTCGGATGTGTACTTGTGCTCAAGTTACACATTACTCACATGATGCTAATTATATACATTGCTTGTTTGTTTTTTTTTTTTTTTGTTTTTTTTTTCAGTCACATTTTCTGTAAACGGTAACTCTGTTACTATTAAGGCTCTTGCTGGTTCAAACTTTAAGAGATAGAGAGAAGATTTTCTGTTTGCCATGGAGATGGTAGATGTTCATATGGCTCTTACTGTTGATTGGTCGGCAGATCTGACTGCCGAGAGTACAGAGGCTCAGAAAGTAAATTTTGCTGTATGGGAAAAGAGCAATAGAATTTGCTTGCTGTCCATGAAGCGTTCCATTTAGGAACACTTGAAAAGTGATTTGCCTGCAGACTGCAATGCTAGGCAAATGATGGAAGCTTTGATGGCTAGAAACCGTGTGTTGCCTAATGCTGAGATAGGGACACATCTGCAAACACTATTTATTATGAAGTATGATGGTTCTAGTAGAGTTAGAGATTATGTTCTGAGAATGCTTGATTTGTAGACAAAGCTTCAGGCTCTCAATGTTGAAATTCCTACTGCTTGCATCGCTCATCAAGCTCTAAATACTCTTCCTCCTGATTTTGGGATTATCAAGACCAATTATAGTTCCCAAGATGAAACCTGGTCTGTTAATGACCTGATTGCAAGGTTGGTGGCAAAGGAAGAGAAATTGAAGAAAGATAAAGGGCACATTGCTCTTTATGCTTCTAGTTCTGCTAGTGACAAGGGTAAGAAGTTGAAGAACTATACCCATAAAGGCAATTCTGAAGTTGCTGGTCCTTCCAACAACAAAGGAAATTCTGAAGGTGCAGGTCCTTCTAACAGTCTGGGTCCTAAGAAAGCATTCACTAAGAAGGATGGTGTTCTTTGCTACTTTTGTAGGGAGAGAGGACACGTGAAGAAACGCTGCAATAAGTTTAAGGCTTGGTTGTCTAAGAGAACTAAGAATGAGCCTAAAGGTAATGATTCTTTGGCGTTTGTTTGTGAATCAAATCTATCTGAAACCCCAATTAATTCTTGGTGGCTAAATAGTGGTGCAACTAATCATGTCGTGTTTACCATACAGGGGTTCATAAACCGAAGGACGCTAAATCAGGATGAATCAAAGCTCACTATGGGAAACAATATTGGTGTTGACGTTGAGTTTGTGGGAGATGTTCTTTTGATTTTAGATTCTGGTTTTAGGATGTTGTTGAGAAACACCTTTTGCGTACCTTCTTTTAGGCGGAATTTAGTTTCCGTGTCTTGTTTGGACATGTGTAGATACTCTTTTAAGATAAATAGCAATATTATTTCCATGTTTTATGATTCAAATAAGATTGGGCGTTGCAATTTATCCAATGGATTGTATCGATTGAGCTTATCTTCCAACGACATGAACGTTGCTTATTCAGCTGAAAAAGTTGTTTCTAAAAGACCTCTACCTAAGGAACAATCTTATGCATTGTGGCATAAACGTCTTGGTCACATCTCCAAAGAAAGAGTAGAAAGGCTTATAAAGGCTGATATCTTGCCTACTCTTAAAAGTGATCTAGAGACTTGTGTGGACTGTTGTAGAGGTAAGATGACTAAGATAAAGAAGAAATCCGCCGTATGAAGTTCTGACTTGTTCGAGGTTATTCACACTAATATTAGTGGACCGTACATGGCTACCTTGTGCAGAAATTTTTATTTCATCACATTTAATGACGACTTTTCCCGATATTGATACTTATACTTGATTAAAGAAAAGTCCGAGTCTCTTGACAAATTCAAGATTTTTCTGACTGAAGTGGAGAAAAAGTTGGGAAAAGTTATAAAGATTGTCAAATCTGATCGTGGTGGTGAGTATTTTGGTAGGCACGGTGATGCTGGACAACTTAAAGGGCCGTTTGCTAAATACTTAGAGGATTCTGGGATAATAGATCAGTTTACTATGCTCGGAAGTCCTGAACAAAATGGTATGGCTGAAAGGCGCAATCGTACTCTTATGGACATGATGAGAAGTATGATTAGTAGGACCAATTTACCTAATTTTCTATGGGGTGAAGCCTTGAAAACAACTCTTTATATTCTAAATCGTGTTCCTACTAAAGCGGTTCCATTGACTCCCTTTGAGTTATGGGCTGGACGTAAGCCTAGCTTGAATCACCTTAAAGTTTGGGGATGTCCTGCAGATGTGAAGTTATATAATCCGACATTGAGTAAGTTGGATTCTAAAACTACTCGATGTTACTTTGTATCTTACCCAGATCATTCAAAGGGGTATCGGTTTTATAACCCTAATGGAGGTACAAGAATTGTGGAATCTCAGACTGCAAAATTTCTGGAATTTGACATAGTTGAAAATGGTAGTTGCTCACAAACTATTGAAGATGATAACATGGTGGGGGATTACCGGATCCTTGTCTCATCCTATGCAGACAATTATGGAGCCTCCTATGCCACAAACTGAGCCTGTTGCGGCTCAAGATCCTGTTGTTGAGACAGTTCCTGAAGAAATTTCACAAGATCCTCAGATTCAAAATGAGGTTGAAGTAGCTCCACTTAGAAGATCGACTAGGGAAAGACGTTCAGTTATACCACCAGACTATGTAGTTTACTTGGGATAGCATGATTATGATATTGGTTGTGTTGTTGATCCGGTGACTTATATGGATGCCATCTCATGTCCTCAATCATATTTATGGCTAGATGCGATGAAAGATGAGATGCAATCTATGAAACACAATGGTGTTTGGGAGCTTGTTGAATTGCTTGAAGGTTGTAAATCTATTGGCTGCAAATGGGTATATAAGACTAAAAGGGATTTCAAAGAGAAGATTGAAAAGTTTAAAGCCAGGCTAGTAGCTAAGGGTTTCACTCAAAGAGAATGAATAGATTATGAAGCAACATTTTCTCCAGTTTCTTCTAAAGATTCCTTTAGTGTGATCTTGGCATTGGTAGCTCATTTTGATATGGAGTTACACCAGATGGATGTTAAGACTGCTTTTCTAAATGGAGACCTTAATGAGGAGGTTTATATGGTGCAGCTTGAAGGTTTTGCAGCAGATGACTCAGGTAAGCTTGTTTGTAGATTGAAAAAGTCTATTTATGATCTTAAGCAAGCTTCTAGACAGTGGTATTTAAAGTTTCATAGTGTTGTCACTTCATTCTGATTTATTGAGAACAAAGTATATTGGTGCATATACACCAAGGTCAGTGGGAGGAAATATATTTTTCTCATACTTTATGTGGATGATAGCTTGCTTGCTAGTAGTGACATTGGTTTACTGCATGAGACAAAGCGGATGTTATCGAAAATTTTTGACATGAAAGACCTTGGTGAGGCGTCTTTTGTTCTTGGTGTTGAGATCCATAAGGATCGCTCTCGCCGTTCATTGGGTTTATCTCAGAGGGCATATATTGATCGCATTTTAGAAAGATTCAATATGCATCATTGCAAACTAGGAATTGCTCCTGCTATTAAGGGTGATAAATTGAGTCTTTCACAATGCCTTAATTCAGATTTTGAGAAAGCTCAAATGAAGAATGTATCTTATGCTAGTGCGCTTGGAAGTATCATGTATCCTCAAGTTTGCACTAGGCCAGATATTGCTTTTGCAACAGGGCTTTTAGGCAGATATCAGTCAAATCCAGGACATGATCATTAGGTTGCTGCCAAGAAGGTTTTAAGGTACTTAAAGAGAACAAGAGATTATATGCTAATTTATAGACATGTTCCAGACTTGCAGCTAGTAGGGTATTTAGATGTAGATTTTGCTGGCTGTTAAGATGATAAGAAGTCAATGACTGGATACATATTTATGTTGGCAGGATATGCAATATCATAGAAGAGCGAGAAACAGAAATCTATATCTTCTTCTACCATGCAAGCGGAGTTTGTAGCATGTTTTTCAGCTGCTACTCAAGCTATTTGGCTCCGGAACCTCATTAGGGAGTTAACAGTTTTTGATTTTGTGGATAGGCCCATACAGTTATATTATGACAATACTTCTGCAGTGTTGTTTATTAATAACAACAAAAGTCTCAAGGGGTCTAAACACATGGAGGTCAAGTTTTTGACCATAGGAATTAGTGCAGAATGGTGACGTTGCAGTAGATCATATTCCTACAAATGATATGGTTACAGATCCACTAACTAAAGGCTTACGCCCGTGTGTATTTGAGTGACATGTCATTAGCATGGGCCTAGGAGCATCTTGGGATGCCGTTATTTAGTGGGAGCTATGTTTTATTTTTCTTGAATAAAGTTTACATCTGTATTTGTTACAATTCAGTAAGACTTTGATATATATACTTTTGCAATCAATAAAATATTTTTGAATGGACTGTTATTATGTTGAATATATATATTGTTAAAAGTCTCAAGGTATTGCTTAAACTTTGAGTGAAGGCCAGGGGCATTCAGTTATTAGCCTTGTGCATGTGTCTTGTTATACATAAAGAAAGGTTAACTGTAAGGACAAGGCATATGTGGGTTCATTGGAACCATAAAGACATTCTCTAGTGGCACAAGTTTTTTTGTGACGCTTAAGGTAAGCGAATGGTGATTGACAAATGGAATCTCTCTATGAGAGATGTTGTCCATTTGACACACTACCATATTGAATCCATATTAATAGAGTTGAGAACATTTGTGACCATGGAAGGCTCTGTGTGTATACATGCAGTTACCACCATGATTCCGTGTTTGAGACTTTATGGGATAGGATTGACTATTAAGAATTATCTCTAGACCAATGTGCGCACATACAATACGATTTCAATTAATATAGTCCAAGTGGGAGAATGTAAGAGTTTTCCTAATGTGGACTACATTAATTGATATTGTAATTTATCGTTTAACAGTTACCGTTTTACGGGGTTGATCTACGGTGAGATAGAAGGTTTCTTAATTAATCTAATATGGGACTGGCTAGTGTGGGCCGAGTTGAGCCTGGCCTATAATGAGGGGGCCTGGCTGGAAACTCTATAAATAATGCTCAAGTTTCTCTTCTAACCCTAATTTTTCATACATATCCTCACATAAGGGGCGTTAACCTAACACGGGTGAGGGGGCTATCTCATTGAGCTAGTGATATAGAGGGCAATAGAGGAGAATGACTTGCGCGTGGAACATCAGTTTTTCGCTTCCGCTTCAAGAATGATGGATCCCAAAACAGGTGTGTTAATTTTTCTGCTAAATTATGCATGTTCTTATTCTAGTTATGGTGATCTAGGGATTGCAAAATTTGCATCCAACATTCCCAACCAACTCAAATCCAGTGGAACATTCAACATCGAGGGATTTCATTCATCAACGATCATTGAAGCTTCCGTAGTTGACATAATCAACACTCGGAGCCTTTTGCACATTAAATAGGTATGATTCGGATTTGAAACTTTTTGTATAATTAGCCATGCGATAGTGTTTAGATGTGAGTTTGATTCATATTTGCCTCATTGATTATTTGACTGAAGCTGATGTCGAGTTTTCATTTGTTTTTATGTAATACTTGACAAGAAACGAAGAGAATTGGAGGAAATTGTAATTGTATTTCTCTGTGTATTACGTACATATACATGCCCATATTTATAATACAAAAAGGAAATAAAATAAAAACAAATAATATTACAATTCCTATTATGTCTTCTAAATGTTCTATTTTGTGACCAAATCAATTATCCCACAATCTCCATGATCAGAATTGGAGTTGAGAATTAAATCATCTTCAAACACCCCCCTCAAGCTAGCAGCTTATATATGTTGAAGACACCTAGTTTGCTCAATAAATACTTGTGTTGTCTTTGGGATAAAGGTTTAGTAAAAATGTCTGTAAGCTGTTCCATAGTCTCAATTCCTTGAGTTGCAATGACTCTTTCTTGAATTTTTTTCTCTTGTAAAATGATAGTCAACTTCTATATACTTTGTCCTCTTATGAAAGACAGGGTTTGCCGCCAGTTTGGTGTGGCATCATTATCACAAAACAGCTTGCCCTATCAACCTCTACTCCAAAATCCAAAAGTAGACCCCGTATCCAAACTATTTCGCAAACCGTTTTCGCCATAACTCAATATTTTGATTTAGCTGATCATAGAGATACAGTTGACTACTTCTTAGTTTTCCATGAAATCAAGGATCTTCCTAATTTAATGCATAAACCTGTGATAGATCTTCTCATCGTAGGGCAAGTAGCATAATATGTATCACAATAAGCCGTCATTTTCAAGTTACAATCCAGAGACACTAGGATTCCAAATCCTGGATATCTCTTCAAGTATTTCACAACTTTCAGTGTTGTATTCATGTAGGACTACTTTGGATTATGCGTGAATTGATTGAGAATTTGTACTGCATAGCATATATCAGGCCTAGTCATGGTGAGGTAGATCAATTTCCCAACGAATCTTTGATAATCTGATGGATCATGTAACAATGGGTCTTCATTAGGTGATGATTAACCTTTATCAAAATCAAATGTCGTAAGTTTGACATTCTATCCAATGGGGACAACGGCTGGTTTGCATCATGACAATCTTGCTTAAGATACAATCTCCAAAATGAATTTTCGCTAGTTGAGACATATCCCTTTGTCAGATCTAGCTCTCAATTCCAAGAAAGTACTTGAGATGTCCCAAATCTTTGATATGGAAGTTAAGATGCAAATACTCTTTAAACTTCTTAATGGCAAGGTCGTCATTTCCCATGATGAGAATATCGTCAACATAAATCAACAAATAAATTGACAAAGTACCTTCCATCCATGTGAATAATGCATAATCATGCTTGGAGTGTTGAAAACCCGTACCCATGAGAGCAGTAGTAAATTTTCCATACCACCATCGAGAAGCCTGTTTGAGCCCATATATGGATCTACGTAGATGACATACTCAAGACTCTCCCTATTTGCGTAGACCTTGTGGTAGTTCCGTGTAGATTTCTTCATCAAGATCTCCATGGAGAAAGGCGTTGTTAACATCCATTTGATGTAGTTCCCAATTATGGAAAGCAACGATGGTTAGGAAGATGCGAATTGTCACTTCCTTGGCAATTGGGAAGAAAGTCTCATGATAATCAGACCGTTTCCGTTGTGTGAATCATTTAGCAACTAGCCGAGCCTTGTACCGTTCAACAGAACCATCTGCCTTGTATTTAATTTTGTATACCCACTTGCAACCAATCAGTTTTCTGTCCAGAGGCAATGAAACTATGTCGCGACCAATTTTTCAGGTGAACCACCTAGGATTTGGCTAATGGATTACTAAGCCTAGACTTAGCTCGGGCTCTCCCAAGCCCATACCAATTCGTGACTTAGGTTCAAGTTTTTAACATGCAATTGATTTTTAAATTAGGAGTCGCCACTAATTAGTTTACGGTAGGTCAATTAGACACCTAAGTAAAATAATGGGAGAATTACTTTACTCCTACGAACCAAAGATTGTGAGTTCGGTGACTTGGTTACGCTAGATTTCTCTAACACCCTTTCGGTACCCTTCTCTTTTATTTTGAAAAAAAGTTTGGCAAGCAGCTTGAATTGATTTTAAATTTATTTCCCTAACATGTGAGGTTATCATGCGAATGTGCAAACCACCAATTTAACACCCAGATAAAGCAGTGAATAAATTGCAGGACTTACCTCAAAGCAACGAAAGTATCTGCGTTGTTAGATCAGAATTCACGTCGACAATCTTAGATATGATTTCTAATTAACACGCAATTACTCAATTTTGTTTTCACTTTTTAAATGAGAATCATGCTTTATGCAATGCATTCTACTAATCTAACATGTAATGATGTGACATGACAATATGACCTAAGCTATATGATAAAAGTGAAATATGAAATGAGGTGACATGGCAATATGACCTAAGCTATATGACAAAAGTGAAATATGAACATGCAACCTATCTTAAAGAATGAAATTGATCTACCGTAAAGACAATTTTTTTTTTTGTATTTTCCATGAGATTCAAAATTAGATAAATGCAAGGATTATCTAGCTAGATTAAGATTCTATTCAATTTGTATTAGGAATTAGGTTAAGCCAAATCCTGATTTAAACTAGAATCTTTTCTTAACCAAGTAATCTTAAAATGCAATCTATCTAAGAGAAATTATCTAAACCTATAATTAATTAAAAAAACGCAATCTTATCCTAATATACAATTACGTGCAAAAAATGCCCTAATTCTACATGATATATACATGATGATTTTGTTTGTTGTTTTTCCTTTTTTTTTCTTCTTCTTTTTTAAAATTTTCAAAATTAATAATTGCCAAATAATTAAACATGCAAACTATCCTAAAACAAGCGATAAACCTAATCTAACCCAAACATTTTTTGGTTTTCTTTTTACGAAAACAAAATAAATTCAAACAACACGACAACAAAATCAAGCAAGATAAGAATGATATCCAAAAATTGACGAATCGTATCTCGCGCATGAGATCGGATTGGCCAATTTTAAACAAAATCGCGAATCGAATCTCAAGCATGAGATCGGATTAGCGATTTTTTCCGTACGATTGTGAGTCGTATTTCAAACGTGAAATCGGACTGTTAATTATATGCACGTTGTGGAATTGAGAAAATTTCCCAACTTAGAAAGCTACTCGAGTTCATGGATATCTCAGCATATCGGGAATTTCAATCATGTGCATCAACAAATATATCAAATAAGGAAACGGAATTTTTGGAAATCAAAATAGACAAAATTTTTACCTATTCCGAATATTGGCTTCCATATTTGGACTTCGAACGGCTACTCGCAACGCGATATGGCAATGCTCAGCAAGACTCATAACTTGGACTTGGATATCGGGACCGGATTTTGGTGGCGCTCGGTTAGCTGTGGGTACGGGAGAACTCGCCGAGAGGACCCACGGCAAAAGATCTCCGCGGTTGTTGTCGCAATGGGATCCCGAATGGGCTCTATGAGACCTGAAAACGGCTTGAATTGATGGCGGCTCAAGTCAACCTTTGGCCTTTTCCTCTTGGAGCTTGGACCAAAGAAATAACGCGCTCCCAAATTCCAGCAATCGAGCTCCCTTCAGCAGTAAAACAAATTTGCCTCGATTGCTCTTTAGTTTTGTCCTCTTGCATCAATAATTGTTGCCTTGGGCGAACATGCAAGTGACTGTTGGGAGTTTTACGTCGGCTTACCGGAAGTTGTTGGGACCGCCTAATTTGATAGATCAATTTTCCTAATTTGAACCAAGTGGAACCAAATGCAATCAAATCGGGATTGCGACCAGCTCCTCGAGGTGGCACGGCAAACAGTGAGTGTGGCAGGCGACACCACACAATCGGCGGCAGCAAGGACGACACATCATCTCGAGGTGAATCACCTCAGGAAGGTCGTGGGCTCCGCGGCCTCAGTTCAACTCAGCTGCTTGCGGTGCACGTTCAAGGAGAACCTAGAAAATCTACAAGAAAATCGTCAGGTGCGGCTGAGCAACGAGTACATGTCAGAAAGAGATGGACCAGCGTTGCAAAATTGTCCGAATTTGCTACAGACTGTGGAGATTGCAAGTTTTGAAGTGCAAAAGCAGATCTACACAGAAATTAATGGGTGAGAATTTTGCTATGGTTCAGCAATATATATTTTCGCTCCCTTGTTCATTTTTTATTTCCAAGTATCGCCGAGTGGACCCTAATGGGAGCCACGAAATCTGATTGTCGTGGGCTTTCTTTTCAAGTAATCCGACGAGGTCTTCTCGGTTGTCTTCGTTGGCACGGGAGGCTCCTTGGCGAGTGATTGTCGTTGAAGATCGTACCTTGGCTAGGCAGCAAATCAACAAGGGGTCTCAGAACAGCTGGGACGGGAATAACTCATCGTGGTGGCTTTGACGCAGTAGCTAGAGAACAGGGGTTGAAATAGCTCGTCAAAGGCAAAGAGGAATCGACAAGACCGGAACTTATTATTACTTCACCGTCAAAAGGGATCGCAGCAAGGCTTGTCATCGTTGGTGCAGCGAACGATGGGAAACAGCGGCGTCGAGCTCAGTTGGGCAAGCAACTAGGTCATCATTGGAGTAGAGGCAGCAAGTGCTTGACGTAGCCAGACTCCACGGCAGAGGGGCAGCATGAGCAGCAGCGACGGCAAGGTGGAGAGCCGTACGATGGCTTGGCCGAGAGAACCCTCCTCTCTCTCTCACGTTTACTTTTCTGCCGAAACTTCACTTTTTTCTTTTCTCACTTTTTGACCTTTTTTTTTCCTTTCCTTTCGACGAAGAGAAACCCTATAAAAAGCCCTCAATAGCCGTGTATTTCATCGTGTGGCCTCTTTTTATTGTACGTGCACAACACATTATATAGGAGAGGGAATTAAATTTTGGTGAAATATTTCACTTCCAATTTTGCTTGTGCATAATCCCATAAATATATCCTTGCACCCCGCGCAATATCCCCAGTTGTATTTTTCAAATATTCCATCCAAAAATTTCTTTTCTACCCAAGAATATACCCATTGGTGTATATTACCTGAATATATGAAAAATCCTATCGGAATATGCTTGCTGTCGGTCCAATGCTAAATGCAAAAAATGCAAATTAAAAATAAATGTGCCTAAAACTATATGCTATGCAATTAACTATATATATTTTCTTTTTCAGGGATTAAGTTAACCCCTAATTTTTTAATGCAATAAATGACTAAAAGGTGTCAACAAACTATATCCCAAGTATGATTATGTATAAGAGTACTCAATTTTGCCTCCATGGCCTATTGCCATCGTTGGTCACGTGCTACTTCCTCATAAGTGGAAGTTTCGTATTCCTCTAATATTCGACTAATACAACACGTGTTCTAGTGACAGTCGATTAAATGAAACGTAAGATGATACAGGATAATGTGTACCCGAAGAATCTACAGTGGAACATATGTAGTCCTTTGTCCAAGTGGGTGGACGAACATGATGACCAGAATGTTGAGGTGGCTCGACAATTTGTTGTGGAGATGGTGCTTGAGAGGATTCACGTACAATTTGCTATGGGGACGAAACTGGTGAATCGTCCCTTTCATGGACTAGTGCAGGTGAGTCAATTGCTTGATATGAGTTCTTGGATTGTGTCCTTTGGTGGCACCAAAAAATATTGTGAAGCTGCAGATAAATCCTCCTTTGATAAGAATTACCGATGATTAGGCTCCGACCTAAGTGTTTTAGATGGATTTGTCTATTCCTAGAATGGAAAAATATCTTCATGAAAGACAACATCTAGACTAATGAAGAATTGACCTATGGATATTTCCATAACCCTGTAACCCTTTTGCATAGAGGGGTATCTCGTGAATGCACATTGAATAACACGAGAATCCATTTTACCCTGAGGACCCACAGTTGTTGCATAGCACAGGCAACTGAGTACTTTC
Source organism: Eucalyptus cloeziana (assembly GCA_014182715.1). NCBI lineage: Eukaryota > Viridiplantae > Streptophyta > Magnoliopsida > Myrtales > Myrtaceae > Eucalyptus > Eucalyptus cloeziana. The sequence goes on along the minus strand of CM024644.1, from coordinate 26,244,818 downwards.
AAGTGTTTGATTTCCGGATGTTTTCCAAAAAGCATTTCAAAAGGAGATCGACCTTCAAGAATTCTAGTTGGCATGCGATTAATCAAATAAGCCGCTGTGACCACACAATCTCCTTAGTATGTTTTAGGAATGGATGCTTGATATTTAAGGGCATGAGCTACTTCTAGAAAATGATGATGTTTGCGTTCTACAATCCCATTTTGTTGAGCAGTATAGACGCAAGAAGTTTCGTGACGTATCCCACAAGAAGCAAGGAAAGATTTACATTTTATGGTGAAAAACTCACGTCCATTATCCGTGCAAATTCTTTGGACAAATTTGTCGAATTGATTTTTAATCAACGAAAAGAAATTCGACAGATTTGAAAAAGTCTGGCTTTTGAATTGCATGAGAAAAACTCAAGTGTCTTGAGTATAATCATCCACAATTGTTAGAAATAAATGAGATCCATCATGGTGTGGGGGTGTGGTAAGGACCCCTTATATCTACATGAATTAGGGAAAAAACACTAGCAGCTCGGGATGTGCTTGCAGGAAATGATAATTTGGATTGTTTTGCCAAAGGGAAAATTGGACAATTTGGGTGAGAAAAACGAGCATAATGACCCAAACGCTGATGAAAAAGAGAACTTTTATTGCTAGAAGTAGCATTACATGAATTGCTTTTATTTAGTAATGACAAATCAAAGTTCTTTGGTTAGCCCTTTCGCAACACCATCCAAGCCCATCATTTTGCTAGTCAAATGGTCCTGAAAGAGATAATTTTTGGAATTAAATACAACATGGCAAGGGTTGTCCTCACAAATCTTAGAAACCGATATATGATTGAACTCAAATTCAAGAATGTATTTTGACTTAGATGGACAATACCAACTTTGGTAACATAAGTGATAGTATCATTAGGAAGATGGACAAACATAGCATCATGATATTTTTTTGTGACTATCAGAAAAGAATCGCTTATTACAGATTATGTGGTCACTAGTACTAGAGTCAATTATCCATGCATCAACTGAGAAATTATTGTTCTTGGAAATAGAGATACTTGATAATCCCACAGTTTTGTTTGTAACCCTTAATTGATTCAAACTCCTCATGATGTTTTGGTACTGATCATGAGTGATTATCTGATTTGCCCTATCGGTTCCTTGGGTCATAACCTGATAAGTAGAAAAATCTTTCTCTTTTTTCTCTTTATCGGTTGGTTTCCCATGCAATTTTCAACAAGTATCAATCGTATGATGTGGGAGTTTACAATATTTATAGTATTCACCTCTATTTTTAAAATTCTATCCATAACCTTTTGATGACATGGCGCCTTAAGGACTATTGGATGGCCTTAACATCTGGGCTGACGTGGGCTGCTGAGAGCCACCTGATTCAGCTCCATGGACGACTAAATATGAGTTGTCCAATTTTAGCTTTAAATTTGGGCCATCCATTCATGAAGCCTTAGGTTAGCGTCTTCATCTTCTTCCCAATGAAGGGAACTGGCCCCTCGGTAAGACTCGACTGGGTTCTATGTTCGCAGTGGCGGCCCGAGAGCTCCGATCACTTGCTACTACGACGGAGCGACGAGCATGACTCTTTCCCCTCCTTTCATGTACTCCATCATGGCTAGTCTTTGATTTTCCTCTTGGACGGCCAATTGATATATTCGATCAAGAGGAGGGACAAGATCCATGGTGAGGATCTGCGATCGAAACATTGAGAAGCTTTCGTTCAAAAGCAATAGAAATCGGGTAACCTTCTCCCTCTCTCTAATCCGTCTATATTGTTCGAGTGTCTCTTCTGGTCCTTTGAGTTCTTCCTCAGCCACCTCAAGCTCATTCTAGAGAGCCGAGAGTCGGTTGAAGCAAGTAGTAACCGAGAGGTTCCCTTGCTTCAGATCTGACAAAGCCTAAGTAAGCGAAAATAGCTTTGTTCTATCCAACTTTCCATACATTTCTCTAATGTTGTCCCGCATTTATTTCAAATCTTCGGTTGATGGGAGGCCAGTGGCGATATTGGTAGCCACACAGTTCTCGATCTAGGTGCACACGAGCTGATTACACCTTCGCCAAGATTGTCACATTCGGTCGTCATTGGGAATGGGCATGGTTCCATCAAGGAACCCATCTTTGTACTTGGTCACAAGAACCCGCCGGAAATCTCAAGCTCATGCATTGTAGTTGTCTGAACCGGTAAGTTGGAGGTTGATGATTCGGAGCTCTAGTCGGCTTAATGGGCTTTGGGCTTAAATTGGTTTAATGAGCTAGGGTTGGTAAATCCGGGCTAGTTTTATCTTCAAATATGCTTGGGCTGAGCTTAGCGAGATGGGCTTAGTGTGCTTAATTTCAATAAAAATGGGCTAGATGGGTTTCTTTTTTAAATGGTTTAACTTTAAACAAGCCCAATCATGTTTGTGGCCGAAGCCCGAAGTCCAAGTTCAGCCTACGTTCGGGCCGGGTCCAATTGTTATTTTTTGAATAAATCTTTATTTAAAATCAAAAAATTCAAAAATTAAAAATTAAAAATTTGGAAAATGATATTTTTTTTTAAACTTTAGGATATAATGAAAAAAATTTAGAAAATTCGAAAATCAATTAAAAATTAGAGTTTTAGAAAATAATTAAAAAATTAAAAATCCAAAAAAGTCATTAAAAAATTAGAAAACTCTTAGCAATTAAAACCTAAAATTGGCTAAGCCTGCAGGGCTTACAATATGGATTCTTGTTTTGCTTTGTCTTGTTTTCTTTTTTAAGGACAATTTTAGGATGGTTGCATACTTTCGATTATGATTATAATTGATTGTGCTTTTCAATATTTGGATGTTACTTCCTTGTTCTAGAATGGTAAGGACAAACCTTAGATTTTTGTTGATTGGTTGTTACGGCGTTAGTTAGCACATGATTAGGTTAGGTACCGAAAGAGCATTAGCCTTAGGATTAACGTAATCAAGTTCTCGAGTTCAAAATTTTTGATTGCATAAATAATAAGATATTCTCTCGTATCTTATTAGGTTTTGAACCAATTCCAAAAAGGTTAGTGGCAAGTCTTTAGTCAAAATTGACATAGGCTTAATTGATTAAAAATTTGAATGCTCAATGTCGCGTGGGGTATAGGCTTGGGAGAGCCCTAGTCAATGGAAGACCATTGGCCTAAACCTAACAAGCCCTCCCTCCCCCGTGAAAAAGGTTAGGTCGCAACAATCTTTGACATTGATTCTTGTATAATTGATTGGTGACAAGAAGGAGAAAGATCTTTGGTACCATGGAAACATAAACAACACATAAATGTGTAGTTGATGATTATTCGACTAAATAAAATGAGCAAATGGCTATTAAAATGTAATTTGAATTTCTTTTTATATTTTAAAAAAAGGTAATGAGTTGCCGGTAAATAAGTACAAATAATCCGCTTATTATACTGTGCTAACTTTCTCGGTGATAACATTTATGGCATAGGAGATTCAGGCAGAAAACTTCTTCTTCTTTATTGTAAAGTGGTGTGCTGTGCAATATCGAAAAAGACAGTTTATCGCATTTTCAATCAAAAGCCGTAGATGTAGAAACAACCAAGTTGATGTCGCAAGTTTGGATTGTTTGTTTCTTTGCTTTGAATGTGTGCGATACAGAGAGGGGCATAGAGTTGACTTAGACTGTTCTATTACTCAGTAAACAAATGCAATTCATGGGTTACACTTGTTAGCAAACTTCTGGCCCGACCGCCTCTTGGTGCATGAAAGATGCTGACCAACTTGTTAATTCATTTAGTGGAAGACCACGACCTCGATTATTATATTTTTCTTTCGGATCGATTGAGGTATATTTAAACTCAGTTAGATGGAGATTTTCCACATTGACATAATCAAAATGTTAAAAAGAATCTTGCTCGTAATACTACCCCGGGTAAACATTCATTACTCACGAAGAATTTCCTTCGTAAATATTCTGTTCATGGTCAACATGTATTTTGAGCATCCTCAAAGATTGTGTGAATATTCGTATATATTGCTGCATCGGGGTGTTTGTGGCGATGCTCGGTGAAGCTCCATATTTCTTCCTTCTCTCATCCTTTTGCTGAGGTAAATTTTAGCTCCAAAATGGCTCCGCGAAACCCCGGAGGAGACTCGAAAGCGCCTCCACCTCTACTCGCCATGCCGCCTTCTGTGGCATTCCCTCCGGAAGCGAGTCCTCCCCCAGTCTACATGGGAACACCCATACTCAACATTCCCGGCATCAATGTGGGAGTGTGGACAAACGGTCTTTTTGGTTGCTTCAACGATCTATCAAAATGTAGGTCTCTAAAAATTCATAGGACTCGATCTTGCTTCTGTCGGCTGTGTGATGAGTTACATCATGCCGATGATGTTCTTTGTCAGAGATATATGTAATAGATTCTCCATATCTCTAACATATCAATCATCTTCCTCCTTTGTTTCCAATAAAGGCTTGATCACCTGTTTCTGTCCGTGCATCACATTTGGCCAGAACGCGGAGATCATAGACAGAGGAAGCACCTGTAAGCGAAAAACCTCAACAAAACCTCGTCTTGGCGAAAAACTATGATTAAGGTTCGATTTCCTCCAAGCTAACAATTTGACTTTGTGTTGCGAAAAACTGGATTCCCAGAAACAGGATTCGACACTAAATCGAACCCCTAAAAAGACGAAGCGGAAGCGAGGCCAGAAACAAAACATGAATTACCGATCCTAAGGCACATCACATAGACGAACGTACCTTGTATCCACAGACTAAACACCAACGCTGATTTGAGGAAGAAAAAACTGATTCCTTTCGTTCCGATGATGTCAATTCGCCTTTAAGGGAAGAAAGTGTCTTACTGTTTTTCTTTTGGAAGGAGAGAGAGAGGGGAACGTACGTTATGCCAAAAGGTACGTTCCTCTCTCTCTTTATTTCCTTAAATACGTCCTCTCCAAAAGGACGTGTCCCTTCGCGTAAAGGACGTTCCCCCCAAAAGTTACAACTCTTCATATTAATTAAAAAAAAAAAAAAACATCATCTCCCACTCGCACATGGTGGGCTCAACCAACATGGGCGGACAGGCCCTACTGAGGCCCATCAATTGAAAAAACATTAACTCCCACTTTACATGGTGAGCCGAACAGAATCCTCTTTTCCTCACTTCAACATTCATACTGGTGAATAATACGTGCGACCAGCATACTTTGAGAGCTCGTTGCCATACATCTGTTAGGAATATATAGCAGCTCATAATGGGCATCACATTCCGAGTAAATTTAGTATGCAGTACCCTAGATCGATCGATCACATTTATATCTCTCTTAATCTCTTCTAAACAATGATATATATATTGTATTCACAATTATGATTATCCCAAAGACTGTCATAATTGGTCGACCAGTGAATACAAAACCACAATGTGATTCTCCAAATCCGATCTTCCTCTTTCCTTCAAACTCTCAATTTTAGTTCAATTTGCTTTTCTAGAAATGTCCCATTAGATCGAATCAACTCATGACCATTGGTAACATTCTAAGATAGCAAACACTAAATAGAAATCTTGAGAATAAGTAAGAGTCATGAGGGCACTAAAATTGAGGAACTCTATTTCTCAAAAGTCTCACACGTCATAAAAGTTCAGATCAAACTTTTGCCACTCTTATAGGTCGTCTCATGCATACGTAATATGAAATACGTATTACGGTATTAACTCATTTCCCATGGAGCGTATGTCTACACCATCAATACCGTATAGATGATAGTTCAGACATACCCAATGTCTAACTTGAGTTCACGTATTTACTCATACACAAAAATTCATCAGAACTCACATCTGGCATCTTAGACAGATAAAGTAAAATATGTGGGTTATTTTACTTTCGGACATCGTAAGTACTATGTCCTCATCTTAACACTCAGTTAAGGCGACATATGTATTTTAAGTTTGAGCTCTCGATTATCACCTAGATAATAAGCTTAAAAACAGTCTCATCTCTATTTATCACACATTAAATAGAGGCGATTACCCGTGTGAGTGGGCTAATCTCTTATCTGTCCGACATACTTTCTCAACATAAAGTAATGCACTAAGCATTAAAATGCATAAAGATCAAACAAAGATTCATAGGCATTAATGATGAAAAACACAAATTCATTAAATGTGAACAACTCAGGGAAAATACAATATCCAAGACATCGACTCTACGCAATCCTAGAGATTTTACATGACCACAAAACACATCTCTAGGTATTGGCTTTGTCATGGGATCTGCTACCATTCTATGCGTAGATATGTACCGTAAGTTCACATCCTTTCGTGCAACCATATCTTTGACAAAGTTATACTTGGTATCTATATGTTTGGTCTTGCCATGATATTTTGGATCTTTAGTGTACGCTATAGCTGCTTGGCTATCACAATTAACCAATAATGGATGTGCAGCTTTCTCAATAACACCTAAATGATCCAAAAATCTCTTAAGCCAAACTCCTTCTTGTACTGCTGCTGATAATGCCACGAACTCAGCTTCCATCGTGGATAAGGCTATACACGTTTGCTTCTTACTGCTCCATGATATGGCGCCATTGTTCAGTAAGAAAGCAAATCCTGATGTAGATTTTCTTTCATCTAAATCTCCTCCCCAATCAGCATCTGAATAGTCTTCAAGTCGCAGATCCTTTCTTTGGTAATTCAACTTGAAATCAGCAGTTCCCTTCAGATACCTCAGTATTCTCTTAACGGCTTTTCAATGTGCTGGACCTGGATTGGATTGGTATCTACTCACCATTCCAACTGCAAAACATATGTCGGGTCTTGTACACATCATAACGTACATTAAGCTCCCAACTGCACTAGCATAAGGAACATGTTTCATTTGTTCCTTCTCTTGTGGAGTCCTCGGACACAGTCTATGGCTCAATCCTTCACCTTTTGCAATAGGAGTGTCTATGGGTTTACAATCTTGCATACGAAATCGTTCAAGAACTTTATTTATATATGTTTTTTGCGAAAGAGACAACGATATCTTCGTACGATCTCTTGAAATCTTAACTCCAAGAATGTATGCAGCCTCACCCATATCCTTCATCTCAAAGTTGGAAGACAACCAACTCTTGACAGTATGAACAAACTCCATATTGCTTCCGGCAATCAGTATATCATCAACATATAATGATATGATCACAAATTGATCCTTGGATCTTTTGATATATACGCAATGATCCTCATCAATCATTGTAAAATCATATGCCATTATGGCATTATGAAAACGTATATACCATTGCCTCGATGACTGCTTAAGGCCGTATATTGATCTCAAAAGTCGACATACCTTTTCTTCTTGGCCTTTCACTATGAAACTAGTAGGTTGTTCCATGTATATTTCTTCCTCTAATTCTCCATTGAGGAAAGCAGTCTTTACATCCATCTGATGTAACTCAAGATCCATACTAGCTACTATTGCCAGAATAATGCGAATCGAGGTAAATCTCACTACAGGAGAAAACGTATCTTCATAATCAATTCCTTCCTGTTGATTATACCCCTTCGCCACAAGGCGAGCCTTATGCCTTTCTATCGAGCCATCAGCCTTTCGCTTTATTTTGAGAACCCACTTGTTCCCAATAGCTGCGTCCTTTTGGAAGATCAACTAGTTCCCAGACTTGGTTTGATTTCATTGACTCAATTTCCTCTTCCATTGCATGAATCCATTTTTCCTTACTAGGGCAATTCAGAGCCTCATTAATATTTCTTGGCTCATCCTCATCTTGTGGAGCAACCATAAAAGTTTCCCCTTCAATGTCAAAATGTCGACGGGGAATACTTTGGCGACTTGTTCGCCGTATGGGAGATTGTACACTTTGTACATCATTCCCCATTATGCTCCCACTTGGATTAGACAATGATGATGTCGTCTCATTATGTGGTTGCAATTGAGAAAGAGTTGAATTCAATTCATCACTCCTTATATTACTCCCACTTGGACGAACTCCACTAAGATCATTATCTTGATCCAAGGTTTCAAATAGGGAGTAATCTTCCCCTATTTCGCCCTTCTTAGGAAATTCATCCTCTAAGAATGTGACATCCCGTGATTCAAATTCAGTTATACTCCCACTTTCCTGCTCACCTATGAACACATATCCTTTTGAGTGTTCAGAGTATCTTATGAAAATACTCTTCTTTCCTCTGGGACCCAATTTCTCAAACTTGTGAGAGGACTCATGTGTATAGGCAGTACAACCCCATGGCTTAAGAAAACTTAAGTCCGGTTTTCTACCTGTCCATAACTCATATGGAGTGGAAGTAACTGATTTGGAAGGCACTCGGTTAAGTATATGGCAGCAGTTAACAATGCATCACTCTAAAAGGTGATAGGTAAGTTAGCATGCGCCATCATGGACCTAACCATTTCCAGTAGGGTTCTGTTTCTTCTCTCCGCAACACCATTTTGTTGAGGAGTATATGGAATAGACAACTGTCTTTCTATTCCTTTTTCATCGCATAATTTTCTGAACTCATCAGATAAATATTCTCGACCTCGATCGAATCTCAATGCTTTTATTTTCTTGTCTAATTGATTCTCTACCAGGTTCATAAACCTTTTGAAACAACTTATTGCTTCAGATTTATGAGAAATCAAGTAGACATATCCGAATCGAGTATAATCATCTATAAAAGTGATGAAATAAACAGCCCCATGCCTTCCTCTCACATTCATTGGACCACAGACATCAGAATGGATTAAATGCAAAGGAAATTCAGCTCTTTTTCCTTTTCCAAATGGTTTCCTTGTCGTTTTCCCTTCTAGGCAATGCTTACATATGGGCAAATCGACTTTTTCAATGTTGCCCAACAAGCCCTTTTTGGCTAGTCTATTCATACGCTGTTGGCTAATGTGACTAAGTCTAGCATACTATACATTCACATCATTATCATATGTATTAGGAGACGTGAGAAGGGAATAACAAACATTTGCATTAACATAATCAATATCTAATACAATGAAACCATCCAGAAAATAACCACAACCATAGTAATTTTTATTCAAAAACAAATCCACACCTCTATTATAGAAGTTCATATTAAAACCTAATTTAACCAACACTAAAACAGACACTAAATTCTGACGAATCTCCGGAGCATACAACACATCATGTAGGAACAAAGTGCGTCCACCACGCATATTCAGTTGGCATGTGCCAATTCCTTTCACTTCAGCTCTGGAGTTGTTTCCCACATAGATCCACTTAGTTCCAGTTGGTACTTGTCGGAATTCCACGAAGGATCCTCTATCCTTCGCTACATGGTCTGTTGCTCCTTTTTTGGCTCACGATAGTCGCGAGCATAGTGACCCTTCTTGTCACAGTTGTAGCATTTCACCCTTGCAAGCTTTTTTATGCGAGGACGCTTTCCTCTTTCATGTTGGTTAAACTTGGGTTTCTTCCCCGAAGGACCCGCTTCCTTGCCTTTCCCTTTATCAAACCAGTTAGGGCGCTTGCGCTTGGAACTCGAAGCTCCATTTGAGCTAGAACTAGCATGATAGAGTTCAGCATCCGGCTTAGCCGCCAACAGGCGGTCCTCTTCCAGCTTAAGATGACGCATTGCATCCTCGAAAGTTTTGATATTTTCATTATGAGTCAGGTGCACCTTCATATGCTCCCAACTCTGAGGTAAGGAACGAATCACTGCTTGCACTTGCTGCTCATCTGTTAGGACATGGCCAGCATCTTTCAGCTCATTTATCATGTTTAACATCTTTCTAAGATGTTGCTTCATGGTCTGACCATGAGGCTTCTTATAAGAGTCAAACCTAATAGTGAGCTGCCTCAGTCTGGTCACCAAAGTATGACCAAATCTTGCCGCCAATGCTTCCCACATGTCTTTGGCATTGTCAAAACGCCTAAACTCTCGCATGACGTCATTTTTCATGCTACTCAGTAACATGATGCGAGCAAGAGAGTTCTTTCTTTTCCATGCAGCAAAAGCATCCTTGTCTCTCTTGTGCTGTGCAGTGTTTTCTTCTTCAGTAACTACCATGGTCAGGTTAAGAGCCTCAAGTGCTTCTTGCTCTTCAAGCACATATGGATTTTCATTTGTCAAATTTCATAGTTGTCACCATTGAGCTTTTCACCTTTGTTCAGCTCGGCAACTATGCTATTTGTGGCTGAAACCATTGATCTGAACACATCAGACATATATGCACGCGTTATTAATGCCTATCATTTATGCATCCCTTTTGCACAGACCCATCATATTAATGAATAATTTCAAGTAAGGTTTTAGAATCAAAAGGTCACTACGTTTCCAATCATCCTCTAAAAAATCCTAACTTAAAACTATCATTAATATGATTGTCATATGCAAAAATCAATTCTATGAAGCTACAAAAACTTCTATAACTACCCACAGCTAACTACCCACAGCAACCAGCAATAACAGAAAGCAACAGAGAATTGACATACAATAATATAATAATGCTTTCAGATAATACAACTAACATATAGGTTGCTTCAACAACAACAATCAGGTAGTAAACATTACATAAGATGTCCACAAAGCACACTTAACAAAAAAACAGCTAATACATTTAACACCAAGCCAGCACACGAACTGGGAAAGATCCTCTTTTGTTCAATTTCTTGATTTTTTTCCTTGTAACAATGCAGTAATATTCTTTTACAAAATCCATCACAGTTTTCTTATATGAAGCAGCTCCATTGACATCCCATATGCGATTCAACACATCTTACCATTCAGGTGAAAGAGTGTTCATGAAAAATCGCACCATCTCTGACTGTGGCATGGGACGACCATTCCATATGACCTTTTGTATCTTCCCGTTGACTTCAAGAACATGATCAATTAAGTCACCATTCTCCCACCGATAATCAGTCAGCTCGGCTATCAACTTAGAAAGCCTTTCCTTTTGTTTATCGGTAATTACGCGAATAAGCGTACGTAACTGAAGGGGAGGCATTGTTCCTGCAACAAATGCAGAACAAATAAGGGATTACATATAATCCACATAGACTTAATTGAAAAAAGAAACACATTCTTTTTTTTTTTTTTTTGGGTCAACAGTCAATGGTCAACGTTCAACGGTCGCGGTCAACGGTCGGATCGGTTGGGCTGGTCGGTCGAACCGACCAGCACGTGCGTGGCACGCGCCAGGGGCCGAAACGGCACGTCGTTTCGCGCGCGCGTGCATCGCACGCGCCTGGGCCAAAACGACGGGCCGTTTCGCTCGCGCGTGCGCCGCACGCGCCCGGGCCGAAATGGCGCGCCATTTCGCACGTGCGTTGCACGCGCCTGGGCGAAACGGTGCGTTTCGCGCGGGGAAACCGAGTCGGCATGTGCGTTGCACGCGTCGATGACCCCCGTGCGTTCCGGCCGCGCGTGGCGGCGCGTCCGGCGGCCTCCGGCGGTGATTCGCGACTCGTTTTTCTCGTATTGACGAGAGCTTCATCCCTGCACTATTGAAAACAAATTTCGACTTGCACAAAAACACGAAATACGGCGAACAGTAGGCGGGTGTCGGGTTTTTCCGTCCCCGATCGACCAAAAATGTTTTTTCTCGAATTTTTGACGAAAAAATTAATCAAATGCAATAAAAAAAGGGTCGGGAAACAAGGACAGGGCTCTGATACCAATGTTGGGAAAAACCGGATTCCCAGAAACAGGATTCGACACTAAATCGAACCCCTAAAAAGACGAAGTGGAAGCGAGACCAGAAACAAAACATGAATCACCGATCCTAAGGCACATCACATAGACGAACGTACCTTGTATCCACAGACTAAACACCAACGCTGATTTGAGGAAGAAAAACTGATTCCTTTCGTTCCGATGATGTCAATTCACCTTTAAGGGAAGAAAGTGTCTTACTGTTTTTCTTTTGGAAGGAGAGAGAGAGGGGAACGTACGTTATGCCAAAAGGTACGTTCCTCTCTCTCTTTATTTCCTTAAATACGTCCTCTCCAAAAGGACGTGTCCCTTCGCGTAAAGGACGTTCCCCCCAAAAGTTACAACTCTTCATATTAATTAAAAAAAAAAAAACATCACTTTGGCTAATGAACTGGCAGCTTGTGCATGTGCCGGGGCTCTATGCTGCCTGATATTCCACCTCTTTTATTGTTCGTTCTGGTACCCATGCACTTACTGAACCAAGCTCCGTGGCCTCTACTCGATCCCCGGCGACCAGTGCGGAGATTGTTGCGTGCACCTTTGGTGCGAGCCATGCACGCTTTGCCAAGAGTATCGGGAGCTTAAGAACCGCAGGTTCAATCCCTCTATTGGTAAGGCATTACCCAATATGTGCTTTGTCTAAGTAATTCATCGTTCCTGACCTGCCATCAGTACTTAGAAAGAACAAAAAAGAACATCAAAACTAGATTGAAACTCATCTGAGCGACTAAGCCTCCAAATGAACCAGCATCATAAACATAGTAGGGGTGACCATATCGGACTGATAGAACTAGGAACTGTCCAGAACTGGACCTGGGAACCACTTGAACTGGACCGAACCATCCGGTTCGGGATGGTTCCTGCAATCGTTGGTCTGGTTCCCAAAACCTGACCAAACTGGACCAAACTGGACTGGCTCTATTTTATTTTTTAATTTTTCTTGATTTGTTGAAAAATAAAATAAGCCCTAAAATAGCAATAAGTCCATATCTCCTCTACACACGCCGTGAAAGTCTTCGTCTTTCCCTTCACACCTCGCTTGAGTCTCCGTCAAGCAGGTGACGGCCTTCTGTCGCAAAAGTTTCTCGTCCCTCTTGGCTCTCGCTCGACTCTCAGACGTCCCTCCCTCCTCGATCATGAGAGCTCTGCTAAACTCTCCGGTGGCCAATTTGAGCTCCAGGAAGGAGAAGACGCGCATATCATCAGCGTGGCGCTTGGTCAAGAGCTCGTAGAAGGCCACAAAGTCGCCGAAGACCCTGGAATCAGAGCTGAACTAGGATCGCCTGGCGTCGGCAGTGCTAGAGGTGATGCTGCAGGAGCGAGCCCATGATGCCTTGGAAGCCCTGGAGACATTGTCGACAATGCAGAGAGAGAGAGAGAGAGAGAGAGAGAGAGAGAGAGAGAGAGAGAGAGAGAGAGAGAGAGAGAGAGAGAGAGAGAGAGAGAGAGAGAGAGAGAGAGAGCAGGTGGGAGGGGGAAAGATTTACCTTCGCCAAGTTGACTGGTTCATTGGACTGGACCGGTCGATCCAGTCCGGTTCTCAGTCCAAGGACCATTCGATTTGATCCCTAATCCTAGAAATCGGAAATCATTCCTTTTGGTCTGATTCTTAGGTACTAGGTGGGATCGGATTGGATCAAGAATCAATCACCCTAAAATATAGTAACCCCAAGAAGACGTGATCCGTTTGGTTCTGCATGTTTCAATGCTAACAAAGGACACAGCTTCTCGTCTCTCCGTTTGATTGGTGTTGCTTGGAAGTAATATGGTATTTATAACTCATGATAGGATGAGTTCTTTGTGTATGACGACAGATAATCTAACTTAACTTGGAGTATAGCTTTCATGTGGCGGCGAGTCAATGGTTCAAATTCAATAGTGGGTAGAACTTATTAAACAATGTCGCCGTTGTTCAATTTGAATGGAAATTAGAGATGATGCTATTTTTAATATAAAAAAAGAAGAAGAAAGGGAATAAACTCTATAGTTGTTATTATGATGAGGTGTCATTATCGATAAGTCATCAAAGTAAAGAGTTAAAGTTTTTATAGTTATAAATAAGGGGGAACACTTGTTTATGATTAATGATAATTCGTCTCTTAAATTGCCAAATATCCCTATCTTCCATTATTCTTATCAAAAGCTACTGTAAAAATTAGAAATCAAAAAACAAAAGAAGTAAATAGACCTAGTCCAATAAATCTCGATTATATCCACTATTTTGAACATCCATTCCATTTGTATTCTGGACACCCATATAACCATGAAAAATTGTTGAACTGACAAATCCCTAGAATTTAAGGGGTGTGGAGGACAAAGAAACTTTCGAAGTTACTATTTTTTTTAAAGTAGTATCAATCCATTTGATGTTTAAAAAAAAATCTGTTGCAAGAAGGTTGGCTAGAAATTTCTTGAAAAAAAGAAATAAAATGCCCATTCTACAAATTGTATCTCTTGTGACAAGGTTATTTAACATTGCTGATTAAGGAATTGAGTCCTGTGTTTTAGGAAGATTCGGGCGGGTCCATTGTGACTTTTAGTACCAATAGATTCTACCCCATTGCCATTAGGGACCCAATTAAACACACAAACGCTACGACATTCCAACAGGCGCTATTGGAAGCTCAAATTACATAGAATACCATATTATTGTGGGAAAAGTGTCAAAAAGTCATAAACTTTTTGTGTTGGTGCCAATTTGGTCCTAAATTGTTTATTAGTGCCAATTTAGTCATAAACCTTTTGATTTGGTACCAATTTAGTAATTTCGGCTAATTTTAGCCGGATTTTACTAACGTGGAAGTTGGTTGGTTGACACGGCACTACTAGTACTGAGATGGACAATTTTTAATAATATTTTAATATGTTTTCGAATTTTTTATCTTATTTTCTTTTTCTTTTTCTTCTTTCCTTCTCCTCCTCCTTCTGGCAATTGGCCAGAAGATGGTTGGCGAGGGGCGAGGCTAACCTCTCTCGCCATTGGATTGGCAAGGCTCGAGTCCTCGCTAGAGTTTGCGATGTTGCGCCTACGAGGGCGAGCCTTGCTGGTGGTCATCAAGGTCGAGCCCTCGCGACCTGAGTGGTCTCGAGCCAGACTCGCCATAGGCTGGCGAGGCTCAACTGTCGCCCGCCTAGTGTGAGGGCGAGCCTCGAGGCCTCTGGCGAGGGCTTGAGGCTCATTATTGGCCGGCAAGGCTCGCCAAAGGTCAGTTGTCACTTGTGGCTGGTCGCTAACAGGGACCAGCTGGAGCAAGGAGGAGGAGAAGGAAAAAAAGAAAAAGAAAACAAAAAGGAAATGGAAAATAAAATAAAATAATAAAAATTTTCAAAAAAAATATTAAAATATTATTAAAAGTTGTCCATTTTAATGCCAGCTGTGCCACATCAGCCACTTGGCATCCACGTGAGTAAAATCCAGCTAAAATTACCCAGAATGATTGAATTGACACCAAGTTAAAAGATTTAAAACTAAATTGACACCAATAAACGGTTTATGACTAAATTGGCGCAAATACTAAAGGCGTAGGACTTTTTAAAATTTTTTCCCTATTATTGTCATGTGTTGAATACGATCATAACTTCGTTAACACACCTATCATTTCTTGATCATGTTTACACATGTATATGATATGAATGTGACTGCTTGCGTGTTTTCATAAGCGACATGATGTGTGATGCGTAGGATGGGTTGCTAACGAGGGAAGGACTCGGCAGGTTGGAATCGTGGTCCCTCCGTCAGTTCCCGGCGGCATGATTCGCTGATATCTCTCTCGGGCCAATCTTCGCCAACAATTCGTCAATCTTCTTCTCAAATTCTAATCTTGCCCTCCCTTTTCGAAAGCGTCAGCAACCCTAGCCGGGCCAGCCAAGCAATTGAGAGTACTTTGTGTGCCTTTGAATTTAGTTTCGGGGCCTTGTTTTAATTTCCAGAACTGGAAGTCGGACTTTCGTACTCCATTGTAATATAAATAAGCTATGCTCTGAAGTTACATCACCAACACCTTGAAATTGAAGAGAATTTTCCTTATAGCGGATTACAAGATAGATTCGAGAAGCCTAATTTATTCATGTCAAAGTTCATGGATCATGATGATAATTGCCTGGTCGGTCGGCATTTCATGTTATACAGACCATAATGGTCATAGATCGACGAACACTCTAGCTTTCATGTTGACCAATGATCCCATAATACAACCAACAAAAGCAAACCGATGAATGTGACAGAAAGAGAAGAGTATTTGTTTTTATAGATAACGAGGGTAAGGAGGGCTACTAGAGCAATTGTATTCCCTAGGCATTATCAAAGAAAGTCACTTCTACTATGCAACGTAAGATATAAGTCGTAATTAATTTATGAGTTTTGCTAGCATAACAATTTTTGGGGTTCTATATGAATAACAGTTTATTGTAAGACACAAATTCTTGAAAAAGTGAGTCTCACAATAATTTATAATTATTTGTGGTTTGATTTTTTGTAATCTAAAATAAATTATTATTCTCACAATACATTAAGGGTCCGTTCGTTTCGCGGAAAATAAGCCATCTCCGGAAAATATTTTCCCAAAAGTCATTTTCCAGGAAAATGACAATATTTTCTGGTGTTCGGCTAAAACCTGAAAATGTTTCGGAAAATATTTTCCGGTGTTCGGTAAGGAAAATATTTTCCGCTCACTAGATTGGTGAGCGCAAGCGTCAAGCTCAAGATTCGCCAGATCGACGAGCGATTCACGACAATTCACTTGGTGATGGCCGACGACTAGTCAAGAAAGAAGAAGATGGGAAACAAATAAAAGAAAAAGAAAAAAAGAAAAAAAGAAAAAAAAAGAAATAGAAAATTAAAAATAATTTGAATAAAAAAAGAAAAATACAATTTAAAAATAATTCGAATAAAAAAAGAAAAGAAGAAGAAGAAATGGGAGGAGGAAGTGATGATTTGTAGATGTGTGAGATAAGAGAGATCAAGTGAGGAAAATGTTTTCCACTTTTCAAAAGTGGAAAACATTTTCCCCAAATTTAGAAGACTTTTTCCCTTCCATGGAAAGCATTTTCCCTTAGGAATTCATTTTCCGTGAAACGAACACCGGAAAATCCGGAAAACATTTTCCGCGAAACGAACGGAGCCTAAAAACTGTTACGTAATTATTTCTCTTAATTTGTCTATTAAAAAATGTAGAAACCTATCATCAGAGCCCATTGACGTGCCAGAAGCCAAAGCAGTCAGTAGATTAGGAAAATGAGAATGGAAAAACGTGCTCCCTCGAAGCAGACAGATATGCATGACAAATAAGGCGGCAGTTTTGATTTGGAGCTATATACTGGCAATGCTTGCCTCTTGTTGACGGAGCTCCATCTCTTTTGTTCTTTGCCTTTTGCTGAGTGAAACTTCAGCGCCAACATGAGTCCCCCAAACCCCATGGATGGCTCGAGATTGCCTTCGACACTGGTCGGCATCCTGCCTCCTGTGGCATACGCCCCATAAGCAAACGCTCAGCCGGTGTCCACAGATTAAGTACTCGTTACAGTCTCAAAGAAATTGATTGAAACCCTACAGTTACGTTCTTCAAAAGGAAGCACACTATTATCTCAAGGGAAGGAAAATAACATATTGTTTTATTAACTTCTCAACATTATTCCTTTTCCATATTTATACAGCAGTTATTTTTACTTAAAAAATAACTGCCTCCTTCCTCTTATGGGCCATTTCCTTATGGGTTGAGTTTGACCCAACATGGGCGGATGGACTTGATTTAGCCCAATAAATAAAAAAAACCCATCTCTTCCACTCGTATATGATGAGCCGAAAGAACTCTTTCTTCACCTCTCTACAACATTCATACCATTAAATAATCCATGCAACTAGTATATCTTGAGAGCTTGTTGCAATATATCTGTTAATAATATATAGTAGCTCAAAATGGGTATCATGTTTTCAAGTATATATAGTATGTAGTATCTTAAATCGATCAATCATATTTATATCTCTTTCGATTTCTTTTAATAATGATATATTGTGTTCACAATTATAATTATCCCAAAATAATCATAATTGGTCGACTAGTTAATACAAAGCTAGAATGTGATATCCCAAACTCAATATTCCTCTTTTCTTGAAACTCTCAATTTCAATTCAACTTACTTTTCTAGAAATGTCCTATTAGATCAAATCAACTCATGATCATCGGCAACATTCTAAGATATCAAATATTGAATAGAAATCTTGAGAATAAGTAAGAGTCATGAAATCACTAAATTGAGGAATTCTTTTTCTCAAGAGTCTTACATGGTATAAAAGTTAAGATAAAAACTTTTGCCACTTTTATTTATCGTCTCATGCATACATAATATGGAGTATGTATTATGGTATTAACTCTTTTTTCATGGAGCGTATGTCTTTACTTTCAATAGCATCTATATGATAGTTTAGACATATCAAATGTCTAACTCGAGTTTACATATCTACTCCCTCAAAAAATCATCAGAACTCACATCTAGCATAAAAAACAGATAAAGTAAAATATGTAGGTAATTTTACCTTTGGATATAGTAAATATTATATTCTCATCCTAATACTCAATTAAGGCAACATTTATATTTTAAGCTTGAGCTCTCGATTATCACCTAGATAATAAGCTTAAAAACCGTATCATCTTTATTATCATATAGTAAATAGAAGTGATTATCCGTGTTAGTGGGCTAATCTCTTATTTGTCCGACATACTTTCTCAACATGATGCACTAAACATTAAGATGCATAAACGTCAAACAAAAAATATAGGCATTAATAATGAAAGACAACTTCATTAAATATGAACACTTAGGGAAATTACAACATTTAGTATATGAGCCTCTATGCAGTTCTAGTGATTTTACATGGTCATAGAACATATCTCTAGTTATTTGTTTCGTTATAGGATCTGCTATCATTCTATGTATAAATATGTACTATAAGATCACATTTTTTATGCAACTATATCTTTGACAAAATTGTATTTGGTATTTATATGTTTAGCCTTTGCATGATATTTCGGATCCTTGGTGTACGCTATTGCTGCTTGGCTATCACAATTAACTAACAATAAATTTGGAGCATTCTTAACAATACCTAAATGATCCAAAAATCTCTTAAACTAAACACCTTCTTGTATTGATGCTGATAATGCCACGAACTTAGCTCCCATCGTGGACAAGACTATACACGTTTGTTTCTTACTACTCCAAGATATTGCACCATTATTCAGTAAAAAAAGAAATCCAGAGGTAGATTTCTTTTTGTCTAAATCTTTTCTCCAATCATCATCTAAGTAGACTATAAGCAGCAGATCATTTCCTTAATAACTCAGTGTATAATCAGCAGTTCCTTTAAGATATTCTAGTATTCTTTTGACAACTTCAAGTATGTTTGACCGAAATTGGATCAATATCTACTTATCATTCCAATTGTAAAACATATGTCAGGTCTTGTACACATCATAGTGTACATTAAACTTCCAACAACACTAGCATAAGGAATATGTTGCATTTGTTCCTTCTCTTGTGGAGTCTTTGGACACATTTTATGACTCAATCATTCACCTTTTACAATAGGAATATCTATGGGTTTACAGTCTTGCGTATGAAATCGTTCAAGAACCTTGTTTATATACGTTTCTTGTGAGAGAAACAATGATCTCTTCAAACAATTCCTTGAAATCTTAACTCTAAAAATGTATGTAGCCTCATCTATATCTTTCATCTCAAAATTAGAAGATAACGATCTCTTAACAATATTAACAAACTCCATATTACTTTCGGCAATCAGTATATCATCAACATATAATGATATGAGCACAAATTGATCTTTGGATTTTTTGATATATACACAATGATCTTCATCAATCATTGTAAAAATCTTATGATATTATGGTATTATGAAAACATATATATTATGTCTTGATGATTGTTTAAGGTCATATATTGATCTCAAAAGTCAACATGCCTTTTGTTCTTGGCCTTTCAAAATGAAACTAAAAGGTTGTTCCATATAAATTTCTTTCTCTAATTCTCTATTGAGAAAAACAGTCTTTACATCCATTACAATCCATACTAGCTACTATTGTTAGAATAAGGTGAATTGAGGTAAATCTTATTATAGGAGAAAATAATTTTTTTATAATCAATTCCTTCATGTTGATTATACCTCTTTGCTACATTACAAGTCTTATGTCTCTCTATTGAACTGTCAACTTTACACTTTATTTTGAGAACTTACTTATTCCCAATGTCTTGTGTCTTTTTGGAAAATCAACTAGTTCCTAAACATATTTAACTTCATTTATTCCATTTCCTCTCCTATTGCATGCATCAATTTTTCCTTATTAGGGCAATTTAGAGCCTCATTTACATTCGTTGGCTCATCTTCATCTTGTAGAGTAACCATAAAAGTTTCCCCTTCATTGTCAAAATGTCAACGAGTAATACTTTTACAACTTGTTCGTCGTACGAGAGATTATATACTTTGCACATTATTCTCCATGATTCTCCAATTCATATTAAATATAACGATATCGTCTCATTAGGTGGTTGTAATTGAGAATAAGTCGAATTTAATTTATCACTTCTCATATTGCTCCCACTTGGACAAACTCCATTAAGTTCATTATCTTGATCCAAGATTTCAAATAAAGAGTAGTCCTCACCTATTTCGCCGTTTTAAGGAAATTCATTCTCTAAGAATGTAACATTCCGTGATTTAAATTTAGCTATACTCTCACTTTCTTGCTCACCTATAAATGCATAGCCTTTCGAGTGTTTTAAATATCTTATGAAAATATTCTTCTTACCTCTAGGACTCAATTTTTCATATTTGTGAAAAGGCTTATGAGTATAAACAACACAACCCAACGGTTTAAAAAAAACTTAAGTCGGATTTCTACTTGTCTATAACCCATATGCAGTGGAAGTAACTGATTTAGAAGAAACACAATTAAATATATAGGTAGCAGTTAATAAAGCATCACCCCAAAAGGTGATGGGTAAGTTGGCATGCTCCTGCATGGACCTAACTATTTTCAGTAAGGTTCTATCATCCTTTCCGCAACACCATTTTGTTGAGGAGTATAAGAAATAGATAATTATCTTTCTATTCATTTTTCATTATATAAATTTATAAACTCATCAGATAGATATTTTGACATCGATTGGATCTTAATACTTTTATTTTCTTATTTAATTAATTTTCTACCAAGCTTATAAACTTCTTAAAATAATTCAATGCTTCAAATTTAAGAGAAATCAAATAGACATCCAAATTGAATATAATCATCTATAAATGTGATGAAATAAGCAACCTCATACCTTTCTCTCACATTTATTGGACCACATATATTAGAATAGATTAATTATAAAGGAAATTCAATTCTTTTACCTTTTTAAAATGATTTCCTTGTCATTTTTCCCACTAAGTAATGCTCATATATAGGCAAATCGATTTTGTCAATGTTGCCCAATAAGCCCTTTTTGACTAGTCTATTCATATGTTGTTGGCTAGTGTGACCAAGTGTAGCATGTCACATATTCACATTATTATCATATGAATTAGAAGATGTGAAGAAGGAATAACAAATATTGGCATTACCATAGTCAACATTCAATAAAATAAAACCATCCTGAAAATAACCATAACCATAGTAGTTTGTGTCCAAATACAAATTCACACAATTATTATGAAAGTTTAAATTGAAACCAAGTTTAACCAATACTAACACAGACACAAGATTTCGACGAATCTTCAGAGTATATAATATATTATGTAGAAACAAAGTGCGTCCACCATGCATATTTAATTGGCAAGTGTCAATTCCTTTTACTTCAACTCTAGAGTTGTTTCCTACATAGATCAATTTCATTCTAGTTAGTATTCGTCAGAATTCCACGAATGATTCTTTATCCTTCACTATATGGTTTGTTACTCCTGAATCTACAATCCACGAAGAATTAGATTTAGTTAGGAATATAGAACTTGATACATAAGTAAAGTTCTCAAGAATACAAGGGGTGTTTACTTTCTTTGGCTCATCACAGTCAGGAGCATAGTGACTCTTTTGGCCATAATTGTAATACTTCACTCTTGACAACTATTTCACTCGAGAATACTTTCCTTTCTCATGTTGGTTAACTCTTGGTTTCTTTTCTGAAGAGCTCGCTTCCTTACCTTTCCACTTTTTGAACAAATCAAGACGTCTACGCTTGGAGCTTGAAGCCCCCTGTGAACTATAACTAGCATAATAAATGTCAGTTTTCGGCTTAGCTGCTAGGAGATAGTTCTCTTCTAGTTCAAGATAGCGCACTGCATCCTCAAAGGTTTTAATGTTTTCATTATGGGTTAGATGCACCTTTATATGCTCCTAATTATGAGGCAAGGAATAGATCACTGCCTACACTTGTTACTCGTCAATTAAAACGTAGCCAGTATCCTTCAACTCATTAATTATATTTGATATCTTTTTTAGGTGTTGTTTCATGGTATGATCATGAGGTTTCTTGTAAGAGTCAAACTTTATAGTGAGCTGTCTCAGTTTGGTTATAGATGTATGACCAAATATTGTTGCCAATGCTTCCCACATTTTTTTGGCATTCTCAAAATGCTTGAACTCTCACATGACATCATTCTTTATACTACTCAACAACATAATGCGAGCATGAGAGTTCTTTCTTTTTCATGCAGCAAATGCATCCTTATTTCTTCTGTATTGTGTAGTGTTCCCATCTTCAGGTTAAAACTTTTAATGCCTCTTGCTCTTTCAGCACATATTGGATTTTTATATACCATATTTCATAATTATCAATGTTCAACTTCTAACCTTTGTTAATTCAGCGATTATACTTTTAGTTGCTGAAACTATTGGATCTGAACATATTAGACACATATGCATGAATTATTAATGCTTATCATTTATGCATCTATATTGCATAAACTAATCATAACATTGAATAATTTCAAATAAGGCTTTAGAGTCGAAAGATCACTTTGTTTCCAATCATCATCCAAAATCCTTAACTTGAAATTATCATTAATATAATTATTTATGCAAAAAATAAGTTCACCAAAGTCACTAAAACTTTCTTGAATTTACCACAAATAATTGTAAATTAACATGATAATTTATAACAGTAGATAACATTGAACTTTAATTAAGTAAACATGCCATTTACATGAAGTAATATTTTTAGAGGAAACATATCAATATCAATATAGAAAGAGATATTTATACCTAAAACATCTCAAACCAATCTAAAAAATAATAATAAATAATTCAAAGATACTCATCTACCTCATAAATTGGGAAAGTCTCTTCTAAACTCTTGGTAATTTTTTTTGAAAATTCTAAAGGCACATTGGGCAATCACGGAAAGACCTTCAGAGAGCCCTTATGGCTCCTCCAAGGCATATTCATTCTGTGCAAAGTGACACTCAACTCGAGAATTGAAGGCTTATTTGCCTCAATTCTATAGTATTCTCTCACAAAAGCTATTGCAAGCCTTTTATAATCCGGGACCACATTGACCTCTCATAGGCGATCTAACACTGCTTGCTAGGAGTGTTTATTCGGGCCGCCACCTTTTGAAAATCCAACATAAGATAATCATTCTAGGTTATTTATTGTATCATTTGATTGACCCTAACTATGTGTGACACTACATCATCGTCATTACACTGATAATTAGCTAATTTTATTTTTAGCCCTTCAAGTCTCGCTTTTTGTTTGTCCATTTTCAGGATTATAGGCATGCGTACAAAATGCATCATGGTTCCCGCAACAAATGTAGAACAGAAGAGATTACATATAATCCACAACGAACAAAATTGAAAAACACATTTTCCTTCTTTTTATCTGTCGCCGGTCAACGACAGGACAACGCCAGTCAACACTGGTCAACGGTTGATCAACGTGTCGATCAATGCCCGTCAACGGTCGACGTCAGTTAACAAATGATCAAGTTTGGTCAATTGGGTACGAAGGGCAAAACAATTATATTGACAAAAAAAAGGGGCATAATCATAAGAACACGAACAGGGGCAAAATGGTAATAATGCAAAGAAAATAGGGGCAAAAGAGTAAACTCACATAGGCATGTGTCACGCATGCACTAGCGGTTGCCATGCGCATGTCATGCACACATGTGCAATTACTACACGCGCGTAGCGCATGCGCCTACGGTTTACCTCGTGTGCGTGTCGTGCACGCGCCAATGACACTGCTCCTTCCGGCCGCATGTGAGAGCGCGTTCAATTGTCCCCGACGGCGTGCCACCCATCATTTTTCTCGTCTCGATGAAAATTATGATCTTGCACAATCAAAAATAAGTTTTGATTCATAAAAAAATCAAAAAGGAGGGGCGAACAGTAGGTGGGTGTCGGGACTTCCATCCCCAAGCGTCCAACGGCAACGTTTCTCAAAATTTCCACTAAAAACAAATTATAAACGCCAATAATGATTGGGAAATATGAGCAACATCGCTATGTTACCAATGTTGGAAACAGATTCCTAAAAAACCAACCGATACTTGAACGATCAAATACCGAAAACAATAAGCAAAAACGTGCCCGGGAAACATGTTACACCGATTGAGAGGTATATCACGAAGAAGGACATATCTTGTTTACCACAGATTAAGTACTCGTTGTAGTCTCAGAGGAATTGATTGAAGCCTTGGAGTTTTGTTCTTCAAAAGGGAGTATACCATTATCTCAAGGGAAAGAAAAGAATGTATTGTTTTATTAATTTCTCAACGTTCTTCTTTTTTCATATTTATACGATGGTTATTTTCACTTAAAAAATAATTGTCTCTTTCCTCTTATGGGCCAGGTTTGGCCCAATATAGGCGGATGGGCTTGAGTTAGCCCAACAGATAAAAAAAAACCCATCATGTTCATATATGGATCAATTAAATTTTAAAGTGAGTCATATATGGGTCATTTATATATTAAAGAGATTACTTAAATTGATCTTAAATGGGTTGGACTTAAATGCCAATTTCTAACCCAAGCCTCATAGTCTCTCTTTCTCCCTTTATAATTTTTTTTTATTTATAAAAATCAAAATTAGAATTATTCTTATATTTATTTTTTCTTTCCTTTATTTTCCTTTTTCTTCCTCCTTCCTTAGCCGGTGGCCAACACGACAACAGTTGGCAACCGGCCAAGCAAGGCTCAAGCTCATTGGATTTGGGGAGACTCGAGCTCGCTTGCGTCAGGCGAGCTCGATCTCGCCGATCTAGCGATGCCGAGGCCTTGTCAACGACTAACGAGGCTTGAGCTTGGCTATATTGGGTGAGACTCAAGCTCATTGGCGTTGGGCAAGCTCGAGCTTGCAAATCTAGTGAGACCTCAGCCTTGTCGACATCTCGAGCCTCACCGATCTGGCAAGACTCAATCTTGCCTAATGCTAGCAAGCTCAATCTTGCTATTCTGGCAAGGCCAAGGCCTCACCAACAACTGGCGAAACTCAAGCCTCGCCGATCTAGAACCTAGAATCTACCTTATCAATCGGGATTGGTTCAAGTTCCACCTATGACTTGTAGCCTACCATGTCGGGAACGGTTCTCAATTTTTGGAACCTAGACCTTATAAGTCATGGAACGTAGAATCTACCTTATCAATCGATTCTAGACTATAATCGGAAACCGGCCAATTTCTTTTTTCTTTGTTACCATTTTTTTGTTTCAATTATAGTCAAGTAAATTGAAAATGAACAAAATAACAAAAGTCCCATTTATCAATCACGAGAATCCATAAAAGATGAATACATAAAATAAAACAAATAATAAAAAAATTCAATATACATAACATAAAATCTGAATCATAGAATTTCATTCCTCAATCATATATAAAAAAATTGCTGCAAATTATAACCACTTGAAAACAAAGGAAGAACAAATATAGTTAATCACTTAAAAATATTAAACTAAAATAATTAAAAGAAGATCTCACCATGTACATTTAGTCTAGGAATAGATACATGCATGAAAGGTACTTGTATCTGTATTAGAATGAAACATTCATAGACCAAGCCTTTCTGTATGTTAATTGGCATCCATGCCAACCATTGAAGAGAGAGAGAGAGAGAGAGAGAGAGAGAGAGAGAGAGAGAGAGAGAGAGAGAGAGAGAGAGAGAGAGAGAGAGAGAGAGAGAGAGAGAGAGAGATAATCAATTAATAATATTAAACTAAAATAATTAAAAGAAAATCTCACTACATACATTCGGTCTAGGAATAGATACATGCATGAAAGGTACTTGTATTAGAGTAAAACTTTCATAGACCAAGCCTTTCCATGTGTTAATTGGCATCCATGCCAACCATTGAGGACGAGAGAGAGAACAAATATAGTTAATCACTTAATAATATTAAACTAAAATAATTAAAAGAAAATCTCACTACATACATTCAATCTAGGAATAGATACATGCATGACAGGTACTTGCATTAGAGCAAAATATTCATAGACTAAGCCTTTTCATCTGCTAATTGGTAACCATTGAGGATGAGAGAGAGAGAACAAATACAATTAATCAATTAATAATATTAAACTAAAATAAAAGAAAATCTCACCACATATATTCATTGAGGATGAGAGAGAGAAAGAGAACAAATATAATTAATCACTAAATAGTAGTAAATTAAAATAATTAAAAGAAAATCTCATCACATACAATCAGTTTAGGAATAGATACATGCATGAAAGTTACTTGTATTAGAACAAAACATTCATAGACCAAGCCTTTCCGTGTGCAAAAAGACCTGTTATTCTCTAGCTTTTATCTTGACCGATGATCCCATAATCCAGCCACAAAAGCAAACTGTTGAATGTGACAGAAAAAGAGATGTATTTGTTTTTATAGATAACGAGGGAAAGGAGCGCTACTGTATTCTCTAGGCATTATCGAAGGGTGTCACTTTTGTTATGGAATGTAAGATATAAGTCGTAATTAATTTATCTATTCAGAAATGTAGAAGCCTATCATCGGAGCCCATCGACGTGCCAGAAGTCAAAGCAGTGGGCAGACTAGGAAAATGAGAATATAAAATGGACTCCCTCGGAGCGGACAGACATGCATGACAAATAAGGCGGCAGTTTCGATTTGGAGCTCTATACAGGCAATGCTTGCCTCTTGTTGACGAAGCTCCATCTTTCTTGTTCTTTGCCTTTTGCTGAGGGAAACTTCAGCTTCAACATGAGTCCCCCAAACCCGGATGGCTCGAGATTGCCTTCGGCACCGTTCGTCATCCCACCTCCCGTGGCATCCGCCCCGGAAGCAGACGCTCAGCCAGTGTATGCCGGCCAACCTGGTCCGCAAACATACGGAGGAGTGTCGGGGCATTATGGTCCGAGCAATGCAGGCGTGTGGACCACCGGTCTTTTTGATTGCTTCGATGATAGGACGAATTGTAAGTCTTTTTCATAAAAGTTGATAACACTCAATTTTGTTGTTGTCGACATTGTGAAGACTTTCATTAAGTTCGTGTTGGCCTTCAAAATACTTAAATCTTTCTAAACATCGTTTGGATGAACATGTACTTAGCAGTTAACTGTTGGATCGATCATCTTCCTACCTTTTTCTATGGACAGGCTTCATCACCTGTTTCTGCCCGTGCATCACGTTCGGCCAAAACGCCGAGATCATAGATAGAGGACGCACTTGTGAGTGAAATACCCTGATAAAATGTCGTCTTTGCTAAACTATATGATTAAGGGCTTAATATCTTGTGCTAATATTAACTTTGGCTAACAAATATGCAGCTTGTGTCTGCGCCGG
This sequence comes from Eucalyptus cloeziana, assembly GCA_014182715.1. NCBI lineage: Eukaryota > Viridiplantae > Streptophyta > Magnoliopsida > Myrtales > Myrtaceae > Eucalyptus > Eucalyptus cloeziana. The sequence continues at coordinate 26,217,373 of CM024644.1, read as the reverse complement.
GCTTACGTGCTGCCTGATATGCCAATGTTTTGGCTGCCCGTGCTTGTACACATGCACTTACCGAACCAAGCTCCGAGGCCACCACTCAATCCCCGGCGGCGAGTGCAGAGACTGTTGTTTGCACTGTTGGTGCGAGTCATGCGCAATTTGTCAAGAGTATCGGGAGCTCAAAAATCACGGGTTCAATCCCTCTATCGGTAAGTTCTCGCTGCAAGAAAACTGCCTAAGGCTGCAAAAACAATTTAAGGAGAATCACCGCTGTTCATGAAAACTTTGAGCTTAGTAAGTACTTGAATGCGTGCGCGCACATGTGTGAGCGATAGCGATAGGTTACATGTTTACATATGTGATGCAATGCGTAGGATGGGCCGCCAATGCCGAGCAAATGAGTCGGCCAGTCGAGGTGACAGTTCCTCCGTCAATTCCCGGTGGCATGGTGCGTTGATGTTTCTCTCGGCCAACCTTTGCAACAATTGATCCACTTCATTCCAAACTGTTATCTCGTCCTCTCTTTTCAATATGTTATGGGAAATTTGGACGAAAATGCGGTACTTGATCGATACTTGTGATGATGTTTCTCACTTCCTATTCACAATCGTTATCTTTGTGCTCTTTCCAATGTGGTGTCGGGAAATTTGGACAATTATCTAGCGCTTGATCGATACTTATGGTGATTTTCTCTCTTCTTAAATGCAAACTAGACCATGTGATTGTAAGTAAAAAGTTATTGCTTGGTTTATAAATTATGAAGTGCCTTGTGAATTGTTAATTTTGTGACTTCCATCGTGAGGCTTGTATTATTAACGGTCTAGATGAATTTGATCTGCATGAACTATAGACCATCAATTTTTATTTTTATTTTTGTTCCATATACATATGTTATGCGTGATGTGACTGGCTTTAGAGCACAAAATTCAAATGGGTAGATCTAGTAATTCGAAACTGTTTTTGTGCTCAACTTGGCCTGCTTATATTCAACTTTTCTAATGTAATTTTTGGTTATTGATTACTGAATTAGGGAACTTTTTTATAAGGTTAATGTTGGGATGTGCAATAAAAATCCAATCTTATTTAAGAGAGATTTTTTAAGAGAGAGTTTAAGTCAAACTCATCAATATATCTAATTAGACACATCTTCTACTTAAAAATATAAGTCAATGACTTATGGATCAACTTTCATATACCACAACAATTCTCTGGCACTAAACTTTGCCTAACCCTCTTCACACGTGCATTTCAAAAGCTAATAGGCCGATAGTGATGGAGAGAGTAGGCTAGATTATGGAGCTGGATCTCAAATTTTGATAATTCTAGTTGTGCTCGCTAATTTCTTAGCATGGGTGTGTCCAAAATGCTATTTATTTTAGTTTTAAGCCTTTGTTTTTCTGAAGTTATAATTTTCTTCTTCTTCTTTTTTTAATTTCTAGTTATATGACTTTGTTAAAAAGAGCACCAAGCAACCAATTGAACAAACTTTACGGTGTCCAATGCAATGAGGACCCTCATATTATGCATAATCATAAAGTTATTCCTAATAGAGGGCACTTAACAAGTGCCCCGTTGCCACTTTATCATCTTGAATCTTAACAAATATGATGTACTTATCCTTACACACATCTTGATTTCCTTCATTGATACTTGAAAATTAGGTTGAACATCCCACAATTCTTTAGTGCAATCACGACTATCCTCCTAACATAATACATGCCTAGTTAATTTTCGAAAAAATCCCATAATTCTTTTAAAATTGTAAAGGGTTAATATCCCGAAAAACCCTAAATTGATACACCTGTGACAAATTTACTCCGACTAACCATAAAAAATCATAAACTAAAACATTTATGACAAATTTACCCCAAACTAATTTATTCGGCTGCAAAAAATCCCAAACTGATAAATTTGTTACAAATATACCCTCCGCTAAATTAGATTTTTTTTTTTTTTTATGACTCAGGAACCCCTGTACAGCCGGTAGCCAGTGAGGTAAACCCGAGGTGACGCTAGCGGAGGACCCATCACCCCGATGCCACACTTAAGACACCAAGCGCTTCCACTGGGTTTCGAACCCCTCACATTTAGGGAATGATCAACGAAGCTCTTATCCAGCGAAGTCACCACAGCCAGTGGTTCCGCTAAATTAGATTAATACCACAAAAAATACAAAAATTGTAAACTGTGACAAACGGAGCGTAAAATCTCAAATCGGTATACCAGTCAACTGTTACGTGTCATTTAACTTAATAATTTGATAGTAAAATTTAACGAAAATTAAAAGAGGGTAAATTTGTCATAAGTGTACCAGTTTGGGATAAATTTGTCAAAGGTATACCAGTTTGAGATTTTTGTTAATAAAAAAAAAAGTTTAGGATAAATTTGTTACAGATGTATCAGTTTGGGGTTTTTTAGGGAATTAACCCAATTGTAAAAAGGGAACAACTCCATCAAAATCAAGAGGGTTGTTCCCTTTAGTGCTTCCCTTCATGCTTACAATTAAGCTCTTCCCCAAAGTCAAAGTCATTTAAGTTAAAAAGCTGAGTTGGGCCTAAGCCTAGTTAGGCTTCGCAAGATCCCCCACCCAACCTTCTGTGTGGATATGGGCCCATGATGGCGACTCCCACCAGCAACGGAACCGTGCTTTGTTGGCACAATATGTCTCTGTTGACAAAGACGTACTTTGGAAGGACCGAGAATTTCGTCCCGTTCATTCTCCATCTCTATTCCCGGGCACACCAATTAGTAAATAATGCTCCTAATTGAAACACAAAATAAACTGGTAACTGATGGCGGAAGATCGAGAGCTCTAAGAAGAGGCACATAGTTCGCCAAATTGAAAGCCCCGGCCAAGTTCAGAAACTCGCGAATCCCAAGGCTTCAAGTTGAACTTATCCCTTGTGCTATACCCCACTATCATCCTGCATGCCAAGTCAGCTGCCCCACCTCCGCGCTCACGTCCACCGCTTTACGCTCCGCTGCCACCGCCCTCACCGTCCCCACCACCCGTCCCAGCTATTCCCTCCTCTTTGGCGCAAAAGACTCCACCTTTGCCAAGCTCAGCAGCTACAGCGTGCCCAGCCTCCTCATGCCCCACCGGTACACACCGTTCTCTCCGAACGACATCCCCTTGTTGCCACAGGACAAGAGGCGTGGGGCCTCCATGCTCGGGCGGCACAAGAAGATGCCGTCGTGGGTCCTAAGGACTAGCTCGGCTGCCTCCGGTGATGAGACCACCACCGTCGGCTTGTTGCCGAGGCAGAGAAACATGATGGGGCCGTAGGACTTGGCGAGGCTGTGGAGGTGGCGGTGAGGAAGGCTGCCCAGTTAGTGGAGGTTCCTGATGACGGGCAGCAGCAGCAGACCAGGCGGCAGCTTGGGGGCTTGCCGGCGGCTGAGGTGGCGGAACAAGAATTAGAGAGTTATTAGAAGAGTGATCGAGAGAATGGGTAGTGGGGAAGTCTCCATTTGCAGGTGGAAGGTTGTTTCCTGTTTTGGTGCAGGGGGTTTTTATAGAGGCAGAGGACGAAGATGAGGCGGAGATGGGGAGAGTCGTGAACCAATCGCCTTTTATATAGTAGCGAGCAGCGAATGCAACAAATGAGTTGGGTTTATGTGGCCGAGTGCACCTAATCTAATGGTTGGGACAAGAAAGACCGACAAAAGATCAAGGTTGGCTAGGAAAACGTTTCATGTCCATTTATTCTATGTAACGGCCAGTTCGGCGTGTTAGAAGATACGCAGAAGTTAGGAAAGATTTGATTAGATCAAATCATATTGATTTTATTGAATCAATTAAAATCAGATCTAATATGTACATTGTATCATTTCCTTTTCTTTTACACATTCTTTGTAATATAATGATACTCTGTACATTGATTGAAACACAGTGAATATATAGAAAATTCCTACACTTCTTCTTTTTCCCTTCGTATTTTGACATGGTATCAGAGCACCAAAGACTCTGACCTTGCTTCCACTTCATCTCTGTTGATTGCCGAGAGGAACTCTATCCTGCAAAGAGTTGCCGAGAGGAATCAAAATTTCTTGAAGGGAAATCATGTCAAATATAAACCAACCAGAGAACCTCACCTCCAATCTAGATGAACCAACAGCAGCATCGACCACCCCACAAACTTCTAATGCTATTTCTGTTGCCGAACAACAATTCAGCTAGATCCAAAATCAAAATGCATATTGGCAGAATGCTCCGGCTCAGTTTAATCTGGGTCAACCATTCTCGGCATATCCCTACCAATGGATGCCATATCCATGGATCCCAGGGATGAATCCACTCACATCATCGCTGGGATTTCAGAGTAATGTGCCGAGCGACGGAAGTCCACCAACCAACATTGGGGCAGACTCGACCATCGGCCCAGAGCAGACGGGCGGCTCAAATCATTCTGGAACAGGATCTCAAGGGCAATCTGGTGCGGGACTTCAGGGACAATCCAGTAACCCTTACCAGGGAATACCACCTGGATATCTCTCTTTCCCTTTCGCAGCCGCCATGGGTCGACCAGAGCCCGGCGACGCGCTTTATGTTTCCAGTTCCGACGGACCGGAGTTGCGGCTGATCAGCCACCCTCTCATGGGTCCAGGAAATTACTCAACCTGGGCGCGGGAATTTCGGCGAGCCCTAATCACAAAAGACAAAGAGGGGTTCATCAACGGGACCGTTCCAATCCCGACCGACGAAAAAATGGGAAAACAGTGGAGAAAATGCAACCAATTAGTCAGAACATGGATCGGTAACTGCATCAACCCAGAAATCACGGCTGGGTTACCACCCACAGAAGACTCAAAATTAATTTGGGAGAGCATCCGAGAAATGTATGGCAAATTAGATCAGGCCAAGATTTTTTCGCTTCACCAATCGCTCAGTGAACTGAAGCAAGGAAACACATCGATAATGACGTGCTTCAACAGGCTTTCGGCCCTCTGGAACGAATTGGAAAGTGTTGAAGAAAAACTGGAAGGGGCCGAATCGACCCTCCAACAGTATAAAGCCATAAAAGACAGGGAGAAGGCGACCCGGTTCCTTCTCATTTTGAACGACTCGTATCTCACCTTCCGATTGCAGATCCTGGCGATGGAACCAGCACCAACCCTTGGCCACATCTTCCAGCTTGTGGTGCAAGAGGAAAATCAACGGCTTGCTTCGTCGGACAGCAAGAACTCAGAAACCCTAGCGCTAGCCGCAAGGGTGGAGAAGGAGAAAACCCAAGATCGAAAAGGGCAAGAGTCACTAGGGTTCGCGGAGAACCAAAGGGAATTAGGGTTCGCGGCGGATCCGAAACCTTATAAATGGGGCAGCACGGACGGCTCAAATCAGATGCCGCGATTGGATGACTCCAGAGGCACGCGAGGCTCCGTTAATCTGGACGGTGGAGATGCATTCATTTTAAGAGGATCCAACGGTCCTCAAAATCCGAGAGGATATGGGTCGAATTTTAAAAACAAAGGCAAATTATTTTGCGATTTTTGCAAGCGGCCCCACCACACAATCGACACATGCTGGAAATTACATGGCAAGCCTGGAGAAAAAGAAAAAAAGGGAAAAGAAATATCTGCATCAGCTTATCAAATTTCCGGATCGATGAGTTCTGCAAATCAGCCCATTACACATGGAGAGTATCAACAACTTATGCAAGCATTGCAAAAATTGGATGTCCAGAAAAAGGGTAGTAGCTTTACAGGTATTTCTTATTGCCTGGCAAATACTATTTCTAGAGGTACCTGGATTATAGACTCGGGAGCCAGTGATCATATAGCATGTGATAGAAGATTATTTTCTGCTATTAATGAAGAATTAGAAGATCTTGTCACTGTGCAATTGCCCAATGGAAATGCTGCCTATGTGACTACAACAGGAACAATCGAACTCAATTCTCATATTGTCCTTACCAATGTCCTTTATATTCCGGACTTCCAATTCAATCTCATTTCAGTGTCTAGAGCTTGTAAGGAAAACTCTTGTCAAGTCCTTTTCAACATTGATGCCTGTTTATTTCAGGCCCTTTCGACTGGGACACTGATGAGCTGGGGTAGTCTCTCTGAAGGATTGTTTCTCTGGAAAAGCTTGCCTACAAATTTTAATTTTTCTTGTAATAAGAAATCATTGTGTAACTCAACTTCCAATGATAGAAATTTCCTTTTGCACTCCAGATTGGGTCATAGCTCCTTTTATTCTTATCCTCAATGTTCAATTTGCCCACTTGCAAAGCAATCGCGCAATCCTTTCCCTTTAAGTCAAAGTCGTTCGAGAAATATTCTTTCCTTACGTCATATTCATGTCTGGGGACCCTACCATACTCAAAATCATGATGGATCACGTTTTTTCCTTACCATTGTGGATGATCACTCCAGAGCCACATGGATTTTTCTGATGCAATCTAAAAGTCAAGTTGCATCTAACTTAAAAAACTTTCTTTCCTTATCCAAAACTCAGTTTGGGAAACCTGTACAAAAGATAAGGATAGACAATGGGAAGAAATTTTTTAATCATGAATGTGCGGATCTCCTTTCATCACAAGGGATCTTACATGAGAGCTCCTGTATTTATACACCACAACAAAATGGAATAGTGGAAAGGAAGCATCGTCATCTCTTGGAGGTTGCCAGAGCTTTAAAATTTCAAGCTTCGATTCCAGATAATTTTTGGGGGGATTGCATATTGACTGCTGCTTATTTGATAAATCGAATGCCGACTAAGGTTCTGGATGGACAATCTCCTTTCCAGATACTTTTTGGGAAGCCACCAGATTTGAGTCATTTGAGAGTTTTTGGTTGTCTGTGCTATGCTGCAATTGTCGGGCCCAAAGATAAGATGGGTCCACGTGCTCGTCACTGCATCTTCATGGGCTATTCTACTTTACAAAAGGGATATCGGATTTTTGATCCACGTATCGGAGAATTTTCTGTCAGCAGGGATATTACATTCCAAGAAACTATTTTTCCTTTTGCTCATCGAATGAAGTGGCACGAGTAACTGGGGCCTTCTCAAATCTATTCTCGCCGAAGATAGATCGCGCAGACTTCGGATACATATTTCTTCCTCCGTTGATAAATACACAAGGTGTCTCCACATCTGCTGATAGCACAACACCTTCAGAGGAAGTTCAGGATGAAAGACCAAATGATGATGAGATTCCTTCAGATATGCCTATTTTAGACCCGTCTCCAATGGATATCCCAGCCAATGCTACATCTTTAGAAGACAATCAATACAGACGTTCTGGATGAGCTACTCGACCACCTACCTGGACTAAAGACTATATATGTGGAGTCAGGAATTCACCAGGTATTCCTTTTCCAATCTCATCTTATGTTTCCTTTGATCGTTTGTCCCCAATGCATCGATGTTGCATTGCTCGAATTTCTGAAGAACAAGAACCACACACTTTCCATGAGGCGAGCACTGATCCACGATGGCGAACAGCTATGGAGGCTGAATTGACGGCCCTTATGGATAATCACACATGGGATCTTGTTTCATTACCTCCACATCGTAAAGCAATTGGATGTAAATGGGTCTACAAGATCAAATATCGAGCAGATGGATCGATTGAACGATACAAGGCACGACTTGTGGCTAAAGGTTTCACACAGAAAGAAGGTTTCGATTATCACGAGACTTTTTCCCCCGTGGCCAAGGCTGTGACAGTGCGTTCCTTTCTCTTTGTAGCAGCTTCTCATGACTGGTCGTTGCATCAAATGGATGTTCATAATGCCTTTCTCCATGGTGATTTAGATGAGGAGATATATATGGAAATACCTCAAGGTTTACGGAGATAGGGGGAGAATAGAGTATGTAGTCTCCGCAAATCCTTGTACGGGCTCAAGCAATCATCCAGACAGTGGTATGCAAAATTTTCTGAATCACTAATAGCTTCTGGTTTTCAACAATCCAGATTTGATTATGCTGTTTTCACATGGACTCAAGGTACGTAGTCTATCTACTTAATAATATATGTAGATGACATACTCATTATGGGGAATGATGAAATAGCTATCAAAGACCTTAAAGGATACCTGCATTCTACCTTTCATATTAAAGATTTGGGATCGCCAAAGTATTTCCTTGGGATCGAAATTGCTCGATCTAGCCAAGGAATCTCTCTTAGTCAGAGAAAATTTGCATTGGAGATCATTTCAGAAGCAGGATTATCTGGATGTAAGCCAGCTGTGGTACCGATTGAGCAAAATGCCAAACTGACAACCGCTGATTACGATGCTGAAGTACCTCAGGAGGCATATCCTATTCTCAAGGACTCCTTTGGCTATCAGAAGCTTGTTGGGAAGCTCATATATTTAACTATGACCAGACCAGACATAAGTTACGCTGTGCAGACACTTAGCCAGTTCATGCATAAGCCAAAACAGTCTCATACGAATGCCGCGTTGAAAGTCGTGAGATACTTGAAGAAATGTCCTGGTCTTGGGATTCTTCTCTCTAGGAAGTGTGACATGAAAATGACCGCACATTGTGACGCAGACTATGCAACATGTCCTATGAGCAGAAGATCGATAACCGGATTTTGTATCAAATTTAAGGATTCTTTACTTTCCTGGAAAACGAAGAAACAACCAACTGTCTCGCTGTCTTCGGCAGAGGCGGAATATCGAGCGATGGCTAAAACTACATGTGAGATAGTATGGTTGAGAGGATTACTTCAAGATCTTGGAGTACAGGTCAAGGGACCAACAAAGTTGTTCTGCGACAACGATGCAGCCCTCAAACTTGCATCTAATCCTATAGTGCATGAGAGAACTAAGCACATTGAAGTAGATTGTCATTTCACTCGGGAGAAAATCCAGGAAGGGATAATTGAGACACAAGGGATTGGAACACAAGAACAACCGGCGGATATCTTCACCAAACCTCTGTGTCAAAGACAGCATACGTATCTCTTGAGCAAGCTAGGCGTCTTGGACATCTACAAGCCACCAGCTTGAGGGGGAGTGTTAGAAGATACGCAGAAGTTAGGAAAGATTTGATTAGATCAAATCATATTGATTTTATTGAATCAATTAAAATCAGATCTAATTTGTACATTGTATCATTTCCTTTTCTTTTACACATTCTTTGTAATATAATGATACTATGTACATTGATTGAAACACAGTGAATATACAGAAAATTCCTACACTTCTTCTTTTTCCCTTCGTATTTTGACACGGCGAATTGTTTAGGAATAAGTTAGGGCCATTTAATTTTGTGTGGCTTCTGTACGGAGAAAGGAGCACTTGTCTGTTCCCATGTTCTTATGGGCTTGAGCGAAACATACAGAAGAGGGATCGTTCAATCACGAATTCGGTCCAAAGGAGGCGCTATCAACGGAAGCGGCGTCCTTCATGTGTAGTAGCTAATAAATATCATCTCAACCGTCACTTGTGTGAATCGCGTTGCCGATGATGATTGTGGTGCGATTACATTCGTCATTTTCGCAAAGTGGATCCACATGAAATGGGAGCTCTGATCTGCAAATGAATACGAGATTGAAGGGAAGTGGAAAAGCGACTGCATATGTTGACATGTCACTGATGATGCGCAAATTACTCTGGTGGATGTGCGATGGTACAACGAGAACATCAATTTCCAACCATTAAAATAATAAGTGTCTTTAATCATTGGGAACTTCAATGACCACCATTTCCACACAGAAAGGAGACGAGGGGTTCGAATTTGCATATTTTGGTGAAAACAATATAGTTTTAGGTGTGGGTTTCGACTTCCACACTCTATAAGGAGATAGAGCAAAAGTTTGAAAATGAGAGTTAGAATAGGAGTAAAGTATGACCAGCAAAAAAAGAAGTAATAAGTGCAAGTCCTTAAAAAGCTTAATGAATAACAGGGGGGAGAACCCCCAAAGGGTAGGACTCTCCGCTGTCTAGGAAGCACTAACACTCTCTAGGAGCTTTCGTGTTATATCTGACACTCTAAGACGTGTCCGACACATAGTAAAAAATCCAATATGTGATCAACTCTCTTGACACGCAAGTCCAAAATTTCGACATGCATAGGGTGAATTTAAAAAAAAAAATTCAATAAATGATGAGTCAAAATGTAAATATGTAAAAAATAATAATAAAAATAATAAATGGGGAAAGCAGAAAAATCTAGTTTTTTCTTCTCTTATGACTCTCACTTCCCATAGCTCATGATTTTTAATATAAATCCATTCCATGCTCTTTTTTTATTATTTATTTATTTGTGAATTTGAATCACATTAATTTGATTTTTCTGTAGAAAAAATTAATTTTAAAAAACGATAATTTATTATGTATATATAAAAATATACATTTAATATACAACGTGTCCCAACGTGTCGAAATTCTCTTTCTTTCTTTTTTTTTTTTAGAATTGATGTGTCGACGTGTCGTGTCGCGTGTCGCGTGTCACGTGTCAATGTCGATGCTACTTAGCCCACTATCTTTTGTATTCCCACTCACCCACGAAAAAAAGTTTGGGTGAGAACTTAGGGTGCGAGGCATCCAGGCTGGCATGTAAAAATGAGGAACATAGTTTAGCTAGGCTCTGAATTACCAAACTACCGCAGGCGGCCCTCATAGGTGGAAACACTCTAAGAAGGTAGAAACCTGACCTTATTAGCAAATGACTACTTCGCATAAGGTTTTGCTAGTATAACAATCATTGGTGTATTGTGAGAATAACAATCTATTATAAGTCATAAATTCTTGAATAAGTGGATTTCATAACAATTTATAATTATTTATGATTTGATTTTTTATGGTTCAAAATTAATTGTTATTCTCACAATACATTAAAGACTATCACGCAATCATTTTTTTATTTTTTTTGCATAATAACTATATTATTTATGGCCATATTTATTTTTACATTCTCAAGAGTAGGTTTGGAATAGAAATCAATTTGATAACGCAATTTCATTTTTCTATTTTAAGAACAAATTTTTAGTCTGGAAATAGATTTGGAACAAAATTGAAAAGTAATTTTTTTTTTTTAACTTTCTATTTCTAGAACAGAAATGAGAAATAAAACTCTTCTCATCGCTTATCCTTGCTACTAGCTAGTCGCCCACTCACTAGCCCCCAGTTGCCACCTGCCGTCACTTGGAAATGAGAAATTTTGTATTGTTATCAGACGTATTTCTGTTTCATGAGCAAAAATTTGGTAATGTTATTAAAAGCGTATATTTGCTTAGAAATTTATTCAGAGAATAGAAATAGAAATATTTATTTCTAGCCAGATATAGTGTCAAAAAATAGAATGGAGATGATTCAGGCCCTTGGAGTCAAACCATTAATTGTTTACCATTAAACCAAGATTGTTGCATTTTGTTTATGTGTAGAAATTAAAATTGGGTTAGGGTTCACTTTTAGCGTCTTTTTTTCCAAATAACCCTACACTATATAATAAAATGAACAAAAATCATAGAATGCAGATCCGATTAATTTGAGAGGCGTGTTTTCTCCCAAAAGGCTACTTCATCTTTTGACAAAATTCTTTTTATATATGAGTAACGTAATAGATATAATTAATGACAACACAAGAATTGTATAAAATAAAATAATAATAAAAAACAACATAATTGCTTTGAAGTCATGGATTTTTTTATTTTTATTTTTTTGTTTATTGGACCCATGGTTCTTTGACACTTATTAACACTAATTGAAATCTAATGACTTGTGAAATTAGCCTCTAATTTCGAATCATGTATTTACTAATCAAAGGGGATTGTGAAAATTAGAACCACGAGAATTGATCACTTCTTTGTCATTGATTCTTGTATAATTGATTGGTGACAAGAAGGAAAATGATCTTTGGTGCTAAGGGTGAGCAGTTCTAGGTTCCGTACTAGGTTCCGTACAAGTTCCACTTGGAATCTAGAATCTACCCATTGGAACAAATTTTTTATTTTTTTGGAACCTAGAACCTACCCACTGGAATGGATTTTTTTATTTTTTGGAATCTAGTACCTATCCTACATACTTTTACCGTGTCACAGGTTTCAAGGTCGGTCTAGGTTCTACCTAAGTTCCACCTATATCATTAATTAAACGGTTGTAATGAATTATTACCTTTAATGATCATCACTTGTTAATACAATCCACCGATCACATCTTATATTTAGACATACAAAGAATATAAAACATTAATAAAGTAAAAGTCTTAGTCATAAAATGGAAGCTCATACTAATTGTTCCAAATTATACACTCATTATTAGACGTCATAGAATACGTAGGATCGCGCAAAGACCATGAAAAATACAAAAACTTGTTTCGGGTTCCATCCACCCATTGAAAACTTGTTTCAAGTTTCAGGTTCTACCGAAAATCCAGAATTTACCCGTTGAAATAGGTTACCGAATTTTTTAAACTTGGATCGAACAAGTTCCCACCAATCCGGTTCTTGGTTTCTGGGTTCTACCTTGAAACCATGCTCGCCCTTATTTGGTACCATGGAAACATAAACAACACAAAAAAAATGTAGTTGATGATTATTTGACGAAATTAAATGAGCAAATGGCTATTCAAATGTAATTTGAAAATCTTTTTTGAAAAAAAGAAAAAGAAAAAGGCAATGATATGTAATATCATAATCATTCATCATATTAGTTGCCGGTAAATAAGTACAATTAATCCGCTTAATATACTGCACTATCTATCTTGGTGATAACATTTGTGGAATAAGAGACGCAAGCAGAAAACACCTTCTTCCTTTTCTTTTGTAAAGTGTCGTGTTGTGTAGTATCGAAAAAGACAATTTATGGCGTTTTCAATCAAAAGCTGCAACCATTGGGGTTTGCTCCAGTGGCCATCCTTCTAACTTGGAAGGGAGAGGTGGGGGGTTTGAATCCCCACCTTCTCAAGGGGAGTTGGGGGTGGGGATGCTGTAGTTTCAGAAGTGGGTTTCGACTCCCGCACCCTGCAAGGAGGTAGGGCAAAAGTCTAAGAGTGAGCATTAGAATAGGAATAGAGTAGGACCGACAAAAATAAAATAAAATCAAAAGCCGTAGATGTAGAAACAACCAAGTTGATATTCGTAAGAAAGCGAAGGAGAGCAAGGAATGGACGAGGTTTGGGAGAAGACTTTTTGTATTTCTTTACTTGTAATCAATGTACAGGATTCAGTAATTATATTACAAGATGTACATATAGAAAAGGCAATGTAATATTCTACAAATCAATTCAATATTTCTATCTAATCTTTGATTGATTCTATAATCAAAATCAGATCAAACAATTCCCCGGTATATCTCCCAGATCTTCAGCATATCTTCCAACACTCCCCATCAAGCTGGTGGCTTGTAAATGTCCAAGACGTCTAGCTTGCTCAGTAGATATGCGTGTTGTCTTTGACATAGGGGTTTGGTGAAAACATCTGTAGGTTGTTCAGCAGTTTCAATCCATCTTGTCTCGATTATCCCTTCTTGAATCTTCTTCCGAGTGAAATGACAGTCCACTTCTATGTGCTTGGTCCTCTCATGCATTACAAGATTTACCGCAAGCTTGAGAGCCGATTCGTTGTCACAAAATAACTTCATTGGACCTTTCAATTGTACTATGAGGTCACCAAGTAAACCTCGTATCCACACAATCTCATATGTGGTTTTTGCCATGGCCCGATATTCTGCTTTAGCTGAAGATAAAGAAACCATTGCTTGCTTCTTGGTTTTCCATGAAAGAATAGAATCTCCCAGTTTAATGCAAAACCCAGTGATGGATCTTCGACTCATAAGGCAAGTTGCATAATCTGCATCGCAGTACACAGTCATTTCCATGTTGCATCTTCTAGATAGAAGTATCCCAAGTCCTGGACACCTCTTCAAATACTTCAAAACTTTCAGAGCGGCATTCACGTGGGATTCCTTTGGTTTGTGCATAAACTGACTGAGGTTTTGCATTGCATACGATATATTAGGTTTGGTCATAGTCAGGTATATGAGTTTTCCAATGGGCTTCTAATAACTCGTTGGATCCTTTAGTATAGGATCATCATCCTAAGATGTTCCCCCAATATGGTCTATTGTAGTCAATCTAGTATTCTGCTCGATTGGAATAACTGCTGGCTTGCATCCTGATAAATCGGCTTCTGATATAATCTCCAATACAAATTTCCTCTGACTGAAGGAAATTCCTTGGTGAGATCAAGCAATCTCAATCCCAAGAAAATATTTTGGTGCTCCTAGATCTTTTATATGAAACATTGTATGCAAATATTTCTTAAGACTCTTTATTGCAGTTTCATCGTTTCCCATGATAAGAATGTCATCCATAGAGCCGTTAAACGGGTGGGTTGGGTCGGGTTATTAATGGTCCGACCCAAATTGACCTACTAACCCATTTATGACCCATTTATGCATAATGTAAATTTTTCGACCCATACCCAACCCAATCCATACCCAACCAATATTAATAAAATATTTTCATATTTAACCAAATTTAGAAAAACTTATTCCTATGTTTTTTTTTTAAAGATTATATTACTAAAATAATTCCAAGCTTATTTCTTATATATATATATATATATATATATATATATATATATCCATTAAATTTATGTTGTATAAAACTATTTTAGCAATACAATTTAAAAATAAATATTTTAAAAATCGAATTATTTTTTATTTTTTAAAATTAACATTTTAATTATTTTTATTTTATTTTTAAATATACTTTTCTTTTTCTTTTTTCTTCTTCTTTGGCTGGCCACCAGCCATGACAACGACCGGCGAGCTCGAGGCTCGCTAGATCCGGCAAGCTCGAGCTCGCTCGACGCCGGCGAGCTTGAGGCTCACCGGATCGACGAGGCTCAAGCCTCGCCGGACACCGGCAAGCTCGAGTCTCGCCGGATCGGCAAGGTAAGAGGTCGGCAAGACGGATCCGGTGAGCTCGAGGCTCGCCGGCGTCGGGCGAGCTCAAGCTCGCCCGGACCCCGGCGAGCTCGAGTCTCGCTTGATGCTTTGGCGAGGTCAAGTTTCGCCGGGCGTCGGCGAGGCCTCCGCCTTGCCCGATTCGACGAGCTCGAGCTCACCCGACTACGGCGAGCTCGAGGCTCGCCTGGCCGATCGCCGGCCATTGCCGTGCCGGCGACTGGAAGGAGGAAGGAGAAAAAAAAAAAGGAAAGAAAAAAAAAAAGAGAAAATAAATAAATAAAATTATAATTTCGATTTTTATAAAAAAATATATATATTTTTATAAAGTTAAAGAGAGAGATTATAAAGTTTTTGTTGAAAATATATTCTCAACCCAACCCATTTAAAATCCACTTAAGACCTATTTATCTTAAACCTTTAATTGTGAAACCCATTTAACTACTTTTTTTTATCAAAAACAAGTGACTCATTTCTGACCCATTTATGATTTAAATGGGTCATCTATGGGTCTATGACCCATTTTAACACCTCTAGTCATCTACATAAATCATCAAATAAATAGATGACGTACCTTCTGTGACATCCAAAATTTTCAATTCTGTTTTCTTCTGAATGAATCGGGCATTTCATTGACGTGTCTATAGGGCTATTCTCAAAACTGATCATTCTTAAGATAACTAGACTATCTAGGGAAATTATTAGGAATTTTAAGGCAATAGACTTGAGAATTCGACCAGGAATTGGCTTCTCGACCGTGTCCATCTTTAGAGGCCATTACGTCACAGTTAAAAATCGATTTGAAATCAGAGATAGACTGGATCGACAGAGATGTGTGGCTAATCGTGGGTGACACCACTAAATTAGAAAATTCATGTCGACCGGCACTAGACTTATTTTCTTATTGTTTTGGTACCTGTGTCTGTATTTGGATCCTCAGGATTTTCACGACAATCGAGAGTCATCAATGAGTCGAGTGGGTTCATAGTGGCTCGAAGAAAATCGACCACGAGTCAATTGCACTTAAAAATATCTGAAAGTCACCCAGTAGCCTAGGTCACACTAAAAACACGCCGAATTGAAATTAACCGTCAATTCGAGTCCGATTTCAGACATTGAAGTTTCGGTCATGTCACAATAAATTCTAAGAGTGCTGACTCAGTCTCAGAAGATTTTTCAGAGACCCCGAGATTTTTATGGAAAATGGATTCGGACGTCCGGGAATTATCGGAAATTCGGATTGGCCGAATTGAGGAGAGTTTGACTTCCAAACTGAACTTTTTGGCATTAGGGAATTGCAGAAATGGTATGGGCAATTTCTTAGGTGAAGTTGAACATTAAATTGGGAATTTTGGTGAAGAATTGAAGCCCAAATTAATGAAATTCGGATGCTAAATTAAGAGCTGGAAATTTTGGCTTCAATTTGATTAATTGTGGAAATTATTATTGGAAAGTAATAGGAGACATGGCATTCAATGGAAGGGCTAAGCATGTGGACTTTGTGGACTAAAGCAATGATGAAATAGATATTTTGGCTTTGATTTCAAGATTGGTTCTCTCTCCTCCTCCTTTCAATTGTGCGACCGTCTCTTTGCTGCCCATTTCCTTCGAGCGTTCCGTTCCCACACGCCTCTGCCCCTTTGATTTCCTCCATCTCTCCATTTTCCTCGCACAAAGCCAAGAGCAGAGAAGCCACGCCTGCACACCCATCTCCACGCGTCCGAACTCCAACTCGTTCGGTCCATCTTCTTGCCGTGAAGTCGTGAGATCCACAGAAGCTGCCCCAACGTGGAAGCTGGCCTCCACGTGTCCTCAGCTGGAGCTCCTTTGGTCAGCGCTTCTCTCCGCGAAGCCCTGAGTTGACCACCGTTCAACCCCAGCTTCTTCACCGATTTTTCCACCGAGCGAAGCCAGCCACGAAGCAAATTGAAGACTCCCCCACAAGTCCACCAAGCAGCCTTCATTCCCACCGAAATTTTGTTGCTTTTTCATGTCTTCTCCAATTTCATCGAGCGGCCCACCGCTCGCGAGCAGCCCAGCAAGGTGCGTCTCCAGCCACGCGTCTTTAGCCCAGCGAGCTTCGGTCCACGCCTGGTCAACAATCGAACTAGCAGCACCCTCGTGTCTTCCCACGCGTGACGCTAGTTCGTCCAGCAGCCCAGCTGCAAGTCCAGCAGTCCAGTGAATTTCTTTCGGGCCCAATTCAAGTTGAAGTTTAGCCCACATCAACGAGCCCAGCAGATTTTCAACGGTGCATCTTCAGTTGCAAGATCAGTCCATTTGAAGTCCCAATTCGGCCTAGTTTTCGGCCCTCTTGAAGTCAACCTATCTTGGGCCCGCGAAGCAGCCCAAGAAGTTGGCCCAAGAAAGTTCGGCCCAAGCCCAGCTTTTGCTGTGGGCTTGCGAAGCTTGTAGGCCCAGCCCGAGTGTCCGCCGACGCTATCGAAAGTTCGATTTCGGCCGCCGTCGCGTTGTCGTTGCGGTGATTCGGTCTCCGCTTTTACCAAGTGAGTTTTACTCACTAATACTTTCTTAGTTTGCTAATTATACTTAGGGTTGGTTAGATTAATTTAGATAAATTAAATTAGAGACTTAATGATGCATGTTAGATGGTTAGAAATAGCCATTAGCTAGTAGACACACTATATTATTTATTGAACGAGTCTCGGTAATTTTACAGGCTCGTCTCGGCTTCCAATTAGGCATTACGGGCCTAAATTGGATTTTTAATATTTATTTATTTATTTTTCGAAATTAATTACTTAATTAATTATTTTTCCGGAAATTCAACCGAGATGGCCGGTGATCGGAATTTCGTGCTAATTGTCGTGATGCAGTCTGTTTATTTAATTGAGCTGCAATTTATATGGAATTGACTTAAATTGTGAATTTTAGGATATATTCCTAATTTGTTGATTTCAATTATATGATTGGGGAATGATTGGGTACCGATTGTCAGTATCAATGGTGGAGTGGTGAATCAGTGTGGCATCTAAAAGGGCACGTGGGCTCGGTGATTTGATGTATCACTTTGGTGAACGAGTGCCTTAGAGAATGCACATGGTCCCAGGCATTGTAAAAAGAGCACGTGGGCTCGGTGATTTGATGCATCACTTTGGTGAATTAGTGCCTTAGAGAATGCACGTGGACCTAGGGAATTAAGTGAGGCATCTTGGGAGAAACATGTGGGCTTGGTGATTTTATGCATCACTTTGGTGAACTAGTGCCTTATAGAATGCACGTGTGCTCGGTGACATGTAATCAACTGGTTCGATTTGTTATGAGTAATTGAGTGCCTATTAGGAATTGTACCGATTTGCAGGTGGAATCTGAGGCCAAGGTAAGTCCTCTGACCTGTGCGTGTTTAGGCAGCCCATAGTGTATTGGCTTACTAATCGAGTCTTAGGGGGTAGAATTTGATGAGACGTAGTCTCATCCCGGTTGTGGGACAACATTTCAGGACCCTGAGGAGGAGCTGAGGAGGAGGAACCTGAGGAGGAGAAAGATTTTTGAAGAAGAAGACGATCCAGAGAGGGATCTTGAGTACAACCCGGATGTGGATTGAGATCCCATCCCTTTTGTGAACCCTGTCTTAGTATAGATAGGTGTGAGACTTATTTGCTGTAAATAGTATTGTAAATATATTATGAGTTGTGCTGTTAATAAAAGTGTGGTTGTGAATTTCAATATGAAAAATATGTCATGCTTTTCTATCCCATTGTTTTATTGTCTGGGGATTTTAACTGCTTCCGCATGCATAATAAAAAGAAAGGGTCAGCGATACTTAGTCCTGGGATATCGCACTTTAAAATCGACCAAGGAGAGGGATGGGCGCGTGCCCGAGGATTGGAGCGTGACACCTTCAGTCCATGTAAAAAGGCATAATCGTACTTGGATTGTTTGAAGTCTGCATTGGTGAGAGCATTAGCAAACTTAGCATACCATTGTTTGGAAGCTTGTTTCAGCTCATAAGGGATTTGTGGAGACGACATACTTTATGCTCCCCCTGTCTCCGTAAGCCCTGAGGAATATCCATGTAAATTTCTTCATCCAGATCGCCATGAAGAAAAGCGTTGTGGACGTCCATTTGATGTAACGACCAATCATGGATTGCTGCAACTAATAAGAACAAGCGAATGGTCACATCTTCAGCAACTGGAGAAAAAGTTTCGTGATAATCGAAACCTTCTCACTGGGTATATCCTTTCACCACCAACCGAGCTTTGTATCTCTCAATGGATCCATCAGCTCTATACTTTACTACATCCTATGGATTTCCTGTTCGGGGGCAGATGAACTATTTCCCACGTATGATTATCATTCAATGCCTGTAATTCTGCTGCCATAGCTTGTTGCCACCATGGATCTTTGGATGCCTCATCATAACTGGATAATTCCTTTTCATCGGATATACGACTAATGCAATATATATGTTCCGATGAAAGCTGATCAAAGGAGACATAAGAAGATATTAGATAGTTAATACCTGGTCCGTTAAGTGAGGCACAAACATAGTCTTTGGTCCACGTTAGTGGTCGTGTAGCTTGCCCCGAACGATGTGGATGATCCGTTGGTGGTGAAGGAGGATATATCTGCGCAATATTGTTTTCTGTCTGGTCAACAAAATCATCCTCAATATTGAGTGGAGTAACAGGTACACTCTCCAATGCTTCAGTCAAAGGCAGCCAATCAGATGAAGGTGATGGAATAACTTGTTTCGGGGATGCTATGAGGAAATATTGAGGAGATTCAGGAGATATACTATCCTTGTGATGAGAATTGGTTGAGATATTCAAATCCTCTGTAGGCTCACGAAATGGAAAGACAGTTTCGTGAAAGATGACATCCCTGCTTACGAAAAAATCTCCTGTTGATGGATCAAGAGCATAATAACCCTTCTATAGGTTAGGATAACCCATTAAAATACATCTCTTGGCACGTGGACTCATTTTGTCTCGAGGTCCCATAGTTGCACTATAACATAAACAACTGAAAACCCGTAGATGATCTACTGCTGGTTTTTTTTTCCATAAAGTAATTCGAAAGGTGATTTACCAGCCAGTATCTGAGTAGGCATGCGGTTGATGAGGTAGACTGCAGTAAGGACACAATCTCCCCAATAATTTGCTGGAATAGATCCCTGAAACTTCAAAGCTCGTGCGACTTATAACAAGTGACAATGCTTACATTCCACCACTCCATTTTGTTGTGGAGTATAAATACATGAGCTTTCATGTAAGATGCCATGAGATAAGAAAAGTGAGCTGCAGTCATGATTAAAAGACTCTTTCCCATTGTCAATCCGGATTTGCTGAATCGATTTCCCAAATTGATTTTTAGTCAAAGTGATAAATGTTTTCAAATGAGAGGGAACTTGAGCTTTAGACTGTATCAGGAATACCCATGTGGCCCAAGAGTGATCATCCACAATTGTGAGAAAATATCGTGAACCATCACGATGTGTTGTGTGATATGGTCCCCAGACATCCACATGAATTAAAGAAAGAATATCACTGGAATGTTTTTTACTGGACGGGAAAGGTGTGCGAGACTGTTTTGCGAGAGGGCATATATGACATTTAGAGTATGGAAAGAACACATTATGACCCATTCTCGAATGCATAAGAAAATCTTTATCATTGGCAATGACATTACACAATGACAATTTATTCAATGGAATTGAATTCAAATCAAAATGACTTGGAAAACTGGTCCAGAAATATAAACCTTCAGAAAGACTACCCAAGCCCATCAGTTTCCCAGTCGAAAGGGCTTGAAAAAAAACATGTGTCAGAATCGAAGAGTAATCGACAAGAATTTTCCATGCAAACTTTGGACATGGAAATGAGATTGAACTGAAATTGTTGGACATAAAGGACATTTTGTAGGATAATTTGAGAACTTAGTTGAACAGTGCCTCTCAATGTGACATGAGTAATATTTCCATTTGGAAGTTGCACAGAAATAGGTGTATCCAATTTCTTATGCATTTAAAAAAAAAAACTTATATCACAAATGATATGGTCACTTGCTCCTGAGTCAACTATCCATGCCTTTCTCGAAATAGAATTGATCGAGCAGTGGGATATACCTGAGAAACTTCCTCCTTTATTTCCAATGTCTGCCTTTTGCAATGCCTGCATCAATTGTTGATATTGTCCATAGGTAATTGGTCGATCACTATTTGGACCAGTAGGTCCAGTGACCTGGTAAGCTGCAGAATATTCTTTCTTTTTTCCTCTTTCTCCTGGCTTTCCATGTAATTTCCAACAATTATCTATGATATGATGCGGACGTTTCCAATGTTCACAATATAATTTACCTCTCCCCCTTGAATTTTGGCCGAAATTCCTTAATGATGCAGAGAGGATCTAGCCGTTGGATGCTTTTATGGTGGAATTATTTCCACCATTCGATCCAACGGAGAGATTGAGCCGTTGCGGACCGTCGGATCGCTAGAGGAGATCTGGTCCGTTATTGCCATCCCTTTTAAGGGTTCTTTCACTGGAGACGAACCCTAGCCCCTCTCGACTTTCTCTCTCCTGGGCTAGGGTTTTTACGCCCGATTCTCTCTCACCGCATTCCCTGCAAAGAGCAAGTGCGAAGTTGTCACCTCCTCGTGTTTGCTCCAGAGTCGTGAGTTGCTAGCTCTCTTCTTGGACGGCTAGCTAGAAAATCCAGCCGAGGGGCGGCACCGGATCCATCGCCAGGATCTGTGAACGAAAAGTTAGGTATGTTTCGTTCAAAATCAAAAGAAATCGAGTGGATTTCTCCCTCTCCTTCATAGATCTGTATTGTTTGTGAGTTTCTGGAGGTCCCTCGAATTTTTCTTCCGCGGCCTCGAGCTCGTTCTAGAGCGATAAGAGTTTGTTGTAACACGCTGTGATGGACATATTCCCTTACTTGAGATCCATGAGTTCTTGCATGAGACAAAAGATTTTTGCTCGGTCTAACTTCCCATACATTTCTTTGATATTGTCCCACATGACTTTCGAATCCTCCATCGGTGGAAGGCCAGTTGCGACGTCTAGAGAAACACAATTGCCGATCCATGTGCGGATCAGGTGATTGCATTTTCTCCAATGTCTGGCCAGTCGTTCGTCCAACGGAATTGGTACGGTTCCGTCAAGGAAACCGTCTTTATCTTTTGTCACGAGGGCCCGCCAGAAGTTTTGTGACCATTTGTTGTAGTTTTTCGGCCCGGTCAATTGCAAACTGATCAATCGCAATTCTGGACCGTTGGCGATTGACACATGCAGAGGGTCGCCTGGCTTTGGTCGGCCGGTGATGGCCACAATCGGAAACGGTATAAACTCGGGCGAAAGGTTCAAGTAGGGATTCGTCCCTGCACTCGATCCATTGAACCCAGTTCCATGACCCGCATTGAAGAGTCTTAGGCGGGGATTTGTTCCCGAACCTGGTTCTCCAAACCCGCCAATTTGTTCTGTCTCGACGGATGGGCTTGCCCCTCTTGCGGCTGGTAGGCTTTCGTTGGGCTGAACGTTACTCTAGTAACTCATTACCCCTGGCAATGATGGATTTGGGCCTGGCCCAACGTACCATGGATAGGGTACCCATTGTTAAGGATGGCCCGGAATGGGCTGCCCCATATTTGACTGAGCCGGGAATAACTGCCAATGTAAGCCTTGGGACTGGATTTGTTGTTGGGTTATGGGAATTATAGGTATCATGCCGGTGCTGTGGCCTTGCGTCTCTCCCGTTGGTGTGGCATCTCTTGTGGATGGAACGCCAGCAGCAGCAAGGGGCAGATTTTCTGGATGATTCATGGTAAAATTCCCTTCCGTTTCTTCTTCCTCCTTACAAAATTTGATTCCTTCGTAACAAGGTGTTGATCTGTCTTGCAGATTCAAGGACGTATGAAGGTAATCGGGTGCGGAAAAAAGGAGCTTAGAGCCAAGCTCTGATACCATGTAAGAAAGCGAAGAAGAGCAAGGAACGGACGAGGTTTAGGAGAAGACTTTTTGTATTTCTTTACTTGTAATCAATGTACAAGATTTAGTAATTATATTACAAGATGTACATATAGAAAAGGCAATGTAATATTCTACAAATCAATTCAATATTTCTATCTAATCTTTGATTGATTCTATAATCAAAATAAGATCAAACAATTCCCCGGTATCTCTCCCGGATCTTCAGCATATCTTCCAACAATATCGCAAGTTTGGATTGTCTTTATTTCTTTGCTAATATGTGCAATAGAGGGAGGGGCAAAAAGTTGACTTAGACCATTCTATTGTTCTGTAAACAAATGCAATACGCTCTTTAGCGGACTGCAGGCCTGCCCTCTTCTTGGTGGATGAAAGATGCCGACCAACTTGTTAATTCATGGGATGTGAGCATTGAAGGTGCTAAAAGTTGTCATGAAGGTGCAATTGAGTCACAAAACTTGCAAAAAATACAATAAAGTCTTAAAATTTGTTAAAATAATACAATCGAATCTTTCCATTAAATTCGTCTAACTTAGCTAACTAGAAAATGGTGACCTGGTTTTTTTAAAAGATTTTGCCTCTCCTACATGGTGATGACATGGCCAAAATGACGTCTTTTTAGTCCAAATCTGATTTTTAATATTAATTTATTTAAATTAAATTTGAAAATAGGCTAAATTTTAAAATAAATAAATAAATAATAGATAGAAAATGATTGAGACTGCCTAGTGAGCTTGGTCTCAACATCTCTCTCTCTCTCTAGATAATTTTTATATTTATTTTAAATAAAAATTGGATTAAAAATTAGATTCGAATCAAAACGATATTGTTTGAGTCTTACTTTTCATATTTTAGCCACATCATTGTCATGCAAGAGAGAGGAAAAATAATAATAATAATAATAATAATAATAATAATAATAATAATAATAATAATAATAATAATAATAATAATAATAATAATAATAAATAACGTCAATATTTTCTGTTAGTCAAGTTGGACGAAGTTAATGAAAGGATTCAAGTGCACAAATTTAACTCATTTTAAGATTTGATGTTTTTACAAGTTTTGTGACTCAATTGCATTTACATAATAAATTTTAGAATTTCTAGTACACCTATCCCCTAATTTATTTAGTGGAAGACCAAGACTTGATTATTATATTTCTCTTGTGAATTGATTGAGGTATACTTAAACTCAGTTAGATGGAAATTTTGCACATTGACATAGTAAAAAATGGAACAGACAAAAAAAAAAAGACATATTCAAAATGATAAAAGGCAAAAAAAAAAAAAAAAAGGAATCTTGCTAATAATACTTCCCCTGGCAATCAAACCTTCATTACTCGCGAAGAAGTTGCTCAGTAAATATCCTATTCATGGTCAACATGTATTTTGGGCATTCTCAAAGGTCGTGTGAAAATTTGTATATATTGCTGCATCCGGGTGTTTGTGGCAATGCTTGACGTAGCTCCATATTTTTTGCCTTCTCTCATCCTTTCGCGGAGGCGAATTTGAGCTCCAGATAGCTCCACGAAACCGTGCAGGAGACTCAAAAGCGCTTGCACCTCCAATTGCTGCGCCATCTCCTGTGGCATTCCCTGTTGAGTGCGTAGCTTTGCTCTAATGCCGATTGTTGAGTTGCATGGTATAGCTTTGATATCATTTGTCTTTTACGAAAGCATGACTATAATAAACACTCTCTTAATATTACGAGAACATGTACTCAACACCACATTCTTTTACAGTTATAAGATAAAACACTAAGGTTATGTTTGGTCATCCGGATTTCTAATTATAATAGAACTGGATAAGAAAAAATATGAAATTTAAGGGATTTATATATATCATATCCACTGTTTAATGATTGCAATAATAAATTCGAATATATTCACATCATATTATGTACACTATTTAGTATAAACTACATATTAGTAAAAATGAACCAAAAATTTTGTAAACGGGGATAGTAAAAATCTCTTGCGACACTTTTGCTTACTTTATTTTATTTGGTTTTTTATTTTATTTTCCTTTCTTTTATTAATTAATATATTTTTTTTTATTTTTTCTTCCCCTCCCATCATTCTCCAATAATTTTTTATTAAACATTAGATTGTACTAATAAAACCAAAATACTAAAATATATAATAAATATAAATATATATTATTTATATATTGGACTTATTTTATAAAATATAATTAAATTCGAATATATACAAATAAAAATAAGATAAAATTAAAATAACTAAATTTTTATTTTATTATTATTTTGAATTTCTTATATTAGAATCCAAATACTATTTATATTGAGAAATTATTTTAATTTTGTTAATTTAAAAAATTTGTCATGCGAGAAAAATAACTATCTCTCGTGACACTCTTGCTTATTTTATTATTTTTTATTTTTATTTTCTCTCTTTTATCAATCAATTTCTTTTTTATTTTTCCCCTCTCCTCGTTTTCTAATAAAATTTTATTAAATAATAAACTATACTAATATATCTAAAATATATATTTATATTATATATTGAAATTATTTTGTAAAATATAATAAGTTCGAATATATATAAGATTAAATTAAATTAACTAAATTGGTATTTTAAATTTCTTACATTAGAATTCAAATATTATTTATATTGAGATATAATTTAAATTTTGTTGATTTAAAAAGTCTGTCATTCAAGAAATATAACTTTCCAATTGTGGATGTTTGAAATTCTATTCACCTTTATCCCACCTCCCCCATGGAATAATTTTATCTAGTTTATATCCCCCTTATATCCCCATTTATCTTGTATTGAGTAGGCACTAAATACAAGATATAATAAATTTTATCATATTTTGAATTTTATCCTAACTGCCAAATGCAGCCTATACACTTCTCACAACCTCACTCTTGTTTCTAATGGGGACCTATTCTTTTCTAATGCACACGTACTTATATTTTCCTCTCTTCCCTTTACTTCTCATGTTACCCATACATACACACACATATATACACGCACACACCCATACCCTACAAACCTCACTTTTTGTCTTTGGTGGAGCCTTTTGCTCCACACCTAAACATGGAACTGTCAATACCCAAAGTTATCCTTACTGTCACATGCTGGTCACGAGGGGTGTTGATATTCGAAATTATCATTGCTATGACGCACTGGTTATGAATAGCAGCAATCTTGCCCATATATGTCATAGAAATGAAGGATGGCCAAGGTTTTCAAGAACCCTTGGGTTGGATATCAACGGGCCTAAAAGTGGAGATGCATGATTTAATGGTAAGATAGTGATTGTCATGTGTCCAGTCCAAGAGATACCACTGTGGAAGTAAAGTTCAGATAGAATTTGTGTCAAGATTTAAGAAAGAATAGTTGGTGCTCAAAAGGGCGCGCAATATCAAAAGATGGATTATTACTTGCTAAACAAGTTGTACGAGTATTGTCGACAAGTCAAGAAACAATAAGTTGTGGATAAAGCGGTTACGCAAAGAACGTGGGAGAAATTAGGAGCGACTTTCAAGGACGAATCAATTTACCGATGGGTACTAGATTGTCCTATAAATACTACAGACAATCCAAAGAAGAGACCCCTCAAACAACACATATCTTTAGTTATCTTAGTCTAGACTAATTTAGTTACAGTTTTGGATTCCCACCGTTGATTTAATTCCGGTGAGTGTTGTATTTTAGGTAGTGCTGTTGATTAGATTTCAGTGTTGTCCTAATGTCCAACATTGTTAATTAAATTCCGATGTTTTATCCAAGAACTCATCTAGGAGCAATGCCTTCCTGGTATTATTTCCATCTTTCCTGTTTGGACCCAGCCCATTTTCCCCCTTGTCCATGGCCCGGCCCGCGGGCCTCTTCCCTCCTCCTTCTCCCTCACGAGGAGGTACAGAGGCATTGCACGCGGTCTGCAAGAAGGGACGGAGGAGGTACAGAGACAGGATGGCGGTGGCGGGGGCCATGCGCACCAGCCGGCCAGGCTTAAAAGAGAGAGAGGAGCGAGGGAGAGGGGAGGAGACGAGTTTTTTGGGTGAAGCTTTTTCTGGTTTTGGTGCCAAGGGAAGCATGCTGTTGAGGGGGGCTTCTTCTTCGGCTGAGGGAGAGCAACCGAGGGAGAGAGAGAGAGCTCGGTTTAGGGAGAGAGAGGGTGTGAGAGAGGGACTTCTGGTTTTTTTCTGCAGGTTTTGGTCGAGAAAAAGTTTTGGGGGGTGTTCTCTGCAGCCTCTCCACAATCATGATTAAGGTTCGATTTCCTCCTACTAAAAATTTGACCTTGGCTAATGAACTGGCAGCTTGTATGCGTGCCGCGGGTTTGTACTGCCTGCTATGCAATTTATATATTTGTTCGTTCTGCTACACATGCACTTACCGGACCAAGCTCCACGGCTTCTTCTCGATCCGTGGCGACCAGTGCGGAGATTGTTTCGTGCACCTTTTGTGCCAGCCATGCGCGCTTTGCCAAGAGTAGCGGGAGCTCAAGAACCGCGGGTTCGATGTTGGTAAGTTCATTACCCTATATGTTCTTCGTCCAAGTAATTCTCCGTTCCTGACTTCCTGTCAATACTCAAAAAGAACAAAAAAGAACATCGAAACTAGATTGAAACTCATCTGAGCGACTATAAGCCACCAAAGAACTCGGCATAAGAAACACAATAACCCTAATAGGATGTGGTCCGTTTGGTTCTGCATGTTTCTGTGCTAACGAAGGACACAACTGCTTTTCTCTCCGTTTGATTGGTATTGCTTGGAAGTAATATGGGATTTATAATTCACAATATGAAGAGTTCTTTTGAGTTTCTTGTTGTGAAGATAGATAATCTAACTTAACTTAGTGGTTGGAGGATTGCTTTCATATGGCGAGGACTGAATGGTTCAAATCCAAGTTTCTTGTTGTGAAGATAGATAATCTAACTTAACTTAGTGGTTAGAGTATTGCTTTCATATGGTGAGGACTGAATGGTTCAAATCCAATAGTAGTTTAAACTTATTAAACTCCATCGCTAAATTCGATAGTGCTATTTTTAATTGTAAAAAGAAAGGAACAAACTCTATAGTTTTTATCATGATAAGCTATTATTATCGATAAGTGATCGGAATAATGAGTCTTAGTAATTATAGTAATAAAATAAGACGGCGCACTTGTTTATGGACAATTAGAATATTGTCTCTTGAATTGCCGAATATTCCATTATTCCTATCAAATCTATTCTTAAACTTACAAATCAACAAACAAAATAAAAAGTAAATAGACCTAGTCTGATGAAAACATATGTAGGAGTGCCGGGACATTATGTTCCGAGCAATGCAGGCATTTGGACCACCGGTCATTTTCGATGATATGACGAATTGTAGTCTTTTTCATAAAAGTTGATACGGCTCGATTTTGCTATTGTCGACATTGTGAAGATCTTTCAATAAGTTCATTTTGACCCTCAAAATACTTATTCTTTCTAAACGTCATTTGGATGAACATATACTTAGCAGTTAACGATTGGATCGATCATCTTCCTACCTTTTTCCTACGGACAGGCTTGATCACCTGTTTCTGCCCGTGCATCACGTTCAGCTAAAACGCCGACATCATAGACAGAGGATGCACTTGTGAGTGAAAAACCGCGATGAAATGTCGTCTTTGCTAAACTATATGATTGAGGGCTTCATTTCTCATGCTAATATTAACTTCGGCTAACAAATATGCAGCTTGTGTCTGCGCCGGGCTTACGTGCTGCCTGATATGCCACTGTTTTGGCTGCTCGTACTGGTATACATGCACTTGCCGAATCAAGCTCCGAGGCCACCATTCAATCCCTGGCGGCGAGTGCAGAGACTGTTGTTTGCACTATTAGTGTGAGTTACGTACAATTTGCCAAGAGTATCGGGAGCTCAAAAATCACGGTTTCGATCCCCCTATCGGTAAGTTCTCACTGCTAGAAAACTGCCTAAGGCGGCAAAAACAATTTAAGGAGAATCACCGCTGTTCAGGAAAACTATTTGAGCTTTGTAAGTACTTGAATGCATGCGCGCACGTGTGAGCGATAGATTACATGTTTACGTATGTGATGCAATGCGTAGGATGGGCCGCCAATGCCAAGCGAATGAGTCGGCTATTCGGAGTGACGATCCAGGGCCGCCAGTGGCGTGGTGCGTTGACGTTTCTCTCGGCCAACCTTTGCAACAATTGATCCACTTCATTTCAAACTGTTATCTCTTCCTCTCTTTTCAATATGTTATGGAAATTTGGACGAAATGCAGTCCTTGATCGATACTTGCGATGATGTTTCTCTCTTCTTATTTGCAATCGTTATCTTTGTGCTATTTGCAATGTGGTGTTGGGAAATTTGGACAATTATCTGGTACTTGATGTAGGGAAAATATGGCTTCAAATTGGGTAGAACAATAAAGACGGATCTTTAGAGTACTCGAGTCGGACTTTGAGACGCGATATCACTTTCTTTAAGGATTTATTTGCCCCACAAAGTTGCTAATGGTCACCGGCAAATATCCTCCAGAATACAACAAAGTCTCAAAATGAGAATACTAGATAGCAATTCAAGTATTTCTCCAGGGTCTCTCTAGGAAACAATTGAAAGGATGGTTGTAGTTTTCAGAAAGAACACTCAAATAGATGAAAAATGATCACACTCCTTATTCCTCAATCTAACGTGTATATATATAAAACAGTTTTAAAAACGTAGGCAACTCTTCGTGCAAAGTTGCGAAAATGAATAAACATATCCTTTCCAAAATTGCCCAAAATGAAGAAAGGTGTCCATTCGTAAGAAGTTAAAATCGAACAATTGCAACCATTCGGGAAAGGTTGCAAACTGAACGAGTAACTTTCCAAAGGTTATCTTGAAAAGACACAGAGAAAATTCAGAATATTATTATTATTTTTAAATAAAATTTCGAATTTTTTATTTTAAATAATTTCCGAAAATTCTCAAAACAAAAGCAACCTTTGAATTAATTAAAATTAATAACATAAAAATAATAAAAATAAAATAAATAACAAAGGGATTAGTGCTAATTAAACCGTGGGTGCGCAAAGTGCTAAATGCGCCAAATAATCACGCAATTCGCACCGGCACGCGGGTATGGTGGGGTCTAGCCCCACCCAATCATTCCTTTAAGTACACAAAGAAAATCTCACACTTATTAATTGGTCCACTTTTTCCCACTTTTTCTATGTGGCACAATGAAAATGCATTTAGTTTGTTTTTACAAACAAACCTCCAACACTTGCTCGATACTTGTGGTGGTTTTCACTCTTCTTCAATACAAACTAGACCATGTGATGGTAAGTAAAAGGTTATTGCTTGGTTTTTAAATATTGCGATTTCTATCATGAGGCTTCTATAATCCATGGTCTAGATTAATTCGACCCGCATGGTTTACAGACCATCCAATTTTATTTTATGTTTTTGCTCCATATACATATGTTGGGCATGATGTGATTGGCTTTGGGTACAAAATTCAAATGGGTAGATCTAGTAATACAAAACTGTTTATGTGCTCAACTTAGCCCGCTTATATTCAGGTTTTCTAACGTAAATTTTGGGTATTTATTACTGAATCGGCGAACTTTTTAATAAGGTTAATGTTGGGACATGCAACAGAAATCCAATCTTATTCAAGAAAGAGTTCTGAAAAGAGAGTCTAAGTCAAACTCATCAATAGATCTAGTTGGATACATTTTCCACTCGAAAATATAGGTTAATGAGTTATGGGTCAACTTTCATATGCCATAACTATTCTCTAGTACTAGACTTTGCCTAAAACTCTTCACACGTGAAGTTTAGTAGCTAATAGGCCTGAATGAGTGATGGAGAGAGTAGGCTAGATCATTGAGCTAGGTCTCAAATTGTGACAAATCTAGTCAAGCTCACTAATTTGTTGGAATGGGGGGTGTCCAGAGTACCTTATATTTTAGTTTAAGGTTTTTTTTTTTTTTTTTGAAGTTATAATTTTTCTTTCGTTTCTAGTAGAGACGTCAAAATGGGTCTTAAAGCCATATATGACCTATTTAAATCATAAATGATTATGTTGGAAATGAGTTTCTAAAAAACAAACCGATACTCAAATGATCGAATGTCAAAAACAAAACGCGGAAACATGCCCAGAAAACATGTAACACCAATCGAAAGGTATATCACGAAGACGAGCATACCTTGTTTGGTATAGATTAAGTACTTGTTGCAGTCTCAGAAGAATTGATTGAAACCCTGAAGTTCCGTTCTTCAAAATGAAGCACACTATTATCTCAAGGGAAGGAAAAGAACGTATTGTTTTATTAACTTCTCAACATTCTTCCTTTTCCATATTTATACAGCAGTTATTTTTACTTAAAAAATAACTGCCTCCTTCCTCTTATGGGCCATTTCCTTATGGGCCAAGTTTGACCCAATATGGGCGGACAGACTTGATTTAGCCCAATAAATAAAAAAACCCATCTCCCCCACTAGCATATGATGAGCCGAGAGAACTCTTTCTTCACCTCTCTAGAACATTCATACCATTAAATAATCCGTACGACTAGTATACCTTGAGAGTTTGTTGCCATATATCTGTTAAGAATATATAGTAGCTCAAAATGGGTATCATGTTTTCAAGTAGATATAGTATGTAATACCTTAAATCGATGAATCATATTTATACCTCTTTCGATTTCTTTTTAATAATGATATATTGTGTTTGCAATTATGATTTTCCCAAAATAATCATAATTGTTCAACTAGTTAATACAAAACTAGAATGTGATATCCCAAACTCAATCTTCCTCTTTTCTTGAAACTCTCAATTTCAATTCATCTTGCTTTTCTAGAAATGTCCTATTAGATCGAATCAACTCATGATCATCGGCAACATTCTAAGATATCAAATATTAAATAGAGATTTTGAGAATAAATAAGAGTCATGAAGTCACTAAATTGAGGAACTTTTTTCCTCAAGAGTCTCACCCGATATAAAAGTTAAGATAAAAACTTTTGTCACTTTTATTGATCATCCTATGCATACATACTATGGAGTATGTATTACGGTATTAACTCTTTTTTCATGGAGCATATGTCTTCACTTTAAATACCGTCTAGATGATAGTTTAGACATATCTAACGTCTAACTCGAGTTTACATATCTACTCCATCAAAAAATCATTAGAACTCACATCTATCATAACAAACAAATAAAATAAAATATGTAGGTAATTTTACCTTTGGACATAATAAATATTATGTTCTCATCCTAATACTCAATTAAGGCGACATTTATATTTTAAACTTGAGCTCTCGATTATCACCTAGATAATAAACTTAAAAACCGTATCATCTCTATTTATCACATAGTAAATAGAAGTGATTATCCATGTGAGTAGGCTAATCTCTTATTTGTCCGACATACTTTCTCAATATGATGCACTAAACATTAAGATGCATAAATGTCAAACAAAAGATATAGACATTAATAATGAAAGACAACTTCATTAAATATGAACACTTAGGGAAATTACAACATTCAGTATATATGCCTCTATGCAGTTCTAGTAATTTTACATAGTCATAGAACACATCTTTAGTTATTTGCTTCGTCATAGGATCAGCTATCATTCTATACATAAATATGTACTATAAGATCACATTTTTCGTACAACTATATCTTTGACAAAATTATGCTTGATATTTATATGTTTAGCCTTGTCATTATATTTCAAATCCTTGGTGTACGCTATTGCTACTTGGTTATCACAATTAACTAACAATAAATTTGGAGCATTCTTAACAATACCTAAACGATTCAAAAATCTCTTAAACCAAACACCTTCTTGTATTGCTGCTGATAATGTCACGAACTTAGCTTCCATCGTGGACAAGGCTATACACGTTTGTTTCTTACTACTCTAGGCTATTGCGCCATTATTCAGTTAAAAAAGAAATCTAGTAGTAGACTTCCTTTCATCTAAATCTCTTCTCCAATCAGCATCTAAGTAGACTATAAGCGGCGGATCATTTCCTTAATAACTCAGCATATAATCAGCAATTCCCTTCAAATACTCTAATATTCTTTGGACGACTTTCCAATGTGTTTGATCTGGATTGGATCAATATCTACCTATCATTTCAATTGCAAAACATATGTCAGGTTTTATACACATCATAGAGTACATTAAGCTTCCAACAACACTAGCATAAGGAATATGTTGCATTTATTCATTCTCTTGTGGAGTCTTTGGACACATTTTATAGCTCAATCATTCACCTTTTACAATATGAGTATATATGGGTTTACAGTTTTACATACGAAATCGTTCAAAAACCTTGTTTATATACGTTTCTTGTAAGAGAGACAATGATCTCTTCAAACGATTCTTTGAAATCTTAAATCCAAAAATGTATGTAACATCACCCATATCTTTCATCTCAAGTTGGAAGATAATAATCTCTTAACAATATTAACAAACTCCATATTGCTTTCGGCAATTAGTATATCATCAATATATAATGATATGAGCGCAAAAATTGATCTTTGGATTTTTTAACACATATACAATAATCCTCATCAATCATTGTAAATTCTTATGCTATTATTGCATTATGAAAACATATATATCATGTCTTGATGACTGTTTAAGGCCATATATTGATCTCAAAAGTCAACATACCTTTTGTTCTTGACCTTTCAAAATGAAACTGAAGGGTTGTTCCATATAAATTTCTTCCTCTAATTCTCCATTGAGAAAAATAGTCTTTACATCCATTTGATGTAACTCAAGATCCATACTAACTACTATTATTAGAATAAGGCGAATTGAAGCAAATCTCACTACAAGAGAAAATATTTCATTATAATCAATTCGTTCATGTTGATTATACCTCTTTGCTTCATTAGGAGTCTTATGTCTCTCTATTGAACGGTCAGCTTTATGCTTTATTTTGAAAACTTACTTGTTCCTAATGGCTTGTGTCTTTTTGGAAAATCAATCAGTTCCTAAACATAGTTTGACTTCATTGATTTTATTTCCTCTTCTATTGCATGCATCCATTTTTCCTTATTTGGGCAATTTAGAGCATCATTTACATTTATTGGCTCATCTTCATCTTGTAGAGCAACCATAAAAGTTTCCCCTTCATTGTCAAAACTTCGACGAGTAATATTTTTACGACTTGTTCATCACACAAGAGATTATACACTTTGCACATTATTCTTCATTATTCTCCCACTCAGATTATATAATAACAATATCGTCTCATTAGCTTATTGTAATTGAGAACAAGTCGAATTTAATTCATCGCTTCTTACATTGCTCCCACTTGGACAAACTCCATTAAGTTCATTATCTTAATCTAAGGTTTCAAATAGAGAGTAGTCCTAACCTATTTCGTCATTTCAAGGAAATTCATTTTCTAAGAATGTAACATTCCGTGATTCAAATTTAGCTATACTCTTACTTTCCTACTCACCTATAAATGCATAGTCTTTCGAGTGTTCTAAGTATCTTATGAAAATACTCTTATTACCTCTAGGACCCAATTTCCCATACTTGTGAGATGGCTCATGAATATAGACAACACAACCCAACGGTTTAAGAAAAAATTAAGTCAGATTTCTGCCTATCCATAACTCATATAAAGTGGAAGTAACCGATTTAGAAGAAACACAGTTAAATATATAGGCAACAGTTAATAAAGCATCACCCCAAAAGGTGATGGATAAATTAGCATGCGTCTTCATGGATCTAACTAATTCCAGTAAGATTCTATTACCCTTTCCGCAACACAATTTTGTTGACGAGTAGAAGGAATAGATAACTATCTTTTTATTCATTTTTCATTACATAAATTTCTAAACTCATCAAATAGATATTTTTGACCTCGATCGGATCTTAATACTTTTATTTTATTACCTAATTGATTTTCTACTGAGCTTATAAACTTCTTGAAATAATTCGATGCTTCAAATTTAAGAGAAATCAAATAGATATATCATAATCGAATATAATCATCTATAAATGTGATGAAATAAGTAACCTCATGCATTTCTCTCACATTCATTAGACCACATATATTAGAATGGATTAATTATAAAGGAAATTCAGCTCTTTTACCTTTTTTTAAATGATTTATTTGTCGTTTTTCCCACTAAGTAATGCTCACATATAGGCAAATCAATTTTGTCAATGTTGCCCAATAAGCCCTATTTGACTAATCTATTCATACGTTATTTGCCAGTATGACCAAGTGTAGCATGTCACATCTTCACATCATTATCATATGAATTAGAAGACATGAAGAAGGAATAACAAATATTGGCATTACCATAATCAACATTCAATATAATAAAACAATCTAGAAAATAACCACAACCATAATAATTTGTGTACAAAAACAAATCCACACAATTATTATGAAAGTTTAAATTGAAACCAAGTTTAACCAATACTAACACAGACACAAGATTCCGACAAATCTTCAGATCATATAATACATCATGTAGGAAGAAAATGCATCCACCGCGCATATTTAATTGACAAGTGTCAATCTCTTTTACTTCAGCTCTAGAGTTGTTTCCTACATAGATCAATTTCGTTCTAGTTGGCACTCGTCGGAATTCCACAAATGATTCTCTATCCTTCGCTACATGGTTTGTTACTCCCGAATCTACAATCCACGAAGAATCATATTTAGTTAAGAATACATAACTTGATATATAAGTAAAGTTCTCAATAATACAATGGGTGTTTACTTTCTTTGACTCATCATAGTTGGGAGCATAGTGACCCTTTTGGCCACAATTGTAATACTTCACTCTTAACAACTTCTTCACTCGAGGACATTTTCCTCTCTCATGTTGGTTAACTCTTGGTTTCTTTTCTGAAGAGCTCGCTTCCTTACCTTTCCACTTTTTAAATGAATCAAGATGCCTACACTTGGAGCTTGAAACCCTTTGTGAACTATAATCAGCATAATAAATGTCAGTTTTTGGTTTAGTTGCCAGGAGACAGTCCTCTTCTAATTCAAGATAGCGCACTGCATCCTCAAAAGTTTTAATATTTTCATTATAGGTTAAATGCACCTTCATATGCTCCCAACTATGAGGCAAGGAATAGATCACTGCCTACACTTGTTGCTCGTTAGTCAAAATGTAGCCAGCATCCTTCAGCTCATTAATCATGTTTGATATTTTTCTTAGGTGTTGTTTCATGGTTTAATCATAAGGTTTCTTGTAAGAGTCAAACTTTATAGTGAAATGTCTTAGTTTGATTACAGATGTATGACCAAATATTGTTGTCAATGCTTCCCACATTTTTTTGGCATTCTCAAAATGCTTGAACTCTCACATGATATCATTATCCATACTACTCAACAACATAATGTGAGCAAGGGAGTTCTTTCTTTTCCATGCAGCAAATGCATCCTTATTTCTTTTGTATTGTGCAGTGTTCCTATCTTCAGATTCTTCCATAATCAGGTTAAAAGCTTCTACTGCCTCTTGCTCTTTCAACACATATTAGATTTTCATATACCAAATTTCATAATTATCACTATTCAACTTTTTACCATTGTTAATTCAGCAATTATGCTTTTAGTTGCTGAAACTATTGGATGCGAATATATCAGACACATATGCATGAATTATTAATACTTATCATTTATGCATCTATATTGCATAAACTAATTACAATAATGAATAATTTCAAATAAGGCTTTAGAGTCGAAAGGTTACTTTGTTTTCAATCATCATCCAAAAATCTTAACTTGAAATTATCATTAATATAATTATTTATGCAAAAAATAAGTTCACCAAAGTCACTAAAACTTTCTTGAATTTCCCACAAATAATTGTAAATTAACATAATAATTTATAACATTAGATAACATTGAAGTTTTATGAAGTAAACATGTCATTTACATGAAGTAATATTTTCAGAGGAAGCATATTAATATCAATATAGAAAGAAGTATTTACACCTAAACATCTCAAATCAATCTAAAAATAATAATAAATAAATTCAAAGATACTCATTTATCTCATAAATTAGGAAAGTCTTTTCTAAAATCTTGGTAATTTCTTTTTGAAAATTCTAAAGGCACATTGGGCAATCACGGAAAGATCTTTAGAGAACCCTTATGGCTCCTCCAAGGTGTATTCATTTTGCGCCAAGTGACACTCAACTCGAGAATTGAAGTCTTAGTTGCCTCAATTATTTAGTATTCTCTTACAAAAGCTACTACAAGCCTTTTAAAATATGGGACCACGTTGACCTCCTATAGGCGATCTGACACTACTTGCTATTCTGATGGAAGAGTGTTCATTCGGGCTGCACTTTTTGAAAATCCAACATAAGATAATCATTCTAGATTATTTCTTGTATCATCCGATTGACCCTGACTATGTGTGACACTACATCACCGTCATTACACCGATAATTAGCTAATTATATTTTTAGCCATTTAAGTCTCGCTTTCTGTTCGTCCATTTTCAAGAATATAAGCATGTGTACAAAATGCATCATTGTTCCTGCAACATATGTAGAACAGAAAGGGATTACATATAATCCATAACGAACAAAATTGAAAAACACATTTTCCTTTTCTTCTTTTTTTTTTATGTGTCGTCGGTCAACGACAGGACAACACCAATCAACACCGGTCAACGGTTGATCAATGAGTCATTCAATACCCATCAACGGTCGATGTCAGTCAACAAATGATCGGGTCTGGTCAGCTGGGTACGAAGGGAAAAATAGTAATATTGACAAAAAAAATAAGGGCATAATCATAAAAAACACAAACAATGGCAAAACGATAATAATGCAAAGAAAACAGGGGCAAAAGAGTAACTCATGTAGGCATGTGTCACGTATGCACTAGCGATTGATGTGCACGTCATGCACGCACGTGCAATTACTATGTGCGTGCAGCACATGCGCCTATGGTTTACCCCATGCACATGTCGTGCACGCATCAACGACGCTGCTCCTTCCGGCCGCGTGTAGGAGCGCGTTCAACTATCCCCGACGGCGTGCCACCCATCATTTTTCTCGTCTCAATGAAAATTATGATCTTGCACAATCAAAAATAAATTTTGATTCACAATAAATCAAAAAGGAGGGGCAAACAATAGGCGAATGTCGGGACTTCCATCACCAAGCGTTCGACGGTGACGTTTCTCAAAATTTCAGCTAAAAACAAATTATAAAGGCCAATAATGATTGGGAAATATAAGCAACATCGCTATGATACCAATGTTGGAAACGGATTCCTGAAAACCAATTGATACTCAAACGATCAAATACCGAAAACAATAAGCAAAAACGTGCCCGAGAAACATGTTACAGTGATCGAGAGGTACATCATGGAGACGAACATATATTGTTTACCACAGATTAAGTACTCGTTGCAGTCTCAGAGGAATTGATTGAAGCCTTGGAATTTTGTTCTTCAAAAGGGAGTGTACTGTTATCTCAAGGGAAAGAAAAGAACGTATTGTTTTATTAATTTCTCAACGTTTTTCCTTTTTCATATTTATACAGTGGTTATTTTCACGTAAAAAATAATTGTCTCCTTCCTCTTATGGGTCGGGTTTGGCCTAATATAGGCGGATGGGCTTGATTTAGCCCAACAAATAAAAAACCCATTAGGTTCATATATAGATCAATTACATTTTAAAGTGAGTCGTATATGGGTCATTTATATATTGAAGAGATCGGTTAAATTGATCTTAAATGG
This sequence comes from Eucalyptus cloeziana, assembly GCA_014182715.1. Classification (NCBI taxonomy): domain Eukaryota; kingdom Viridiplantae; phylum Streptophyta; class Magnoliopsida; order Myrtales; family Myrtaceae; genus Eucalyptus; species Eucalyptus cloeziana. The sequence continues at coordinate 26,178,839 of CM024644.1, read as the reverse complement.
GTTGGACTTAAACACCAATTTCTAACCCAAGCCTCACATTCTCTCTTTCTCCCTTTATAAAAATGTTTTTTTTTTATTTATAAAAATCGAAATTAGAATTATTCTTATATTTATTTTTTCTTTCCTTTATTTTCTGTTCTTCTTCCTCCTTCCTTAGCTGGTGGCCGGCACGACAACAGCTAGCAACCAACCAAGCAAGGCTCAAGCTCATTGGATCTAGGTAGACTCGAGCTCGCTTGCGTCGGGCGAGCTCGATCTCACCGATCTAGTGAGGCCTTGCCAACGACTAGCAAGGCTTGAGCTTGGCTATATTGGGTGAGACTCAAGCTCATTGGCATCGGGCGAGCTCAAGTTTGCCGATTTGGCGAGACCTTAGCCTCGTCAACGTCTCAAGCCTCGCCAATCTGGCGAGACTCGATCTTGCCCAATGCTAGCAAGCTCAATCTTGCTAATCTAGCAAGGCCAAGGCCTCACCAACAACTAGCGAAACTCAAGCCTCGCCGATCTAGAACCTAGAATCTATCTTATCAATCGGGATTGGTTCAAGTTCCACCTATAACTTGTAGCCTACCATGTTGGGACTGGTTCCCAATTTTTGGAACCTAGAATCTACCTTATCAATCGATTCTAGACTATAATTGAGGACCGGCCAATTTCTTTTTTCTTTGTTACCATTTTTTTGTTTCAATTATAGTCAAGTAAATTGAAAGTAAACAAAACAACAAAAGTCCCATTTATCAATCACGAGAATCCATAAAAGATGAATACGTAAAATAAAAAAAATAATAAAAAAATTCAATATACATAACATAAAATCTGAATCATAGAATTTCATTCCTCAATCATATATATAAAAATTTGCTGCAAATTATAACCACTTGAAAACAAAGGAAGAACAAATATAGTTAATCACTTAATAATATTAAACTAAAATAATTAAAAGAAAATCTCACCATGTACCTTTAGTCTAGGAATAGATACATGCATGAAAGGTACTTGTATTTGTTTTAGAGTGAAACATTCAAAGACCAAGCCTTTCTGTGTCTTAATTGGCATCCATGCCATTGAGGATGAGAGAGAGAGAGAATACAATTAATCAATTAATAATATTAAACTAAAATTAAAAAAAAAAATCTCACCACATACATTCATTGAGGACGAGAGAGAGAACAAATATAATTAATCACTTAATAGTATTAAACTAAAATAATTAAAAGAAAATCTCACCACATATAGTCAGTTTAGGAATAGATACATGCATGAAAGTTGAAAGTTACTTGTATTAGAGCAAAACATTCATAGACCAAGCCTTTCCGAGTGCAAAAAGACCTGTTATTCTCTAGCTTTTATGTTGACCGATGATCCCATAATACAGCCAACAAAAGCAAATTGTTGAATGTGACAGAAAAAGAGATGTATTTGTTTTTATAGATAACGAGGGTAAGGAGCGCTACTGTATTCTCCAGGCATTATCGAAGGGTGTCACTTTTGTTATGGAATGTAAGATATAAGTCGTAATTAATGTATCTATTCGGAAATGTAGAAGCCTATCATCAGAGCCCATCGACGTGCCGGAAGTCAAAGCAGTGGGCACACTAGGAAAATGAGAATATAAAATTGGACTCCCTCGAAGCGGACAGATATGCATGACAAATAAGGCGGCAGTTTCGATTTGGAGCTCTATACAGGCAATGCTTGCCTCTTGTTGACGAAGCTCCATCTTTTTGTTCTTTGCCTTTTGCTGAGGGAAACTTCAGCTTCAACATGAGTCCCCCAAACCCGACGGATGGCTCGAAATTGTCTTCGGCACCGTTCGTCATCCCACCTCCCGTGCCATCCGCCCCGGAAGCAAACGCTCAGCCAGTGTATGCCGGCCAACCTGGTTCATAAACATACGCAGGAGTGCCGGGGCATTATGTTCCAAGCAATGCAGGCGTGTGGACCACTAGTCTTTTTTATTGCTTCGATGATAAGACGAGTTGTAAGTCTTTTTCATAGAAGTTGATGACACTCAATTATGTTGTTGTCGACATTGTGAAGATCTTTCATTAAGTTCATGTTGACCTTCAAAATACTTAAATCTTTCTAAACATCGTTTGGATGAACATATACTTAGCAGTTAACTATTGGATCGATCATCTTCCTACCTTTTTCTATGGACAGGCTTGATCACCAGTTTCTGCCCGTGCATCCCGTTTGGCCAAAATGCCGAGATCATAGACAGAGGATGCACTTGTGAGTGAAAACCCCCGATAAAATGTCGTCTTTGCTAAACTATATGATTAAGGGCTTAATATCTCGTGCTAATATTAACTTTGGCTAACAAATATGCAGCTTGTGTCTGCGCCGGGCTCACGTGCTGCCTGATATGCCACTGTTTTGGTTGCTTGTACTTGTATACATGCACTTACCGAACCAAGCTATGAGGCCACCATTCGATCCCTAGCGGCGAGTGCAGAGACTGTTGTTTGCATTATTGGTGTGGGTTATGCACAATTTGTCAAGAGTATCAGGAGCTCAAAAATCGCGGGTTCAATCCCTCTATCGGTAAGTTCTCACTGCAAGAAAACTGCCTAAGGCGGCAAAAACAATTTAAGGAGAATCACCGCTGTTCATGAAAACTTTGAGCTTAGTAAGTACTTAAATGTGTGCGCACACATGTGTGAGCGATAGCGATAGGTTACATGTTTACATATGTGATGTAATGCGTAGGATGGGCCGCCAATGCCGAGTGAATGAGTCAGCCAGTTGGGGTGACAATTCCTCCTATAAGAGCTTTCCTAATGTGAACTACATTAATTGATATTATAATTTCCATTTTACGGGGTTGGTCTAAGGTGAGATAGAATGTTTCTTAATTAGTCTGATATGGAACTAGCTAGTGTGGGTTGAGTTGAGCCTGGCCCGTAATGTAAGGGCTTGGCTGGAAACTCTATAAATAGTACTCAAGTATCTCATCTAACCCTAATTTTCACATGTATCCTCACATAAGGAGCGTTAACCTAACGCTAAAGGGTGAGGGGGCCGTTTCATTGAGCTAGTGATACAAAGGGCAATAGAGGAGAATGACTTGCGCGTGGATCATCGCATTTTTGCTTCCGCATCAAGAACGATGGATTTCAAAATATATGTGTTCATCTTTCTACTCAATCATCTATACTCTTGTTCTAGTTATGGAGATCTTGGAGTTGCACGTTTTGCATCCAACAAGTGGTATCAGAGTTGACTCTTGCAGCGTGTGGGGCCACAGTGAGGGCATTGTGCCTTAAGGGGTAGAGAATGTGATGATCCAAACCCGGGGCAGGCTTGGGTCCTTCTAACTGTACATATGCATTTTCTTAAGGTAGTATAGTCTGCCCTGAGAAGAACAAAACCGTGAGGACTTAGTGTCCAAAGCGGACAATATGTGTACGGTGGAGACCCGGATCCTTACATGTGGTATCAGAGCAGCCATAACCAAGAATTTGAAGGCATAGAATTTTTGTCCTAATTTTGAGATTTTCGTGATTTTTTCGTTCAATAAAAATCAAATTAAATTGTAAAAATTCAGACTGGGCTCATCTAGATGAGTAACTCCGTGGGTGGTGCGTCGTTGGGGGAGGGCCCATGTGCCCCCACGCGTAGCCACGTGTTGCCAGGGCATTGGAGACGTGCCCCACGCGCCCTCACGCGTGGGGCGCGGCTCGCGCGCGCAACGCACGCGAGGGGCTGACGTCACGATGACGTCAGCGACCCGAGCCCAACCTAACCCAATATGTGGCGACCTGACCCAATCCAATCAACTGGTCGAATCGAGTGATTGAACCGAACGATTGAGCCGAGAATCGATCGGACCGGTTTTTAACCGATCTTTTTGCCCGCGCATGAGCTCCATGCGCCGTGCACTCAGGCGGCGCGTGCAAGCGCGTGGGAGCTCTGATGGGCGCGTGGTTGGTGGCTTTTGGTTTGTATAACCATTCTCCATTTTATGGTGTATTTATTTTACATGTTTGATGATTTTATGGATGTGAAAATATATACGTAACCCTAGATACGTGTATTTTTAGTGTATTTTTGCGTATTTTTCTTGTATTTTTTCTGTGATTTTGGAAATACAGGTGTTGGGTTACAGGTATGTTATCACATAAACATTATAAAAGTGTGATTTATTAATAAAAATTAAAATTTATTGTAAACTGAAGCTATCTTAATGAGATACAACCATTATGGGATAGTAATTGAACTATGTATTGAGGTGATGAGAAACAGTAAAAGATTATGAAACTTTTGTTCCTCAAGCATACTCATTTACACGCATCTTGATGAATTTTTGTTTCTTTTTTATAACCTTTGAATGATAGACGTTTTAAGAACTCGTGACCAAACTAATTATACTACTTAACACATCTGTTGAATATGGGTAATGCATGTCAGTTAAATTATTGGATACCGTACCAAAACTCATTTGGTCACTTGTTAATGTCTATCAAGTTGAACATTTTTTTTTTTATGGTTAAGAAGTATGACAACATTACGTAGAGCAATAGTATCTATTGTTGTAGTTTAGATATTTGGTTCTATAGTTTGACTCAATTAATAGGCCACTGATTGATGTGATGATAATTTGTTACTTAAAGTTGGCTAATGAATCAGTTGTCAGGTTTGTCAATCTGGGGTACCTTGTATTGCTATTGATGTTAATTTGTAAGAGATCTTTTGGATCAGCATTCTTCTTTATGTTGTTCTGGTATTCTGTAATCTGGGTGCACAAGAGACGCTTTCTTCTATGTTATGAGAAGTTTCTTATGTTGCTGTGATCAGTGATCTCATTGGAGTCTATCTTTCATGTCCTTTTATATATATGTGTGATTGATTTTCCTAGATGAATAATACAGTGTAATTAGCATGATATGTGATTTTAGTGATATATTGCCCATGTCACTAATGTCAAAATCGCATGTATATGGTGTATGTGAGAAGTAAAGCTTATATCCTTGGTATGAGAGAGTTTCAAGGATTCAATTGAGTAATGATCGCCAAAGTGGCACACTTGATTAGGTTTGAGGAATATCGGTCTCGTATAATGATTAGGATGTTTCATGGTCTAATGCGTAGTCATACTCTCAAAGAAGGTGATTGTGTATTAGTTTATGGAGGGATACATGATGGATGGTGGAGGAGTAACTGATCCTAGTGGTTCATATGCCCACAGGTGATGAATTCACAAATGTTAGAATATACTCTCATAACCGCTATCATATGGGGAGTGTACAGTTACATGTCATGTATTCTGCCCAAAGGTGATTATGTGATTTTGCATGTAACTCTCTGGATGTGTACTTGTACGTCAAGTTACACAGTGCTCACATAATGCTAATTATATACCTTGCTTGTTTTTCAGTCACATTTTCTATAATCAATAACTCCACTACTATTGAGATTTTTACTAGTTCAAATTTTAAGCAATGGAAATAGGATTTTCTATTTAGTAAAAGAGCAATCGAATTTGTTTGTTATTCATGAAGCTTTTCATTTAGGAACATTTGAAAAGTGATTTACCAACTGACTGCACTACTAAAAGATGATGGAAGCCTTAGTAGCTTAAAATTATGTCTTGTCTAATACCGAAATTAGGATACATCTGCAATGACTTTTTAACATAATGATATATACGTCTCATGTACGGTTGAAAAGATTGTTTCCAAAAGTTTTTTATCTAAGGAATAATCTCACACGTTTAAAGAAATTAGGGGTGTGCAATGGAAACCGCCCGAACCGGGACCGAACCGGACCGACCGGTTTTGGGCGGTTCCAAGGTTGGCTGTCCGGTTCCCGATTCCAAGGTGGGAACCGAACCGACCGGACTGGACCAATTTTTTATATATATAATTTATATACATATAATACATAAACACATAATATATGCATATTATATATGGAACTTATTGTAATCGGAATTGCAATTGAGGTAACAACCTCTTATGTGGCCAAGAGACCACCAAAGCTCTTGTTGTTACTCTTTATTTATAGAGAAAACTTACTTATTAGTTTCATCTTCTACTCAATGTGAGACAAGGCTCTAGGAGTTCCTCATGCTCACACTCTCTCTCTTGCTCCCCTCACTTGCAAACGACAAGGCACTTCAAGTCTCAAAGAGTCTCACATCAACTAAACATTCAAAGCATAGAAGAGAGATTGTCTATAAAACCTAAGCCAAGCACAACCTTTAATCAAATTGTTTATGGCTTTTATGCTTAAAATTAAGTGTGAAACACATAAACTGTGATTGATATTCACGCAAGTGAAGTTTGAATATTTTGCATGTGGAAACATGTGTAAGTAGTTTTATTAGATCGCTCGGAACCAAATTAGATTGATCGATTCGGAGCGGATTGATCGGTCCGGAGCATGGTCATTCTTTAGTGAATGGTCATTCTTTAATGAAAAAAGAAAGTGCCGATTCTATTGGACCGAACCGGACCGGAATCGATGGTCCAGTTCGATTCCCGATCCTAGGACCAAATGGTCCAGTCCACGGTTCCCAAAATTAGGAATCGGTTCTCCCGGTCCGATTCCCGATTTCACCTTGGAACCGGACCGAACCGAACCGGAAACCGATTACCCCTAAAAGAAATAGTAGAAAAGTTGACATTGTTGATATTTTGTTTACTTTTAACAGTTATTTAAAGACTTTTATTGATTATTGTGGAAGTAAAATGACCAATGTAAAGAATAAAAGTCAGAATTAGTCTTAAAGGTTGTCAGGCTTAATAGTGGCAGTGAGTATTTTGGCAAGTATGACAATGCGAAATAGCTTAAAGGGTCATTTGTCAAATACTTGGTAAATTTTGGGGTGGTAACTTAGTTACTATGCCTGAAATTCCTGACAAAATAATTTGGCCAAAAGGCATAATTGCATCATAATCAACATGGTGATGAGTATGATGAGTAAGACTAATTAATCTGGTCTTCTGTGGGTTGATATTTTGAAAGCAACTCTTTTCACATACAAAAACATATTTCTTACTAAAGTTGTTTCCTAAACTTTTTTTGAGTTGTGAACTAAACATAAATTTTAACTTGAATCATATTAAAATTTAGAGATGTTATACAGAAGTGAGCTCATATAATTTAATATTAAGTGTGTTGGAATTCAGATCCACTTGAAATTATTTTGTATCTTACCTACATTGTTCAAAAGGATATCGATTTTATAGCCTTAATGAAGGTACAAGAATTATGGAATCATATACAGTAAAATTTCTAGAGTTCGACGTAGTTGTAAAGGATAGCTGCTCTTAGACTATTAAGAATAATAGTACGATGGAGGTTATTGTGTTTTTGTCTTTGTCTATACAGACAATTGTGGATTCTCCTATATCATAGACTAAATTTCTTGAGGTTCAAAATACTATTCTTAATATAGTTTATGATGAAATTTCTCAAACCTTTCAAGTGCAAAATGAAGTGGTTGTATCAGGAGATCTGTTAGGGAAAGACGATCAGTTGTATCATCAGACTATATAGTTTATCTGTGAGAGCATGACTGTAATATCTATTCATGGTTGATTTAGCGACTTATATAAATGTTATTTCTTATTTTCAATCAAGTATGTGATTAAATGCCATAAAAGACGATAGGCAATCTATGAAACATCATAGTGTTAGGAAACTTACTGACTTGCCTAAAGATCACAAGTTCATTAGTTGTAAATAGGCGTACAAAACTAAAAGAATTTCAAAGAAAGATTGTGGAGTTTAAAGCTAAACTAGTAGCTAAAGTTTTCACTCTGAAAGAGAGGTGGACAGTTAATAATGAAGAAATGAATATTTCTTTCTAGTATTGTTAAAGATTCTTTCAAAGTAAACATAGCATTAATAGTTTATTTTTGATATGGAGTTACGTCAAATAAATACTATATTTTTAAATGGACATGTTGATAACAAAATCTATATAGTGCAACCGAAGGATTTTGCAGCACATGATTCAAGTAAACTTGTATGTAAACTGAAAAGTCTTATTCATAGCTTTAAGCAAGTTTCCAGAAAATATTATTAAAGTTTTATAGTGTTAATATTTTGTTCAATTAGGAACAAACTAATTCAGTATATATATACTGTAAGGTCAGTCGAAGGAAATTCATTTTTCTCATACTCTATGTACATTATATTTTACTTACAAGTAGTGACATTGAGACATCTTTTGTCCTTTGCACTGAGGTTCGTAAGGATTATCCTCGTCATATATATATATATATATATATATATATATATATATATATATATTGGAATTTATTAGATTTATCTCAAAGGACATTTGCTGATCGTATTTTGAAAATATTCAATATACATCATTGCAAGCCAGGAATTGCTTTTGTCATTAAGTGTGATGGACCGAATCCATTACATTGTCTTTATTTAGATATTGGGAAAATCTAGTTAAAAAGTGTACCTTGTATCAGTGTACTTAAAAGTATAATGTATGCTCGAATTTGCATTATACTAAATATCGTCTTTGCGACGAGAATTCTAAGCAGACATCAGTCAAATTCAGGACGCGATTACTGGGTTGCTGCCAAGAAGCTTTTAAGGTACTTAAATAGGACAAGAGATTATATGTTGATTTGCAGACATGTTCAATTCTTGCAGCTAGTAGGGTATTTAGATGTAAACTTTGCTAGCTGTTAGGATTATATGAGATCAATAACAGAATATATATTTATGTTAGCAGAAAGTGCAGTAAATAAAGTTCTATGTCATCTTCTACTATATAAGTAGAGTTTATAACATTTTTTTTAGGTTGTTACTTGGGCTATTTGGCTCCGGAATCTCATTAAGGAGTTGACCGTTTTTAACTTTATGGATTGACCATACGGTTGTATTAAGACAATAAATTTGTAGTATTATTTATTAACAACAGATATCCCAAGGGGTCTAAATATTTGGCAGTCAAATTTTTTACCATAAAGAAACGGTATAGAAATGTGACGTTTTAATATAACATATTTTCACAGATGATATGGTTGCAGATCTACTAACTAAAAGACTTTGATCTTCTGTTCTTGAATGACGTGTCATTAATACGAGCTTAAGAGCATCATGAGATGTTGTTGTTTAGTGGGAGCTATTTTAGCTTTACTTTAATAAAGTTTACATATGTGTTCGTTACACTTAGTAACGGTTTGATATGTATCAACTTTTTCATTCAATAAAATATTTTTGAATATATTGTTATTATGTTGAATACATATTGATAAAGTCTCAAGGTATTGTATAAACCTTGAGTGAAGGCTAGGGGTGTGACATCCTGAATTTTCGACCCCATCTCGGTAAAATGAAATGGGCTTTTCACCGACGTGCCTATGGTCCTTTTTCAATGAGCTGATCACTCATGAGTTAACTAACCTATTAGGTAAAGCCGTTAAGGGATACAACCGTGGTAAAATCCCTAAAAGCTACCCGGTAGGTTGGATTGAATTAAAATCACGTCCGGTCGGATTTTAACCACGAAATTGAACTCGGTTTCGGAAATCGAACATTCGAGCGTGTCATGATTTATTTTTAGGACCTCGTCTCATCTTTTGGGAAAATTCTGTCGAGCCGGGAATTTTGCGGAAAAATACAAATTGGACAAATAGAATTTTTGTAAATTCAGATGGGCATTTTGGTGTGGAATTTTGGCTACCAAAATGAACTAGTTGGTGAAGGGAAGGCATGGAATTTATATGGACTGAGTGTGTGTGATTTGGGCTACCAATTTGGCTTGAATTGGTGAGGAATTGAATGAGGACCAAGGGATATTCGTAGGGATGATTTGCTGCTGTCTTGTGGACTTCAAGTTGGATTGTTTGGTGATGGAAATGGTGGAAATTTGTTTGGGCTTCCTCCTCAGCAATTTGGCCATCAATTGGAGGTTGCTTGGAGTGAAATTGAATTGAATTTGTGAGGGAAACACTTGAAATTCATAGGGCCATGGGGGCTACAATATTTGGGCATCAACCTTGGCTTGTTAGAGAGATTACGAGGGGAAATGGCTGCTGGTGATGGCTGAAGACTTTGGGGGCATGTCTCAAGTGTTTGGGATATTTGTGGTGGACTTTAAAGGCTTATTGTCCCCCCTTCCAACTACAGCAGCTTCTTCTTCTTCTTCCTCAGCTTCTTCTTCATTTTCATCTTCCTCGAGCCTCCATTTCCATAGTAGAAACCAGCTCCTTCTTCTTCCTCAGCCCTTCATCTTCCTCCATTATTGAAGCTTCAAGCCAAGCCAGCTCAACCAACCCAAACTCAGTCACCAAAGTAGCCATCGAGCTCAACTCCAGCCTGCGTCCGCTTCACGTCATCCCACTGTCCGCCGTCCCAACACCACCACCAACGGCTCCACTCAGTCGTGTCTAGCCCCCAGCTCACTAGCCGCCGAGACCAGCTCAGCCTAAGCAAGAACAGAACTGAACCAACAGTTTCAGAGCCTGTTTTCCAGCAGCAACCGTGAACCGTGTTGGGCCTTTTTCATCACCTTCTAAGCCTCCTTTCGAGCCGCCGTAGACATGGGTCTTCACCGCCTTCGCATCACCGTCGCCATGAACCCGTTGGCTCGCTAATCCAATGAGTTAATTCCCTAATCCTTGATTAGGTTGTTAATTGCACTTAGGAGGTTAGTTTAGTGTTAATTAGCTTAGTTAGATTAGTACTAACTGACATTAGCCTTAAGATGGATTAGTGCTAATATATAATGGTTAGATTAGCCTTAAGATGGATTAGTGTTGATCTAATTTGTGAGATTAGCACTAATTATGAGGGATTAGTCCAATTCAGTGGATTTTTCTTAGATATGGTTTATGGACCGTCGCCATTTGCCATTTTCGTGGATCAAAATGTGCTGTGATTTTGAAGTTGATTCCTTCTTGAAAAATGTTTTAGACATCCTCAGCTATAACATATATTTTATTTAAGATTTGAGGGATTTACAAAAAATGAGATATCAGCTTCGTCTTTTGCAAACAGAACCTCTGTTTATGCTGAAACTAGTGACCTTTTAGGATTCAATGAATTTTTATCAACTCTTAGAGTTCAAGTTTCAAAATGGTTTCTTCATAAAAATTGTTTCTGATATCTTATAGTTTAACATAATCAAATTTCAAATCAAACGGACAAGCTTTGGATCTCGAACCAAGCTGGTTTTGGAAAACGTGATTTCTGAAAACGGACCCAATTTTTGTACTGGATTGAGTGATTTACTGGGCTTAATCTAGAAAGATCTGGGTTAAGGTGTCTTCATAAAAAATGTTTTTTTATGTGTCCTTTACAACATATTCAAATTTGAGAATTTTCCGAACTCATTTGATTAGGTTTCTGGTTTTAAACTTGGAGGCGCGTGAGTGGACCGTTTCTGCCGGTTAGGACCGACAGTCGTTTTGGTGATTGCTCTTGATACTATGCTTGCTGAACCATGCCTATTTGGTGATGTGGTTGATTTGTGATATGCTTAGAAGTTATGCGTGTTCATGTGTGAATGGTTATGCCATGGCAATGGTTTATGGTCATGGTAAAAGATGGTTGTTCAAGGGCGATATTGATTATGTGATTATGTGATGACTATTGAAGATGAGGTGATATGTTGAGGCAATCACATATGTTGTGTTGAGGAAACCGATTGGGTTGTGAGCAGGTAAAGGGCTAAGTGCTACACGATAATGAAATTTCATGTGAGCCACCTCTAGAATCTTGTACCGTTGCTTATTGTAGTCAAAGGCTAAGTGCTACATGGTGAACTGAGTCACATGAGAGCCACCTCTAGAACTTTGCACTACTGTCTTACATAGTCAAGGGCTAAGTGCTACACGATAGCGTGACTTCATGGGAGTCACCTCTAGAATCTTGTACAGTTACTATATGTGGAAAAGGACTAAGTGATACACAATACCGTAATTTCATGTGAGTCACCTCTGGAACCTTGAGCTATTGCTGATTGTGGTTAGGGACTAAGTGCCACACGATAACGGAATTTCGTGGGGGTCACCTCTAGAACCTTGAGTTTGAATATTGAGTTAAATATTGAGAGTGAATATTGGGTGTGAATTGAACCATCGATTTGAGTTATCCACGCCTGATTATGGGACAAAATTGGGTGGCATGAAATAGGACGTGTCATGACGATTTGGCCTTATAATTAGGACTTCTGTAAATATTTGATGAGTGATATGATATGTTCCAGTCATTGAATGCATTTACTGTATGCATATGTTTTATAAGATGCATTAATGTGCAGGAAGGTGCCAAGGCGAGGTAAGTGCTGAGTGGTGCATGTTTAGGACGCTTTTGAGTGAATTCTCGTCCTAACTGGGGTTAAGGGTGTTGACTCGCTGCGATTTATTATCACCCCGTCATGATTTATAATTTTTCAAGTCTTTAGTCTGGAGATACCGGAGGGTGTTGTGGAGGATCCCGAGTCAAAGTCGAAGGGATCCGAAGTATAGGTTATCTGGTAGTTCTTTTGGGGCAGACCTTTAGTGTGTACAGACTTGTAGGATTATCTTGGCTTGTATATAAAATGTGTTTTGTGAAAATTGAGTGTTATGCTTTTCTTTCCCATGTTTGTTATTGTTCGGGTATATAATTAAATTTCGCTTCCACATGTGCATAAAAATAAATTTTCGGCGACGCATCCTAGGAATGTTGCAATTTAGTCGACCGCTGAGGGATGTGCACATGCCCGGGGTTCGGTGCGTGACAAGGGGCATCCGGTTATTAACTTTGTGAATTTATCTTGTTCTATATAAAGAAAGGTTAATCATAAAGACAAGGCATATGTAAGTTCATTGGAACCATAAAAACATTCTCTAGTGGTACAAGTTTTTTGTGACACTTAAGGTAAGAAAATGGTGATTGACAAATGGAATCTCTCTATGAGAGATGTTATCCATTTATCACACTACCATATTGAATCCATATCAATAAAGTTGAAAGCACTCGTGACCATGAAATGCTTTGTGTGTATACATGCAGTTACTGCTATGATTCGGTGTTTGAGACTTTATGGGATGGGATTGACTATTAAGAATTATCTCTAGACCAAGGTGCACACATACAGTACAATTTCAATTAATATAGTTCAAGTGGGAGAATGTAAGAGTTTTTATAATGTAGACTACATTAATTGATATTATAATTTACCATTTTGCGGGGTTGGTCTAAGGTGAGATAGAAGGTTTCTTAATTAGTCTAATATGAGACTGGCTAGTGTGGGCCAAGTTGAGCTTGGCCCATAATGAGAGGGCCTGACTGGAAACTCTATAAATAGTGCTCAAGTCTCTCCTCTTACCCTAATTTTCACATATATCCTCACATAAGGAGCATTAACCTGACGCTAAAGGGTGAGGGGGCCGTCTTATTGAGCTAGTGATACAAAATGCAATAGAGGAGAAGGACTTGCGCATGGATCATCGCGTTTCCGCTTCCGCATCAAGAACGATGGATTCAAAAACAGGTGCGTTCATCTTTCTACTCAATCATCTATGCTCTTGTTCTGGTTATGGAGATCTTGGGGGTGCACGTTTTGCATCCAACAGATGGTATCGGAGCCGACTCTTGCAATGTGTGGGGCCATAACGAGGGCACTGTGCCTTAAGGGGTGGAAAATGTGATGACCCAAACCCAGGGCAGGCTTAGGTCCCTCTAACTGTACATACTCGTTTTCTTGGGGTAGTATGGGCTACCATGAAAAGAACAAAACCATGAAGACTTAGTGTCCAAAGCGGACAATATGTGTACAATAGAGACCCGGGTCCTTACACTTCCGTCAATTCCCAGTGGCATGGTGCATTGACGTTTCCCTCAGCCAACCTTTGCAACAATCGATCCACTTCATTCCAAATTGTTATCTCGTCCTCTTTTTTCAATATTTTACGAGAAATTTGGACAAAAATGTGGTACTTGATCGATACTTGTGATGATTTTTCTCACTTCTTATTCACAAACGTTATCTTTGTGCTCTTTCCAATGTGGTGTTGGGAAATTTGGACAATTATCTGGCACTTGATTGATACTTGTGGTGATTTTCTCTCTCCTTAAATGCAAACTAGACCATGTGATTGTAAGTAAAAAGTTATTGCTTGGTTTGTATTATTAACGGTCTAGATGAATTTGATTTGCATGAATTATAGACCATCAATTTTTTTTTGTTCCATGTACGTATGTTATGCGTGATGTGACTGGCTTTAGAGCACAAAATTCAAATGGGTAGATCTAGTAATTCGAAATTGTTTTTGTGCTCAACTTGGCCTGCTTATATTCAACTTTTCTAATGTAATTTTTGGTTATTGATTATTGAATATGGGAACTTTTTTATAAGGTTAATGTTGGGACATGCAATAGAAGTCCAATGTTATTTAAGAGAGATTTTTGAAGAGAGATTTTAAGTCAAACTCATCAATATATCTAATTAGACACATTTTCTACTTGAAAATATAAGTTGGTGAGTTATGGGTCAACTTTCATACACTATAATAGTTCTTCGGCACTAGATTTTGCCTAACACTCTTTGCACATGCATTTCAATAACTAATAGGCCGATAGTGATGAAGAGAGTAGGCTAGATTATCGAGCTAGATCTCAAATTTTGATAAATCTAGTCGTGCTCGCTAATTTTTAGAATTGGTGTGTCCAAAATGCTATTTATTTTAGTTTTAAGGCTTTGATTTTCTGAATTTATAATTTTTTTTTCTAGTGATATGTCTTTGTTAAAAAGAGCACCAAGCAACCACTTGAATAAACTTTACGGTGTCCACTGCAATGACGAGCCTCATGTTATGCATAATCGTAAAGTTATTCCTAATAAAGGGCAATTAACGAGTGCCTCGTTGCCACTTTAGCATCTCGGACCTTAACAAATGTGATGTACTTATCCTTACACACATCTTGATTTCCTTCATTGATATTTGAAAATTAGATTGAACATCCCACAATTCTTTAGTTCGATCGTGACTATCCTCCTAATATAATATACGCCTAGTTAATTTTCAAAAAATCCCATAATTCTTTAAATTGTAAAAAGGAAACAACTCCATCAAAATCAAGAGGGCTGTTCCCTTTAGTTCTTCCCTTTCAATCAATTTCTCATGCTTACAATTAAGCTCTTCCCCAAACTCATTTAAGTTAAAAAGTTGAGTTGGGCCTAAGCCTGATTAGGCTTCGCAAGATCCCCCACCCAATCTTCTGTGTGGATATTGGCCCATGATGGCAACCCCCACCAGCAACCGAACCGTGCATTGTTGGCCCAAGATGTCATTGTTGACAAAGACGTACTTTGGAAGCACCGAGAATTTCGTCCCGTTCATTCTTCATCTCTATTCCTGGGCACACTAATTAGTAATTAATGCTCCTAATTTTTTTTTTTGGTCAGTCCTACGCTAATCCTACTCTAACACTCACTCTCAGACTTTTGTCATGCCTCCTTGCAGGGCGTGGGAGTCGAAACCCACTCCTGAAATGAAATCTTCCCCACCCCCAATCCCCCCTGAGAAGGTGAGGATTTGAACCCCCAACCTCCCCCTTCCAAGATGAAAGGGTGGCCACTGGGGCGGACCCCCAATGGTTATTAATGCTCGTAATTGAAACACAAGATAAACTGATAACTGATAGCGGAAGATCGTTCACCAAATTGAAAGCCCGGGCTAAGTTCAGAAACTCGCGAATCCCAAGGCTTCAAGTTGAACTTATCCCTTGTGCTATACCCCACTATCATCCCGCATGCCAAGTGGCCGATCAGCTACCCCACCTCCGTGCTCACGTCCACCGCCTCACGCTCCGTTGCCGCCGCCCTCACCGTCCCCACCACCCTTCCCAGCTATTCCCTCCTCTTTCTGCAGTGTGCCCAGCCTCCTCATGCCCCGCCGGTACACACCGCTCTCTGCGAACGCCATCCCCTTATTGCCGTAAGACAAGTGGCGTAGGGTGTCCATGCTCGGGCGGCTCAAGAAGATGTCGTCGTGGGTCCTGAAGACCAGCTCGACCGCCTCCAATGATGAGACCACCACCGTCGGCTTGTTGCTAAGGCAGAGGAACATGATGGGGCAAGGATGATATAAATTAAGGTGTGGGTTTCTACTCCCATGTCCTACAAGAAGATAGGGTAAAAGCTTAATAGTGAGAATTAGAGTAGGAGTAAAGTAGAACCGGCAAAAGAAGAAGTAATAAGTGTCTTTAGACTTAAGCAAATCCTTAAAAAGCTCAATGAATAATTGGGGGAAGAACCCTCAAGGGGTGAGACACCCCACTGTTTATGAAGTATTGACACTTTCCGAGAACTTTCGTGTCATGTCCGACACTCCAACACATGTCCGACACAGAGTAAAAAAAATCTTATACGTGGTCAACTTTCTCGACATAGGAGTTCACAATTCCGACATGCACAGGATCAATATAAAAAATTTTCAATAAATGATGGCTCAAAATGTAGATAGGTGAAAAAATAAAAACAATAAAGGGGGAAAAGAAACAAAAAATCTAGTATTTTCTTCTCTTATGACTCTCATTTCCCATGGCTCACAATTTTTAATATAAATTCATTCTATGCTCTTTTTTATTATTTATTTACTTGTGAATTTGAATCAAATTAGTTTGATTTTTCTATCAAAAAAATTAATTTATAAAAATGATAATTTATCCTGTATATATAAAAATATATATTTAATATATAACGTATCTCAACGTGTCGAAATTCTCTTCTTCTTCTTTTCTTAGAATTAACGTATCGACGTGTCTTATCGCATGTCATGTGTCAATGTCGATGCTACTTAGCCCGCTATCTTTTGCATTCCCATTCACCTATGAAGAAAAGTTTGGGTGGGAACTTGGGGTGCGAGGCATTCGAGCTGGGACGTAAAAATGAGAAATGCAGTTTGGCTGGGCTCTAGATTACCAAACTACCACAAGCAGCCCTCGTAGGTTGAAACACCCTTGGAAGGTAGAATGCTAATAAGGTCAACATCAACCTGACGTTATTAGCAAATGGCTACTTTGCATAAGGTTTTTCTAGTATAACAATCCTTATAATACTGTGAGAATAACAGTCTATTATGAGTTACAAATTCATAAAAAAAATGGGTCTCATAATAATTCATAATTATTTGTGATTTATTTTTTATGATTTAGAATTAACTATTATTCTCATAATACATTAAAGACTGTCGCGTAATTATTTCTCCTTTGCATAATAACTATTTTATTTCTAGCCATATTTATTTTTATGTTTACAAGAATAGATTTGGAATAAAAATCCGTTTGATAACGTAATTTTATTTTTCTATTTCCAGAATAAAGTTTTAGTTTGGAAATAGATTTGGAACATAAATGAGAAGTAAATTTTTTTTTACTTTTCTATTTCTAGAGCATAAAATAGAAATAATTTTGTTTTACTTTTCTATTTCTAAAGCAGAAATGAGAAATAAAACTTTTCTCATCGCTTGCCCTTGCTATTAGCCGGCTGCCCACTCACCAACTACTGGTCGCCCCCTACCGCCGCTTGGCAATGAGAAATTTTTGTTTCATTATTAGACAAATTTGTATTTTAGAAGCAAAAATTTTGTGTCATTATTAGAAGCATATTTTTAGAAATTTATTTAGAGAATAGAAATATAAATATCTATTTCTAGCCAAATATCGTGTCAAAAAATAGAATGGATATGATTCTCACCCTTAGAGTTAGATCATTAATTGTTTATCATTAAGCCAAGATTGTTGCATTTGGTTTATATGTAGAAATTAAAATTGGGTTAGGATTCACTTTTAGCGTCTTTTTTTCCAAATAACCCTACACTATATAATAAAATCAAAAAAAAATTCATAAAATGCAGATCCAATTAATTCGAGAGGCGCGTTTTCTCCCAAAAGGCTACTTCATCTTTTGACAAAATTCTTTTTACATACGAATCATATAATAGATAGAATTAATCACAACACAAGAATTATTTATTTAAAAAAAAAAAAAAAAAAAACAACACAATTGCTTAGAAGTCGTGGATTTTTTGTTGTTGTTGGATGCACAGTTCTTTGACACTTATCAACACTACTTGAAATTTAATGACTTGTGAAATTAACCTCTAATTTCGAATCATGTATTTACTAATCAAAGGGGATTGTGAAAATTGGAACCACGGGAATTGATCACATCTTTGTCATTGATTCTTGTATAATTGATTGGTGACAAGAAGGAAAACGATCTTTGGTACTAAAGGTGAGCGTTCCAAGTTTCTTACCAAGTTCCATAGAACTACCTACCCGCTTAAACGGATTTTTTATTTTTTTAAATCTAGAATCTACCCTATATATCATTACCCTGTCATAGGTTCCAGGGTTGGTTCAAGTTCTACCTAGATTCAACCTATAACGTTAATTGGACGGTTGTAAAGAATTATCACCTTTAATGACTACCACTTATTAGTACAATCCACCGACCATAACTTATATTTAGACATACAAAATATATGAAATATTAATAAAGTAAAAGTATCGGTCATAAAATGAAAGTTCATATTAGTAGTTTCAAATTATACACTCATTATTAGATGTCATAGAATATCGTAAGATCGTGCGAAGATCATGAAAAACACAAAAACTTGCTTCAAGTTCCACCCACCCATTGAAAACTTGTTTCAGATTTCATATTCTACCTAAAACCCGAAATCTACCTGTCAAAACAGATTACTCGAGTTTTAAAATCTGGAACCAGACATGTTCTCACCGATCTGGTTCTTTGGTTCCTAGTTCTACCCTAAAAACATGCTCACTACTATTTCGTACCGTGGAAACAACAATATATATATAATCATTCATCATACTAGTTACCGGTAAATAAGTGCAAATAATCCACTTAATATACTGCACTAACTTTCTCCGTGATAACATTTGTGGAATAAGAGATGCAAGCAGAAAACAACTTCTTCTTCTTTTTCTTTTGTAAAGTGTCGTGCTGTGTAGTATTGAAAAAGACAGTTTATGGGTTTTCAATCAAAAGCAAACCAAAAGCTGTAGATGTAGAAACGACCAAGTTGATATCGCAAGTTTGGATTGTGTTTATTTCTTTGCTAATATGTGCAATAGAGAGAGGGGCAGAAAGTTGACCTAGACAATTCTATTGTTCAGTAAACAAATGTAATACATTCACTGGCGAGCTGCAGGCCCGCCCTCTTCTTGGTGCATGAAAGATGGTGACCAACTTGTTAATTCATGGGATGTAAGCATTGAAGGTGCTAAAAGTTGTCGTAAAGGTATAATTGAGTCACAAAACTTGTAAAAAAATACAATCAAATGTTAAAACTTGTCAAAATGGTGCAATCGAATCTTCCTATTAACTCCGTCTAACTTGGCTGACAGAAAATGGTAATCTGATTTTTTAAAAAGATTTTCCCTCTCCTACGTGATGATGACATGGGCAAAATGACGTCTTTTTAGTCAAAATCTGATTTTCAATATTAATTTATTTAAATTAAATTTGAAAATAGGATAAAATTTAAAAAAAAATTAAAAAAATAGATAGAAAATGATTGGGACCACTCAACGAGTTCGATCTCAACGTCTCTCTCTCGCTAATTTTTATATTTATTTTAAATAAAAATTGGATTAAAAATTAGATTCAAATCAAAACGATATTGTTTGAGTCTTATGTTTCATGTTTTAGCCACATCATTGTCATGTAAGAGATAGAAAATAATAAATAAAAAAAATAACATCAGTATTTTCCATTAGACAAGTTGCACAAAGTTAGCAAAAGAACTCGAGTGCACCAATTTAACACATTTTAAGATTCGATATTTCTGTAAGTTATGTGACTCAATTGCATTTTCATAATAAGTTTTAGAATTTCTAGCGCATCTATCCCCTAATTTATTTAGTGGACGACCAAGACTTGATTATTATATTTCTCTTTCGAATTGATTGATGTATATTTAAAATCAGTTAGATTGAAATTTTGCACATTGACATAGTCAAAATGGAACAGACAAAAAAAAGACATATTCAAAATGATAAAAGGCAATTCTACTGCATCTATCCCCTAATTTATTTAGTGGACGACCAAGACTTGATTATTATATTTCTCTTTCGAATTCCCCTAATTTATTTAGTAGACGACCAAGACTTGATTATTATATTTCTCTTTCGAATCGATTGATGTACATTTAAAATCAGTTAGATGGAAATTTTGCACATTGACATAGTCAAAATGGAACAGACAAAAAAAAAAAGACATATTCAAAATGATAAAAGGCAAAAAAAAAAAAAAAAAAAAAAAAAAAAAAAAAAAAGGAATCTTGCTAATAGTACTTCCCCTGGCAGTCAAACCTTTATTACTCGCGAAGAAGTTGCTCAGTAAATACTCTATTCATGGTCAACATGTATTTTGGGCATTTTCAAAGGTTGTGTGAAAATTTGTATATATTGCCGCACTCGGGTGTTTGTGGCAATGCTTGAAGTAGCTCCGTATTTTTTGCCTTCTCTCAACCTTTCTCAGAGGCCAAAATGGCTCTGCGAAACCCTAAAGGAGACTCGAAAGCACCTACACCTCCAGTTGCTGCGCCATCTCCTGTGGCATTCCCTGTTGAGTGCGTAGCTTTGCTCTGATACCGATTGTTGAGTTGCATGGTGTAGCTCTAATATCATATATTAATTTTTACGAAAGCGTGACTATAACAAACACTCTCTTAATATTACATGAACATATACTCAACACCACATTCTTTTATAGTTATAAGAACAAACATTAGACACGTCTCACAGCCTCACCCTTCTTTCTAATGGGGACCTATTCTTTTCTAATGCAGACGCACATATATTTTCCTCTCTTCCATTTATTCCTCAAGTCACCCCCACATACACACACATATACACACACACCCACACCCTACAAACCTCACTTTTTGTCTCTAGTGGAGCTTTTTGCTCCACACCTAGACATGGAACTATTGACACTCAAAGTTACCATATTGTCGCGCTTTGGTCATGAGGTGATGTGAATCGCTGCGGAAGGATCATTCTACGAAGGCCTAGATAGTGCGAATTGCAAACCTCGACCTCCAATCAAACCTGTGATTGGCAACCTCGGTATGAACGTAACCTGTTGACGAACATGTGTCAACCAACCAACGTTATAGACGCCACGAGCGAAAGAATTCGCTATCTCACTCGATAAGTCAAATCGACCGTCACAAGGGAATCTTGATTAGGTCAAGTCCTCAAAAGAATAGTAAAAGAGAATCTCTCAATTATTTCTCAAAGTAAAATATATCTGTCCCCAAAGAAATTCAGTCAGTCTTTTATATAGGCCTTCTAGCCGCCACACAAACCCTAAAACCAACCTTAGAAATATAATACGTTATATTCTAGAATATTCCTAAACAAGAAGATATATATATATATATATTTGACTTGGTCAAATATTTGGTGTCCATATGATCAAATTGCGCCAAGATTTCCAAGATTCTTCAAGATTTGATCCAAGGTCATCTCCACGTTGAAGATCACGAACCATGACGCCAACAGCTTGCCTAAATTGCTTGGCCCGCGCTCGAGTGATCGAACCAGTAGGAATAGACAATGGGTCCTTAGCACCTCCTCCTCGATATGACTCGATGTCCACATCATTCCATCCCCCGTGCAAAGGATTTGCCCTCAAATCATCACTGGCATCGAAAAGAGTCAAGTCAGATACATTAAATGTGGCACTAACATCATACTTACCTGGAAGATCAAGCTTGTAGGCATTATTGTTAACTCTTTCCAAAACCATGAAAGGTCCATCCCTCGCGGTAATAACTTAGAATGTCGCTGCTCAGGAAATCTCTCTTTGCACATATGAACCCAAACCCAATCGCCGGGTTCAAACACCACTTCCTTGCGCCCTTTGTTGGCTTGCCTTGCATATTGCTCAGTCTTGCGCTCAATATTTGCGCGCGTCTTCTCATGCAACACCTTGACAAATTCAGCTTTCTTTGCTCCATCTAAATCCACACGTTCATCAATAGGTAAAGGGGTTAAATCTAACGGAGTTAACGGATTAAAACCATAGACAACCTCAAATGGTGTAAATTTAGTAGCAGAATGCACGCTCCTATTATATGCAAACTCAACATGTGGCAGACAATCTTCCCAAGATTTTATATTCTTTTTAATAATAGCACGCAACAATACCCCTAAAGTTCTATTAACTACCTCGGTTTGACCATCGGTCTGTGGATGACAAGTAGTAGAAAATAATAACCGTGTTCCTAGTTTTTTCCACAGTGTTTTCCAAAAGTAGCTAAGAAATTTAGAATCTCGATCTGAAACAATCGATTTAGGCATGCCATGCAAACGTACAACCTCCCTAAAGAACAAATCAGCAACATGAGATGCATCATCAGTTTTATGACAAGGTATAAAATGAGCCATCTTTGAAAATCGATCAACAACCACATAAATAGAATCTCTACCATACTTAGACCTAGGCAATCCTAACACAAAATCCATAGAAATATCAATCCAAGGATGCATTGGAATAGGTAATGGTGTATACAAGCCATGCGGTTTAGTTGTAGACTTTAATTGCTTACAAGCAATGCATCTCTCACAGACATGTGTAACATCTCTCTTCATATGTGGCCAATAAAAATGTTCATGTAGTACTTCATAAGTCTTACTAATGCCAAAATGTCCCATTAAACCACCACTATGCGCTTCTCGCACCAACAATTCACGCAAAGAACACTTAGGCAAACATAGTTTGTTTTCACGGAAAAGATAACCTTCATGCCTATAGAATTTATCAAATGCAACGTGTTCACATGCTTCATATACTCTCCCAAAGTCATCATCATCAGTATATAAGCCCGTGATACGCTCAAAACCTAGACACTGTGATTCTAAAATAGTTAGAATCGCGTACCTTCGAGAAAGTGCATCGGCTACCACATTCTCCTTACCTTTTTTGTACTTGATCACATATGGAAAAGTCTCGATGAACTCCATCCATTTGGCATGTCTTTTATTCAACTTTTGCTGCCCTTTCAAGTACTTCAAGGTCTCGTGATCGGTGTGGATTACAAACTCCTTCGGCCATAGATAATGTTGCCATGTTTCCAAGGCTCGCACTAAAGCATACATCTCCTTATCATAGGTAGGATAATTCAATGTTGCTCCACTCAATTTCTCGCTGAAATAAGCTATGGGATGCCCTCCTTGCATTAACACGGCTCCAATTCCTGTACCAGAAGCATCGCACTCTATCTCAAAAGTAGCACTGAAATTCGGCAAAGATAACAAAGGAGCATTAGTCAACTTATCTTTTAGCAGATTAAATGTTTTCTCTTGCTCTTCTCCCCACGTGAAACCCACGTGCTTCTTGATAACCTCAGTTAAAGGTGCGGCAATGGTGCTAAAATTTCTCACAAATCGCCGATAAAAACTCGCCAATCCATGAAAGCTACGCACCTCTCCTACTGTCTTAGGCGTTGGCCATTCACGAATTGCTTTGACCTTTTCTTCATCAACCTGTATACCATCAGCACTAACAACAAATCCTAGAAATACTAATTTGTTGGTAACAAAAGAGCACTTCTTTAGATTAGCGTATAATTGTTCGGTCCTTAAAACCTGCAAGATAGCTCGCACATGCTTAATATGGTCATCAGGGCTTTGACTATATATCAAGATATCATCAAAATAGACAACCACAAATCGACCAATAAAAGCACGCAAAACATGATTCATAAGTCGCATAAACGTGCTCGGTGCATTAGTTAATCCAAATGGCATGACTAACCATTCATATAACTCATACTTGGTCTTAAATGCAGTTTTCCATTCATCACCTTCTTTCATCCTAATTTGATGATAGCCACTTTTCAAATCGATTTTAGTGAAAATGCAAGAACCATGCAACTCATCCAACATGTCATCTAACCTAAGAATAGGATGTCGATACTTTACCGTAAGATTATTGATTGCTCGGCAATCGACACACATTCGCCAAGTTCCATCCTTCTTTGGCACCAACAAAACAGGGACAGTGCACGAGCTAAGACTCTCTCTCACATGCCCTCACTCCAATAGTTCGCTAACTTGCTGCTGAAGTTCCTTTGTCTCCTCGGGATTGCTTCGATATGCGGGTCGGTTAGGTAATGACGCACCAGGAATCAAGTCAATTTGATGTTCTATGCCTCGAATAGGTGGTATCCCTCCAGGAAGTTCATCACGAAAGATGTCTTCAAATTCCTGCAATAAAGACACAATAGGACTAGGCAAACTTGGGTCAAGATCGTTAGTAGAAAACAAAACCTCCTTGTACACAAGTACAAGCATTGGTCGATCTAGAACTAAGGCCCTCCTCACTTCACTTGATTTTGCATAAAAATTATTTTGCCTCTTTTCTTTCCTCTCTTCTTTTCCCTCGGTTTTTACCACAATCTTTCTCTCGGCCTCTCCTTTTCCTTGCGTCTCAGACACACCACGCAAGCCCTTGGATTTCTCACATTTTCTCTCTCTCGGCTTCTCGTTGTAACTTTAACTGATCTTGATACACCTCACTAGGTGTCATTGGTACCAAAGTATAAGTCTTTTGATTCATCACCAATGAATAACGATTAGTATATCCATCATGATGTACCTTTCGATCATATTACCATGGTCTTCCAAGTAAGACATGACCTGCTTGCATAGGTACAACATCACACTCTACCTCATCCTTGTATTTCCTTATCTCAAATGGAATTCGAACTTGTTTCGACACCTTCACCTCACCACTATCATTTAACCATTGAAGTCTATAAGGCCTAGGGTGCTTTGTCGTTTTCAAACCCAACTTATCCACCATAGTACAACTTGCCACATTCGCACAACTACCTCCATCAATTATCATACTACAGATCTTACCATTCACCACACATCTTGTATGAAACAAGTTATCTCTTTGTTGATGATGCTTCTCCTCTTTTACTTGCACACTCGAGAACGCCTAACCACCAATAAGTCTCCTTTTATAGCCACTTCTCCATCACTACAATCCTCCAACGGTGGCATCTCATCATCCTCTTCTTCCCTCTCACTTTCGGACTCAACATCACCATGTCTAGTCATGATCATCACCCTTCTATTAGGGCATTGATTCGCCATATGACCCCTGCCCAAACACTTAAAACATTTAATCTCATGAGTTCTAGTTTTAGGGTTTTCGGTTTTACCTGAAGCCGGATTCGTTCCAACTTTACCATCCCTCTCCTTCTCCTTTGAGGTTTCGGTTTTGGTGTTGTTTCCTCTCCAATTTGGCTTCTCATCTCTCTTCCAATTGGATCTCCAATTCTGATTTGAACCTCCTCCACTCTTGTGATTTCGATCCAACTTCAATTACCGCTCAACTTTGATGGCTTTGTCCACCAATTCCTCCAATTCAACATAGTGTTGCAACTCCACCACCCTTGCTATGTCTCGGCTCAAACCACTCAAAAATCTTGACATTGTGGCCTCACGATCCTCCACCACATTAGCACGGATCATGGCAATCTCCATCTCCTTATGATACTCTTCCACGCTCTTATTGCCTTGTGTGAGATTTTGTAACTTTTGAAATAAATCTCGATGGTAATGACTTGGCACAAAACGCCTCCTCATCACCGCTTTCATCTCATCCCACGTCTCTATCGGTCTTTCACCATTGCGCCTCCTACTAGTCACAAGTTGATCCCACTAAATTATAGCATAATCAGTAAATTCAATAGTTGCAATTTTTACCTTTTTGAGCTCAGAGTATCGTTGGCAATCAAATACCATCTCCATGCGTTTCTCCCACTCTAGATATGCATCGGGATCATTCTTTCCTTGGAAAGAAGGAATCTTCATCTTGATATAGCCAAGTTCATTATCTTCTTGGTATCTAAACCCTCGGGCTCCATTCCACCTTCCAAATCGAGCATCTCGATCATCCTCCATGTCAGCCTCATCATCATCATAATGCCGTTGCCTTCTAGGTTGTGTTCTAGAGGCATCTCGCTGATGTTGCAGCCTTCCTCGGGGTATCTCTCGGTCACCAACTCTCATGCCATTCCCCATCATTCGGCCACTAAGCTCCTCCACTACGACCCTCAATTGCTGGATGCTTTCCACGAGCGCTTCATCCCTTCGTATGGAGTCAACCTCCCTATGATTCACGCTTTCTTCCCGCGACATATTTTAGACCTGCAAATAAACGTTAGTCACAAAAATCCTCACCAATCGCTCCCTCACGTGTTTCTCTCAAGGTGTTTGTCACTCCCCTCGTGTTTAACTCAAGTCTAGGTTTTTTTTTTTTTTTTACCCTCAATTAACCTCACACACTCTTGCCTTTTTCCTCTCGTATTCTCTTTTCACAAGCTCTTTATTGGACTCAAAACCTATCTCTCAACCCCTCACGAAAATCAATCAAACTAATCAAACAAGATTAGATCACTGCTGATTTTGTTTCAGCAAGTAACAATTTCAAACCAACAAGTACAACTTTCAAAATTCCAATTAAAACGCAAATCACTACTGATTTTGTTTCAATTCGGTCCACTAACAAACGAGTCGCCTTCTTGATTTTTTTTTTGTTCGGCAATATTTTTTTTTGCCGAATCTGTGCTTTTTTTTTTTCTTGCGCACTTTTTTTTTTGTGCGTTTTCTTTCTTTTTTTTTTTTCTTTGAAGAAATTTCTCTTCTTTTTTTTTTTTTGACGAACTCATATACAATTTAAGATGCTAGGAAAAAAAATTAAAACTAACAGCAAACAACTATTTATGGAAGCACAAAACCAATCAGATCCCTAAATTGGCTAGAAACGAAACCCTAACTCAATAAATCTCAAATTGCTGAATATAAACAAAAAATTAAAGATAAATAGACCTTGTAGAAGCAAGCTCTGACACCAAATGATGTGAATCGCTGCGGAAGGATCGTTCTACGAAGGCCTAGATGGTGCGAATTGCAAACCTCGACCTCCAATCAAACCCGTGATTGGCAACCTCGGTATGAACGTGACCCGTTGACGAACACGTGTCAACCAACCAACGTTATAGACGCCACGAGCGAAAGAATTCGCTATCTCGCTCGATAAGTCAAATCGACCGTCACAAGGGAATCTTGATTAGGTCAAGTCCTCAAAAGAACAGTAAAAGAGAATCTCTCAATTATTTCTCAAAGTAAAATATATCTGTCCCCAAAGAAATTCAGTCAGTCTTATATATAGGCCTTCTAGCCGCCACACAAACCCTAAAACCAACCCTAGAAATATAATACGTTATATTCTAGAATATTCCTAAACAAAAAGATATATATATATATCTATATTTGACTTGGTCAAATATTTGGTGTCCATATAATCAAATTGCGCCAAGATTTCCAAGATTCTTCAAGATTTGATCCAAGGTCATCTCCATGTTGAAGATCACGAACATGACGCCAACAAACTTGCCTAAATTGCTTGGCCCGCGCTCGAGTGATCGAACCAGTAGGAATAGACAATGGGTCCTTAGCACCTCCTCCTCGATATGGCCCGATGTCCACATCACGAGGGGTGTTGATATTCAAAATTATGATCGCTATGATGTGCTAGTTATGAATAGTAGCAATTCTGCCCATATTAGTCATAGAGACAAAGGATGACCAAGGTATTCAAGAACCCTTGGGGTAGATGTCGATGGACCTACAAGTAGAGATGCGTGATTCGATGATAAGGCAATGATTGTCACATGTCCAATTCATGAGATACTACTATGGACGTAAAGTTTAGATAGAATTGGTGTTAAGATTTAAGCGAGAATAGTTGGTGCTCAAAAGGGTGTGCAATATCAAAAGAGGGGTTATTACTTGCTAAACAAGTCGTGCGAGCATCGTTGATGAGTCAGGAAACAATAAGATGTGGATAAAGCGGTTAAGCAAAGAACGTGGGAAAAATTAGGAACGACTTTCAAGGAAGAATCAATCAACCGATGGGTACCAGATTGTTCTATAAATATCGCAAACAATGCAAAGAAGAGGCCC
The DNA here is from genome assembly GCA_014182715.1 of Eucalyptus cloeziana. Classification (NCBI taxonomy): domain Eukaryota; kingdom Viridiplantae; phylum Streptophyta; class Magnoliopsida; order Myrtales; family Myrtaceae; genus Eucalyptus; species Eucalyptus cloeziana. Next base: position 26,150,846 of record CM024644.1, on the reverse strand, counting down.
TCCCAAACAACATATCAAAATCCTTTATCTTATCTCTAGTTATCATAGTCTATTCTAGTTTAGTTATAGTTTTGGATTCCCGTCATTGATTCAATTCTGGTGAGTGTCTATATTCTAGATAATGCTATCAATTAGATTCCAGTGCTGTCTTGTTGTCCAGCATTGTTGATTAAATTTGGACGTTGTGTCCTTAGACCCATCTAGGAGCAATGCCTTTCCGGTATCATTTCTACCATCCAGCATTGTCGATTAGATTCCAATGGTATGTCATCGAACCCATCTAAGAGCAGTACCTTCCCGGTATTATTTCTATTGTTGTTGATATCTAAATTTGGCCATTTTATTAATGACTTTATCATATAGAAAATTAGGGATTAATTTTTAATCCCTAGATAAAAATTAATTTTCACTAAATTACATGACATAGCCTTTAGGAGCATTAGCATCACTAGTATTAATTAAAAAAGAAAATCTGAATTTTTTTAAAATTAAATTTAAAAATTTATTATTAAAAAAATTAGTTAATTAAAAGAAAAGTAAAATGAATAATTTTCATCGCGTATGTTTTCATTAAAATACATTGCACGTAGACATTAGGAGCATTTACGTTACTATCACTAATTATTAAAATTTTAACAAAATCAAATCAAAAATTAAAATAAGCGAGCCTGAGCGAGGGGTAGGCTGGTCCAACTTTCTTTCTCTTCCCTTCTTCCGCTTTCCCATTTGGACCCAGTCCATTTTCCCCCTTTGTCTATGGCCCGGCCTCACGACCTCTTCCCTCCTTCTCCCCCACGCATTTTCTATCTTCACCGTCCAGCCCCACCACTCATTCCCGACAAAAAGGAAGAAGACGAAAAAGGAGGAGGTCGTTATCTCGTGGCCCGTCCTCTTGTTGACAGAAGAAAGTCACTTGTGCAGTTTTTTTTTTCCAATCACGGCTCGTACTCTGGCTACAGAGCAGAGCCATCTTGCCATCATGAAGCATAAGACACCTCCCCCTGGTCCTATCGAACCAGTTACTTCATTTCTGGATCCGCTTTCGCCCGGTATTACCTAAAAAAGAAAAAAAGAATTGAACCCTTACTCCCGTCTTCTAGTTAGCACTTGTCCCAAAATAGTATAAGGTACGAATTGTGGAGATTTGGTCCAAAAAATTCACATGGTCTATCCTTGCACGTGTAAAACCGGTGGACTTTCCACCTAAAATAGAAAACGAAGAAACCCAATTGAAGTTTGGATACTACTTGGCGGTTGACTGATCCTCTTAGCAATTGAGTAAGAGCAATAGACTTTCGAGCAATTTGTCAATAATGATTATGGATTATTTTGTTAGAAAAGAATTATGATTGGTTTAGTTCTTCTAAATCTAACTTGCATGTTAACTGACCATCTAACGTAATATTATTTCTTACACGTTCCTGATGGTCATGGCGATGAAAAATGAGCAGTAAAAAAGCAAGAGAGAGAACGAAAGAATCACATGGATTATGGACCCGACAATAACCCACCATTGGCAGTAATATGTCATTAAATAATGCCATCTACTTCAAGATATGTCTTGATAATAGATTATTGCCAATTTAAGCTATATAATTTGATGCAAGAGGTATAGCGCGTTAAATTTTGACCCACATGCTTCTTAAACTATGGTTTTATAGTCTGATTTTGATATATTTGTCCTCTTATTAAACTATACATGTGGGCGTGGGAATCTCCTCTATCGAACCAATTTAATTAAATCTGCATCTCCTCACCAGAAATTTCCTTATATTATTGCCCCTATTGTCGAGTCAAGTAGGCTCTAGGCGCAGATCAAGACGAAGAAATAGGACCACACATCCACTCTGTTTTTGTTCTTTCTTCTTTCCATGTCACCTCTCTAGCTAGGAGACTGATCTTCGGCCCAAATCCTCATCTGGGAAATATAATAAAAACACAGTAGTGGTACATCCACGGGCGAAACAATTTCCTAGGCGTCGTTATCTCGTGGCCCATCCTCCTCTAAATCTAACTTGCATGTTAACTGACCATCTAAAGCAATATTATTTCTTACACGTTCCTGATGGTCGTGGCGATGAAAAATGAGCAGTAAAAAAGCAAGAGAAAGAAAGAACGAAAGAATCACATGGATTATGGACCCGACAACAACCCACCATTGGTAGTAATATGTCGTTAAATAATGCCGGATCTACTTCAAGGTATGTCTTGATGATAGATTATTGCCAACTTAAGCTATTTAATTTGATGCAAGAGGTACAGCACGTTAAATTTTGACCCACATGGTTCTTAAACTATGGTTTTACAGTCTAATTTTGATATATTTGTCCTCTTATTAAACTATACATGTGGGCGTAGGAATCTCCTCTATTGAACCAATTTAATTAAATCTGCATCTCCTCACCAGAAATTTCCTTATATTATTGTCCTTATTGTCGGGTCAAGTAGGCTCTAGGCGCAGATCAAGACGAAGAAATAGGACCACACATCCACTCTGTTTTTGTTCTTTCTTCTTTCCATGTCACCTCTCTAGCTAGGAGACTGATCTTCGGCCCAAATCCTCGTCTGGGAAATATAATAAAAACACAGTAGTGGTACATCCACGGGCGAAACAATTTCCTAGTGGCCCGTCCTCTTCTCTTGACAAGCCACCAATGCCTTATTAAATACGCGCGCGGCCCACCGAATGACCACTCCACTCAACATCGTGGGACAAGACGGAGCCGTGATTGCCGATGGGCGGCTCAACCAGCCCACCGTTTTTGAACTTTCAACCAGCCCACCGTTTTCTGACCAAAAAAAAAAAACTGCACATGTGATTTTCCTCTGTCACCTTTCAACCAGCTCACCGCTTTTGTTGACTCAACGTTAGGTGTTGACTCCAACAGTGAACAGGGAGACTTTGAGGGAATTTCAGAATTGTGACAAGAGAAAGTCTCGAGCCACTTGAAAGTGCCGTGCTAAAGGATTGGATAATCATTAGAGGCTTATCTGTTCAAAAAAAAAAAAAAAAAAATTAGAGGCTTAAAAGAGAGAGAGAGGGGCGAGCGAGAGGGGAAGAGAGAGTTTTTGCGTGAAGCTTTTTCTGGTTTTGGTGCCAAGGGGAGCAAGCTGTTGAGATGGCTTCTTCTTTCTTTGGCTGAGGGAGAGCAACCGAGAGAGAGAGAGAGAGAGCCCTCGGTTTAGGGAGAGAGAGAGTGTGAAAGAGGGGGTTCTGGTTTTTATCTGCAGCTTTTGGTTGAGAAAAAGTTTTGGGGGGTGTTCTCTGCAGCCTCTCCACACGCAGAGAGGGGTACCTCCTTTTTCTTGGCTAGAATCGTGGAGCGAGAGATAAGAGACAAACGTGCGCTAGCCTCGAGCTCCGACCGAAGAAGACGACGACGATCGATCGTCGCCCTCGGACCTCGACCGCCGACCCTCGACGACGCGTGACTCTCCCTACGTAGGTTTCTCTGAGTTTTATTTTGATTTGCTGCGAGTTGCGTTGATTTCCCGAGGATCCCGGTTCGGAGGAGTGCGGGGCAACCGGACGTAACCCGATCTATCGAGCTCGCCCATTGTTCACCGCCCTCGAACCGGGTAGGGGCCTGGAACTGGACACTCAACTCCGCAAACCATTGTCTTGTCCTGTTTTGGCAGAACTGTGAAACAACTTGTTTTTTTTTTTCTTTTTTGGGAAAATGTCACAAATAGTACTATATTATTACTTAATGTGTAATTTGGTCCTGAACTTTCAATCGGCTCAATTTGTTTCCCTTTTTTTTTTGCGGTCCATAGGCGTGCTAAGTTTGGAAGAGCTGATGTGGTTGTTTTGGTTTGTCTGATGGCTTCTGTTGGGTCTATGTCCGGATTTGAGTGCAAAAGATGTTCAATATCTCCCTTGCAGCCGCTGCGTACCACGTGTTTGACCAAATGCCCTAGAGAAAACCGGAGAACAGTCCCTGCTTTCAACTCGAGATCGTTTCGTGTTCGTTTATATACTCGTGGAATCATGTCAACTTTTTATGTTTTCGCTGTGTTTCTACGTGATTGTCGCAAAATGGTTGGGTACCGTCGAGTTGGCGACGGTTTTTCTTGGTTCCGATAAATGGATTAGTGCTTGCCAGAGTTTGTGGCCAGCGGGTGGTGAAGGATCGGCGGTTGTATGGTCACCGGTGAGCAAGGATAGCCGCGTCGGTGAAGGTGTTGTTCCGGTGGGAAGCAAGCTTCGGGCGTTAGGAGGAAACCGTTGGGGAAGAAGGCACGTGAAGAAGAAGATCAAAGGGGAAGAAAAAATAAAAGAAAAAGAATTAATTAAAATATTAATATTAAAAAAAAAAAGGTTTTAAGAAATAGTTTTTAATTGGGTAGAGTCCGGGTCGTCAGATCGGGTCAACGGGCCGGATCGAATTCATCCGTAGGCTCGTCCTTTAGGTAATAGCCCTTAACCTATTCCCTCCTCCAAGATATAGGTTGCGACAACTGTTCAACGTCATCAATTAGATTCCGACATTATATCATCGAATCTATCAAGGAGCAATGCCTTCTTGGTATTGCTTCTACCATCCAATATCGTTGATTAGATTTCATTTCGACGTTGTGTCCTTGAATTTATTTAGGAGTAGTGCCTACATTTCACCGTCCAGCACTGTCGAATTAATTCCAACATTGTGTCCTCTAACCCATCTAGAAGTAGTATTTTCCTAGTGTCATTTCTATCGTTGACGTTGTTGTGTAATCCATTTGATCTTGTGGTTTTTTATTAATATATTGAAGGGTGTTTGAACCAGGCTATTGATTAGATTCTGAAATTTGTCATCATCGGTTTTGAGCTTGTATTGCATGATTTCATTAGACTCAAGACTCTATTATATTTATATTTTTTTTGCTTTTGACCCTCTCTATCTAATACTAGTATAGAATCTGAGTCTCCTTAAATAAAAATAAAAACATAGTATTTAATGAAAAATACTTCGTTAAGGGATCTGAAATCGGCGAAACAGGATTCTTGCTCCTTTATATAAGTTACCAAAGTTGGCGGGGGCCTCCTCATTTATGGCACTAACTTGCCTCCTGCCAACTCTCCAGCTTGTTGGTTGTCAAGTTTGACTTTTCTTCTAGGCAAGTTGCGGCTTCTATAGAAGAGGAGTGAGATCCAGAGAGAGGTGATGGACGAGGACGATTTGGGAGAGGTGCAAGCGGCCGCGGGAGTGGTGCAAGCGGCCACGGGAGCGGTGCAAGCGACCCCCGCCACGGCACACTTCAGCCAAGCCGTTCCTCCACGCGTCGACGCAGGAGCACCTGGTCACAACGTTCTCAATGCCAACGTGGGGAAATGGACCACCAGTCTTTGTGCTTGCTTCGGCGATATACCGAATTGTAAGTCTTTTTTCTCCAAACAAAAATTCGGCAGAATTCGATCTTGCTTTTGTCAATCGTGCATTGAGGTATATCATGCCGATGACGTTATTTGTTAGAGATATATATAATAAATTCTTCATAACTCTTAACGTATTGATCATCTTCCATTTTTGTTTCCAACGAAGGCTTTATCACCTGTGTCTGCCCGTGCATCACGTTCGGCCAGAACGCTGAGATCATAGATAGAGGAAACATCAGTAAGCGAAAACCTCAACGAATCCTTGTCTTAGCGAACAACTATGATTAAGGTTCAATTCCCTACTACTAACAATTTGACCTTGGCTAATGAACTGGCAGCTTGTATGCGTGCCGCGTCTTTGTGCTGCCTGGCAAGCCCTTCAGTGATTTGTGCGTGCTTCTACACATGCACTTACCGGACCAAGCTCCGCGGCTTATACTCAATCCGTGGCAACCAGTGCGAAGATTGTTTCGCGCACCTTTTGTGCCAGCCATGCGCGCTTTGCCAAGAGTATCGGGAGCTCAAGAACCGCGGGTTCGATCCCTCTTTTGGTAAGTTCATTACCCTATATGTTCTTCGTCCAAGTAATTCTTCGTTCCTGACTTCCTGTCAATACTCAAAAAGAACAAAAAAGAACATCAAAGCTAGATTGAAACTGATCTGAGCGACTATAAGCCACCAAAGAACTCGGCATAAGAAACACAATAACCCTAATAGGATGTGGTCCGTTTGGTTCTGCATGTTTCTGTGCTAACGAAGGACACAACTACTTGTCTCTCCGTTTGATTGGTATTGCTTGGAAGTAATATGGGACTTATAATTCACAATATGGAGAGTTCTTTTGTGTTTTTTGTTGTGAAGACAGATAATCTAACTTGCCTTAGTGGTTAGAGTATTGCTTTCATATGGCGAGGACTGAATGGTTCAAATCCAATAGTAGTTTAAACTTATTAACGTCCATCACTAAATTCGATAGTGCTATTTTTAATTTTAAAAAGAAAGGAACAAACTCTATAGTTCTTATCATGATAAGCTATCATTGTCGATAAGTTATATGAATAATGACTCTCTGTAATTATAGTAATAAAATAAGGCGGCGCACTTGTTTATGGACAATTAGAATATTGTCTCTTGAATTGCCAAATATTCCATTATTCCTATCAAATCTATTCTTAAACTTACAAATCAACAGACAAAAGAAAAAGAAATAGACCTAGTCCGATGAATTATGACTCTATCCACTATATTGAAAATCAATCCCATTTGTATTCTGGATACCCGTATAAGAAGATCGTTGAAATGATAAATTCCTAAAATTTAAGGGGTGTGGAGGATAAAGCAGCTGTTGAAGTTATCATTTTTTTTATAAGTACACTAGAAATTCTAAAACTTATCACGAAAATATAATTTAGTCTTAAAACTTTCAAAAAATGTGATCAAATTCTAAAACTTATCATGAAAATATTGAATTCTTAAATTTTTAAACAAGTGTAATCAAGTCCTAATATTTGTCATGAAAATGCAATCGAATTCTAAAATTTTCTAAAAGTGTAATCAATGAAATGACATGATTGAACCAATTTGATAAATTTTAAGACTTAATTGCTCTAATCAAAATGCTTAGGACTTAAGTGCACTTTTGTGATAATTTTCAAGACGTAATTTCACTTTTAAAAGTTTTAAGACTCAATTATGCTTTTATAACAAGTTTTAAGATTTTCAATACACTTATCGTCTTTCTTTTTTTCTTTCTTTTTTAATCTAGCATCAATCCATATGATGTTAAAAAGATCCGTTGGAGGAAGGTCGGCTTTCTTTAAAAAAAAGAAAGAAAATGTCCCATGTATAAAATCTCGTGTGACAAGGTTATTTAAGATTTGCCAAAGCCCTATGTTTTAGGAAGATTCGGGCAAGTCCAATTTCACTTTTGATACAAATAGATTCTACTCAGTTGCGAGCGATTTGAGGCCTAAGTAAAGACAGATGCTTCGAGATTCTAACATACATTTTGGGAGTTCAAATTACATAAAATACCATATTATTGGCGAGTGTTGAATACGAGATGCTCGTGACCGGTTAGATGTTTATTTCATGAATTTCATAGACCAATCTTAATACACCAAGCCTTACTCGAAGATACTAATGTACGATATGATATGAATGTGATCAGTTAGATGTTTTCTTACGCAACAGTATTGTGATGCATAGGATGGGTTGCTAACCAGGAACGAAGGACTCAGCAGGTTAAAACCATGGACCCTCCGTCAGTTCCCGGCAGCATGATTCGTTGACGGATCTCTCGGGCCAACCTTCTCTTTCAAAAGGGTAGGAAAACCTAGCCCAGCCAGTCAAGCGATTGAGAGTACTTTGTGGGGCTTTTATTTTAGTTTCGGGGCTTTGTTTTAATTTCCAGGACTGGAAGTCGGACTTTCGTACTCCATTGTAATAAAAGTAAGCTATGCTATCTCAAGTTATATCACAACAACTTGAAAATTGAAGGGAATGATCCGTACAGCGGATTACAAGGTAGATTTGAGAAGGCTAACTTATTCAAGTCGTGGTTCACGGATCACGATGATAATTGCATGGTCAGTTGGCTTCTCATATTATATAGACCATAAAGGTCATACATCGACGACCACGAAAGAACCGTTATTCTCTGACTTTTGTGTTGACAGATGATCCCGTGAGACAACCAACAAAAGCAAATCGTTGAACGTGACAGAAAAAAGTGTGTGTGTATATATATATGTATTAACAAGGGTAAGGAGGGCTACTAGAGCAACTGTATTCTCTAGGAATTATCTAAGGGTGTCACTCATGCTATGAAATGTAAGATTTGAGCGTAATCAATTTCTCCATTTGAAAATGTACAAGCCCATCATCAAAGCCCATTGACGTGCCAAAAGTTAAAGCAGTCAGCAAAATACGAAAATGAGAATGGAAAAACATACTTGCTGGCCATTTGGGTGAGGACTAGTAAGCCCTCACCAAATCTAGGCAAGGGCCTTCATTTCCTCGCCCGCGGCTAGCAAGGCCGTGATGGCCTTAGGCGAGGCCTTTTAGGCCATGGTCGGTGAGGCTGCGAAGGCCGTCACCAACACTTGGTGAGGGCTTGTTGGCCCTTGTCCAATGGCCAGCGACCCTTGCCGGCCAAAATGAATTAAGAAAAGGAAAGAAAAAATAATTCAAAATTCAATTTAAAAAAAAAAATTGACTATGTTAGTGCCTACCATATAGAAATATTGGAGTCCATGTCATCATTTTTTAAGCCAAAACTGGCCTAATTGACTAAATTGTCAAAATGTAAAAATGTTTATAATTAACTTGACCCAATTGAAATGTTTAGAACTAAGTTGGCATTTTTTGGTACTTTCCCCCTAATTTATCCATTCGGAAACGTAAAAGCCTATCATGAGGGACCATCCACGTGCCTGAAGCCAAATCAATCGGCAGAAAAGGAAAACGAGAGGAAAAACATACTCCTTCGAAGCGTCCGGATATGTATGACGAAAAAGGCGGCAGTTTCCATTTGGAGCAATATACTGGCAATGCCTGCCTCCTGTTGACAAAGCGCCATCTTTTTTTGTTCTTGGCCTTTTGGTGAGGGAAACTTTAGCTCCAACATGAGTCCCCCGAACCCCAATGACGGCACGAGATCGCCTCTGGCACTGGTCCTCGTCCCGCCTCCCGTGGCATACACTCAGCAGGTGTACGTTGGCCTGTCATTTGTAGGAGCGCCGGTGCATCTTGTTCGCAGCAATACATTGTAAGTCTTTTTCATATAGGTTTACAAGACTCCATCTTGCTTTTGTTGACTTTCTGATGATCTTTTATTAAGTTCATGCTTGCGTCACGTTCGGCCGGAACGCCGCAATCATAGACAGAGAAGGCACTTGTAAGTAAAAACCTTGACAAAAAAATTGTCTTTACTAAACTATGTGATTGAGGGCTTAATTTCTCGTGCTAATTTTAACTGTGGCTAGCCAATCTTGCAACTTGTGTCTCGCCGGGCTTAAGTGCTGCCTGATATGCCACTGTTTCGGCTGCTCATACTGGTGTACTTGCATTTACCGAACCAAGCTCCGAGGCCACCACTCGATCCCCGGCAGCAAGTGCGGAGACTGTTGTTTGCACTGTTGGTGCGAATTATGCGCAATTTGCCAAAGAGTATCGGGAGCTCAAAAATCATGGGTTGGATTCGGAAAAAAAATGATTAATTTAGAAAATGTTTTTGTAAAAATGATTACTTTTATCACTTACAAAAATGAATGAATGAAAAATATTATCTTATTAATTTAAAAAATATTTAGATATAAATAGTTGTTAATGATAATAACATTTTTTATTAACTAATTATTTCAAGCATTATAGATAATCATTTTTAGGAAAATATTTTATAATCATTTATTTTCCACGAAACAAATGAAATCCTAATAATTGAATGCGTGCGGTGGGTGTGAGTAATAGGTTACATGTTTACATATGTGACGCAATGCGTAGGATGGGCCGCCAATGCTGAGCAAATGAGTCGGCTAGTCGAAGTGACGGTTCCTCCATCATTTCCTGGTGGCATGGTGCGTTGAGGTTTCTCTCGGCCAACTATTGCAACATTTGATCCATTTTATTCCTAACTGTTATCTCGTCCTCTCATTTCAGAAAACTTGATCGATACTTCTTGTGATGTTTCTCTTTTCTTATTTACAATTGGTATCTTTGTGCTCTTTCCAATGTGGTGTCTGGAAATTTGGACAATTATCTAATACTTGATCAATACTTATGGTGATTTTCCCTCTTCTTAAATACAAATGAGACGGTGTCATTGCAAGTAAAAGGTTATTGCATGGACTAAAAATCATGAATCAATATCAATTAAATTGTTAGTTTTGAGGTTTATTGTGATGCCCGTATAACCAACGGTCTAGATGAATTTGATTTGCATGGGTGTAGTCCATTCAATATTTTTGTTGTGGCATATGCATATGTTATGCATGATGTGATCGGCTTTGGGGCACAAAATTCAAATGGGGAGATCCAGTAATTCGAAACTATTTCCATGCTCAACTTAGGCTGCTTACATTCAAGTTTTCTAATGTAATTTTGGGGCATTCATTATTGAATCGGCAAACTTCTTTTCATAAGATTAATGTTGAGACGTGCAACAGAAATTCAATCTTAATCAAGAGAAATTTCTGAAGAGAGAATCTAAGTCAAACTCATCAATATATCTAGTTAAACATATCTTTCACTTGAAAATATAGGTCAATGAGTACTAGGTCAACTTTCATACACCACAACCGTTCTCTAGTGCTAGACTTCACCTAACACTCTTCACATGTGTATTTCAATAGTTAATAGGTATTGCTTGGAAGTAATATGGGATTTATAATTCACAATATGAAGAGTTCTTTTGAGTTTCTTGTTGTGAAGATAGATAATCTAACTTAACTTAGTGGTTGGAGTATTGCTTTCATATGGCGAGGACTGAATGGTTCAAATCCAAGTTTCTTGTTGTGAAGATAGATAATCTAACTTAACTTAGTGGTTAGAGTATTGCTTTCATATGGCGAGGACTGAATGGTTCAAATCCAATAGTAGTTTAAACTTATTAAACTCTATCGCTAAATTCGATAGTGCTATTTTTAATTGTAAAAAGAAAGGAACAAACTCTATAGTTTTTATCATGATAAGCTATTATTATCGATAAGTGATCGGAATAATGAGTCTTAGTAATTATAGTAATAAAATAAGGCAGCGCACTTGTTTATGGACAATTAGAATATTGTCTCTTGAATTGCCAAATATTCCATTATTCCTATCAAATCTATTCTTAAACTTACAAATCAACAAACAAAAGAAAAAGTAAATAGACCTAGTCTGATTAATAATGATTCTATCCATTATATTGAACATCGATCCCATTTGTATTTTGGATTACGCGTATAAGAAGATTGTTGAAATGACAAATTCCTGAAATTTAAGGGTTGTGGAGGATAAAGCAACTGTTGCATTTATCATATTTTTTAAAAGTACACCATAAATTTTAAAACTTATCACGAAAATATAATTTAATCCTAAAACTTTCAAAATGTATAATCAAATTCTAAAACTTGTCATGAAAGTTTTGAGTTCTAAAACTTTTTAAAAAGTGCAATCAAGTCATAATACTTGTCATGAAATGAAAGTGCAATCGAATTCTAAAATTTTTAAAATGTGCAATCAATGAAATGACATGATTGGACTAATTTGATAAATTTTAAGACTTAATTGCTCTAATTGAAATGCTTAGAACTTAAGTGCATTTTCGTGACAATTTTCAAGATTTAATTTCACTTTTTGAAGGTTTTGAGACTCAATTATACTTTTATGACAAGTTTTAAAACTTTCAATGCACTTATCTTTTTCTTTTTCTTTTTCTTTTTTTAATTTAAGTTCAATCCATTTGATGTTAAAAAGATCCATTGGAGGAAGGTCGGCTTTAAAAAAAAAAAGAGAAAATGTCCCATGTATAAAATCTCTTGTGACAAGGTTATTTAAGATTGCCGAAGCCCTATGTTTTAGGAAGATTCGGGCAAGTCCAATTTCACTTTTGATACCAATAGATTCTACTCAGTTGCGATTAGAGGCCTAAGTAAAGACAAATGCTTCGAGATTCTAACATGCATTTTGGAAGCTCAAATTACATAGAATGCCATATTATTGGCGAGTGTTGAATATGAGACGCTCGTGACCGGTTAGATGTTTATTTCATGAATTTCATAGACCAATCTTAATACACCTGGCCTTACTCGAAGATACTTATGTACGTATATGATATGAATATGATCGGTTAGATGTTTTCTTACGCAACACTATTGTGATGCGTAGGATGGGTTGCTAACCAGGAATGAAGGACTCGGCAGGTTAAAACCATGGACCCTCCGTCAGTCCCCGGCAGCATGATTCGTTGAGGGATCTCTCGGGCCAACCTTCCCTTTCAAAAGCGTAGGAAAACCTAGCCGAGAAAGTCAAGCGATTGAGAGTACTTTGTGTGGCTTTTATTTTAGTTTCGGGGCTCTGTTTTAATTTCCAGAACTGGAAGTCGGACTTTCGTACTCCATTGTAATATAAATAAGCTATGCTATCCCAAGTTATATCATAAAAAATAAAAATAAATAAATAAATAAGCTATGCTATCCCAAGTTATATCATAAAAACCTTGAAATTGAAGGGAATGATCCTTACAGCGGATTACAAGGTAGATTCGACAAGGCTAACTTATTCAGGTCGTGGTTCATAGATCACGATGATAATTGCATGGTCGGTTGGCTTCTTATATTGTACAGACCATAAAGGTCTCTGGCTCTTGTGTTGACCGATGATCCCATGAGACAACCAAGAAAAGCAAATCGTTGAACGTGACAGAAAAAGATGTGTATATGTGTATCTATATATATATATATAACAAGGTTAAGGAGGGCTACTAGACCAACTGTATTCTGTAGGCATTATCTAAGGGTGTCACTCTTGCTATGGAACGTACGATTTGAGTCGTAATCAATTTCTCTATTCGGAAATGTAAAAGCCCGTCATCGAAGCCCATTGACGTGCCAAAAGTTAAAGCTGTCGGCAAAATAGGAATATGAGAATGGAAAAACATACTTTCTGACCATTAGTAAGCCTTCGCTAGATCTAATCAAGGGCCTTTGTTTCCTCACCCGCGGCCAGCAAGGTCGTGATGGCCCAATGTGTTCTAATGTGTCGAAATTCTCTTCTTCTTTTTTCTTTTAACAATTGACGTGTCGCCGTGTCTTATCGCATGTCATGTGTCAATGTCAGTGCTACTCAGTCCACTGTCTTCTACATTCCCACTCACCCGTGAAGAAAAGTTTGGGTGGGAACTTAGGGTGCGAGGCATCCGAGCTGGGACATAAAAATGAGGAACCCAGTTTGGCGGGGCCTTGGATTACCAAACTACCGCAAGCGGCCCTTGTAGGTGGAAACAACCTTGGAAGGTAGAGTGCTAACAAGGTCAACATCAACCTGACCTTATTAGCAAATGGCTACTTTGTATAAGGTTTTGCTAGTATAACAATCATTGGGATATTGTGAGAATAACAGCCTATTGTGAGCCACAAATTCTTAAAAAAATGGATCTTATAATAATTCATTATTATTTATGATTTAATTTTTTATAGTTCAAAATTAATTATTATTCTCACAGTACATTAAAGACCGTCACGCAATCATTTCTTCTTCGCATAATAACTATTTTATTTCTGGCCAAATTTATTTTTATGTTCTTGAGAACAAGTTTAGAATAAAAATCTGTTTTATAACGTAATTTTTTTTTCCAAAATAATTTTTAGTCTAGAAATAGTTTGGAATAGAAATGACAAGTAAATATTTTTTACTTTTCTATTTCTAGAGCAAAAATGAAAAATAAAACTTTTCTCATTACTTACCTCGCTACTAGCCAGCCTGCCCACACCCCAGCCGCTAGTTGCCCCTTGCCACTGCTTGGAAATGAGAAACTTTTATTTCATTATCAAACGAATTTATATTTTAGGAGCAGAAATTTTGTGTCATTATTAAAAGCGTATTTTTGCTTGGAAATTTGTTCAGATAATAGAAATATAAATATCTATTTCTAGCCAGATATCGTGTCAAAAAATAGAATGGATATGATTCGCACCCTTAGAGTCAAACCATTAACTGTTTACCATTAAACCAAGATTGTTGCATTTGGTTTATATGTAGAAATTAAAATTGGCTTAGGGTTCACTTTTAGCATCTTTTTTTCCAAATAACCCTACACTATATGATAAAATGAACAAAAATCATAAAATGTAGATCCAATTCATTGGAGAGGATTGTTTTCTCCCAAAAGGCTACTTCATCTTTTGACAAAATTCTTTCCACATGTGACGTAATAGATAGAATTAATCACAACACAAGAATTGTATTAAAAAAAAAAAAAAAAAAAAAACCAACACAATTGCTTTGAAGTCGGGGATTTTTTTTTTTTTTTTGTTGGACCCACAGTTCTTTGACACTTATTAACACTAATTGAAATTTAATGACTTGCGAAATTAGCCTCTAATTTCGAATCATGTATTTACTAATCAAAGGGGATTGTGAAAATCAGAACCGTGGGAATTGATCACATCTTTGTCATTGATTCTTGTCTAATTGATTGGTGAAAGGAAAACAATCTTTAGTACTAAAGGTGAGCAGTTCCAAGTTCTGTACCAGGTTCGTAAAACTACCTATCCGTTGGAATATATCTTTTATTTTTTGGAACCTAGAACCTACCCTACATACATTTACCTTGTCACAGGTTCCAAGGTCGGTTCGGGTTTTACCTAGGTTCCACCTATATCGTTAATTGGATAGTTGTAATGAATTATCACATTTAATGACCACAACTCATTAGTACAATCCACCGACCACAACTTATATTTGGACATACAAAAAATATGAAACATTAATAAAGTAAAAGTCTACGTCATAAAATGAAAGTTCATATTAGTAGTTCCAAATTATACACTTATTATTAGACATCATAGAATACCGTAAGATCGTGCGAAAACCATAAAAAATACAAAAACTTGTTTCAGGCTCCACCCACCCATTGAAAACTTATTTTAGATTTCAGATTCTACCTAAAACCTAAAATCTACCCATCAAAACAGATTACTCAATTTTTGAAATCTGGAACCGGACATGCCAGTTATGAATAGCAGCAATTCTACCCATATCAATCATAGAGACAAAGAATGGCCAAGGTTTTCAAGAACCCTTGAGCTAGATGTCGATGGGCCTACAAGTAGAGATGCATGATTCAATGGTAAGACAATGATTGTCACGTGTCCAGTCCAAGAGATACTACTGTGAATGTAAAATTCAGATAGAATTGGTGTCAAGATTTAAGAGAGAACAGTTGGTGCTCAAAACGGCGCGCAATATCAAAAGAGGGGTTATTACTTGCTAAAAAAGTTGTGCGAACATCGTCAACAAGTTAGGAAACAATAAGATGTGGATAAAGTGGTTAAGCAAAGAACATGGGAGAAATTAGGAGTGACTTTCAAGGAAGAATCAATCGACCGATGGGTACCAGATTGTCTTATAATTACCGCAGACAATCCAAAGAAGAGACCCTCCCAAACAACACATCAAAATCCTTTATCTTATCTTTAATTATCTTAGTCTAGCCTAGTTTAGTTATAGTTTTGGATTATCATCATTGATTCAATTATGATGAGTGTCTATATTCTAGATAGTGTTGTTAATTAGATTCCAGTGTTGTCATGTTGTTCAGCATTGTTGATTAAATGCCAATGTTGTGTCATCAGACCCATCTAGGAGCAGTGCCTTCCTGGTATCATTTCCACCGTCTAGCGTCATCAATTAAATTCCAACGTTGTGTCCTCAAACCCATCTAAGAGTAGTACCTTTCCCGTATTATTTCTATTGTTGTTGATACATAAATTTGGCCATTTTATTAATGGCTTTATCATATAAAAAATTAGGGATTAATTTTTAACTCATAAATAAAAATTAATTTTCACTAAATTACATCACATATAGACTTTAGGAGTATTAGCATCACTAGTATTAATTAAAAAAGAAAATCTGTTTTTTTTAAATTAAATTAAGAATTTTATTATTAAAAAAATTAGTTAATTAAAAGAAAAGTAAAATGAATAATTTTCATCACGTATGTTTTCATTAAAATGCATTGCACATAGACATTAGGAGCATTTACGTTACTATCACTAATTATTAAAATTTTTAAAAAATCAAATTAAAAATCAATAAAAAATCGAAAATTAAAATGCTAGTCTGACTTTCTTTCTCTTCCCTTCTTCCTCTTTCCTGTTTGGACCTAGTCCATTTTCCCCCCTTTGTCTATGGCCGGGCCTGCCGGCCTCTTCCCTCCTCCTCCTCCTCTCTCACGCATTTTCCCTCTTCACCGTCGGCCCCACCACTTATTACCAACAAAAAGGAAGAATGCAAAAAAGGAGGAGCTCGCTATTTTTATCGCCAAAATAGTGAGAACGAGCGACCGGCGCCAGCGACCCCCAAATGGAGTTCCACACCGGTGACCAAATGTTTCATAACTTAAGGATGGTGGTACAGGGCGAGAGGAGTCCATGCATCAGATGAAAACCCCTTGTGAGAGCCGAGCCGGAGTTATCCTATGCCCCATGGTGTGGTTAAAACCTAAACTGCCAATGAATGAGAGCTAGACCCCCGAATAGGGCTGAACGGTTCTCAATCCGATTCGATTCATGTTCGGCCGAATGAAAGCGGTCACTTTTTTTTTCCACTACTTTAGTCTATGTGTCACGAAGAAATAATAATAATAATAATAATAATAATAATAATAATAATAAAAAAAAAAAAAAAAAAAAAAAAAAAAACTAGTTACTTTTATTTTTTTAAGAAATAAAAATGTATATAATTGGTCCAGTTCGATTCTACCTTGAAACCAGAACCAAATCGCCCGGACATTGATTTTACTTTTAGGAACGAGTAATCTAACCAACATTCTTGAGATCCATTTTGCACACCCCTGCTCCTGTGATTGTAGGGTATGCGACCCTTTGCTCTCTGATACCAATTGTAGAGTGTGCAGCTTATAAGATATACGGAAGCGTTGTGGTGGTTATATGAGGGAATTGTAATAGACGACTCAAAGACATGTTATACTAGACTGTGTTACAAATAAATCACTCAGAATAATCACTCTTAACACAATTACTACAATATATTCTCTCTAATCACATACTCAAAAGACTCAAAATAAACCAGTACATGCACACACTCGGCTATTCTATTTTTCCTCATCAATCATGGAGGGAGAACTCGCTTACACAGAGCTACTGAGGCTCACTTGAAGTTCACCGTTGCACCTGCAACTTCTTGTTCCGAAGCTCTCGCTGCTAGAGGCTTCCCCGAAGCTCACCTTTGCATCTGGTGGCTTCTTTTCTGGCCTGAGGTTCTCTGCCTACGCGTGGCCTGAGGCTGTCTCCCTGGCCTGGGGCTCTTTCCCTGAGTCTCTCTATTCTCAATCTCTCTATTCTGCTCTGCCTGCGGTGGCTTGGGGCTGATGAGCCCCTCTGAGACCTTTCGGCCTTTTTTCAACAAATGCTTCTCGTGAAGCCTTATTTATAGGCTCAAGTTTCACCGCCGTCAGTTGCCGACTCCAGTGTGAATTGAGAGTTGTCGAAACTGTTTGTTAAATTATGTCTAGATTTTGAGCGTTTGCAAAAACACAATTCGCATGAAATATAAAATAATAAATAAATAAATAAAGGAGGAAAGTTCTTCTTTGCGAAGCCTGCGGAATTCGAATTTCTTTGATAAAAGGAAATCCGGCCGTGGGGCCCGAGTCAACAACTTTGACTCTGGGCAGCACACGTAAAATAGGATTTTCCTTGGCGCGAAGCGGAAGATCTGCACGTGGAACCGAACAAAAGGGCAGTTGGTGGGGCCCAGGGCAATTGTTTGACTTTTGGGCACACGTTTTCTTCCAGTGAAGTCGGTTTAATAAAAGAAAACCCTACGTAGATGATGCTCGCTGAAGACCTACGAAAAGAGGAGCCGCGCGAAGCAATAAAAGGCTGCACGTCCGCGTTGCTGCACCCATACCAGAAAAAAAGAGTAGCCGCGCGAAGCTTGAAGTGATACGCTATTTCGTACGTACGCGAACCAAGCGTACGTAAAGAGTTGTGTTTGAGCTTGAACGCGCAGTAATCTTGTGCCGTGAATTTATACCCAAATGAGTTGTTTATTTATTAACACTTTGACTTTTGGGTTAAATCTAGGTGTAGGAAACACTTGAGTGATTGAGGAATTGTAAACTCTGATACTTCGATTATAGTGGATTATTTGCTGTTGGCTCTTCCCGTTGACGTAAATACCGATATTCGAACTGAACCACGTAAATTTCTGGTGTTGTTATTTTTCTCGTTAATTTCTTCAGTGATTTCGCGTTGACGTAATTTGCAAGATCCTGTCATTTCCGCGTATTATATCCCAATCCATGTCATCCTGCTGTCAAGTTATGTTTCTTCCTTTTTTTAATCTTTATAAACCTCATGCTTTTCTCTAGAGCTTTTCAACGGACTCAACCAGCCCACTATTTTTAACCTTTCAAATTGCACAAGTGACTTTCTTCTTTCACCGACTCAACACGTGAACATACTCTTTCGTTTACTCAACGTTAGGTGCTGACTCCAACAGTGATCAGGGAGACTTTGAGGGATTTTCAGAATTGTGACGAGCAAGTCTCGAACCACTCGAAAGTGCCGTGCTAAAGGATGGGATAATCAATTAGACGCTTAAAAGAGAGAGAGAGAGGAGCGAGTGAGAGGGGAGGAGACAGTTTTTTGGGTGAAGCTTTTTCTGGTTTTGGTGCCAAGGGGAGCAAGCTGTTGAGGGGGCTTCTTCTTTGGCCGAGGGAGAGCAACCGAGAGAGAGAGAGAGAGAGAGGCCTCGGTTTAGGGAGAGAGAGAGTGTGAGAGAGGGGGTTCTGGTTTTTTTCTGCAGGTTTTGGTCGAGAAAAAGTTTTGGGGGGTGTTCTCTGCAGCCTCTCCACACGCAGAGAGGGGTACCTCCTTTTTTCTTGGCTGGAAGCAGATCGCAAAGCAAGAATCGTGGAGCGAGAGATAAGAGACAAACGTGCGCTAGCCTCGAGCTCCGACCGAAGAAGACGACGACGATCGATCGTCGCGCTCGGACCTCGACCGCCGACCCTCGACGACGCGTGACTCTCCCTACGTAGGTTTCTCTGAGTTTTATTTTGATTTGCTGCGAGTTGCGTTGATTTCCCGAGGATCCCGGTTCCGAGGAGTGCGGGGCAACCGGACGTAACCCGATCTATCGAGCTCGCCCATTGTTCACCGCCCTCGAACCGGGTAGGGCCCTGGAACTGGACACTCACTCCGCAAACCATTGTCTTGTCCTGTTTTGGCAGAACTGTGAAACAACTCGTTTTTTCTTTTTCTTTTTTTTGGGGTCCATAGGCGTGCTAAGTTTGGGAGAGCTGATGTGGTTGTTTTGGTTTGTCTGATGGCTTCTGTTGGGTCTATGTCCAGATTTGACTGCAAAAGATGTTCAATATCTCCCTTGCAGCCGCTGCGTACCACGTGTTTGACCAAATGCCCTAGAGACAACCGGAGAACAGTCCCTGCTTTCAACTCGAGATCGTTTCGTGTTCGTTTATATACTCGTGGAATCATGTCAGCTTTTTATGTTTTCGCTGTGTTTCTACGTGATTGTCGCAAAACGGTTGGGTACCGTCCAGTTGGCGACGGTTTTTCTTGGTTCCTGTAAATGGATTAGTGCTTGCCGGAGTTTGTGGCCGGCGGTAGTCGACGCCGGTCGGGATGGATGGCCGGCGGGTGGTGAAGGATCGGCGGTTGTACGGTCACCGGCGAACAAGGATAGCCGCGTCGGTGAAGGTGTTGTTCCGGTGGGAAGCAAGCTTCGGGCGTGGGAGGAAACCGTTGGGGAATAAGGCACGTGAAGAAGAAGATCAAAGGGGAAGAAAAAAATAAAAGAAAAACAAAATAAAAAGAATTAATTAAAATATTAGTATTAAAATTTAAAAAATAAAGATTTTAAGAAATAGTTTTTTAATTGGGTCGAGTCCGGGTTGTCGGTCAACGGGCCGGATCGGATTCATCCGGTCCGACCCGTTTCTCCGTATATAATAATATTATATATTAAAAATTTAAAATTCAGAATTTTCAAACTATAAAAAATAAAAATCCAAAAGATTTCCGAAAATTCAGAAACTTGCAGAAAATATTAAAAAATTCGAAAATTCTCAAAAAAGAAAATTATAAAATCCAGAATTGAATCATCAGCCATGAGACTTAAAGTAGTGGGATAGACTCAAATCAAATAATTCAAATTCCTTTTTCACTTAACGAGTTTTTGACTCCTGAAAGCCTTTCATTTGCTTATCTTCAATGGAAGTTTTATTTTCCTAGAATCTTTCACTCTACCTCCTCTTATTAAGACCACAAAGACTTGCCATGGTAAGAAAGAAGGGGAGTTTTTTGAAAATTTGAAAATTCATTTTTTTCATAAAAATTCCGAAAATAAAAAAAAAATAAAAATTCCCTGAAAAAGGATAAAATTAATCTTTTGGGCTATTTTTTTCTAAAAAGTGAAAGCATTTCAATTTAGAATTATGCTCAAGATTGATCAAGTCCTTAAAGACAAATGCCCCTTAATTGCGCACTTTCTATATGTTTATGGTTTCCCTTTGACTTAGTTAGCAATGGCATGCTCTTTATTTGATAATGTTAAATATTTGCTCTCACATGCCATTTATTTAATGCTTTCCTTGGCTGCTAATTATTATTTTAATGAACGAGTATTTGCATAATCATTTCACTTGTTAGTGGACAAATGTAAAATTTATCATGATAAGTTATCATTAGGCAAGTCGCGTTGGTTGTTTTAAGCTATCATGATAAGCTATCACCTCACATATTATTTTAACGCTTGTTGGTTGTCAAGTTTGACTTTTCTTCTAGGCAAGTCGCGGCTTCTATAGAAGAGGAGTGAGATCCAGGGAGAGGTGATGGACGTTTTTACAGACCCTGCGGAAGCGGTGGAAGCGACCCCCGCCACGGCACACGTCATCCCTCCCGTTCCTCTACGGATCGACGCAGGAGCACCTGGTCACAACGTTCCCAATGCCAACGTGGGGGGGTGGACCACGAGAAAATATTGGCTGGGTCTTACACTCCACGTAGGCGTAGGGTAACACCATTCAGCGATCGACACGTGGCTCCACGTAGGCGACGGCGTCAGAGGTTTAAAATTTGCGCGCGCCGCTCCCGGGGCCCACCACTCGACGCTCTCTCTCCTCTGCGACCTCTGCGACCTGTCGATTCATCCTCTCTCTCCTCTCTCTCTCTCTTTCCCCGTTCTCCGTTCCGTTACGGGAGAACAAAAATCACAAAGGTCTTCTCTCCGTATGCTCTTCCCCCTCCTCTGCTCTCTGTCCTCCGCTTGTGCCCGCGACGCCGACGCCGACGCCTCTACTCTCTGTCCTCCGCTGGTTGCCCGCGAGGCCGACGCCGACGCCGACGCCCTTTCCACCTCCGCCGACGCCTCCGCTCTCTCGTCCTCCGCTGGTTGCCCGCGACGCCGACGCCGACGCCCCGTTCTCGTCCTCCGCTGGTTGCCCGCGACACCGACGCCGACGCCCTTTCCACCTCCGCCGACGCCTCCGCTCTCCTCCGCTGGTTGCCGGCCGACGCCGACACCTCTCGCTCTCTCTCCTCTGCTGGTTGCCCGCGACGCCGACGCCGACGCCTCTGCTCTCTCTCCTCCGCTGGTTGCCCGCGACGCCGATGCCGACGCCCCTCCACCGGTTGCCTCCGTCGCCCCCGACTCCGACGCCCCTTCGCCTCCCTCTCGCGACCTCTCGCCCGCTCTCTCCCTCTTTCCTCTGCGAAGCGCCCTTGCTGGCAACCCCGGCGCCGACGAACCCCTGCTCACATTTTGGCCTCCCTCTCCGCGAACGAAGGTTGCTCTGCTCGCTCTCTCCCTCTCTCTTTCCTCCGCGAAGCGCCCCCTGCTCCTGAACGCGGACGCCGCCGACGCCGTCGCCTTCCCAAGCCCCACCGATAGGCACGCGACTCCCGTACGTCCAAATGAACAGCCTTATTTTTCTGTCGTCTTTGCTCGATGCGTGTGGGAGAGAGAAATGAACATGTGAAACTCTTCAGCTGACAAATTGTCTGAGATGATCAAATTCCCCTTTTTTGCCTTGCCCAGAATTTGTGTAGTTTGAGATGATCCTACCCAGGTGATCCTTGAGAGACAAATCTTTTGGGTTTTAATCCTTGAGAGAATGACTTGTAGATGGTTGGTCCGGACTAGTATTTAGTTCTTGCATATTTTGGTCACAGCTCGAATTATCGATCACTCTTTGTCATTCTTGGCTTCGTCGCTTCTTTTCTCATGATTATCTTCATGCTCTTGCATCCGAAAGCCAAAATAATATCTCGCCAATTGCCCGCATTGTGGTTCCCGGCTTTGCATGTTTGGTCCTTGATTGGAAGTGGAAGTGGAAGTACTATGGCTAGTATTTTAATTTTTGTTTTCTGTTTTCTTGGAAACATGTGAATGAAAATGAAAATTCTCTTACGGGATGAAAAATGGGAGTATATGCTTGTATTCCATCAAAGCTGTAAAATAGAACTTTTCTTTTTCCTTCCAAAGATCTGTGCTTTTGTTAGAATGAATAAATACTGGATACACCAAAATGTCATTTTCAGCTTTGAACTCTTTTTTCATTCATAACATACTTTCCATCGTCTTTGTTGTAAAATAATTTCCAATGTCTTTCCAAACGTGTTTTTGAAGCTGCCGCATTCTGAAATGTAAATGAAAACAGCATATACAAATTTTCTGGAACCAATTATATCTGGCCCTGGAGAATTTTGTGCAACTAGTTGACACATTAATCGAAAGTTCATCCCTAGCGTGTCATTGATTGAGTATTGTAAGTGTGCATTGTCCATGATGCGATATTAACATTCTCTTATTGGATTCCTTTGATATAGTTCGTCGAAGAAGAAAAGGACCAGGATATATGTTATGATGATGAAGGAGATAGTGCTGGAATGGATGAAACAATCATGAGTGATGTTGACTCTTTGCATCTGCTGGATCATGTACTAGTATCAAAGCATTCGCTGTGATAGGCCTGAAAATCAACATTGCTGAAACTTTGTGAAACCTATAACATCAGGGCATGAGATTTCCTCTTTTTACTGGAAGCTATGTTGTTCGCTGTGCTTTATTTTCAAAAACGAGCAGATCTTTTAAGACTATTGGAGCACTTGAGTGACTTTTCACCGGATAAGATGAAGTCATGTTTTATATATTCGTTTATGAGAATTTCCTGGTTTGTTTCCTGGATGGTTAATTGGAGGATGCAGTATTAATTTTCTGGCAGTCAGCTGAGATCCACCTTAAAACTTATTTTAAAGTCTAATGTGCTGACTCACTCAGTATTATATCCTAATCCTACTATTTGTATGACCAGCCAGGGCACATTGTAGAAGGAAATGAGGAGGAAATCAAAGAAAATAGACAAAGATGTGATAGATAACTCAGCAAACCTTGTTGTGAGGCACACTTCAATGAGGTAAGTATATATGGTGAAATTTTTTAGCCATTAGGTCTGGCTTTCGCCCACTAGCTATGTAATCTTGGATAGTGCATGGCAGCACTTTTGATTATCAACATAAGCATGAAGGTTGAGTAATATGAATCACATTGAAGACATTCGGCTTGCGATATCTTGAAGTTCGATCTACCTTTGTTGTGTTCTATGATGCTCAGGCCCATTTTGATAGTTTTGGGCTTGGGTTCCTTGTTTGAGAACCTCTGACTATAATCAAGTGTTTAGTCTCTGTAGTTGTGACAAATTTCATAGACAACGATGATGAATAAGCTTTGAAAGATGCCAGCTATCTGTGAAATGAACTTATCTCTCTATGTTCTCCTTTAAAATCCCATTTAATGGCGTCTGATGGAATGGCTAATTCAAGTAAGTTTCTGGCTTGAGGTCTTTTGAATTTAGCTGCTCAGAATTTGGTCTTGTTTGAACTTACAAAAATGAGCTATTCGGAAATTTGCTTCTCGAAATTTTTGCTGATAAATACATGCGATTTTAACTTGAGTAATTGTGTTGCTGTCGACTATTTTTTTCAAGGGGATAATGGACTAGTATAGTGTTTACTAATTGTTGTGTTTGGTGCTTTTTCACATATGTTTATCAGTGAGTCATCTGTAGTTTATCGAAAATGAAAAGTGAGTTAAGTTTTTTAAAGAAGTTTTTCCATAGTCATCACTTATCGTTGTTTATTGCTCTTTCTTGTTAGCTTCAGTAATGAGAGTTTCTTTTCCACCTGGTGCAGGATGAAAGTGAAGAGAATGCGAATGATGCTGAGTTGGTAAAGCGCCTGAATATATTAATACTCACAATTGGTTACTTCACTCGAGAGGTTCACATATTGCATTTTTCTTACCTTTTTGTGATCATGTTATTTTTTTCTATTTGGGCAATAATCCAACGGTAGACCATCATTGTAAGTTTGCAATGATGGTCTACCGTCGTATTTGATCAACAACTTGAGTTTTGCAAGGTCCGCCGCTTGTTCGCCGAAATTACATTTTGTGTTATTGGTGGTGGTGGTTGGTGTTCTTATTTATTTACTTTTTTTAGGGTGGGGTGGGGGGGTCTGTGGTTTAATAGAGATTTGTACTGATTATTTCATTATTCTCCTGAAGCTATTTGATATGCGCACCGAGAAAATATTCGTAATGTTCTAGTGAAGATTTATGCATCTAAAGGGATGCTTGGGGAAGTTATTATTAATGAAAGAGATAAAAATGCTACAAGAAAAGATATTGAGAGGCATTTGGAATGTAGAGACGGTTTAGAATAGGTTGGCATAATGAATCAATTTTATCTAACAACAAAAATGTCAATTTAGTGTATAAATAATCAGGTATTCTGATTTGTATTCTTCATCGTGGATGCTTTTACATGGGGTCTCTCTCAGCAATTGTAGAGCATCTCTTCCATCGGATTGATTCTTAAGCTGAAAGGATTTGAAATACATTAACTGCAAATCTCTGGATTCTGTTTCGAGGTAGATGTTAGTATATCGTCAAGCTAAAATGTTAAACTAAACTCTCCCTTGGGATATTAGATTGACGTTTTAAGTATGGAGGTTTCTATGCTTTTCTTTTGGTACTTTTATTCTTCAATCATGAGATCATGCAATTTAAGCAGGTCCCCATGCCAGGACCGTACTCCTTTTTTTTTTTTTAATATAAATATGAGGGGGGCCTATTTCTTTCATTTGCACCTGAGTCAATTTTTTAACATGTAAGCATATTAGTCTCTGTCCTATGAATGTACTGAATGGTGCTATCAATTTGCAGGTGGATGACATTGATGCTAATTGACTTCTACATCAACTTCTACTTCTACATTAGTAGTAGGATTATGTCATTTTTCTCATGATTATATGACTAAACAAGGAAAATGTCATGGATCTCTTGTTCATTAGGCTGGTGCTGGACAAGGCCAACAAGACTCTTTCGATCATTGACAGCGGCGTTGGCATGACTAAAGCAGGTAATGTAATTGGCTGACAGAGATTGATCAATTTTCTTGCTCATGTCTTTTGGCTATGGCTATGTTCCTACGCGATAACGGTAACTGTTACGCTGAGTTCATTTAAGTTGTGAGACTGTTGGTAGATATTAACGTCTAAGATGAATTGGACAGATCTTGTGAACAACCTGGGTACGATTGTGAGGTCGGGGATGAAAGAATTCATGGAAGCATTGCAGGCGGGAGCTGATGTGAGCATGATCGGTCAATTTCGTGTCGGTTTCTACTCGCTTATTTGGTGGTGAGAAAGTCATTGTGACTCCTAAGCACAATGATGATGAGCAGTACATCCGGGAGTCCAGGCCGGTGGTTCCTTCACCGTTACGAGAGATGTGAGTGGGGAGCAACTCGGCGGAGGACCAAGATCACCCTCTTCCTTAAGGAGGACCAGGTGAGTGCATTTATGGTTGCTTTTATGAATTGGTGGAGAAGATTTGCATTGGTTTTGGATGATACATGATGCTAACAGCGTCACGTCTCTGTTTTCCTCGCCTGGAGTACCGGAAGAAAGAAGGATTAAGGACCTTGTGAAGAAGCACTCCGAGTTCATTAGCTACCCCATCTATCTATGGACCGAGAAGACAACCGAGAAAGAGATCGGTGATGATGAGGACGATGAGCCCAAGAAGGAAGAGGAAGGAGATGTTGAGGACGTCAATGAGGAGAAGGAAGAAAAGAAGTCCAAGAAGAAGAAGAAGAAGATTAAGGAGGTTTCTCATGAGTGGCAGCTCATCAACAAACTGAAAGCCATCTGGCTGTGAAAGCCAGAGGAGATCACCAAGGAGGAGTATGCTTCCTTCTCCAAGAGCTTGACCAATGAATAGGAAGACCATCTTGCCGTGAGGCACTTCTGTGTTGAGGGGCAGCTTGAATTCAAGGCTATTTTGTTCGTCCCAAAACGTGCTCCGTTCGACCTCTTCGATACTCGCAAGAAGATGAACAACATCAAGCTCTATGTTAGAGGGTTTTCATTATGGACAACTGCGAGGAGCTCATTCCAGAGTATCTTAGATTCGTGAAAGGAGTTGTTGATTCTGATGACTTGCCCCTCAACATTTCTCGTGAGATGCTGCAACAGAACAAGATTCTGAAGGTCATCAGGAAAAATCTTGTCAAGAAGTGCATTGAGATGTTCAATGAGATTGCAGAGAACAAGGAGGACTACAACAAGTTCTATGAGGCCTTCTCGAAGAACTTGAAATTGGGTATCCATGAAGACAGCCAGAATAGAGGTAAAGTTGCAGACCTCCTCCGGTACCACTCGACAAAGAGTGGGGACGAAATGACAAGTCTGAAGGATTATGTCACGAGGATGAAGGAGGGTCAGAAGGATATCTACTATATCAATGGTGAAAGGAAGAAGGCTGTAGAGAACTCTCCGTTCTTGGAGCGGCTCAAGAAAAAGGCTATGAGGTGCTTTTCATGGTGGACGCAATTGATGAGTATCTTTGTAGGACAATTGAAGGAGTACGATGGAAAGAAGTTGGTCTCGCAACCAAAGGGGGCTGAAACTTGATGATGAAAGCGAGGAAGAGAAGAAGAAAAAGGAGGAGAAAAAGAAGTCCTTTGAGAACTTGTGCAAGACAATGAAGGACATTTTGGGAGACAAAATTGAAAAAGTCGTGGTATCGGACGAGAATTGTGGACTCTCCCCTTTGTTTGGTGACGGGAGAATATGGATGGTCTGCAAATATGGAAAGGATTATGAAGGCTCGAGGCTCGAGGGACAAAAAGATGAGCTCTTACATGTCAAGCAAGAAGACAATGGAGATCAACCCCGATAATGTCATCATGGAGCAACTGAGGCTGATAAGAACGACAAGTCCATGAAGGACTTGGTGATGTTGCTGTTTGAGACTGCTCTTTTAACATTCGGGTTTAGTCTTGATGACCCCAACACTTTCGCAGCGAGGATTCACAAGATGCTGAAGCTGGGTCTGAGCATTGATGAGGATGAGACTACTGGTGATGATGGTGCTGAGGAGAGCAAAATGGAGGAAGTGGACTAAGCTTCTGCAACATCGAAGTGAACTCCATTTTGTACTAGTGCCATAGAAAGATGAGGGGTGTGTGATATGTTAATGGATATAGTGCTTATAAATTGTTACTTCTATTATTGTATCCATAAGGCTTATGATCCGAAAGGAGTCCGATATTTTGTGCTTGATAGCAGTGTAAATGATTTTGTTTGGCAAATCTTGTTATCGTGTCTGCAATAGAATTTCAGGGTAACAACTCCTTAAGGCGTCATTGTTGCGTGAATTGGACTTGGAAATGTAAGAAACTCTCAAAGTTCGGTGCATGCAGAGTCCCTAAGGGCATGAGCCTGTTCGAACAGTGAGTGCGGAATGATGGACTCAAACATGGTAGAAGAAATACATAGCACTCTTTTGAGGCGACAGCTTCTTGATCAATTATTTACCTACTCGTTCCTTGCATGTGCATGGCATTACCCACGAAAGGGTCCCCCTACTCAATAGTAGGAAGTCACGGTTGTACTACTCTGCACCAAAGTTTGCGCAAGGAATGAAAGAAAAGTTTACATAGTCCTGTCCGTGGGCTTTAACCATGTTTGGATTGGCTCATAGAAATGTGATTGGCAATCTCTACTGATTTTGTATATTCAGGACTGCCATCCCTGAGCAAGCAAAATATAAGTATATTACATCTGATCTCTCCGGAAGAAACTCCTGAGAGTCACTGGTGCATGCATGTAATCCCACCCAGTTGAAAACTTGTAAACAGCACAAGCACTATACTATATGAGGGTTCCTTTAGGCTATTTATGTTGCGATCGTGCATTATCTGTGCTTTCACAGGGGCCTCCGGATTCATTCATCCCAAGATGTTGAAAAGAGTTTGATGACCCCCGTACAAGAAAATGACATATATTAATATTTATCTAAATAATATGCTTACATAAATGTCTCAAATAATCCCATATCAATAAAAAGTAAATTGTACCTGACTTAGAATGGTTTCATGAGATCTATTATTGTACTCCAACATCTATCCAAAAATAAACTACTAATAGTAAATATTACAATTGTAACAAAAAGTTGAAATGATACTAACAAATAAAATGATTCATAATAAATACCTGAATAGTGAATGGAGAAAATCCACTCAAATTGCTTGGCGGCATGATATATGATGATTGCATCTACATTAAAAAAAATGACCCCATTACCATAATGCAATTAAATTATCATAATGATTGTAACTTTTGAGAAAGCGTTTTCTACCATTATAAAGAGGCATAGTAACTTGAAAAATATACAAACTGATTGATCACCAATTAAAGTCTTTATACATTACATAAATGTCTCACTCATGTAAAACTTCTCAAAGAGGGTATACAAAGCATTAACTCCTCTAATCCACATGTGCGAGAGAGGATGCATGTGTTGCTTGCACACCTTGAAGAAACGCGATTTGTCTCTCATGATCACTTTTCGACCATTAAGGAATGGAGCATGCTAAATCCCCCCTCTTTCACAACAATCCTTGCCGAGCTAGGCATAGATAATACAATTAATCCACCCCAAACATCATTTTGTCATAGTCATAAAAATCTAGTGATCTCTCCTCGTAAAGATTGTGTTTAGATCCGTGTTTTCGTGGATGGCTTTACTCGGAGTTGCAGAGGAAGTGTATTATGCCTTAGTCTCTAATTTTATGAGCAAGAGGTGTAGGATTTTCAAAGATCGTGAGGTAATTAACCCAGTGCCTGCCCACAAGCAAAAATTTCCAGTAGCATCTAATGCCATGGATCCAGTATGATGATCAATCTTAGGTGCTAAAGTCCTTCTTAAGACAGCCAACATTCCTTGCGGTCAAGCTCAAAGCGATACTCTAGTTCCACTGACTTAACTCAACCAAAAAGAATGCCAGACTTGGGTGTTGCTAATAGCTAACTGTGGTGTGTCTCTGGCACGTTTTCTGTACTTAATGTGGCATGAGAAGTCAGAAAAGGATAAGAAGTCCTTGGGCTTGGTTTAAAAGATGCAGATGGTCAAATTGCGAGGAGAAATATCCAGATAACCTCCTTTAATTAGACAACCCCTAAAGGCTTTAAGGATGAGGGAAAAGTAGATTGGGAGGAGCCATCAACCAAGCTTCCAACTTTGGCTAATTGTGACAGAAGGAAATGACACTCTAACGCTTAAGATATTTACGAACCAGTCTAGCTAAGCTCTCTATAAGCAGGTATAAACCTAAACTATACTAGTGTGAGCTTCTATCAGAAGAAAGGTCATGTAAAAAAATATCGCAGAACGAAAACAACCCAAAGAAGAAGAACAAACCTCCTCATGGTGTCGCAGCTCTGTCATCATTAGATTTGCCAACCGTAGTAAAGTTTGCTTTATTCAATTCTTCCTCACCCTCCTGAGACCACGTCTACATATCGCAAAGAAAATGCTCTCAAGAACATGTAGAGGTAAACCCGAGGACACCTCTTACTTATTGATAACAAACAATTATAATATATGGCACACGCAGGGCACAACACACCACAAAACAAAAAGAGAAGCAAGCAACATATTGGTAGGGTCAAACATACATTTTTAAATCAGTAAGCTGTTTCCTAGTTATTAAAATAGATGCAACTATGATCAACCTCTGATCGAACCATAGATAATAACAATTGTCGCCTCTACAAAGTAATTTCTTCCGGAACCGACAATATGAAAATGCTTGCCCGGTTGTTGAAGATGCTCTACAGAGCGACAGTCACAAGATCAAAGTACCCGAAAAACAGAAAGTAGAAATTTAGCACCAAAAAGAAGAGTGACTAATGGTACTGACCCGACGCCGACGCCGACTTCAATTTTTTGGTGTCATGATTCTGTATGCCATCCCCATCCAAGAGTCAGTACTAGTATACGCCTTCGTATGAGAGTGCTTCTTGTTAATGTCAATGATCAACTGGCTATGCAAAAACAAATGATTCAACTAGATTCAAGAGGGGAAATGGGAGAAAACATGAAATGAGAACTAAGAAGAGGAAGAACTCAGATAGAGAGAGAGTGACCTTCGTTCAGGAGCAGGGGGCGCTTCGCGAGGAGGCGACGGCGTCGGCGGCGTCCGCGTTCAGGAGCGTGGGGCGCTTCGCGGAGGAAAGAGAGAGAGAGCGACCTTCGTTCGCGGAGAGGGAGGCCAAAACGCGAGCGGGGTTCGTCGGCGTCGGGGTTCGCCGGCAAAGGCGCTCCGCGAGGAAAGAGGGAGAGAGCGGAGAGCGAGAGGTCGTGAGAGGGAGGCGAAAGGGCGTCGGCGACGGCGTCGGGGGCGGAGGCGGAGGGGCGTTGGCGTCTGACTAGGGTTCAGGGGTGGGGGTGGAGGCGGAGGCGGAGGCTGCGTCGACATCTGACTAGGGTTCAGGGGCGGAGGCTGCGTCGGCGTCGGCGTCGGCGTCGGAGTCGGGGGCGACGGAGGCAACCGGCGGAGGGGCGTCGGCGTCGTGCGGAGGAGCGTCGGCGAGAACGAGGAGAGAGAGCGGGGAGAGAGAGAGGAGTCGTGTGCTGGGCGAGAGAGAGTGTCGGCGAGAACGAAGGTTCGTTTTTGTTCTCCCCCCGCAACGGAACGGAACGGAGAACGGGGAGAGAGAGAGGAGTCGACAGGTCGCAGGCATCGCAGAGGAGAGAGAGTGTCAGTGGTGGGCCCGGGAGCGGCGCGCGCAGATTTTGAATCTCTCTGACGCCATTTACACGTGGAGCCACGTGTCGGATTCTGAATGGTGTTACCCTACGCCTACGTGGAGGGTTAAACCCACGCAATATTTTCTCGTGGACCACTAGTCTTTGTGCTTGCTTCGAAGATACATCGAATTGTAAGTCTTTTTCTCCAAACAAAAATTCCGCAGAATTCGATCTTGCTTTTGTCAATCGTGCGTTGAGGTATGCCATGCCGATGACGTTCTTTGTTAGAGATATATATAATAAATTCTTCATAACTCTTAACATATTGATCATCTTTCATTTTTGTTTCCAACGAAGGCTTGATCACCTCCGTCTGCCCGTGCATCACGTTCGGCCAGAACGCTGAGATCATAGACAGAGGAAACATCTGTAAGCGAAAAACCTCAACGAATCCTCGTCTTAGCGAACAACTATGATTAAGGTTCGATTTCCTCCTACTAACAAATTGACCCTGGCTAATGAACTGGCAGCTTGTATGCGTGCCGGGGCTTTGTGCTGCCTGGTATGCCATATATTTATTTGTTCATTCTGCTACACATGCACTTACCGGACCAAGCTCCGCGGCCTCTACTCGATCCGTGGCGACCAGTGCGGAGATTGTTTCGTGCACCTTTTGTGCCAGCCATGCGCGCTTTGCCAAGAGTATCGGGAGCTCAAGAACCGCGGGTTCGATCCCTCTGTTGGTAAGTTCATTACCCTATATGTTCTTCGTCCAAGTAATTCTTCGTTCCTGACTTCCTGTCAATACTCAAAAAGAACAAAAAAGAACATCGGAACTAGATTGAAACTCATCTGAGTGACTATAAGCCACCAAAGAACTCGCATAAGAAACACAATAACCCTAATAGGATGTGTTCCGTTTGGTTTTGCATGTTTCTATGCTAACGAAGGATATGTGTTCCGTTTGGTTTTGCATGTTTCTATGCTAACGAAGGATATGACTGCTTGTCTCTCCGTTTGATTGGTATTGCTTGGAAGTAATATGGGATTTATAATTCACAATATGGAGAGTTCTTTTGTGTTTCTTGTTGTGAAGACAAATAATCTAACTTGCCTTAGTGGTTAGAGTATTGCTTTCATATGGCGAGGACTAAAGGGTTCAAATCCAATAGTAGTTTAAACTTATTAAACTCCATCACTAAATTCGATCGTGCTATTTTTAATTCTAAAAAGAAAGAAAAAAACTCTATAGTTTTTATCATGATAAGCTATCATTATCGATAAGTTATCGGAATAATGAGTCTTAGTAATTATAGTAATAAAATAAGGCGGCGCACTTGTTTATGGACAATTAGAATATTGTCTCTTGAATTGCCAAATATTCCATTATTCCTATCAAATCTATTCTTAAACTTACAAATCAACAGACAAAAGAAAAAGTAAATAGACCTAGTCTAATGAATCATGACTCTATCCAGTATATTGAACATCAATCCCATTTGTATTCTAGACATCCGTATAAGAAGATCGTTGAAATGAAAAATTCCTAAAATTTAAGGGGTGTGGAGGATAAAGTAGCTGTTGAAGTTATCATTTTTTTTTTTATAAGTGCACTGGAAATTCTAAAACTTATCACGAAATATAATTTAGTCCTAAAATTTTCAAAAAGTGTGATCAAATTCTAAAACTTATCGTGAAAGTGTTGAATTCTAAAATTTTCAAAAAAGTACAACCATGTCCTAATATTTGTCATGAAAATGCAATCGAATTCTAAAATTTTTAAAAAATGTAATCAATGAAATGACATGATTGGACCAATTTGATAAATTTTAAGACTTAATTGCTCTAATCAAAATGCTTAGGACTTAAGTGCACTTTTGTGATAATTTTCAAGACTTAATTTCACTTTTTAAAAGTTTTAAGACTCAATTATGCTTTTTTAACAAGTTTTAAGATTTTCAATACACTTATCTTCTTTCTTTTTTTTATTTTTTAATCTAGCATCTATCCATTTGATGTTAAAAAGATCCATTGGAGGAAGGTCGGCTTTCTTTAAAAAAAGAAAGAAAATGTCCCATGTATAAAATCTCTTGTGACAAGGTTATTTAGGGTTGCCGAAGCCCTATGTTTTAGGAAGATCCGGGCAAGTCCAATTTCACTTTTGATACCAATAGATTCTACTCAGTTGCCATTTGAGGCCTAAGTAAAGACAGATGCTTCGAGATTCTAACATGCATTTTGGGAGCTCAAATTACATGAAATACCATATTATTGACAAGTGTTGAATACGAGACAATCAGGACCAGTCGGATGTTTATTTTATGAATTTCATAGACAAATCTTAATAGACCTAGCCTTATTCGAAGATACTTATGTACGTATATGATATTGTTGACACCTAAATTTTGGCGATTTAGTTTATTTATTTATTGCATAGAAAATTAGGGATTAATTTTATTAATTGTATAGCATATAGATTTAGATTGCATTTATTTTGTTATTTGCATTATTTGCATTTTATTGGACTGGTGGCGGATGGATTCAAATTAGATTAGATGGCCCGGGAAGCGAGCAAGTTGTTGGCCCATGTTTTTTTTTAATGATTGAAAGATTATCTCGTGAAAAATTAGAAATTCGAATTTTTTTGTTCGAGATATGATGAATTGTTTTCAAATAGGGCAAGTGATATTGCGTTCGACAAAACGAATATTGCGGATATCGATTCGGAAATTTTTTTTTTTTTTTAAAAACTAATTGATAGCCTATAAATAGGTGAGGAACGCGTAGGGTTTGGAGGACTCGCACAAAAGAATACACGGCCATTGATAGAGACACGAGAGAGAATAGGGAGGAATCGCAAAGGGGCGTCAATCGAGACAAACCTGCGGCATGGCGAGAAGGATGGTGCCAGGAGGAACGTGAAGAAGCACGCCCACATCTCCCAAATCATACGATTTCTCAGCCTAACAAAGAACCCAGCAATCCGACGCATTCCAGTCCAGCACCAGTGTCATCTCCAATCCGTTGCAACTGCGGTTTAGCCACCGATTATTGTGCATGATTTCCTCCATCACCGAGAAACCGACTTATCCAAGTTGAGGGTTGAAGGCCACGAGTCCAAGAGTCAAAGGAGACCCACCACGTGATCTAAGATAGAGAATTGCAGAGAAAAAGACAAAAAGGAGGCTACGGACTCAACACAAAAAGTCAAGAGAAAGAAAGGCTACCAAGTCTTTCTTCGTGCCGAACCCACATCAAGTCCAGGAAAGTCTCATCGGCAATCCGCGAGCTCATCACCACTGCTACAACTTGGCGAGCTTCCCCTGTTCTTGTGCCCTACCGGTGATCCAATGACGACGAGCCTCATCGTCGCAAAAGTTGCTCCCCCACGTCAATCTTATGACACAACTCAAGAATAATTCGCATGAGTCCACTTAGCTCTTTGCAGGTTTCTTTTGGTGGCAAACTTATTTGTCCTTTTGTTGCTGCACCCAGTTCAATACGGGAAGTGTTGAACATCTCCAACTTTTGGCCGTAGCCAAAGAATTTGCCGAGTACCACCCACGGGCACCTCGTTGACCCACCACCACCGCAACTCATTCTCGAGCCACGTCGGGCTTCCATAGCGATTCACAATAGTGGTTTACTAAGCTCGATTAGGAAATCGAAATTCAATTTAGGTAGATTTTCTTTATTATTATTTATTCAGTTATTGTTTTTTTTTTTTTTCCGTTATAGCTTGTTTTTTAGTAAATTTATTCATTGATAAATTATTGATATTCCGACATGAAAGTGCCCCTCAAATTAGGGATTGTCAATTCAATTTTCGTGTCCGAAATCCGACTCGCAATCCCTTGCAAAAATCGATAATCCGATCTCATGCCCGAGATTCGATTCGCGATTTAATTTTAAAATCGGACAACCCAATCTCATGCGCGAGATATGGTTTGCCAATTTTCGGATATCAATTTTATCTTGTTTGATTTAATGTCGTGGTGTTTGAGTCAATTTTATTTTCGTAAAAGGAAAAAATCCAAAAAAAGTTTGAATTAGGATTAGGTTTGTTTTTTTTTATCTTGCATGATTAGAATAGGGATTTTATTTTGAATCATGAAAAAGAAAAAGAAAAAGTGCATTCATTTAGGATGTTAGTTTTTTTATTATTATCTGAATTGCATGTTTAATTTTAATTTCGAATTTCATAAAAAAAAAAAATTAGAATTAGGGCATTCTTTGCACGTCATTGCATATTAGATAAAATTGCATGTTTGATTTTAGGTCTAGATAGATCTTTAGATGAATTGCATGATAGGTTATTTTTTTTAAAATGCATGTTTAGAAAGCATTTAGAATAGATAGTATTTCACTTTCGTTTGATTTTTATTTTTGGTAATTTTAATTACGAATTTTCGTTAAATAAAAAATAAAAAATCATGTGCACATCATATAGAATTAGGTTCATGAAATGCACGTCATTTAGTTTTTATTAGATTCATTTAATTAGAAATTGCACGTCATTAGAATTAGATCATTTTGATTAATTTAGATTGCATATTTAATTATTGCATGTTCATTAAGAAATCATTAGTTTTCTTTTACTCATTCATATAGTTTAAGACATTTTGCCATGCCATATTATTTCATTTTATATTAGAAGCATTGCATTGCATATTGACTATATTCTCGCTAAAAAGTGAAAGCAAAAATTGAGTGATTACTTGTTAATTAAAAATCATATCTAGAATTGCTGATGTGAATTCTGATTTAACAGCGCAGATGCTTTCGTTGCTTTGAGGTAAGTCCTGCAATTTATTTATTACTTTACTTGGGTGTTAAATTGATGGTTCGCGCACCCGCATGAACACCTCACATGTTAGGAAGATAAATTGAAATCAATTTAAGCTGCCTACAAAACATTTTTTCAAAATAAAAAGAGAAAGGTACCGAAAGGGCACTAAGATAGTCTAATGTAACCAAGTCCCCGTACCCAAAGTCTTTGGTTCGTAGAAGTGAAATAATTCTCTCATTACTTTACTTAGGTGTCTAATCGACTTACCACAAATTGATTAGTGACGACTTCTTTTTGCATACTAGATATTTGAATTTAAATCGCGAGTTGGTATGGGCTTGGGAGAGCCCGAGCTAAGTCTAGGCTTAGCAATCCATTAGCCTAATTTTAGGTAGTGCACCCGAAAATTTGGTGGCGACAGATATGAATGTGATCGGTTAGATGTTTCTTACGCAACAGTATTGTGATGCGTAGGATGGGTTGCTAACCAGGAGCGAAGGATGGACCCTCCGTCAGTTCCCGGCGGCATGATTCGTTGACGGATCTCTCAGGCCAACCTTCCCCTTCAAAAGCGTAGGAAAACCTAGCTGACCCAGTCAAGCGATTAAGAGTACTTTGTGTGGCTTTTATTTTAGTTTCGAGGCTTTGTTTTTATTTCCAGAACTAGAAGTCAGACATTCGTACTCTATTGTAATATAAGTAAGCTACGCTATCTCAAGTTATATCACAACCACCTTGAAATTGAAGGGAATAATCCTTACAGTGGATTACAAGGTAGATTCAAGAAGACTAACTTATTCAGGTCGCGGTTCACGGATCATGATGATAATTGCATGGTCGGTTTGGCTTCTCATATTATACAAACCATAAAGGTCATAGACTGATGACCAAAAAAGAGCTGTTATTCTCTAGCTTTTGCGTTGACCAATAATCCCGTGAGACAACCAAGAAAAGCAAACCATTGAACGTGACAGAAAAAGGTGTGTGTATATATATATATATATCTAAAGCTATTGTATTCTTTAGGCATTATCTAAGGCTGCGTTTGGCGGTTGGGATAAAATTCGAGATAGAATAATGATTTATCCTATCCTACGTTTAGTGCTCACTCAGGACAAGATAAAATCAGATATAAGGGAGATATAGACAGGATAAAATTATCTCATGGGGGACGTGGGATAAAGGTGGATGGAATTTCTAATGTCCATACTAAAAAAGTTATTTCTCTTGAATAACAAACTTATTAAATTAATAAAATTGAAATAATATTTCAATATAAATAATATTTGAATTATAATTTAAGAAATTAAAAAAAAAAAAATCATTTTTAATTAATCCTATTTTAATTTATATATTCAACTTTAATTCTATCTTATAATAAACATTCAATCTATAAATTAAATATTTATATTTATTATATATTTTAGGTATTTTTGTATTTAAGGTATGTTAGTACAGTTTACTATTTGATAAAATTTTATTAAAGAATGATGAAATGGGAAAAAAGAAATAATAAAGAAAATATAAAAAGATGAAAAATAAATTAAGGAATAATGTTACGAGAGATTTTCATCATCTCTATTTATGAACATTTAGGTTTATTTATAATGATATGACGTTTATATTAATATATATATATATATATATATATATATATATATATATATATATAGACACACACACACACACATAATATGATGTGAATATATCTTATTTTAATATTGCGATTCACCAAATAATTGACAGGATATAAAAAAATCTCAGGATTTCATATCCTATCCTATCTAGTTCTATCCAAATTTAAAAACCGGATGACCAAACATAGCCTAAGGGTGTCACTCCTGCTATGGAACGTACGACTTGAGTCGTAATTAATTTCTCTATTTGGAAATGTACAAGCCCATCATCAGAGCCCATTGACATGCCAAAAGTTGAAGCAGTTGGCCAAATAGGAAAATGAGAATGAAAAAACATACTCATTGGCCATTGAGTATGTGAGGTTGCGAAGGCCTTCACCAATAGCCAATGAGGGCTTGTTGGCCCTTGTCTGGTGGCTGGTGACCCTCGCCGGCCAAAATGAAAAGAGAAAAGGAAAGAAAAAAAAAATTTGACTATGTTAGTGCCTACCATATAGAACTATTGGAGTCTATATCATCATTTTCTAGCCAAAATTGGCCTAATTGACTAAATTGGCAAAATGTAAAAATGTTTAAAACTAAATTGCTCAAATTGAAATGTTTAGAACTAAGTTGGTATTTTTTGGTACTTTCCCTCTAATTTATCCATTCGGAAATGTAAAAGCCTATCATGAAAGACCATCCACGTGCCAGAAACCAAATGAATCGGCAGAAAAGGAAAATGAGAGGAAAAACATACTCCTTCGAAGCGTCCGGATATGTATGACAAATAAGGCGGCAGTTTCCATTTGGAGATATATGCCGGCAATGCTTGCCTCCTGTTGACGAAGCTCCATCTTTTTTTGTTATTGGCCTTTTGGTGAGGGAAACTTTAGCTCCAACATGAGTCCCCCAAACGCCAATGATGGCACGAGATCGCCTCTGGCACTGGTCGTCGTCCCGCCTCACGTGGCATACACTCAGCCGGTGTACATTGGCCTGTCATTTGTAGAAGCGCCGGTGCATCATGTTCGCAGCAATACGGCGTATGGACCGATGGTCTTTTCGATTGTTGTGATGGTATGACGAATTGTAAGTCTTTTTCATATAAATTTACAAGACTCGATCTTGCCGCTGTTGACATTGTGACGATGTTTTATTAAGTTCATGTTCATCTTCAACTTAAATCTTTCTAAACATCAGTTGGATGAACATATACTTAGCAGTTTAACTGTTTAATTGATCATCTTCCTACTTTTTTACGGATAGGCTTGATCACTTGTTTTTGCCCGTGCATCATGTTTGGCCGGAACGCTGCAATCATAGATAGAGGAGGCACTTGTAAGTGAAAAACCTTGACAAAACGTTTGTCTTTACTAAACTATGTGATTGAGGGCTTAATTTCTCGTGCTAATTTTAAATTTGGCTAGCAAATCTTGCAGCTTGTGTCTATGCCGGGCTTAAGTGCTGCCTGTTATGCCACTGTTTCGGCTGCTCACACTGGTATACTTGCATTTACCAAACCAAGTTCCAAGGCCGCCACTCGATCCCCGGCAGCAAGTGCGGAGACTGTTGTTTGCACTGTTGGTGCGAATTATGCGCAATTGGCCAAGAGTGTCGGGAGCTCAAAATTAATGGGTTCGATCCCTCTATCGGTAAGTTATCACTGCAACAAAACTGCCTACAGCGGCAAAAACAATTTAAGGAGAAACACGGTTGTTCATGAAAACAGCATCATTTGCTTCGGAGAAAATGATTGATTTAAAAAATATTTTTGTAAAAATGATTGCTTATATTACTTATAAAAATGAATGAGTGAAAAATAATTTTATTAATTTAAAAAATATTTAGATATAAATAGTTATTGATGATGATAACATTTTTCATTGACTAATTATTTCAAGCGATATAGATAATCGTTTTTAAAAAAATATTTTCCAATCATTTATTTTTCGCGAAACAAGTGAAACCCTAATGATTGATTGCATGCAGTGAGTGTGAGTGATCAATTATGTGTTTACATATGTGATGCAACGCGTATGATGGGCCGCCAATGCTGAGCAAATGAGTTGGCCAGTCGGAGTGATGGTTCCTCAGGCATGGTGCATTGAGGTTTCTCTCGGCCAACCATTGCAACGGTTGATCCATTTTATTCTAAACTGTTATCTCGTCCTCTCATTTCAGAAAACTTGATTGATACTTCTTGTGATGTTTCTATTTTTTTATTCGCAATCGGTATCTTTGTACTCTTTCCAATGTGGTGTCGGGAAATTTGGACAATTATATGATACTTCGATACTTATGGTGATTTTCTCTCTTCTTAAATACAAATGAGACGGTGTCATTGTAAGTAAAAAGTTATTGCATGGACTACAAATCATGAATCAACCTCAATTAAATTTTTAGTTTTGAGGTTTATTGTGAGGCCCATATAACCAATGGTCCGGATGAATTTGATCTGCATGGGTATAGTCCATTCATTATTTTTGTTGTGGCATATGCATATGTTATGCATGTGGTGATCGGCTTTGGGGCACAAAATTCAAATGGAGAGATCCAGTATTTCAAAATTGTTCCCGTGCTCAACTTAGCCCGCTTACATTCAAGTTTTCTAATGTAATTTTGGGGCATTCATTATTGAATCGGTGAACTTCTTTTTATAAGATTAATGTTGAGAAGTGCAACAAAAATTCAATCTTAATCAAGAGAAATTTTTGAAGAGAGAATCTAAGTCAAACTCATCAATATATCTAGTTAAACACGTCTTCCACTTGAAAATATAGGTCAAGGAGTGCTAGGTCAACTTTCATACACATGACAGTTCTCTAGTGCTAGACTTCACCTAACACTCTTCGCATGTGTATTTCAATAGCTCATAGGCTAGATTGAAAGATAAAGAGAGTAGGCTAGATCATTGAGCTAGGTCTCAAATTTTGACAAATCTAGTCGAGCTCGCTAATTTGTTACAATGGGAGGCATCCAAAATGCCTTGTATTTTAGTTTTAGGGCTTTGTCTTTTTGAAGGTTTTTTTTTTTTTTTTTTTGGTTCCTAGTTATAGGACTTCATTAAAAAAGAGCCCCAAGCAACCAATTGAGAAAACTTTACAGTATCCAATGTAATGACTACCCTCATATTATGCATAATAGGTATCTTGAAAATAGTTATTCCTAATAAAGTGCACTCAACGAGTGCCCCCTCGCCATGTTGGCATCTCAGATCTTAACAAGCGTGATGTATTAATCCTTACACATATCTCGATTTCCTTCGTCAATATATGAAAATTAGATTAAACATCCTAGAATTCTTTAGTTTGATCGTGACTATCCTCCTAATAGAATACAGGCCTTGGTAATTTGCGGAACATCCCATAATTCTTTAAGATCGTAAAAAGGGAACAACACCATCAAAATTAAGAGGGTTATTCCCTTTAACTCTACCCTTTCAATCATTTTCTCATGCTTATAATTAAGCTCTTTCCCAAACTCACTTAAGTTAGAAAGCTGAGTTGGGCCTCTAAGCCTAGTTAGGCTTCACAAGATCACCCCCTTCATTCCCTAACCCACCCTCTGTATGGATTTCAGCCCAATGATGGCGATCTCCACCGGCAATCGAACCATGCTTTGTTGGCCCAAGATGTCTCTGGACAAAGACATACTTTGGAAATACCAAGAATTTCGTCTCATGCATCCTTCATCTCTATTCTCCGGCACACCAATTAGGCTACGTTTGGTCGTCCGAATTTCTAATCGGGATAGGACTAGATAGGATAGGATATGAAATCCTAAGATTTTTTATATCATGTTCATTATTTGGTGAATTACAGTATTAAAATCAGATATGTGCACATCATATCATGTACATTTTTTTTAATATAAACGGCATATCATTGTAAACGAACCTAAATGTTCATAAACGAAAATGGTGAAAATCTCTCGTAACACTATTCCTTAATTTATTTTTATTTTATTTTTCCTCTTTTTTATATTATTTTCTTTATTATTTCTTTTTTCCCATTTCATCATTCTTTAATAAAATTTTATCAAATAGTAAATTTGTACTAACATACCTAAAATACAAAAATACCTTAAATATATAATAAATATAAATATTTAATTTATATATTGAATGTTTATTATAAGATAGAATTAAAGTTGAATATATAAATTAAAATAAGATTAATTAAAAATAATTTTTTAT
The DNA here is from genome assembly GCA_014182715.1 of Eucalyptus cloeziana. Lineage (NCBI taxonomy): Eukaryota > Viridiplantae > Streptophyta > Magnoliopsida > Myrtales > Myrtaceae > Eucalyptus > Eucalyptus cloeziana. The sequence goes on along the minus strand of CM024644.1, from coordinate 26,109,036 downwards.
TTTTTTTATTTCTTAAATTAGAATTCAAATATTATTTATATTAAAATATAATTTCAAATTTGTTAATTTAATAAGTTTGTTATTCAAGAAAAATAACTTTCCTATTATGGACATTAGAAATCCTATCAATCTTTATCCCACCTTCCTCATGAGATAATTTTATCTTGTCTATATCCCTCTTATATTCGACTTTATCCTGTCTTGAGCGAGCACCAAACGTAAGATATGATAAATCATATCATATCCCGAATTTTATCCCAACTATCAAATGCAGTGATTACTACTCATTGTGATTTTAAGTTAACCTTTTTTCTTGCCTCAGATATGTTTTTGCAAGGATGCTTAGAAAAATGTGAACTAAATTATGAAAAAAAAAAAAATAGTAATGAGCAATTTAAAAAAAAATGGTAATTAAAAGAAGAAAAATCTGACAAATTCCAAAAATTAGTTGGGACGAGGAAAGCTAATGGGGGAGCAATTTCATGATTCAAACAAAACTTAGGAAGAAGAATTGATCGATGAAGTAAAGACTTGACCATGGCCACGATCCATGATCCATGCACTAGGTCATGGCCAAGACTCAATAGTGATCTTTCGTTAACCCACTTTATGCCTTTTTTTTTTACCTCGGGTCCCCTTAGCATGGACCACCTTCATATTTTAAAGAAGTTGGGCAAATAATGACAAGGAATGCATTAAGTTATCCTCATGAATCGACTGGTCCTACAATCAAATCCATCCATGCTCTCTCTTTTCTGGTTGGGCCCGGCGACACCGGCCAACCCTTCCCCCATTGTCGTTGGCCCTTCCCAACGATGGTGAAAATGGCAAGTTGCTGCATCGGTCAATTTTATTATTTCACGACATTTCATTTTCGATTTTGGTGAATTTTTGGGTGGGAGATTTCGTCACTGTTTTTGGCAGCTGACCTGACATTCTTTGGCCAGCCGAATATGGACAGTCACGGTCGGAAATGGAATAGAACTAAACCATGCTCTTGGGGGGGAAAAGGGCTGATGAAAATTACCTACTCAGTTCTCATTTATGAGTTGACTTAGACCATTCTATTATTCAGTAAACAAATGCGTTCTTTAGGTTACACTTTTTAGCAAACTGCGGGCCCGACCGCTTCTTAGTGCATGAAAGATGCTGACCAACTTGTCAATTCATTCAGGGGAAGACCACGACCTCGATTATTATATGTCTAGTTCGGATTGATTGAGGCATATTTAAACTGAGGTGGAAATAATCCACATCGACATTTGTATATATTGCTGCATCAGGGTGTTTGTGGCAATGCTTGACGAAGCTCCATAGTTTTTGCCTTTTCTCGTTATTTCACCGAGGCGAATTTTAGCTCCAAAATGGCTCCGTGAAACCCAGGAGGAGACTCAAGAGCGCCTCCACCTCTAGTCACCATGCTGGCTTCTGTGGCATTCCTTCCGGAAGTGAGCGCTACCCCGGTCTACGTGGGAACCCCCATGCTCAACGTTCCTGGCATCAACGTAGGAGTGTGGACAACCGGTCTTTTTGGTTGCTTCGATGATCTATCAAATTGTAGGTCTCTAAAAATGCACAGGATCGATCTTGCTTCTGTCAGCTATGTGGTGAGTTACATCATGCCGATGATGTTCTTTGTCGGAAATATATGTAATAGATTCTCCATATCTCTAACATATCGATCATCTTCCTCCTTTGTTTCCAGTGAAGGCTTGATTGCCTGTTTCTGCCCATGCATCACGTTTGGCCAGGACGCCAAGATCATAGATAGAGGAAGCACCTGTAAGCAAAAACCTCAACAAAGTCTCATCTTGGCGAAAAACTATGATTAAAGTTTGATTTCCTCCTACTAACAATTTGACTTTGGCTAATGAACTAGCAACTTGTCAAATATAGAAGCTGAATTTGTTGCTGCAACAGGTAGTGCTTGTCAAGCTATTTGGCTAAGGAGAATTCTTGAGGAGCTACAATTCAAGCAACCGAGAGCTACTAAAATTTTTTGTGACAACAACTCGGCAATCAAACTCTCCAAGAATCTTATGTTACATGGAAGAAGCAAGCACATTGATGTGAAGTTTTATTTCTTGAGAGATCTTAGCAATGATGGAACAATTGATCTAATCTACTGCAGGAGTGAAAATCAGGTTGTTGATATATTCACCAAGACCCTCAAGATGGAGTCATTTGTGAAGCTTAGAAGGTTACTAGGTGTTTGCACATTGAAAACAGTCAAGGCTTTAAACTGAATGTTAGTAAACATTAGTTTAAAGGAGGGATTGTTGAAATAATAGTTGTTTCTTTCTGCACGTTTTGTTGATTTGGTTTTTCAGTTATTCTAGTCTTTAAGAGTTAGTGGAGTCATGTTTAGTTAATTTGTGTGTTAGTTGTCCTAACTTTTAGGAATTAGTGGAGTAAGTTCTTTATGCAGAACATGAGTAGTTATGAATCCTAGTTTAGTGGTGTTTTTATGTTTTGTATTTATCTTTGTAAAAGACTTTGAGATTCTGAAAAAAGATGAAGTTTCAACCTCATCTCTCCTCCCCTTTAGCAATTTTACAAGCTGTTTATCCCCATGTCGCGGTTCTTCCTGAAGTTTTACGATACCAAGGGTTCCTTCTTTGGATGGAATGGATCCACCTTTTGAGCTGATATCGTCTGCTCACTGCTGTTCGTTACCGCCGCCGGCCTCATCTTCAAGGAGCACCAGACGTGCTATTTTTCGCATTGCTTTGCAACGGAGAGGCATGGAGCCGGGGGTTCCCAACCAAGTCAAATCCAGTGGAACATTCTGTTGGACGCAAATTGCGCAATCCCAAGATCTCCATAACCAAAACAAGAACATGCATAATTGAGCAGAAGAATTAACGCACCTGTTTTGGAATCCATCAATCTTGAAGCGGAAGCGGAAACACAATGTTCCACGCGCAAGTCATTCTCCTCTATTGCCCTCCGTATCACCGGCTCAATGAGGCGGCCTCCTCACGTTTAGCGTTAGGTAAACGCCTATTTTCCAATATACAATCAGCAAATGTCCTCCGAGAAAATCTAATATAATATGGCAAAAACAATTCTTACAGACCTTAGTATAAAAGATATAAGATGCATCAAGGTCATTACTTGTAAACAAAATATCATGTACATAGAGTATGAGAAAAAATAAATTTCCTCCCACTGACCTTGCAGTATATTGAATTACTTTGTTCCCAATTGAACAAAATAACAACACTATGAAACTTTAATAATATTGCATAGAAATTTGCTTAAGACCATGAATTAAGACTTTTCAGTCTACACACAAGTTTACTTGAATCTGCTGCAAAATTCTCCAGTTGCACTTATATAGATTTTGTATCTCTTTGACGTAACTCCATATAAAAAATAAACTATCAATGCCACGTTCACTCTGAAAGAATTAGTAGTAAAGAAATAATTATTTATTCTTCACTAACTATTCACCTCTCTTTCAGAGTAAAAATATTATTATCCTTTTTTTTTATAGCATCTAATCACATACTTAATTAAGAATAAGAAACGACATTTATATAAGTTGCTAAAACAACCATGTAATGGATATTGTAATCATGCTCTCACAGATAGACTATATAGTTTGATGGTATAACTAATTGTCTTTCTCTAACAAATCTCCTTAATAAAGCTGCAACCACTTCATTCTACACTTGAGAGGTTTAAGAAAAATCATTATAAACTATATCAAGAATAGTACCTTGAACCTCAACAAGTTTAGTCCATGGTACAGGAGATTCAATAATTATCTGTATAGATAAAGACAAAAACACAGTAACCCCCATCATACTATTATCTTTAATAGTCTGAGAGCAGCTATCCTTTACAATTATGTCGATCTTAAGAAACTTTAAAGTATGTGATTCCATAATTCTTGTACCTTCTTTAGGGTCATTAAATTAATACCCCTTTTAACAATCTGGATAAGATACAAAATAATAACAGTGAATCTAAATTCCAACACACTTAAAATTGGATTAGATAACCTCACTTATACATGACACCTCTAAATTTTGATATGATTCAAGTAATCTATCCCCGTAAAATCCGTAAACGTTGGTAAACCAACTTTGATAAGGATATTCTTTATCTCGGTCTATTTTACTCCCAGGGTGAGGATACGTATGAGAATTAGGGTTAGAGGAGAAACAGCCTTTATTTATAGAGTTTAAAGTATTTTTCATTACGAAGTAAAATTTCCTTATAGATATGTCCTAATTTTAATATTATACAAAACATAATTTCAAGCAACTAAGGCTTCCATCATATTATAGCAGTGCAGTCCACAGGCAAACATCTTTTCTAGTATTCCAGAATGAAACGCTTCATGGATAGTAAGCAAATTTTATTGCATTCTCAAGCAACAAATCATATGTCCACAACTTAAAATTTGAAGCAGTAAAAACCTCAATAATAGTGGAATTATTAATTACAGAAAGGGTGTGAGGATACATATGTATAAAATTAGGGTTAGAGGAGAGACTTGGCCCAGTTATTTATAGAGTTTGTTGGCGCTCTGCATTCACGGAGTGAGAACTTGATTCATTTTGCATTATGCGCCACATGATAGCGGTTATGAGAATATATTCCAATTTTTTTGTGAATTCATCACCTTTGGGCATATGAATCACTAGAATCGATACTCCTCCACCACATAATCATGTATCTCTCCATGAAGTGAGATACGTATGAGAATTAGGGTTAGAGGAGAGGCTTGACATTATTTATAGAGTTCAGAAATTTGAAACCCAATCAAGCGTGCCACTTTGGCGGTCACTACTCAATTGAATCCTTGAAACTCTCATACCAGGATATAAATTTTACTCCTCACATACACCATATACATGTGATTTTAGCTTTAGTGATAGGGGCATCATATCACCAAAATCATATATTATGCTAATTACATTGCTTTGTTCATTAATAAAAAATAATCATACATATATATAAATAAATAAATATATATACGAATCTGAAAAACAGATTCCAATGAGAGAAAATTCTCATAACATAAAAGCAATCATCTCTTGTGTACCCCGATTCATGATTACCAAAATTCAACATAAAAAGAATGCTGATCTAGAAGATCTTTCATAAATTAACATCAATAGTAATACGGGATACCCTAAATCGACAAGCCCGATAGCTAATTCACTATTGCTCATGAATTTCATAAGGTAAAGCATGACTCGTGCCAATAGACTAATATATTAGCCAATTTTTTTTTTTTTTTTAAGTAACAAAATTATCATTATTTATCAACCAGTGGCCTAATAAATGAGTCAAAACAGATAACCAAATATCTAAAATTTAACAGTAGATACTATTGCTCTGCGTAAATGTTGTCATACTCCTTATCCATAAAAAAAAAATATTCAACTTGATAGACATTAACAAGTGACCAGGATGAGTTCATGTATAATATGCAAACGGTAAATTACAATATCAATTAATGTAGTTCACATAAGGAAAACTCTTACACATTCAACATCGAAGGATCTCGCTCATCAACTATCATTGAAGCTTCCGTGGTTGACATAATCAACGCTCGGAGACTCATTTTTTACATTAAATAGGTATGATTCGGATCTGAAACATTTTGTATTATCGGCTGTACGATAGTGTTTAGATGTGAGTTTGATTCATATCTGCCTCATTGATTGTTTAATTGAAGCTGACGTCGAGTTTTCATCTGTTTTTATGTAATACTCAACGAGTCGGCTATGGATGAACATCTCGCCAGAGACGCCGTTCCTTCAGCCAGAGAAGCCTGCAGTTAGAGGCCACTATAGTCAGTCCTTCTTTTTGCCTCGGCGTGCATATATGTGTTTACTTTGTTTTGTTGCTACAGAATTTTTATTTTTTTATTTTTTATGTATGTTTCCGTTGAGCTCAATGTCGCCAGAATGAGTCCGGCTTTAGTCGGAGTAGTGACCGGCAAAGATGACTTGGTGATGGTTGGCGACGTTAGGTGTTGACAACGGATCGATTAGATTTCCAGCCTGGGTTCGTGCGATAAAATTCTTCGTGTGGCGTCCACCGGTGGAGGGGCTTCGGGTGAAGGTCTCGTGAGGAAGTCTTCGGGAAAGGAGACCTGCAAAGGGGGAGAAGATGCAGGCAAAAGGAAAATAAAAGAATAAAAAGAAAAAAGGAGAAGCTGAAAAGGAAGTGACAAATAACTACGTTGCGCTTATCTAGTTTTAATTAGGCTTAATGGGCTTTGGGCTTAAATTGGTTTAATGAGCTGGGGTTGGTAAATCCGGGCTGGTTTTATCTTCAGATATGCCTGGGCTGAGCTTAGCGAAATGGGCTTAGTGTGTTTAATTTCAATAAAATGGGTTGGATGGGTTGCTTTTCGAAATGGTTTAGCTATAAACAAGTCCAATCGTATCCGTGGCCGAAGCCCGAAGTCCAAGTTCAGCCTACGTTCGGGCCGGGTCCAGTCGTTATTTCCTGAATAAATCCTTTATTTATTAAAAAAATCGAAAAATTAAAAAATTGAGAAAATGACGAAATTTTTTAAAAATTTAGGATATAATCAAAAAAATTAGATTTTTAGATTTTTGTTGATAGGCCTTTATGGTGTTAGTTAGCACATAATTAAGTTAAGCACCGAAAGGGCGTTAGTCTTAGGGCTAACATAATCAAATTCTCGAGTTCAAAATCTCTAGTTGCACAAAATTAAGATATCTTCCCGTATCTTACTATATTTCCAACCAATTCTAAAAAGGCTAGTGGCAACTCCTTAGTCAAAATTTACATAGGCTTAATTGATTAAAAATTTGAATACTCGATATCGTACGAGATACGAGCTAAGAAGAGCTCGAGTCAATGGAAAGCCGTTGCTCTGAAATTGATGATACCTCTAAACCTTACAGGCTCTCCCTTCCCCGTGAGAGGGGTTAGGTTATGACAATCTTTGACATTGATTCTTGTATAATTGATTGGTGACAAGAAGGAAAACGATCTTTGGTACCATGGAAACATAAACAACACAAAAATGTGTAGTTCATGATTATTTGACTAAATAAAATGAGCAAATGGCTATTAAAATGTAATTTGAATTTCATTTTATTTTTAAAAAAGAAGGCTACGATATATAATATCATAATCATTCATCATACTAGTTGCTGGTAAATAAGTACAAGTAATCTGCTTATTATACTGTACTAACTTTCTCGGTGATAACATTTATGGCATGAGAGATGCGAGCAGAAAACTTCTTCTTCTTCTTCTTATTTATTTTTTTATTTTTTTGGTAAAGAGTCGGTGCTGTGCAGTATCGTAAAAGACAGTTTATCGCATTTTCAATCAAAAGCCGTAGATGTGGAAACAACCAAGTTGATATCGCAAGTTTGCATTGTTTATTCCTTTGCTTTGAATATGTGCGAAAGAGAGAGGGACATAGAGCTGACTTATTTCAGTAAACAAATGCAATCCACAGGCTACACTTGTTAGCAAACTTCTGGCCCGACCGCTTCTAGGTGCATGAAAGACGCTAACCAACTCGTTAATTCATTTAGTGGAAGACCGCGACCTCGATTATTATATTTCTCTTTCGGATTGATTGAGGTATATTCAACACAGTTAGATGGAGATTTTCCACATTGACATAGTCAAAACGTTAAAAAGAATCTTGCCCGTAATACTCCCCCCGGTAATTTACTCACGATGTCACGAAGGATTTCCTTCGTAAAATTTATGTTCAGGGTCAACGTGTATTTTGAGCATCCTCAAAGGTTGTGTGAATATTTATATATATTGCTGCATCCGGGCGTTTGTGGCAATGCTTGACGAAGCTCCATAGTTTTCGCCTTCTCTCATCCTTTTGCCGAGGCAAATTTTAGCTCCAAAAAGGCTCCGCGAAACCCCGGAGGAGACTCGAAAACACCTCCACCTCTAGTCACCGTGCCGCCTCCTATGGCATTCCCTCCAGAAGCGAGCGCTCCCCCAGTCTCCGTGGGAACACCCGTGCTCAACGTTCCTGGCATCAACGTGGGAGTGTGGACAACTGGTCTTTTTGGTTGCTTCGACGATCTATCGAATTGTAGGTCTCTAAAAATCTGTAGGACTCAATCTTGATTCGTTCATCCGTGTGACGAGTTACATCATGCTAACGATGTTCTTTGTTAGAGAGATAGGTAATAGATTCTCCATGTCTCTAACATATGGATCATCTTCCTCCTTTGTTTCCAATGAAGGCTTGATCACCTGTCTCTGTCCGTGCATCACGTTTGGCCAGAACACCGAGATCATAGACAGAGGAAGCACTTGTAAGCGAAAAACCTCAACAAAACCTTGTCTTGGCGAAAAACTATGATTAAGGTTCAATTTCCTCCAGCTAACAATTTGACTTTGGCTAATGAACTGGTAGCTTGTGCGTGTGCCGGGGCTCTATGCTGCTTGATATTCCACCTCTTTTATTGTTCGTTCTGGTACACATGCACTTACCGGACCAAGCTCCGCGGCCTCTACTCGATCCCCGGCGACCAGTGCGGAGATTGTTGCGTGCACCTTTGGTGTGAGCCATGTGCACTTTGCCAAGAGTATCGGGAGCTCAAGAACCGCGGGTTCAATCCCTCTATTGGTAAGTTCATTGCCCGATTTGTTCTTTGTTCAAGTAATTCATCGTCCTTGACTTCCTATCAGTACTCGGAAAGAACAAAAAAAACATCAAAACTAGATTAAAACTCCTATGAGCAACTAAGCCTCCAAATGACCCAACATCATAAACATAATAGGTGTAAGCATATCGGACTGATTGAACTGGGAACCACCTAAACTGGACCAAACCGTCCAGTTTTAAATGGTTCCTGCGAGCATCGGTCCGGTTCCCAATACCGGACTGACTGTATTTTCTTTTTTAATTTTTCTTGATTTATTATAAAAGAATAAGCCCTAAAATAGCAGTAAGTCCAAATCTCCTCTACACATGCCGTGAAAGTCTCCGTCTTTCCCTTCACGCCTCGCTTGAGTCTCTGTCGAGCCGGTTGACAGCCTTTTGCCGCGAAACTTTCTCGTCCCTCTCGGCTCTCTCATGACTCTCGGACGTCCCTCCCTCGCTGATCATGAGAGCACTGCGAAACCCTCCGGTGGCCAATTTGAGCTCCGGGAAGGAGAAGACACGCATATCGTTGGCGTGGCGCTTGAAGGCCACAGAGTCGACGAAGACCCTGGAATCAGAGTCAAACTTGGACCGCTTGGTGTCGACGGTGCTGGAGGTGATGCTGAAGGAACGAGCCCGCGACACCTTGGAAGCCCTGGAGACATTGTCGCACTTCATCTCCTCCCTTTCACTCGCCGTCGGAGGCAAATCCACAATGCAGAGGGAGGGAGGGAGGGAGGGAGGGAGCAGGTGGGAGGGGAAAAGATTTACCTTCGCCAAAGTGACTGGTTCATTGGATAGGATCGGTCGATCCAGTCCGGTTCCCAGTCCAAAGACCATCCAATCCGGTCCCCACTCCCATAAATTGAGAACCGTTCCTTTCGATCCAATTCTTAGTTACTAGGTGAGACCAAATCGGATCGGGAACCGATCGCCCCAAAAACATAGTAACCCCAAGAAAACATGGTCCGTTTGGTTTTGCATGTTTCTGTGCTAACAAAGGACACAACTTCTCAACTCTTCGTTTGATTGGTGTTGCTTAAAAGTAATATCGTATTTATAACTCATGATAGGATGAGCTCTTTGTGTATCTCTTTGTGATGATAGATAATCTAACTTAACTTAGTGGTTAGAGTATAGCTTTCATATGGCGGGGGTCAATGGTTCAAATTCAACAGTGGGCAGAACTTATTAAACGATGTCGTTGTTGTTCAATTTGAATGGAAATTAGAGATGTTGCTATTTTTAATATAAAAACAAGGAATTAACGCTATAGTTGTTACTATGATGAGCTATCATTATCGATAAGTCATCGAAGTAATGAGTTATAGTTTTTATAGTTATAAGTAAGGGGGAACACTTGTTTATGATTAATGATAATTCGTCTCTTGTATTGCCAAATATCCCTGTCTTCCAATATTCCTATCAAAAGCTATTGTAAAAATTAGAAATCAATAAACAAAAGAAGAAGTAAATAGACCTAGTGCAATAAATCTTGATTATATCCACTATTTAGAACATCCATTCCATTGTATTCTGGACAGCCATATAACCATGAAAATTTGTTGAAGCGACAAATTCCTAGAATTTAAGGGGTGTGGAGGATAAAGAAACTTTGGAAGTTACTTTTTTTTTTTTTTAAGTAGCATCAATCCATTTGATGTTAAAAAAGAAAAAAACATCTGTTGAAAGAAGGTTGGCTAGAAATTTCTTGAAAAAAATAAAATAAAATGTCCCTTCTACAAATTTTACCTATTGTAACAAGGTTATTTAACATTGCCGATTAAGGAATTAAGCCATGTGTTTTAGGAAGATTTGGGCGGGTCCATTGCGACTTTTGGTACCAAGAGATTCTACCCCATTGCCATTAGGGACCCAATTAAACAAACAAACGCTACGACATTCCAAGAGGCGCTATCGGAAGCTCAAATTACATAAAATACCATTTTATTGTGGGAAAAGTGTCAAAAACGTGATAAATCATTTATATTTGTGCTAATTTAGTCCTAAATCTTTTATTAGTGCCAAATTAATCATAAATATTTTGATTTGGTGTTAATTCAGTCATTTCGATTAATTTTGATCAGATTTTGCTAATGTGGATGCCAATTGATTGACATGGCACGGCTAGTATCGATATGAACAACTTTTAATAATATTTTAATTTTTTTTAATTATTTTCTTTTATTTTCTTTTTCTTTTTCCCTTCTCTACCTCCTTCTAGCAATTAGCTAGAGGCGACAGCTAGCGAGGGTTGAGGCTCGACCTCCTTCGCCACTAGACTGGCAAGGCTCGAGTTCGCAACGTTACGCTTGCGAGGGCTCAAGCCCTCACCCATACAGCGTGAGGGTGAGCCTTGCCAGTGGTCGGCGAGGTCAAGCCCTCGCGGCTTGAGCGGCCTTGAGCTAGACTCGCCATGGCTGGCAAGGCTCACCCCTCACCCGCCTAGTGCGAGGGTGAGCCTCACTACCTTTGGCGAGGGCTCGAGGCTCACCAGTAGTTGGCAAGTCTTGCTAGAGGTCAACCGTCACCTATGGCTAGTCTCCAACATCGACTAGTTGGAGGAAGGAGGAAGGGAAGGAAAATAGATAAAGATAAAGAAAACAAAAAGGGAAAGGAAAATAAAATAAAATAATTTTTTTGAAAAAATATTAAAATAATATTAAAAGTTCTCCACGTTAACGCTAGCTGTGCTACATCAGCCGATTAGCGTTCACATCAGCAAAATCCAGCCAAAATTACCCGAAATGACTAAATTAACACCAAGTGAAAAGGTTTAGAATTAAATTGGCACAAAATTAAATATTTATGACTAAATTGACATCAATAAAAGGTTTAAGATTAAATCAGTACGAATACAAAAGGTGTACGACTTTTTTGACACTTTCTCTATTATTGTCATGTGTTGAATACGATTATAACTTCATTAATACACCTGTCATTTCTCGATCATGTTTACGCACGTATATGATATGAATGTGACTGCTTACGTGTTTTCATAAGCGACATGATGTGTGATGCGTAGGATGGGTCGCTAACGAGGAACGAAGGACTCGGCAGGTTGGAATCGTAGTCCCTCCGTCAGTTCCCGGCGGCATGATTCGCTGATGTCTCTCTCAGGCCAACCTTCGCCAACAATTCGTCAATCTTCTTCTCAAATTCTAATCTTGCCCTCCCTTTTCGAAGCGATAGCGACCCTATCCGAGTCAGCCAAGCGATTGAGAGTACTTTGTGTGCCTTTTAATTTGGTTTCGGGGCTTTGTTTTAATTTCCAGAACTGGAAGTCGGACTTTCGGACTCCATTGTAAAATATAAATAAGCTATGCTCTCAAGTTACATCACAACCACCTTGAAATTGAAGAGAATTTTCCTTATAGCGGATTACAAGATAGATTCGAGAAGCCTAATTTATTCATGTCGTAGTTCACGGATTGCGATTATAATTGCCTGGTCGGTTGGCATCTCATGTTAAACAGACCATAATGGTATAGATCGACTACCAAAAAGACCCGTTATTCTCTGGCTTTTATGTTGACCGATGATCCCATAATACAACCAACAAAAGCAAACCGTTGAATGTGACAGAAAGATATATTTGTTTTTATAGATAACGAGGGTAAGGAGGACTACTAGAGCAACTGTATTCTCTAGGCATTACCGAAGGGTGTCACTTCCGCTATGGAATGTAAGATATAAGTCATAATTAGTTTATCTATTCGGAAATGTAGAAGCCTATCATTAGAGCCCATCGATGCGCCAGAAGCCAAAGCAGTCGGCAGATTAGGAAAATGAAAATGGAAAAACGTACTCCGCCGAAGCGGACGGATATGCATGACAAATAAGGCGGTAGTTTCGATTTGGAGCTATATACTGGCAAATTGGCAATGCTTGCCTCTTGTTAACGAAGCTCCATCTTTTTTGTTCTTTGCCTTTTGCTGAGGGAAACTTCGGCTCCAACATGAGTCCCCCAAACTCCACGGATGACTCGAGATTGCCTTCTGCACCGGTCGTCATCCTGCCTCCCGTGGCATACGCCCTGGAAGCAAACGCTCAGCCAGTGTACGTTGGCCAACCTAGTCCACAAACATACTAGGAGTGCCGGGCCATTATGTTCCGAGCAATGCAGGCGTGTGGACCATCAGTCTTTTTTATTGCTTCGATGATATGACGAATTATAAGTCTTTTTAAAAAAAGTTGATGAGACTTGATTTTGCTGTTGCTGACATGGTGAAGATCTCTTACTAATTTCATGTTGACCTTCAGAATACTTAATCTTTCTAAACATCGTTTGGACAAATATATACTTAGCAGTTAAATTCTTGGATCGATCGTCTTCCTACATTTTTCGACAGACAAGCTTGATCACTTGTTTCTGCCCATGCATCACGTTCGGCCAAAATGCCGAGATCATAGACAGAGGACGCACTTGTGAGTGAAAAACCTCGATAAAATATCGTCTTTGCTAAACTATATGATTAAGGGCTCAATTTCTCGTGCTACTATTAACTTTGACTAACAAATATGCAGCTTGTGTCTGCGCCGGCCTTAGGTGCTGCCTGATATGCCACTATTTTGGCTGCTCGTACTGGTATACATGCACTTACCGAACGAAGCTCCAAGGCCACCACTCGATCCCCGGCAGCGAGTGTGGAAAATGTTGTTTGCACTATTGGTGCGAGTTCGATCCCTCCATCAGTAACTTCTCACTGCAAGAAAACTGCCTAAGGCGGCAAAAACAATTTAAGGAGAATCACTGCTGTTCACGAAAACTGTCTGAGCTAAGTACTTAATGCGTGCGCGCACGTGTGAGCGATAGGTTACATGTTTACGTATGTGATGCAATGCGTCCGAGCGAATGAGTCGGCCAGTTAACATGACAGTTCCTCCGTCAATTCCCGGTGGCATGGTGCGTTGACGTTTCTCTCGGCCAACCTTTGCAACAATTGATCCACTTCATTCCAAACTGTTATATCGTCCTCTCTCTTCAATATGTTATGGGAAATTTGGACGAAAATGCTGTACTTGATCGATACTTGTGATGATGTTTCTCTCTTCTTATTCGCAGTCGTTATCTTTGTGCTCTTTCCAATGTGTTGTCGGGAAATATGGACAATTATCTGGCCCTTAATCGATACTTGTGGTGATTTCCAGTCCCCGGCAACCAGCTCATAGATTTTTGCATGCACCATTGGTGTGGGCCATGCGCTTTTTGCCAAGAGTATCAGGAGCTCAAGAACCGCGGTTTGGATCCCTCGATCGGTAAGTTCATTACCCAATATGTTCTTTGTATGAGTAATTCATCGTTCCTAACTTCCTATCAGTACTCAAAAAGAACAAAAAAGTGTTGGGATTAACGGATCCCCAAAAACCGGATTCGATACTAAATCGAACCCCTAAAACGAACGCGGAAGACAAACCCGGGAAAAGTCACGTATCACCGATCGAAAAGCACACCACGGATTCGAGCGTACCTTGTTAGCCACAGATTAGACACCGACGCCGAGAAGAGAAAGAAAATTCAGTCATGTTCGATCCGATGACGACAATTCACCGTGATGGGAAGATGAAGTTGCCTTTTGCCTTTTGTTCTTCTTCTTCTTCTTGGGAGGAGAGGGAGAGAATTCACGTACGTTCAATTGTGTGAAAAGGTGTGTTCTCCCTCTCTCTCATCCCTTTTATATGTTCCCCCATCCACGGGCCTTATTCCTGTGGGCCGGGCCTTTGGGCCCAGCATGGGCGGACGGGCCTTAAGCCCATCACTAATAAAACCATCATCTCCCACTCGCACATGGTGGGCCGAACAGGATTCTCTTTACCTCTCTTCAACATTCATACCAGGTGAATAATCCGTGCGACCAAAGATACTTAGAGAGCGTTCTTGCTACACATCTGTTAGGAATATATAGCAGCTCATAATGGGCATCACTTTCCGAGTAAATTTAGTATGCAGTACCCTAGATCGATCTATCACATTTATATCTCTCTTGATCTCTTTTAAACAATGATATATTTATATATATATATTATATATATATATATATATATATATATATTGTATTCACAATTATGATTATCCCAAAGACAGTCATAATTGGTCGACCAAAGATGAATACAAAACCACAATGTGATTCTCCAAATCCGATCTTCCTCTTTCCTTCAAACTCTCAATTTCAGTTCAACTTGCTTTTCTAGAAATGTCCCATTAGATCGAATCAACTCATGACCATTGGCAACATTCTAAGATAGCAAACACTAAATAGAAATCTTGAGAATAAGTAAGAGTCATGAGGGCACTTAATTGAGGAACTCCTTTCCTCAAGAGTCTCATACGACATGAAAATTGAGATCAAACTTTTGCCACTCTTATAGGTCGTCTCATGCATACGTAGTATGAAATACGTATTACGGTATTAACTCCCTTCCCATGGAGCGTATGTCTACACCATCAATACCGTACAGATGATAGTTCAGACATACCCAATGTCTAGCTTGAGTTCACGTATTTATTCATTCACAAAAAATTCATCATAACTCACATCTGGCATCTTAGACAGATAAAGTAAAATATATGGGTTATCTTACTTTCGGACATCGTAAGGATTATGTCCTCATCTTAACACTCAGTTAAGGCGACATACATATTTTAAGCTTAAGCTCTCGATTATTACCTAGATAATAAGCTTAAAAACGGTCTCATCTCTATTTATCACATAGTAGATAGAGGCAATCACCCGTGTGAGTGGGCTAATCTCTTTTCTGTTCGACATACTTTCTCAACATAATATAATGCACTGAGCATTAAGATGCATAAAGATCAAACAAAGATTCATAGGCATTAATGATGAAAACACAAATTCATTAAATGTGAACAACTCAGGAAAATTACAATATTCAGTACATCAGACTCTACGCAATCCTAGAGATTTTACATGACCACAAAACACATCTCTAGGTATTGGCTTTGTCATAGGATCTGCTATCATTCTATGCGTAGATATGTACTGTAAGTTCACATCCTTTCGTGCAACCATATCTTTGACAAAATTATACTTGGTATCTATATGTTTGGTCTTGCCATGATATTTTGGATCTTTGGTGTACGCTATAGCTGCTTGGCTATCACAGTTAACCAATAAAGGATGTGCAGCTTTCTTAATAACACCTAAATGATCCAAAAATCTCTTAAGTCAAACTCCTTCTTGTACTACTGCTAATAATGCCACGAACTCAGCTTCCATCGTGGATAAGGCTATACACGTTTGCTTCTTATTGCTCCATGATATGGCGCCATTGTTCAGTAAGAAAGCAAATCCTAATGTAGATTTTCTTTCATCTAAATCTCCTCCCTAATCAGCATCTGAATAGCCTTCAAGTCGCAGATCCTTTCCTTGGTAATTCAACTTGAAATCAGCAGTTCCCTTGAGATACCTCAGTATTCTCTTAACGGCTTTCCAATGTGCTGGACCTGAATTGGATTGGTATCTACTCACCATTTCAACTGCAAAACATATGTCGGGTCTTGTACACATCATAGCGTACATCAAGCTCCCAACTGCACTAGCATAAGGAACATGTTTCATTTGTTCCTTCTCTTGTGGAGTCCTCGGACACGATCTATGGCTCAATCCTTCACCTTTCGCAATAGGAGTGTCTCTGGGTTTACAATCTTGCATACGAAATCGTTCAAGAACTTTATTTATATATGTTTCTTGCGAAAGAGACAACGATCTCTTCGAACGATCTCTTGAAATCTTAACTCCAATAATGTATACAGCCTCACCCATATCCTTCATCTCAAAGTTGGAAGACAACCAACTCTTGACAGTATGAACAAACTCCATATTGCTTTCGGCAATCAGTATATCATCAACATATAATGATATGATCACAAATTGATCCTTGGATCTTTTGATATATACACAATGATCCTCATCAATCATTGTAAAATCATATGCCATTATAGCATTATGAAAACGTATATACCATTGTCTCGATGACTGCTTGAGGCCGTATATCGAACTCAAAAGTCGACATACCTTTTCTTCTTGGTCTTTCACTATGAAACCAGCAGGTTGTTCCATGTATATTTCTTCCTCTAATTCTCCAATGAGGAAAGCAGTCTTTACATCCATCTGATGTAATTCAAGATCCATACTAGCTACTATTGCCAGAATAATGCGAATCGAGGTAAATCTCACTACAAGAGAAAACGTATCTTCATAATCAATTACTTCCTGTTGATTATACCCCTTCGCCACAAGACGAGCCTTATGCCTTTCTATCGAGCCATCAGCCTTTCGCTTTATTTTGAGAACCCACTTGTTCCCAATAGCTCTGCGTCCTTTTGGAAGATCAACCAGTTCCCAGACTTGGTTTGATTTCATTGACTCCATTTCCTCTTCCATTGCATGAATCCATTTTTCCTTACTAGGGCAATTCGGAGCCTCATTAATATTTCTTGGCTCATCCTCATCTTGTGGAGCAACCATAAAAGTTTCCCCTTCAATGTCAAAACGTCGACGGGGAATACTTTGGCGACTTGTTCGCCGTATGGGAGATCGTACAATTTGTACATCATTCCACATTATGCTCCCACTTGGATTAGACAATGATGATGTCGTCTCATTATGTGGTTGCAATTGAGAATGAGTTGAATTCAATTCATCACTCCTCATATTACTCGCACTTGGACGAACTCCACTAAGATCATTATCTTGATCCAAGGTTTCAAATAGGGAGTAATCTTTCCCTATTTCGCCCTTCTTAGGAAATTCATCCTCTAAGAATGTGACATCCCGTGATTCAAATTCAGTTATACTCCCACTTTCCTGCTCACCTATGAACACATATCCTTTTGAGTGTTTAGAGAATCTTATGAAAATACTCTTGTTTCCTCTGGGACCCAATTTCCCAAACTTGTGAGAGGACTCATATGTATAGGCAGTACAACCCCATGGCTTAAGAAAACTTAAGTCCGGTTTTCTACCTGTCCATAACTCATATGGAGTGGAAGTAACTGATTTGGAAGGCACACGGTTAAGTATATAGGCAGCAGTTAACAATGCATCACTCCAAAAGGTGATAGGTAAGTTAGCATGCGCCATCATGGACCTAACCATTTCCAGTAGGGTTCTGTTTCTTCTCTCCGCAACACCATTTTGTTGAGGAGTATATGGAATAGACAACTGTCTTTCTATTCCTTTTTCATCACATAATTTTCTAAACTCATCAGATAAATATTCTCGACCTCGATCGGATCTCAATGCTTTTATTTTCTTGTCTAATTGATTCTCTACCAGGTTCATAAACCTTTTGAAACAACTTATTGCTTCAGATTTATGAGAAATCAAGTAGACATATCCGAATCGAGTATAATCATATATAAAAGTGATGAAATAAACAGCCCCATGCCTTCCTCTCACATTCATTGGACCACAGACATCATAATGGATTAAATGCAAAAGAAATTCAGCTCTTTTACCTTTTCCAAATGGTTTCCTTGTCGTTTTCCCTTCTAGGCAATGCTTACATATGAGCAAATCGACTTTTTCAATGTTGCCCAACAAGCCCTCTTTGGCTAGTCTATTCATACGCTGTTGGCCAATGTGACCAAGTCTAGCATACCATACATTCACATCATTATAATATGTATTAGGAGACATGAGAAGGGAATAATAAACATTTCATTAACATAATCAATATCTAATATAATGAAACCATCCAGAAAATAACCACAACCATAGTAATTTGTATTCAAAAACAAATCCACACCTCTATTATAGAAGTTCATATTAAAACCTAATTTAACCAACACTAAAACAGACACTAAATTCCGACGAATCTCCGGAGCATACAACACATCATGTAGGAATAAAGTGCGTCCACCACGCATATTCAGTTGGCATGTGCCAATTCCTTTCACTTCAGCTCTGGAGTTATTTCCCACATAGATCCACTTAGTTCCAGTTGGTACTCGTCGGAATTCCACGAAGGATCCTCTATCCTTTGCTACATGGTCTGTCGCTCCTGAATCCACAGTCCACAAAGGATTAGATTCAGTTAAGAATACAAAACTCGACACAAAAGCAAAGTTCTGAAAAATACAAGGGGTGCATACCTTATTTGGCTCACGACAGTCGCGAGCATAGTGACCCTTCTTGTCACAGTTGTAGCATTTCACCCTTGCAAGCTTTTTCATGCGAGGACGCTTTCCTCTTTCATGTTAGTTAAACTTGGGTTTCTTCCCTGAAGGACCTACTTCCTTGCCTTTCCCTTTATCAAACCAGTTAGGGCGCTTGCGCTTGGAGCTCGAAGCTCCATTTGAGCTAGAATTAGCATGATAGAGTTCAGCATCCGGCTTAGCCGCCAACAAGCGGTCCTCTTCCAGCTCAAGATGATGCATTGCATCCTCGAAGGTTTTGATATTTTCATTATGAGTCAGGTGCACCTTCATATGCTCCCAACTCTGAGGCAAGAAACGAATCACTGCTTATACTTGCTGCTCATCTGTCAGAATATGGCCAGCATCTTTCAGCTCATTTATCATATTTGACATATTTCTAAGATGTTGCTTCATGGTCTGACCATGAGGCTTCTTATAAGAGTCAAACCTAATAGTGAGCTGCCTCGGTCTCAGTCACCTTAGAAGTATGACCAAATCTTGCCGCCAATGCTTCCCACATATCTTTGGTATTGTCAAAACGCCTAAACTCTCGCATGACGTCATTTTCCATGCTGCTCAGCAACGTGATGCAAGCAAGAGAGTTCTTTCTTTTCTACGCAGCAAATGCTTCCTTGTCTCTCTTATCTTTGTGCGGTGCTTCCTTCTTCGGGTTCTACCATGGTGAGGTTAAGAGCCTCAAGTGCTTCTTGCTCTTCCAAAGACATACTTGGATTTTCATTTGCCAAATTTCATAGTTGTCACCATTGAGCTTTTCACCTTTGTTCAGCTCGGCAACTATGCTCTTTGTGGCTGAAGCCATTGGTCTGAACACATCAGACATATATGCACGAGTTATTAATGCCTATCATTTATGCATCCCTTTTGCCTGAGACCCATCATATTAATGAATAATTTCAAGTAAGGTTTTAGAATCAAAAGGTCACTACGTTTCCAATCATCCTCCAAAAAATCCTAACTTAAAACTATCATTAATATAATTGTCATATGCAAAATCAATTCTATGAAGCTACAAAAACTTCTATAACTACCCACATCTAACTACCCACAAGCAATCAAAGCAATAAGAAAGCAACGAGATAATTGACATACAATATAATAATAATGCTTTCACATAATACAACTAACATATAGGTTGCTACATCAACAACAATCAGATAGTAAACATTACATAAGATATCCACAAAGCATACTTAACAGAAAAACAGCTAATGCATCTAACACCAAGCCAGCACACAAACTGGGAAAGATCCTCTTTTGTTCAAATTCTAGATCTTTTCCCTTGTAACAATGCAGTAATATTCTTTTACAAAATCCATTACAATTTTCTTATATGAAGCAGTTCCATTGACATCCCATATGCGATTCAACACATCTTGCCATTCAGGTGGAAGAGTGTTAATGAAAAATCGCACCATCTCTGACTGTGGCATGGGACGACCATTCCATATGACCTTTTGTATCTTCCCGTTGACTTCAAGAACATGATCAATTAAGTCACCATTCTCCCACCGATAATCAGTCAACTCAGCTATCAACTTAGAAAGCCTTTCCTTTTGTTTATCGGTAATTACGCGAATAGGCGTACGTAACTGAAGGGGAGGCATTGTTCCTGCAACAAATGCAGAACAAATAAGAGATTACATATAATCCACATAGACTTAATTGAAAAAAAAAAAAAACACATTCCTTTTTTTTTTTTTTTTTTTGTCAACGGTCAACGGTCGACGATCGTCGGTCAACGGTCAACGGTCGTCAACGGTCAACGCTAGGTCAACGGTCAACGCTAGATCAACGGTCACGCGAGGTCAACGGTCAACGGGGTCGGTCGTCGGGTCGGACCAGTCGCCCGGTCGGGCCAGTCGGACGAACCGACCGCACGTGCCGCGCGCATGCGCGGGTTGACGTCACGCAGACGTCGGCCGGCATGTGCCGCACGCGTGCCAAGCTTCCGCGGGTCGGGTCGCCGGTCGGGTCGTCGGCCGGTGACCGCCCGGCCAACGGACGTCGGCGCTGACGTCATCGATGACGTCATCCCAGTGGTTATTTATCGTTGGGTGACGTCATGCTGACGTCAGCACGCGTTGGTCCGTCGACCGGCGCGTGCCGGTTCGCCGGCCGGCGGCGCGTAAGCGCCGGTTCACCAACCGGCGCGTGTGCCGCACGCGCTGGATGAACCAGCGCGTCTGGGCGCGTGCGGCGTCTCCCTGCGGCGTGCGACATGTCACCAGACTTGTCTCGACGACCCCTTTCTCCCTATGCCATCAAAATTCGATTTCGACTTACGAAAACACGAAAAAATGGGCGAACAACGCTCGGGTGTCAGGATTTCTCGCCCCGATCCGTACGGCCAAATTGCTTTTTGCGAAAAATCAATCAAAAACATCAAACAAGTCGGGAAAAACGTGAACTAGGGCTCTGATACCAATGTTGAGATTAACGGATTCCCAAAAACCGGATTCGATACTAAATCGAACCCCTAAAACGAACGCGGAAGACAAGCCCGGGAAAAGTCACATATCACCGATCGAAAAGCACACCACGGATTCGAGCGTACCTTGTTAGCCACAGATTAGACACCAACACCGAGAAGAGGAAGAAAATTCAGTCATATTCGATCCGATGACGACAATTCGTCGTGATGGGAAGATGAAGTTGCCTTTTGCCTTTTGTTCTTCTTCTTCTTCTTGGGAGGAGAGGGAGAGAATTCACGTACGTTCAATTGTGTGAAAATGTGTGTTCTCCCTCTCTCTCATCCCTTTTATATGTTCCCCCATCCACGGGCCTTATTCCTGTGGGCCGGGCCTTTGGGCCCAACATGGGCGGACGGGCCTTAAGCCCATCACTAATAAAACCATCAAAAAGAACATTGAAACTAGACTGAACTCATCTGAGCGACTACAAGCCACCAAAGAACTCAGCATCCGAAACATAATGACCATAATAAGATGTGGTCCATTATTCCAATGTTCCTATCAAATATATTCTTAACCTTACAAATCAACAAACAAAAGAAAAAGTAAATGGACCTAGTCCGATGAATCATGACTCTATCCACTATATTGAACATCCATAGCATTTGTATTCGGATACCCATATAAGAAGATCGTTGAAATGACAAATTCCTAAACTTTAAGGGTGTGGAGGATAAAACAATTGTTGAAGTTATTGTGTTTTTTTCATAAGTGCACCGGAAATTTTAAAATTTATCACGAAAATATAATTAGATCCTAAATTTACAAAAAGTGTAGTCAAATTTTAAAACTTGTTATGAAAGTGTTGAGTTCTAAAACTTTCAAAAAAATGCAATTAAGTCTTAAAACTTATCTTAAAAGTGCAAGCGAACTTTAAAATTTTCAAAAAATGCAATCATTGAAAGGACTTGATTGGACATATTTGATAAATTTTAAGACTTAATTGCTCTAATTGAAATACTTAAAACTTAAATGCACTTTCATGATAATTTTTAAGACTTAATTTCACCTTTTGAAGGTTTTAAAACTCAATTGTGTTTTTATGACAAGTTTTAAGACTTTCAATACACTTATCTTTTCTTATAATCTAGCATCAATCCATTTGATATTAAAAAGATTTGTTGGAGGAAGGTCGGCTTTTTTTAAAAAAAGAAAAAGAAATGTCCCATGTGCAAAATCTCTTGTGACAAAGTTATTTAAGATTGCCAAATAAAAAATAAAACCCTATGTTTAAGGAAGATTCGGGCGGGTCCATTTTCCCTTTTGATACCAATAGATTCAATTCAGTTGCAATTAGAGGCCTAAGTAAAGACAAATGCTTCAAGATTCTAACATGCATTTTGGAAGCTCAAATTACATAGAATACCGTATTATAGGCGAGTGTTGAATACGTGATGCTTGTGACCGGTTAGATGTTTATTTCATGAATTTCATAGACCAATCTTATTACACCTGGCTTTACTCGAACATACTTATGTACGTATATGATATGAATGTGACCGGTCAGATGTTTTCTTACACGACAGTATGTGTCATGCGTAGGATGGGTCCTTAACGAGGAACGAAGGACTCGGCAGATTGAAATGGTCCCTCCGCCAGTTCCCGGCGGCATGATTCGTTGACGTACCTCTCGGGCCAACCTTCCCTTTCAAAAGCGGTAGGAAAACCTAGCCGAGCCAGTCAAGAGATTGACAGTACTTTGTGTGGCTTTAATTTTAGTTTCGGGGCTTTGTTTTAATTTCCAGAGCTGGAAGACGGACTTTCGTACTCCATTGTAATATAAATAAGCTATGCTATTTCAAGTTATATCACAACAACCTTGAAATTGAAGGGAATGATCCTTACAGTAAATTACAAGGTAGATTTGAGAAGGCTTACTTATTCAGGTCGTGGTACACTGATCACGATGATAATTGCATGGCCAATTGGCTTCTCATATTATACAGACCATAAAGGTCATAGATTGAGGACCAAAAAAGACCGTTATTCTCTGGCTTTTGTGTTGACCGATGATCCCATAATACAACCAAGAAAAGCAAACTGTTGAATGTGATATGTATATATATAACAATGGTAAGGAGGGCTACTAGAGCAACTGTTTTCTCTAGGCATTATCTAAGGGTGTCACTTCCGTTATGGAATGTATGATTTTAGTCGTAATTAATTTATCTATTCGGAAATGTAGAAGCCTATCATTAGAGCCCATTGACATGCCAGAAGCCAAAGTAGTTGGCAAAACAGGAAAACGAGAATGGAAAAACATACTCATTGGCCACTGGATGAGGGCTAGTAAGCCATCGCCAAATCTAAGCAAGGGCCTTCATTTCCTCACCTGTGGCCAGCAATGCCATGATAGCCTTAGGTGGGGCCTTTTCTGCCATGGTTAGTGAGGCTAAGAAGGCCCTTATCAGCGGCCGGTGAGGGCTTGTTGGCCCTTGCCCAATGGCTGGTGACCCTTGCCAACCAAAATGAAAAGAGAAAAGGAAAGAAAAAATAATTCAAAATTCGATTTGAAAAAAAAAATGACCATGCTAGCACTATCACATAGAAATATTGGAGTCTATGTCAACATTTTCTAGCCAAATTGACCAAATTAATTAATTTGGCAAAATGTAAAAATATTTAGGGCTAAACTAACCTAATTGAAATGTTTAGAACTAAGTTGGCATAAATACAATAGAATTAGAACTTTTTTGGTACTTCCCTCCTAATTTATCTATTCGGAAATGTAAAAGCCTATCATGAGAGATCATCAACCTGCCAGAAGCCAAATCAATCGGCAGAAAAGGAAAATGAGAGGAAAAACATACTCCTTCGAAGCGTCCGGATACGTATGACAAATAAGGCGGCAGATTCCATTTAGAGCTATACAGTGGCAATGCTTGCCTCCTGTTCACGAAGCTCCATCTTTTTTGTTCTTGACCTCTTGGTGAGGGAAACTTTGGCTCCAACATGAATCTCCCGAGCCCCAATGACGGCACGAGATCTTCTCTGGCACTGGTTGTCGTCCCGCCTTCCGTGGCATACACTCGGCAGGTGTACGTTGGCCTGTCATTTGTAGGAGCGCCGGTGCATCTTGCTCGCAGCAATACCGGCGTGTGGACCACCGGTCTTTTCGATTGTTGCAATGATATGACGAATTGTAAGTCTTTTTCACATAGGTTTAGAAGATTCGACCTTGCTGTTGTTGACATTGTGACGATCTTTTATTAAGTTCATGCTTGCATCACGTTCGGCCGAAACGCCGTGATCATAGACAGAGGAGGCACTTGTAAGTGAAAATCCTTGACAAAACGTTTGTCTTTACTAAACCATGTGATTGAGGGCTTAATTTCTCGTGCTAATTTTAACTTTGGCTAGCAAATCTTGCAACTTGTGTCTTGCCGGGCTTAAGTGCTGCCTGATATGCCATTGTTTCGGCTGCTCATACTGGTGTACTTGCATTTACCGAACCAAGCTCCGAGGCCACCACTCGATCTCCGGCAGCAAGTGCGGAGACTGTTGTTTGCACTGTTGGTGCGAATAATGCGCAATCTGCCAAGAGTATAGGGAGCTCAAAACTCATGGGCTCGATCCCTCTATCGGTAAGTTCTCACTACAGCGGCAAAAACAATTTAAGGAGAATCACGGTTGTTCATGAAAACAGCATCATTTGTTTTGGAGAAAATAATTGATTTAGAAAATATTTTTATAAAAATGATTTCTTGTATCGCTTACCAAAATTAATGAATGAAAAATATTTTTATTAATTTAAAAAAATTAGATATAAATAGCTATTGATGATGATAACATTTTTTATTAACAAATTATTTCAAGCATTATAGATAATCGCTTTTAGGAAAATATTTTCTAATCATTTATTTTCCGCAAAATAAATAAAATCTTAATAATTGAATGCGTGCAGTGGGTGTGAGTGATAGGTTACATGTTTACATATGTGACACAACATGTAGGATGGACCACCAATGCTGAGCAAATGAGTCGGCCAGTCAAAGTGACGGTTCCTCCATCAATTCCTAGTGGCATGGTGCGTTGAGGTTTCTCTCGGCCAACCATTGCAACTGTTGATCCATTTTATTCCTAACTGTTATCTCGCCCTCTCATTTCAAAAAACTTGATTGATACTTATCGTGATGTTTCTCTTTTCTTATTCGCAATCGGTGTCTTTGTGCTCTTTCAAATGTGGTGTCAGGAAATTTGGACAATTATCCGATACTTGATCGATACTTATGGTGATTTTCTCTCTTCTTAAATACAAACCAGATGCTGTCATTGGAAGTAAAAAGTTATTGTATGGACTACAAATTATGAATCGATATCAATTAAATTATTATTTTTGAGGTTTATTGTGAGGCCTGTATAACCAATGGTCCAGATGAATTTGATCTGCATGGGTATAGTCCATTCAATATTTTTGTTGTGGCATATGCATATGTTATGCATTATGTGATCGACTTTGGGGCACAAAATTCAAATGGGGAGATCTAGTAATTCGAAACTGTTCCCGTGCTCAACTTAGCCCTTGTACATTCAAGTTTTCTAATGTAATTTTAGGGCATTCATTATTGAATCAGTGAACTTCTTTTTATAAGATTAATGTTGAGACGTGCAATAGAAATTCAATCTTAATCAAGAGAAATTTTTGAAGAGAGAATCTAAGTCAAACTCATCAATATATTTAGTTAAACACATCTTCCACTTGAAATTTTAGGTTAATGAGTGCTAGGTCAACTTTCATACACCACGATAGTTCTCCAGTACTGGACTTCACCTAACACTCTTCCCATGTGTATTTCAATAGCTAATATGCTAGATTGAGAGATGAAGAGAGTAGGCTAGATCATCGAGCTAGGTCTAAAATTTTGACAAATCTAGTCGAGCTTGCTAATTTGTTACAATGGGGGCATCCAAATTGCCTTGTATTTTAGTTTTAGGGCCTTGCCTTTCTTTAGTTATTTTATTTTTTATTTATTTTTTATTTATTTATTTATTTATTTATTTATTTATTTATTGGTTTCTAGTGATAGGATTTTATTAAAAAGAGCCCCAAGCAACCGATTGAGAAAACTTTACAATATCCAATGCAATGACTACCCTCATATTATGCATAATCAATATCTTGAAAATAGAGTTATTCCTAATAAAGTGCACTCAACGAGTGCCCCCTTGCCATGTTGGCATCTCAGATCTTAACAAACGTGATGTACTAATCCTTACACACATCTCAATTTCCTTCATCAATATATGAAAATTAGATTGAACATCCTAGAATTCTTTAGTTTAATCGTGACTGTCCTCCTAACAGAATACAGGCCTAGGTAATTTTCAGAACATCCCATAATTCTTTAAAATTGTAAAAAGGGAACAATTCCATCAAAATTAAGAGGGTTATTCCCTTTAACTCTACCCTTTCAATCAATTTTTCATGCTTATAATTAAGCTCTTTCCCAAACTCACTTAAGTTAGAAAGCTGAGTTGGGCCTCTAAGCCTAGTTAGGCTTCACAAGATCACCCCCTTCATTCCCCACCCAACCCTCTGTATGGATTTCGGTCCAATGATGGCGATCTCCACCGGCAATCGAACCATGCTTTGTTGGCCCAAGATGTCTCTGGACAGGGACGTACTTTGGAAATACCAAGAATTTCATCCCATTCATTCTTTATCTCTATTCCCGGGCACACCAATTAGTAATTACTGCTCACGGTGATTTTAAATTAACCCTTTTTCTTGCCTCAGATATATTTGCAGGGATACTTAGAAAAATGTGAACTAAATTCTGAAAAAAAAAATTAGAAAAAAATAGTAATGAGCAAAAAATATTTCTTTTTTCTTAATTTTTAATAATTAAAAGAAGAAAAATCCGACAAATTCCAAAAATTAGTTGGGAGGGGGAAAGCTAATGGGGGAGCAATTTCATGACTCAAACAAAATTTAGGAAGAAGAATTGATCGACAAAGTAAAAGAGTTGACCATGGCCAGGATCCATGATCCATGCACTCGGCCATGGCCGATACTCAATAGTGATCTTTTGTTAACCCACTTTATGCCTCTCTTTTTTTACCTCGGGTCCCCTTAGGATAGACCACCTTCATATTTTAAAGAAGTTGGGCAAATAATGACAAGGAATGCATTAAGTTATCCTTGTGAATCGACCGGTCCTACAATCGAATCTATCCATGCTCTCTTTTCTGGTTGGAGGCACCGCCATTTAAATGTGAAGGAAAGGAAAACGGCCACTGATTTTTTGCAAGAAACCATGGCACGAATTGTGGAGATTTGGTCCGAAAAATTCACATGGTCTATCCTTGCACATGTAAGACCGGTGGACTTTCCACCTAAAATAGAAAACGAAGAAACCCAATTGAAGTTTGGATACTACTTGGTGGTTGACCGATCCTCTTAGCAATTGAGTGAGAGCAATAGACTTTCGAGCAATTTGTCAATAATGATTTTGGATTATTTTGTTAGAAAAGAATTGCGATTGGTTTAGTTCCTCTAAATCTAACTTGCATGTTAAATGACCATCTAAAGTAATATTATTTCGTACACGTTCCTGACGCGCATTATGACGTCAAGGGTCGTGGCAATGAAAAATGAGCGGTAAAAAAGCAAGAGAAAGAACAAAAGAATCACATCGATTATGGACCCGACAACAACCCACCACTAGCAGTAATGTGTCATTAAATAATGCCGAATCTGCTTCAAGATATTCGTCTTGATAATAGATTATCGCCAACTTAAGCTATTTAATTTGATGCAAAAGGTACAGCGTGTTAAATTTTGACCCACATGCTTCTTAAACTATGGTTTCACAGTCTGATTTCGATATATTTGTCCTCTTATTAAACTATACATTTTGGGAGTGGGAATCTCCTCTATCGAACCAATTTAATTAAATCTGCACCTCCTCACCAGACATTTCCTTATATTATTGTCCCTATTGTCAGGTCAAGGAGGCTCCAAGCGCAAATCAAGACGAAGAATTAGGAAGACGAATCCACTCTGTTTTCGTTCTTTCTTCTTTCGATGTCACCTCTCTAGCTACGAGACTGATCTTCCGCCCAAATCCTCGTTTGGGAAAATATAATAAAAACACAGTAGTGGTACATCCACGGGCAAAACAATTTCCTAGGCGAATTCGAAACCTCCTACGCCTAGTCTTTCGAACTCGCTTAGGCTTTTTCTGCGAAAGTCAACTGGCTGATCAAGAAATTACTACCGAGATACAAGATGGGTAAAAGTGGTAAAATGTCAATGCAAAGTAACTTTCCCTCGGAGATATTTGCCGTCACTGTAGCATCACGAGAGCGTAGAAAAGGCCGGAAGACGGAAAGGCCACGGCTCTTTTGGAGATTCCCAACTCCGAGGGGTCGCGCGTTGTGTATGATATGGACTGAAATGACTAACGACAACTTTAAAAAAGAGACAATTTTGCGGTTTGGAAACCAAACCAATTTTTTGTGTACGCTCTTTAACCAAGGCTTCGAACATAATCACGAAACCAATCATTCATCCTCCTGGTCCGAACGCGCCCCCCGCACTGATTGGGATCGCACCGCCACCAATCAGAACGAGAAAACGGGAGACCAGAGTAGCTGCCGACAATCACGGACCGGGCCCCTCTTCTTCCGCCCCGCATCGCGGGACCCGGACCCCCCCGGAAAAATAGAAAAGAAAAAGAAGGAAAAAAGATAAGTGTCCCCATGATGAACTCGATCGACGCTTGTCCTTGCTTTAAGTGACGCGCCTTCACCGTCAAAGCTGGAGGGGCCCACGCCCTCATGTGATCTGTTTCCCACTACGCAGTTCTCGATAAAGCGTGCCCCCACCATCACCCCAAAGAGAGAGAAAAAAGGAAACGTTGTCCGAAAAGAAAATTAATTAATAAATAAATAAATAAAATCATCTGTCCTCCAGAGAAGGGCAAAAAGGGAAAAATAAAAACTAGAAAAACAACGTTCGAAAACGAAACCAAACAAACCAAACCCAACCCCATGACTAAAGCCAGATTTGCAGCGGGATGATGTGCTCCCTCCTCCCTCCTTCCTATCCCCCCTCTCTCTCTCTCTCCCCAACAACTGAAAAATCCAAATCTACGGCCGCGGCGCCGCCACGTGTCGCACATGCACACCTTTCGACAAAGTATGTCAGTCCCGGCAACCCGGGGATCCGTCTTTTTTATCGCTGAATATACCATAATGGCCCCGGCATGTTTATCGAAATTTGCCAAACAAGCGCCCACCTACTATCCCTGCGCTATATTAATGAACATTAAATTATCAGTGTCTCACTCACGCCAGATACAAATTACAAACGTCCTTTTGCACTTATTTTGGTGGGGCCCATATCTTTCATACGCCCACCAACCAGGCAAAGCCGCATTCACTACTTTATCCCCTAACGACATTAATAATAGCCTACAATAGCGTCAAATTTAAAGCTTGAGAAAACCCAAAAAAAAAGAAAAAAAAAATCAAATACACCCTCCCCTGTGTGAGATATGAGAGGGGTAAAGCAGTAAATTCTCCATATGCCTATGGTTACCCAGAATCTAGTGGTTTTCTAACACTTGTTGGGCGTGAACCCGACGCGCGAGTTGGCCAGGTCGAAGGTGACGCGCGTCCCCTGCTGCTGCACGTTCCCGATGATGGACAGCGACGACGTCGTCGGGGCGAAGGCGAAGCAGAAGGTGCCCGCCGAGTCCACCGGTATCAGGTAGTTCTTCGCCGGCAGGGCCCAGGACCGGCCGCCGGTGAACTGGAACGACACCGTCGGGACCCGCACGCTGGAGAGGGAGCTGAAGTCATAGCACGTGTCGAAGAGGGCCACTCCGCCGGTGGACTTCAATTGCGGGGTGAGCTTGACGAAGGCGTCGCGGAGCGAGTTGTACGCCTGGGTCTGCAACCGTGTTATGGCCGTCCCCGAGTCGACGATGATCCCGCCGTTGCCGGACTCGTCCATCTGGAACAGCGACGGCGGGATCGACACCGTCTCCCCTCCCACGCTCATCCCCGTCAGCCCCACGTAGTAGAACGTGTCCACCTTGCCGTTCTTCACCAGCGGGGCGAACACCGACTCGGCGCCGGGCGCGGCCGAGTTGAAATCCAGGGTCGACGAGTCGGAGGAGTCGCGGTCCACCAGGCAGTACGAGAAGGAGCTCGCCTTTACCTGTTTCGTCAGGGACAGGGGGCCGCCGCCCAGCCCGAGCAGGCCCGCCGAGCCCATGAAGAGTCCCTCGTTGTCGTGCCCGCATCCCAGAGCCACGTTGTTGACAGCCCCGGAGTCGCCGAACGACACCGTCTCCGTCACGAAATCGCCGACGGTGAACGACCCGTCGCCGTACGAAACCTGTACCGAACCAATTTTAAAATGAGTTCTTCGAACTTGGGACTCGAAATTAGTCGAGATTCGCACAAAGACAGCAATTCGATCTATGCATAGAGTACTTGCTCACCTGATAGAGGCACTTGCCAGTGCGGCAAGCGGAGACTTCGAGCGACCCGCATTGCGACGACTCGCAGGTGAGAGCCGTGTACGAGGACGACGAAGAAGGATTGAACACCGGGTCGGCCTGCTGGTAACAATCGGTGCACGGCTGGCACTGAAGCCAGTTGACGTCGCTCCCGGTGTCGAGCACCATGTAGAACTGCTTCGCCGGAGTGCCGACGCCGATGCGCGAGAAGTACTCGCCGCTGCCCTGACTCGTGCCGGAGACCACGGGGGTCGACAGATCCTCCGGCTGGATCTCCGTCCAGAGCGGGGTCAGGTCGGTCCGGGTGACGTTGTTGAGGGCGAGGTTGAGCTTGGAGGCGAGCGCGTCGACCCGGGCCGAGTCGCGGCCGAGCCGGGCCAGGACGAGGGCCTTGTATTCCCTGTATGGGGTTCTCACGAGGGACTCCCTCGGGTGGAGTCGGACGGAGAATGAGCCCGACGACGTCTGTTTCTGACGCTGTTCTTGCTCTTGCTCGGAGAAGGATGTCTGGGACTGAGGATCGAAGGAGAGGACTCCCTGGGTGTTCTGGAGCGAGCCGGAGACGTCTAGGGTCGCAGTGTGAGAGGTCAATCTCGTCCTAGAGAAGGCGGTCGGGAGGAAGAAGCTGAAGGAGAGGGACAAGAGAGATAAGAGGGCGAGATTTGCATACATTCGCTTCATTTTCTTCTTTTTCCTTTTCTAGGTTGCGCTCTCGTTCTGCTGTACGAGCTCGAAAAGAGCGAAGCTCGGAGACGGAAGGAAGAGAGAACTGGATCAACAGAGATGGAGAATGGCGTTTATTTATCTGAAAACGGAGAGGGAGAGAGACGGAGAAGGGTTTGAAAAGCATTGAATGTGAAAAGGGTGTCTGGGACCTAACTTTGTTATCTTTTGCGGGGGTTAAGGCGATGTGATAATTGGTGGGGAAAACAAAGGGAAAGCTAAAGAGTGTCTTTGAGAGCATGTTTTTGCTTGATTAGGGGGGAGCTGCTCTCTCTTTTGATGAGCGTTATTTTTGGTTAGTGAAAGTTATAAAATCCCTCTATTTATCGGATGTCAAAGGGAAGAAGGTGGGGGCAGTTCATACGAGTTGACTGCTTTCGCTTTTTCTTTGCCCTTTTTTTTCTTTTTCAATTTTTATGATTGTGTTGGGCCACGACTCCATGATTCAATCTCTTAAAACTTCGATCATACGTAACACCAGAACTTTAATTAATAAAATAAAGCACGCCCATTTTGTACAAAGAAACATGAAAAAAAAATAAATAGCAAAAAAATTGACTTATAAGGACGCGTTTGATAACGATTTCGTTTCCGGAAACGATTTCGATCGAAATGATTATTTTTGTATTATGTTAAGAATAATTTAAAGTATTTTAAGCTAGTTTGGTAATAGTCAAAATTTCTTATTTTGAAATAGAATTGTGTTTTGTACTTATCTTTCAAAATTTCTATTCCAAATCATTTTCTTTTAATTTTTAAATAATTGTATTACTTTTTTCATTTTTTCTTCTTTTCTTTTTTTCCTTCCTCTCTCCTATTCTTCTTCTTCAAGTGGCCAGCAACCTCACCGGAGCATCGCCGGCCCTTGGCGAGACCAAACCTCGTCGGCCAAGCCTCGCCAGGTGGCTAGACGAGGCTCGTCTAGCCACCGGCGAGGGCAAGCAAGCCTCGCCGAACCTCGCCCTAGCCTGGTGAGCTCGCTGGACCGGTTGTCAGCAACCGACGACAGTGGGTGGTGGATGGCGACCGCGGCGATGGCGGTAGATAAAGAAGAAGATAAAAGGGAAGAAAAAGAAGAAAATGGCTTAATTCTTAGATTTATTCTTGAGAACAAGAATCAACTTCTTTTTTTATTCTTGATTTTGTTTCAAATCTACTTCTAGAAACAAAAATTTTACCATACACGATTCTATTACAAAACTACTATCGGGAACAAAAAATCAAAATATGACAATATTGGGATAGTTACCAAACAAGCCCTAAGCTATATTCATTTTGTGAAAAGTGAATAATTTAAAAAAAAAATCTAAAAAAAAAAATTGCTTGTTGAGTGTGGTATAATTAGTTTGTGAAAACATATTTTTACTATCGATAATGATTTATGTCTAGCCATATTCACTAATGATGAAGATATTTCTTTATCCATTCATTTTCTTAGACGATAAAAGCGACCATTCTATGGAAAATATTTTTTAAGTCATTCATTTTTTCAAAATAAACAAAGCCCTAAAGATTCAACATATTTCTAATAATATTTTCAATTCGCTAGATAACAAGATTTAAAGTTCAATTTAGATATTTGGGGAAATTAAATTTATTATCATCTCATCTTCTTTAAAATTATGATTTTATCGGTTTTAGATCACGGCTCTATCCCTCGGTTGCTAAGGAATAATAGTTTTATCTAGAGTCCTTGTATGGACTTATGAGAAATTTTTGTGTGAAATTTTACTATCAACGTTCTCTTCTAATGTGCTTTATTTTTATAAAAGTAAGAGGTCCTCTTCTTCTTCTTTTTCTTCTTCTTCTTCTTTTTCTTCTTCTTCTTCTTCTTCTTCTTCTTCTTCTTCTTCTTCCTCCTCCTCCTCCTCTTCTTCTTCTTCTTCTTCTTTATGAGAGATTTTTGGGTAAAATTTTACTATCAACGTTCTCTTCCAGTGTGCTTTACTTTTATAAAAGTAAGAGGTCTTCTTCTTCTTCTTCTTCTTCTTCTTCTTCTTCTTTATGCTTCCTCCTCTTCCTCCTCTTCTTCCTCTTCCTCCTCCTCCTCTTCTTCTTCTTCTTCTTCTTCTTCGTCTTCTTCGTCTTCTTCGTCGTCTTCTTCTTCTTCATCTTCTTCTTCTATAAATAGAAGTTTGAAAACTTGACATATTTAAAATTTTGCAAAGGCGAAAAGATTCAAGTTTTTTTTTTTTGTCGGTCCTACTCTATTCTTATTCTAATTCTTACTCTCAGACTTTTGCCCTGCCTCCTTGCAAGGCGTGGGAGTCGAAACCCACTCCCGAAACTAAGTCGTCCTCACCCCAACCCCCTGAGAAGATAATGATTACCTCCCCCTTCCATGTTGAAAGGGTGGCCACTAAGGTAAATCCCAGTAGTTAAAAAGATTCAAGTTTAAAAAGTGCGGAATATTTCAAGAATCACCTTTGAACTTCTAATTATCCACTATTTTCAAATGAGAAAATTATAAATAAAAAAAAAGTTAAAAATCTATTATAATTTTATCAATCTAGTTTAAATATTTTTAATTTTACCAATTGAATTTCAAGTCTTTTCATGTTTTGCCAATAATCCATATATTTGTATAACATGTAGGCAAAATTCAAGTATCTTCTCGTTTTTGAAAGGAACCTCTTTGAGTGCTCTTTCAAAAGGGCAGCTATCGATGCATGAATTTTTGCCGCAAATTGGGTATTCATTTTCTATATAAAAAATGAGTAACAAAAAATACGAATTAAAGAAATAAAAATAAAGCCGCGTGGCCCAAGCCCGCATATTTCTACCTGTTCGGTGAATCGAAGGGACTCGATATTCATAAACTTGGGAGCCCAGTCCGCTCAGGCCCATCCTAATGAGTAATCTAGTCCAGATGGGAGTTGAATTGGGCCCGTGATTTTCGAAGAAACGACAGAGAGCCCACAACATTACAAGGCCCTGGACGGATGCACAGACCCAGACGGGAGCGAAGCAAATCGAAGTAGAGCGAGGTCACGCTGCTTTTGGGGTGGAAGGGGATCTTCTCGTCCTTTCTTAATCGCACCTCCGTAAGGTAAGAGCCAATGCTCTGTTCTCTGATATTATTCGTGTAAAACGGAGGCCGAGACCTCAAGTGATGTTTGTCTGAAAATTGGCCATGATCGAAGCCGAGTTGATGATTTTTTAAGTTCCTATCAGTTCTGATCGTGTTGATTTGAAATGAAGCGCTGCTATAATCTTTGATGTGGCCACCTCGGTTTAATTGATCAGTCAGTCATCGATCATCACAAGCAGCAACCACCTTAAACGATCTGGGACCAAATGACTGGACTCCAGATGCATAACAAAAAAGATACCCTCCGAGACAGCTGCATCGTGGGTTTTCTTCTATGATTCTGTACGAGACTTTGCAAGCATTCGATGCAGTTTAACACCTACACCTGTGGACTGTCTCTGGAGTCATCATGCCCGCGAATCGAACATCTGTGTGCATATGCCAGTGGTGACCATGGAGAAATGTGTTCTTTCTCAGCAATGGCAATAAGAAAACTGATGGCATCTCTTATTGGAAATGGCATTCTTGTGAATCTCTGGGGGTGCGGGAAGTTGGGAACCTCTTTATTTGATTAAACATGATAAATTACAGTTTGTATGTTCTCAGGAATTATGATTGTTATCATCAGGTAAAGCATCTGGTTCTCTTTTCTTTATCTCGTAGTTTTGTTACTCATTAGTGAACTTCCAACTGGCCGAATTTGTATGAAATTTCGCCTGTGTAGACAATATATAATGAAACTGACTGCATGTAAAGTTCAAAGGACAGCAGTCCCATTCTGTCCAAGGCTTTCCTTCTTTAAGAATGTGTCAGTGGAGTGTGGAATTCACACTGTGTTTTCCCTTTCAAGGTTTTTTCTTTTAGTATTGCCCACTAGAGAGATCAGCGAAGGGCTATAAATGAAGATAACATCTTATCCATCTCGAATCTTCATATGTTATACGGGACTTATTTGTTCTCTCTCTAACATTAAGTCATGTGTGCTAAGTCATTGCAGGTGTAACTTTTAACTAACTCCATCTGCAGTTTACTTCATATAATGTAATCGGCATCTCGGATGTTGTCTTGTGATGTACAAAAGTATGCAAACATCCACGCCATCGCCTTAGAGCATAAGTCACAAGTTCACATATTTCCAAGCTTTTTATCTACCTCTTAATCTTCTAAAACGATTAGTAGAGATCTCACAAAATTTAATGCACATTCCAAGAAAGAGGTTGATGTTCAACTATATTCAATGAAAGGAGATTACAATTGTTTGAACATATCCAATCTCAAGCCAAGATGCATTTCTTTTGTGAGCTTTGTTTGAAAATTTTAGCTGCCTAGATTTTTTTCCTTAGTGCGGTTTGAAACTTAACTGCACCAATTACCGCAATTTAGTCCATTACAGTTTCAATATGTAAAATGATTTAATTTGATTTTCATTTTTGTCGGATCAAATTTTTATGATTTGATGTGGCTTGGTCTTCATGTTGGGAAGAACCCAGGGTCAATGTAGGGACAAGGCTATCCATTTTCTAGTTTTTTTTTTTTGGGACATTTGCGAATTTACGATGCAACAAATCCAACATCCAATCAAACTCCTTCATCTCCCACTCAAAAGCCTAAGAAAAAGGCAGTGTGTCCTTTTCCACAACTTATCTTCATCCCCATGGCCTCTAAACCACCTTCAATCTAGGCTGATGCCTGTAATTCAAACCTTTGAGCATTTTGCCGCTGAATCTCAACATGTGGCGTCCAAAAGCACTCTTGTATGGCAAATTCCTTTGTAGCATGATAGAAATTAGGTAATGATGGATGAAATTCCCTCTTGAAAAATACATAGTTGTGCACATGCTTATCATTTTGTTCGACAATGGATTGACTATTTTTACATTAAAGAGTGGCGGATAATAATGGTTTTCAATTTTAAGTGCCAAATCTAAACTAAAGCTGCAAGTACAGTCTAACTTTAGCAAGATTGTGCAAAGTGTTTTCACTTCAAAAGGCTTAAGTTGGGAAGTACAGCCATTGGTGGATTAGGCCAAGACCATGATGGAAGAAATTTCGGCCTTACATTGGCCCATTGTAGTAGAGACGAATAAAATAGCAGATTAACTAGCCAAAGCCCAACGCACAAATTGTCTTCCTAGTAATTGGGTTACTAAACCTCCATCTACACTTTTAAATTTATTATGTGTTGATGCTCTTGATGTATTCACAACGAACTCAGTAAAGTAATGAATATCAATCATCTTTTCAATTGAAAAAAACAAAAACTAGTAAGTGCCAAATCGTGAAAATAGCTCGTGAATTTTTTCGATATCTCATAACTTGATTTTGGAGGTATCTTAGGTGGAGAGCCCCTTAAAAAGTAGTCAAGATGGTGATGGATACAATCTAAGATGAAAAGTCAATGGTAAGGTTTAAAAAAAAAATTGGACCCTCTTCGACAAATTTTCTATTTAGTAATCAATTTTTATATTAATTATACATCCAAACTAAATTTTCCTTATTCTAATCAGATTGATTAAATATAATATATATATTCATACATGCAATGTAAATATAACTGAAAAATCCTATATTATGACTGAAAACTTGAAATATTGTTCAAGTCATGAGCATTTCGTCCCAATCAAAAAGAAGAATGCCTAAAATAGCCCGAGATGTGGACTTGACGAGGTGTCCAAAAGCTAGCCAAGTACACTCCAACCTAAACTAGTGCACCTTCCTTCTTTGGCATGAGACACGTGAAAAACATTACTTTCTCGGAATTTTATTTTTTTTCTTTATGATACTTTTCCTTAAAGGAGGTGTTATACAATTTCATGTCGCTTTCTCTTGTACCTCGCACCTCTATTCCGTGACAACAAAACACTAGAGCTGAAATCCTTATCTCCTTCAAATGAAATCTTATTTCTCATTCCATTTCCATTTTTATGTCATCCTAATTCTCCATCCTAAACAAACATTAACGATGCGATTAATTTAGACATGTAAAATGGGTGAGTCGAGTCGAGTCATAAATGATCCGATTCAAATTGATCCATTAATCCGTTTATGACTCATTTATTACTAATGTAAATTTACTAATCATAGTTTAGAAGATTACATGTATGTCGGTTATACGATTTAATTATTCCGTAATTGATCAGATGCGTGAAAGAAGATAATCGTTCATTAATTAAGATGATATGGTGGACCGCCTGCTAGAAGAAATAAAAAGATTATCTTGACATAACGAATTTATTTCAGTGTTTTTTTTCCCGGGAGAGTGAGTTTGACTATAGAGTGAATTGAATTCTGCCACATTTGACCTTCTTTCTAAATTTTTGGTACTTTCCCTTCTTTTAGTAGAGTATGAGCAACAAGTCCAATACTTAGATGATCTTGCAAAATATCCAGGCCCAACGTGTTTTAGCAACGGTATACATGTCTTAGCAGAATGGCATGGCAGGTTGGGCCTAGATCGCCCTAGAGCTTATTATTTAATTCAAAACACAATAATAGGGTCAACCTGAGCTTATAATAGAAGGACTCAAGGGGGCATTCGAGCTCGACCCCCTTAGACAAGTATTAACAAGCACGGCTTCCCTGAAGAACCGGTATACAAATTCACTTGGGAATACACATTTTGCCAGGTTTATGCTTGTGAGCGATGCGGAACAAGTACTACGACATACATCCCATCGAGCCGCAAATTGCCAAATGCAGAGAACTTATGATAATGGCATGTTTCATAAGAAAAATATGGGACTTGTTTTCCTGGTCGATGATTTTACAAACTATCTGAACCAGCAGATAAAGCATGATTGATGAGCTCCCTTCCTTCTCAAAATCTTTCCTGCGGGATTTCCGGGGATGCTACTCATAAAGGCAACACGCCTTGTCTTCTTGTATGGAGCGACCTGCAAATCCAGTTTCCTGTAATCAGAGAAACGAGGAGTTGTCTGTGGGTTCGGGCAGGGCTGAACACCCTGCGAACTAGATAGGTGCTCTTTGAACTAAACAAGTCATCGCGTTGAGCTATGCTATCCGAGTTAGCTTCAGCAAGTGAAACAAAGGCATTGTACAGAAGACCATGCTGATCGTGTTCGGTAGATCTGTAAGCCTGGGTCGCTAGCCGAGAAGTTACGTGACAAATTTTGGGTTGAAGGGGAGGAAAAAGAAAAACACTAGCAGCACGGAAGAGATCTAGAGGGGAGGCAGATGCTCTCTTAGGTGATATAGAAACCCAATCTCCTTATTGTGGTACTTGAACGGTCGGTGGCCCGGCATGCTATTATGAACACCAGGCGCCCGGCGCCCAGCAAGTCAGTGATTGGGAACCAAATAGTGTCACACTGTCACCTACGAAAACGAGAAAAATAGAGAGTCCTAGTTGTTCTCACCGACAATGAATAGATGCCTTGGCGTTAGCATTTAACGTCTTCAGAACATCAAATCTCTCCCCTTCCCTGGAAAATTTAGAAACTGAAGAAGCTTTTTCCAGAATAGATGAATACAGGAGGACTACAAGCTTCTTGTAATATATGCACCAGGCTTCCTCACCGCAAAAGCCAGTGGAACTCGCCTTGCCTCTTCATCAGGATCCCCGATTCCAAGCAATACACTTGGACCAGTTTCGTCTTTTATTCACTGGTCTCGATTTTAAGTCACCAGAAAATTTTTCTAGAGTAACTTGATTTGAGCAAAAGAGGAGCCATTTGAATGCATGAAGATTCCGTTATTAGTCTCAAAGCCAGCATTTCAAGTGCTTATCTATCATTGAAATTTTACCTTTCCAATGACATTAACGATTTCTTTTGAGCTAGTGGTAATATTTCTCCTCATTTAATAATTTATGTTTTGGTATTTAATTTGCTTTAGAAATATCTGTTTCCTTTTGTTGTTTATTCTTTCTTCACATTCAAGGAATCTCACTCAGTGAGAATTGAGGAAACCCTCACCACGTGAGAGTTTTCAATTCCAATTTTTCCAAGGGAACCGATTAATAAGCAGTTTCTAGGGAAAATTAAAAGTGGAGAAGCCACCGTATCATATTGCAGACGTTCGGCACCGTTATTCTAGCTTTACTTTTGTTGTTGCTATTGACTATTTCGAATCTAGGATTTTCCATAGACCATGATTCTATTCCTATATTGGTCATGTTTCTATCCGTGGAGTGGATTTGTAAGTAGTGTGATTGAAATTTCAATATCTGAATGTAAGGAAATGCATTCTTGACATCGCAAAAAATATTTTTACCTCTTACTTGTAAAGAAAGAAGCTTTTCCTTATGGTCTTTTGCTCAAAGTAGTTCTTTCTTTACTTCAAATTTATATGCTTCGACTTTAGTTTTAGATAAACTGCTATGCTTGTTGATTAAAATTAATTTACTTCGAATTGAAGTTCTAAATTTGTTGGCATATCATGCCGGCATAATAGGGAATCGTGTTGTGCTTTGTCGAACATATATAACACGTGGAATCATCAAGCATGAAGATTTCTACGGGCAATGCAGCTGAGGAGAAGGCATATCAAATGGGTAATAAATAAGACACCAAGAATCGCACGACTGTAGATTTCATTACATCTTGTTCTCGGATATCTTGAAAGCCGTCAATGATCCTTTCACCGTCTGTTACATGCCACTAGGCTCACGAACAAAACCATTCACTAGTCTGTTCCTCATCGCCTGATGAGGAGTCCTCTGTGAGGCAACTACCGCTTGACGATGACGACGAAGACAACACGTCCATGCTTGTGGAATCACTGCGGCTGCTGCTGCTTGTTTTCTTCACAAAGACACGACACATAACCCACCTTCCTAGTTCGCTGACCCACGAATTCTGCAGTGACAGACAGACGAAAGTTGAGCTTGAGCAGTTGACATATTATAATGATTATGAAAGAGACACATAGAGGGTTAATGTTCTAATGACCAATGTAAAAGCGCAACTGACGATAGAAAATGGAGCAAACGGTCATGCACACAACCTTATGCGAGTATTTATTAACATATCTAAAATAACTCAATTACCAGCTGCGGGGCACGAGCAGCGGAGGGTGAAGGAACGAGGCGATATTCGTGCATGACCCAAGACGTCCTAGACCCATGCGGAGGCCGCCCTCTGTAGAACACCAGAGTCTTCTTCATCCCCACTATCATGCGGTTGTGAGCGTCGCTGGAAGAGGGCGAGATCTGTTGAGGGACGCCCTGTGCCTTCCAGTATCCACAAGAAGTTGCTCGGATGACAGCATTGTTGGCTCCCGCGAGGTTACTGAAGAAGTATCT
The DNA here is from genome assembly GCA_014182715.1 of Eucalyptus cloeziana. NCBI lineage: Eukaryota > Viridiplantae > Streptophyta > Magnoliopsida > Myrtales > Myrtaceae > Eucalyptus > Eucalyptus cloeziana. The sequence goes on along the minus strand of CM024644.1, from coordinate 26,068,264 downwards.
CCCTTGCTCCCCATCACCTGTGTCGTCAATCATTTCTCACACCGCATACAATAATTCAGATGATATATAAGGCAAACCCATTACGTGCACGCGAGATTGCCGATATTTGGTTTTATGTGATCAACACTGCGAGGAGCTGATACAAAATAGTCAGAACCGATGATATAAATTAATTACCGGACAAGTCCCCTGGATCAAGGTTGGAGAGGTTGATGAGTTCGGGGATGATAGAGGCAGGAAGAGGAAGGGCGAAGATCTTGCGTCGCAAGTACTCGAATAAGATCTCTTCGTCGGTTGGTTCGAACACGAAGCCAGGAGGCAGTTTGCTCATTGATCCGATGCCTCTGATCTGGTTCAGCTTTGCCATGCAAACACAAACTCCTCCTCGGGATCGTGGTCGAACTCAACGAGATGCATGCGATGAGCGGTGCTAAGAGTGTGTGCACCTTGGGCTTTTATACAACTTCACGATGAGGAGTTACCGGGAGTGAGTCTGCTGGGAAATTATACAAAAGGCGTTGTCCTTTATGATGGGTGTAATTTTAGTTCTTCAAAGTGTTTATGGGTGAACAAATTATTGTATCGCCCATTATTTCTCAATGAATGATTTGCGAGATCATAACAAGTCATTGCTCGACGCACCATGGTTTTTATGTTCTGTTTGTCTGAGAATCTTTTGCACACGCAACACTCGCAAATCAGTAGCAACAAGTTAAAAGGAAACATCCGCTAGTTGATTAAAGGTCTCCATGAACAAAAGGATAGTTAGAGAGCTCTTGGATGCGTAACCTTTTAATTAATGCGAAAACATATACATAACATCAGCGAAACTATGCGAAAGATTCAACCCGTTTTCTGGCGATTTGTATAGCAAATGATGTGATCCCGCTCGTGTGTTAGGAGTTTCTAAGATAATGAGAGAAAAAATAACTCGTATTTGATCATTTCCTTCGATTTTGCCGGATGATTATGTAATAATATTTCAATGGGTAAGCCTTTTGACTCATCCTTTTGCGCCAAAAGACGCTCCGATCTTCTTCACATGCGTTGGAGAAGATGGGGCCCTTTTCACGCCACTTTGGGAACTTTACACGGCATGGATCGCTGTGTTTGGTGACATATGAACATAAACAAGTTTATAATACCGCACTTCTCTTCGTTAGCACTAAGCAAGTAATCGAAATGACGACTGCTCTCGTATTAATGAGTTCCCCGTTGAAATTCGAAAGAAGGATCGGAGGGGGCAAATACATCAAAAAGTCTATGCTTTTCGAAAGCAACCTCTAGAAAAGGAAGCTTGATAAAGTCAAAGGAAGCTGCCATAATTGATCTGATTAGCCTTTTGAACCATGCGTTGGTACTTTCCTTCGCGGCGAAGATGTCCCTTTTCTCTTCTTTTCAATCGATCGATCGCCGTCGAAATGCGATGCTGTGAAAGTTTCTTTTAACTTGGCAGCGACCAGTGCCATGCCATGCATTTGTTTATGATTCCTTAATCAATCATCCGCCACCATGCCGGGACAGAAATATGGGATGGAACTTTCTCATCTTGATTTCTTTTGAATCCATTTTCTAATGTAACTCAATTCTTTTCAAATATTTTCTAGCCATGATTCATATATTCATAAGGAATGGACGAGGGAAAAGTACCAAAATAGTCCTAAACCATTTATATCGATATCAATTCAATTCTAAAATTTTTAATTTGACCAATTTAGTCCTAAACATTTTCACATTGGTACAAATTCAGTCCATCCGGCTAATTTAAGCCGGAAATTGCTGACGTGGCCGCCGGCGGTCTTATTTGGCACCACGTGGACAAATTTTATAATTTTTTATATTTTTTTCAGATTTTTTAAATTATTTTTTTCCTTTTTTTCTCTTTTTTTTTTTTCCTTTTTTCCTTACCCTTGGCCAGCGATGGTCAGCCGGCCGGCCATTGGCGAGGGCCGCCGTGCCCTCGCTGGCCAGGCCAGGGCGATGGCCCCTACCCAGATCCAAGCGAGGGCCGAAACCCTCGCCCTTTGGCCGGCGAGGGCGCGGCAGCCCTCACTCGTGGTCGGCAAGGGCCAAAACCCTCGCCCTTTGGCCGGTGAGGGCGCGGCAGCCCTCACTCATGGTCGGCGAGGGTACGGTGGCTCTCGCCTGCCCAGGTGAGTCTCGTGACGCTATCGCCGTGCTTAATACGGTGTGAGATTGCGAACTTCCCCACGCCGTTATCCCTTCAGAAGCTACCCGAGCTCAGGACGCTAACCACCTCCTTTAACCTCCAGGGGGCCGCGAAGGCTCGAGTGACCATGTCGCGATCGGAGGCGATGAAGCTCCAGATGCGGCAGACGCAACTCGCCTGGATCTAAGCGAGGGCCGCTGCACCCTCGCCCGCCACGAGTGAGGGCTGCCGCGCCCTCGCCTATGGCCAACGAGGTCGCAGAGGCCCTCGCTAACCAACGGGCGAGGGTTTCAACCCTCGCCTAGATCTAGGCAAGGGCCGTCACCCTCACTTGTGGCTAGCGAGGGTGCATCGACCCTCGCCAGTGGCCAGCGAGGGTGTAGGGCCCTCGCCCCAACCAACTTGTGGCTGATGACTCACCGGCCAAGGGTAAGGAAAAAGAAAAAGAAAAGAAAAGAGAAAAAAAGGAAAAAAGGAAAAAAAATAATTTAAAAAATCTGAAAAATATATAAAAAAATTATAAAATTTGTTCACGTGGCACCACATAAGACCGTCGGCAGCCACATCAGCAATTTCTAGCTTAAATTAGCCGGATGGACTGAATTTGTACTAATTTGAAAAGGTTTATGACTAAATTGGTCCAATTAAAAAGTTTAGAACTGAATTGGTACCGATACAAAAGATTTATGACTATTTTGGTACTTTTCCCGAATGGACGAAATCGTAATTGAAAATATGCTTAATTTGGAGTACTATTTTAGATTCTTAGGTTGAATTAATGCATTTGTATGCTAGGATTTGCTTTGAACTATTGTAAAATAGAAAATAAACAACCACATGAGATCGATCTATTAGTTAAAAGAGAAGAAAGAATGTATACATGTGGATGAAGCGCACAACACAAGTTCAATTTTTCACTTCACCAACTACAAACACAAACGGTATAGGCTCCTAACTAAGTTATTTTTTTCCTTGCATCTTATTTGGTTCATATGAAATTGGTACAATATATTTCACGGAAGTCAATTCTAACTAGACCTGGACTGGTGGTGCTCACTAGGCTCGCCGAGCCCTAATTGAATAAAAGGGTAAAATGTGTGTCGGTATGGGCATATAAATCCCTTCTCGAGTCTAGCCTACTTGGATCCATATAGGTTTAGTCATTCTATGACAATAATTAATAACTTTCTAACCATATAAGTGAGCCTATGCAAGAATTTTGGGATGCCAACGCTAGGATTGCTCCTACGATTGATTGGATCTAATAGTGACTAGGATGGGGGTGTTATTCTTCACTCCCTCATTCTATTTTAATACAATTTTCATTTGATTTTCTAAATAACAACTCCGATGAAATCATTAGCTTTGCGCACAAAGCGCATTGATCGTGCTTTAGCAAAAGCAAAAGGTTATTTCTTTCTTCAAATTTAAAAAAAAATCATCCAAATTTCAAAAAGTTATAATGCAAATCTGCGTGTTTAAGATTTAGAAGTCGCGAAAGTTTGGGGTGTTTTAGATTTAAAAGCAAAGCGAAAAGCACGCGTTAAAATGTGAGAAAGTAAAACGGGAAGCGCTCGTGGTCATCTCGGACGACGGTGCGCGATTATATAAGTAGTGGCAAAAGGGGAGGGTGGAGGATCGGCTTTTCCTTTTTCTTCCCCCCACGTGAAACCACGTGTCGTGGCGTGACAGATGAAATGGGCCGTGCTCGAGCGGAGCGGACGAGAGAAATAGAGAGATGAGATGAGATTCCATGAGCCCAGACCAAAACGAAAATATCGGGCCTGAGAGGCCCAAAAGATGGATGGGGCCCGCTACTGTTGATGATGGATGATGGATGATGGAGGACGACCCACCCGGGAGTGTCAATCGACGTGGACGTCGTTGGAAATGGGATTCAATCCCACTCGTTCTGCACCACCAAAAAGAAAGAAGAAAAGCTCGATAAAACCGAAACGAGAGGATGGTGGGGACTGGAGCGACTCGAGGCAGAGAGGAGGCACGTCGTCATTTTGGCGAAATTGGGAAGGCTCGCGTCCACTCCTCCATCGTTATCCCGAATAGAGAGAGAGAGAGAGAGAGAGCCTCTCTCTTTTTTCTTTCCATCGCCACGAGAAAATTCCCCTTTTGACTTGACCATTGATACGGGAGTTGCTGCTCCCCTTCTTCTCCATGCGATCCTGATGACGATGCTGACGATGATGGTGGCGGTGGTGGTGGTGGTGATCGCCAGCTGTGACTGCCGAGCGATCGCCGGTGCGTGATCGCGTCATTCTCTTGTGCCTCCTCCTCCTCCTCCTTCTTTTTTCCCGATCATATCTCCGTTCTAGACTGTCCTGGAGCTGTCGTGTTCTTCGCCTGCGTTTGGTTGCTGCGACTGCTGCCTACTACGTATGAATTAATCTGTGTTCATCACCGTCATACGTTTTGGCTCTTTCGCATGCTGCTCGTAGTCGGAAACTTAAAAAAAAAAAAAAATGTCATCTCTGCTGATTCCTTTCCTTGGCCTTGCCTCGTCTTGATCGATACTCGGTGTCGTTCTCCTTGCCAAGAATGATTTGAGCGCTAAAGTTTCCGTGTCTCGATTGCTTTTCATTGAAATACGAGGGTAGGATTGGTCTCGTCATCTGTAGAAGAATGTTCAGCCGTCATGCTTTGGCAGACGCTTTTGATGTCATGCACGAGTCTGGGTTGATATTCCTTGCAACTTCAATTCCACGATATACGCCGTTTCATCACATTTAATATACCACCTGATCGGGTTCTCTTTCTATCAGAGCTAGGCAAAACAAAGTATCCTTCAATCTTCGTTCTTCTCTGTATTTCGTCTCAGTAGCATGGTTGTAAACCAGAAGATGCTATGAGGACCTATGAAATCATGAAAATGAATGCTATCATTCGCATGATCGTTCAACATGATACGCTAAATTCTTTCAAATTTCAAAACGGTTTCGACCAGATTCTTTCTTTCGCTTTTTGGAGGTACATTACCAGGATGCGCATCTCTCTGCATAAACTTTTGTCACCTCTAAGGTGATGGAGTGTAATCCTCTTCTGTTTCTGGTTTCAGCTTAAACTGACCAAGCAGTCTTGTCCAAGATCCATAAAGAACATGAGAAGGGATAGTCCCTCGGTTCAAGTTACTGCTCAAACATTCAACCAACAGATATTGAATGAGAGGCTTACTTGATGGCACCCACAGGGATGTCCAGCAGGACAATTAAGGCTTAGGCTTTTTTGAGGACATGAAATTGTCATTATACTATCCATGTGTAAACACTTCTCAGCAAGGAGGGAGTGGTGTCGAAGAGGATGAACCCGAGCTAAAGGAATTGTAGAAGAGTCCGTGGCAAGTGCACACTTGGATTGTAAATGTGATTGCCCCGACATTCTTTTAACAATGAAGTGATAGCACTAGTGAACACATCTGTGCAGGCTACATCTCTTGTCGCCGGTGCATACAATCATGACATGACTGCAGTGCATGAAGGGAAGCTCGGGAACTGGGCACGTGTGAATATGGCTCTGGCTTCCTTTTCTTCTGCAGAACTGCATAGGAATTCTAACTTTGAGATTTCAAGGAATCCAGATGACTTGTACAAGCATAAAGACAATAAGTGGGAGGAACAAAATTTGAGAATTAACGCCATCAATCAACATGAGTTGTTGCATGGTAAAAGGAGACAGATTACTCAAGCACCTGTTGTTAGGATTGTGGGTTTTGAATTGGGACCACCGGATTTTCTGTCAAATGTGGTCAATGGAAACCCGTCTTTATTCAGTCAGGTTAGTAGACCAGGTAGGACAAATGAGGGCTCTGGCTCCCTAGCTAGGAAGCGTGTCTTGTCCCCTCCGAATGGAATGCTTCTCCCAGACCAATTTGATGGTGACATTTTAGATATTGGCCAAAGCATTTCTGTAAATGGTAGTTCTCAAAATGGCATCTCCTTAATGCAAGAGCATAAAAAAGCTCATATTGGCAATTCTGGTGATTCTGACTTCACTATCTGGTCAGCAGACTGTCTTTCAAAGTGGAAGAGTCCACTTGGAGAAGTCTGCAGGGAAAGTTCCATTCCTCTGACTGGTGGCCCTTTGCTTGAGAAAATGGCAATGCAGCCTAAATCTTCTATAGTTCCTCCTGTAATGAATCATATGAGAGGAACAACTAAGGTAAGGTCCTCATCAGTTGCCATAGACATACCCAGGGAAAAGGCAGTCTCACCTCCATTATCTCTGTCTCCTCTGGGGCCAAAACCCTTTGATAGGATGAGACCCTCAAGCGGATGCAAAAGCATTCCAAAGAAGTTTGAGGATGACTGTATAGCCTCAAAGGACATGGAAATGTTTCTCGATGGAGCTTTGACCAATGTGTTATCTTTTGACGAGGGGATGGACTTTCAGAATACTAAATCTCTACACAAACATCATTCAATACCCAAAGGGTTCGTTTCCTTTACATCAGAGAGCACCACTGGCAGTGGAAAGCAATGTGGTCCAGATTTAAAGTGTAACTTGATTACTAAATCTCAATGTTGCAAATTTGTTCAGTTTCCAGTTAGAAGATCATTAGTGGGTTCATTTGAGGAGTCCCTCTTGTCAGGTCGGCTCTTATCCTGTAAAGTCAACCAGGTTGGTATTCTAAGTCCTTGATTTTGTATCTTGTCGTATGATGTAAGGTCGGCTTATGACTTGTGCTTAGCTTAATCGCTACCAACCAATAATCTGATTGTTGGCTATCACTTTCATATGCAGAGAATCGAGGGTTTTCTTGCTGTTCTTAATGTTACTGGGGGTGATTTTTCTCCCAAAGTGCAGAAACTTCCGTTCACGGTCACCAGTGTAGACGGAGATAACTACTTACTGTACTACTCTTCTATAGATATATCTGATACCTTGGCAGCTGACATTCGTGAGGGAGCAAAACTAAAGAGGAGCAAGAGTGTCAACAGTTCACGAGAAGAAAAGAGCTGCCTGCGTATGCCCATGAAAGGCCGAATACAACTAGTAATTTCTCAACATTCATCTTTGACCCTAGAATAGTGGTAATGGTAATCAAGTTTCAATTAATTTGGCCAAAAGAAGGTCTATATTGGTTGCCAATCAAGTCAGGAATCTTTTCTTGCTTATGTTTCTCTCTGTAGCCATATGGATGGATCTAGCTGAGGTATATTAGGGATTTATGAGAAAGAGTGAAATGTCCAAGGGCATGATGGAAAAAGAACGATAACAAAAAGCAAAAGAACCAAATACCATGTTGCCTGGAATGAAGTTTAGTAAATCAAGCAAACAAAGGCTCTGAACTTCTCTTGCTAAATGTGAGGTCACCTTCCCCTATAGCATGAACTTTTATTTACTGGTATTGGAAACTATCTGAAACTGTTGCTCGGAATAAGCTTGAAAATGAAAAGACCATACAAAAGAAACTCTTATGCTAATACACTTGATTTACCTCAACATAAGTTAACACAGGTGGTTCTGAACCGGAAGATGCACACGTTAATAGTGGGCTATATCCTTTTATAGTGGACTAGTGTAAGCAAAAAGCTTCTCTAGAGCTTAGTTATTATCTTGAGCTCAATTGTTGTTAATTGGATATAACTTACTCAATTAATCTAATCAAGTTATGGGTTCATTTATAAGATGTGATCACTCTTTTGATGTTAGTCAAAACCATGATTATATTCTTATCGTGAATGTCCTGAAAGAGTTCGCCAGAAAGCCTGCTGAAAACCAGAGCGAAACGTTTTTAGGATCGGAAATACAAGCTTGTGCACGTAGATGTTCGATTCGATCATTGAGGCCTGGTTTGAACTCAACTACATTATGAAGACAAGAAAATGAGTAATGCTGCTTCATATGCTTACAAGATGTACTTTTTGGCAGGTTCTTAGCAACCCAGAGAAGACACCTATCCACACGTTCTTCTGTAACTATGACTTAAGTGACATGCCAGCTGGTACAAAGGTACGAGGGATTTCAGTTTGTATGCCAGTGTTTCTGCTAAAATGGAAGGGGAAAAAAAAAAACACGACTGGTTAGGGTCTTTGAAGCGTTAGTACAGTAACTTGACATCCATGCTGAAATTCTGGGATCTCATGCTTTTGCATTTTATTGCCTTTGCTTGCTGTAATTCCGAAGAAGATATTTTGAATAATTATTGCCCCTTGCTTGATTGCGAAGTTGAATTGAAAGCAGCCTGCTTATGTGTAGATAGGGTGAGGGGAATGGACAAGAAGAAGAATATAGCTCCTCGCATTTCATGGGAGAATTCCTATGATTTTCACTAGGACCTAAGTTGGCGTGTGCTTTAAACCCACTTTTTCTGTCTTCTTGCCTGAGTTTATTATTAGCTGAGTGGATGTCCTGATCCTGCTCCTTGACGTCTGAACCTCTTCTTTCATCTGTTTTTTTTCCTGGTGTGCCTGGGAACAGACCTTCCTGCGTCAAAGAATCATGTTGGCACCTTCTGAATTAAATACTAAGGTGGAAAATGGAAATCTGAGAGACGCCGGTGCAAAAGTTGATTTTTGGTCGTCTGCAATTACACATTCTTCGCAGCCCAGCAATAATTATTCGAAATTAGACGATATTGAAAATGTGAAAAGGTCGGCAAAGCCAAATGAAGAAGTGAAGGCAAAAGGCTTTGGCTGTATCGATGATCTCCCGAATCAATTGAAAAAATTTGCCATGAATGATGAGCCTGCAAAGCCTGATGATGGGAGCTCCAAATCAGATACAAGTAGGCTACCTACTAGTTCATCAAAGGTCAATCAGGTCCCTGGTGTCAGAGGCTCTTTGCGTTATGCCCTTCATCTCCGGTTCTTTTGCCCGTTTTCCAAGAAATTTAGGTCTGTACGGAGGTGCAACTCTGATCCATCATCTGCTCCGGTTGGGAAAAGCAATTGCATCGAGTGGCCACGGCGATTTTACTTGTGCAATGACTTGAAAGTTGTCTTCCCTCAACGGCATTCAGACTCAGATGAAGGCAAGGTAAATATCACCTCATTTGCTGAAATTGGTGCGCTGGATTGGGCTACAACTGGATTGTACGAGCGTAGGCTGTGGTTTGCGTGTTAATAATCTCATATCTCTGGTCATGTTGCGGTGTTATGATTTCTCCTTAAATTCTTTCCAGTCCATTGAGAATTCTTAGCTTTCGCATAGTCCTTATGCAACTATCAATAAAAGAAATGGAGAGAATTTGAAAATTTGGGTCTAGTCTCCGTTTTACGAGTCCCCTGCTTCCATGGTCAATGGGATTACCATCCCTAATTTCATCGACATTCGTTACTTAAACTGGCTGATTTTGGATTGCAGTTGCACGTGGAGTATCATTTTCCATCAGATCCAAAATACTTCAACTTAAACTGAATGGTCCAGCACATCTTTACACCGCGTTGGACACGACATCAGAGATTCTGTATAGGTTGATTTCCTTATGAAAAATTTACTGTACATACCTGTACAATTGATCTCTTTTGGCGTTTTTTTATACGGGGGGCATTCACCCACTTTCAATCTGTAAATGTTAAGGTAGTTTCTGGTGCAATGAGACTATCATGTGAAATTCATGATTGCTATTCTTTATACCAACTTCAGTTTTGCTAGGTGGGTCGAAGGGTGACCGAGTCCGTAGATGCCATACTCTGTGCCCTCTATGGCAATGATACCAACAGTAATCCCCCAGCTCTGTCACTCTTGAGAGAGATTATCGACCCGGACATTTGTTGAGATTGGATATTGGATCGGAAAGGCTGTTTTCAGAGCACGCGAGATTATTGAGGCTATACTTCACCATATATCTGAAATTTACAACCAGATGATAGTATACAGCGTTCACCCTCGTCTACTTTCCACCAGTTGTTCGGAATTCTGACCTTTATTCTGGGAGGCAAATGCAGTGTCCTTGGCCGTTGATTTAGAGGGTGGGGTACCTATTTTATCCGGGAAGGACCCGACCTAGCTATTCTTGTGACAATGATGGTCACAGAATGATTAACCCCCTCCTCTTTAAGGTACCCGACCTTTCAAACCGAATAATCATCACGGATATACCCAAAACGCTCTGTCCGGAAAACTATTGGCGGCGCACAACGCATGATTCTCCTGTCGAAGGCCAAATGGAGACTTCTCCTGCTTCAGGCATCCTATCAGGTGAATGGGCAGTCCTCACGACGCTGATTTTGGACGCTTCCATGAAGTCCTTTACCAGCGGGTGCTTTGCCTTTTGAGGCCAGCACAAAACAGTCCAAAGCCTCGCATAAAAGGTGAGACGATGGCACATGGTCGACAGAACAATCGCACATGGATCCCATCCCCCGCCCCAAATACATGTACTCCCCCACAAAAACCAAATAATCTCATCCTCACACATATCATCCATCTCTAGTATTATTCCCTCCCTCTTTCGACGAGTCCAATCGAGCTTAAAAAGGAGAATAAGGACGTGGAATCTCATCAAATTTCACGATGCAAGCTGCCAAAATAAGCACGCACGCTCTGATAGCACCCCGTTACTTGCTTTTAAATACAAAAAAAGAGAAAAAAACACACCATTCGAGAAATTCCAGTATTTAAGGGGATGACGCCACGACTAACCCGGTACACATACAAAGAAAGACTACTCCTCGCCCTCAAGATACGCTCGAACAACAACAGCTTAAGGGAAAGAGTTGACCATCGAGTGATGTGCCCAACTACTGGAATCAAGCTACAGGGCAAACCCAGAATTTAAAAAAGGACAAAATTAGAAAAGAAATGAAGCTCTGTAGATTGCACAATCATTAACAATCGCCCGGGGGTTTTGTGGACGGCATCGAAAGCCTATCCGGGAAAAGGAAGAAATAAATCAAAGGGAGAAACAGTAAAGCGACCTTCACTTATTGGTGGGTTCCTATGCAAAACCAAAATAAACGTCAACCCAAGTTAGGTCACCCACTGAGATTCTGTACCATTTTCTTTGGGCAGTTAACAGATTTATTAACAAGGACTCACCTCGACCGAACGAACGAACGAACCAACAAACACAAAGTAAATGGTGAAAAAGAAGTGGGAAGTAAGAGGGGGACTAACGTACATACACGAAATGGGCAAATTAATTTTTTTCATCTCTACAGTCACCACCAAGATCAGCTTCGGCTCGAGAAATCTGGAACTCATGGCCTGCTGAACATGTCCCATATCTTGCCACGGCCGATGCTATCGTACAGCTTCTTGGCACCGTCCACGTCCATCTCCACCAGTTTCTGCAGATGAGCACATGCGCCCCCACTGACCATCTGCTTCCTACACTTCTTGGAATGAACTAGCGAGGCCAATATCGACACGGGGTATCTCTTATCCAGGTTCTGAATCGTAGGGTCCAAGAGCGGGACGGTGCTTGCGACCCCTTTCGCGTCCTTGCGGAAGATCTTCCGATTCCCGGCGTAGAGCAAAAGACTGGACAATGCCTTGGCGGCCGCCTCTTTCTCCTCCACGGCCTTGCCATCTAACATCTTGATCAATGCGGCGATGCACCCGCATTCCCCGATTTCTTTCTTGGTCTTCGGGCCGAAACCCAGTTCGCAAACGGCTCGGGCCGCGGCAATCCGCACGCCCAGCACCCCGCAGTCCAAAACCGCCAGCAACCTAGCGATGAACCCCTCCGAAACCAGAGCTTCCCCGATGGGCTGGCACGATGCGAGCTGGCTCAGCAACTCGACCGCCACTTCAAGATTCCGATCGCACGGAGCTGCATCCCAGTAGTTCTTCAAGCACTCAATCCCCTTCTCACCGACGACCATAAGCTTCAAATCGTCGTCGCCGCCGGCTATCAAATTGCAGAGACACCCGATTGCATTTTCCTGGGCCAGAGCAGTCCCTGAAGACGCAAGTGCCAGGAGCACCAGGACCGCGTTCTCCTCCATAAAGTTCTCCTTAATTTCCGGGAAAGCAGCCAGATTTCGCAGAACCCCAGCGGCGGAAGCCTGAGAGATCGGGGTGCCGGCCACGCAGATTTCCAAGAGCGAGGAGACGCCGCCCCTGGTCCCGAGAGCCCTGGCATTCTCCTTGGATTGGCTGAGAGCCAGGAGGGCGACGCAGGCCTTCTCCTTGGCGAACCCACTCCCGGACTCGAGCACGCGAAGCAGGTGGTTCAAGAGCAAGAGTCCCTCCGCAATCAAGACGGGCTTGCTGCTGTTGACGGTGGAGACCCTGGAGAGGGTGGCGACGGCCTTCTCCTTGACCTCGAGAGAGCCGGAGTCGAGGAGCTTGACGAGGACGGGGACGACGCCCTGGGCGACGGCGATGATGACGTTCTTGTCGTCCTCGGCGAGGAGGGGCAAGAGGGAGTCGAGGGCGGAGTTCTTGGAGTCGGGGGCGCCGATCTGGAGGCGGGTGACGAGGTCGCGGGACTGGACGCGGATGGAGTCGCGCTTGGAGAGGAGGGTCGAGGAGGAGGATGAAGAAGGGGGTTCGGGGTGGAGGAGGAGGCCGCTCTTGAGGAGGACGTCGGCGTCGTGGAGGTGGCGGAGGAGGAGGGAGAGGGAGGAGTCGAGGTCGCTCTGGGTGTGGAGCTTGCCGTCGGGGAGGGAGGGGAGCTGGCACTTGAGGGCGAGGGAGAGGGCGCGGTCGAGGGAGTGGGAGATGGAGTGGAGCAGGTCCAGGGACAGCGGGTGGTGCGGGGACAGCTCCGGCAGGAGAGACGGGAGGAGGGCCACGTGGGAGCGGAGGAGCGACCACTTGGGCTTGAAGTGGACGGCCCGCGGGATCTCGGCGGTGAGGGAGGAGAGGAGGCGGTTGCAGATGACGATGGGATCCTCCCCCTCCTCTTCTCGATTGTCCTCCGGCGCTCTCATCGCGGCGGCGGCGGCGTCCTTTCTTTCTCTCTTTTACGTCGCTGTCAGAAGAGAGAGCCTTTTCGGGCTTTGCTTTTTCCAGATTTCGCTCAAGACAGGCAGAGAGAAAGGGTGCAGGACAGAGGAAGAAGAGGAAGGACTGGAAAATGGAGTGACAACGAGTGATTTTTATTTTTTATTTATTTATATATATATATGGAGATTTGACTAGACGACATGAGAGCGACTTGCCTGGGGCTTTTCGGCTTCGTTGGCGCGCTGGCGCGCATTGCATTTGCGTCCATACCCACCCCCGCTGCTTTGGGTTGGAATATAATAAAAGACTCTTAAAACTTTGGACCGGCTCCGCCTCAAAATTAACGGAGCTCACCTCCCCTTCACTCTCTACGCGAATTGATGATATGTGATAATATCTCAGCGGGAGTGATTGGGCCCCATACCATACCGTACCATTACCATACCCTACACACGCGACCCATCATCGACGGCCCAGATTCATTTGGGGAAAACTTTGTTTCCTCGATCTTCGCGAAGTCAGTGGGACAGGTGGCGCCCACGCCCGAATGATTATTTTTCCCATTGGTGGTGGCAAGTTTTCTCATGCAGAGGGAGGGAGAGAGCTGAGTCAAATTGGAATGGGCCTCGCTGCCCCTTTGCCAATGCCAGGTCGCTTCCTCAATGTGTTTCACACGCCAAAGGGTTGGGAAATTAAAAAAGAAAAAAAAAATTTTAAAAAAAAGGGAAAGGGTGACTGTTATTATAATACAAATTACTATATTCCTGTCCGCTCCCGACTTCCTCGAAACCATAAGGAAATTGGCAGAGTTTTTCTCTCTTTTTTTTTTTGCAAAATCGGGGTTGTGTTATGTCCTGTCGCTTTCGTTGGCCCTCGCCTTTCCCGAGGGGACCTTACGTGTGACATTAATTGCTGCCGTCGATCGTAGGGGGATTGACTTGACCCATCCCCATTTTTGCAATTCTTGCGTGCGCTCGATACAATAGAATCGGTTGACTGCGGATGCACCACGGAGTCAAACTCGTGCGGTGGCGTGGTCAGTTTCCTAAATTCGACAATGAATGAGAAAGTTAAGGTCGAGTGTTCCCCTTCCCCCTCCCCTTTCCGTGCATGGCCTTCCTTTCTCCTTTTTCCAAAATCAAGGTATTTCATATTGATACGACACGGGTGCGAGAGGAGCAACCCTCTGGATGCCATCGCGTGTCTATTGCTGCTAGGTGCTACCCTCTTTTCTTTTCTAAGGGACAAGCGAGCTTTCTCTCGTTCTTATAATCTCAATATTAACCTAGGTAACTAATTTGTTTATCTATACTTATCGTTTAATGAAGAAATGAGCGTGTTGTCTTGCTTTTCATGCTTATATATTATAGTTTGTACTTCGGGATTCTTCCCGACTCCACGAAAAAAGAATAATTTTGTGAAATATCTTCTTTTGAAACTACTCATGCCTACAATTATGCCTGGAACATTTTCAGTTTCCTCGATTACACAATTTTGTTTTGCAGTTTGTTGACACCCAAAATTATCCTTAGTATTATTTGCTGGCCATGAGAGAATAATATGTGAAATGCACCTTTTTGGTTCATAAATTTAAAGACAAACAGTTTTCGTGGAGACTAAAATTTTAAAAGCAAATTCCAAAGTTGATGGCTAGGTAATTGATTGTTACGTGGCAAGCTATGGGGATAGTGCACCGGGTTTGAAGATTAAGTGAAATTAGCATTAGAACTTAAGTGAGAATAATTACTACAAAAAAGCGCATAAAAATAGAAAATAGTTATTTACCTGATGAGTAAGTTGCGTAAGCATTGTTGACAAGTCTGGAAGCAGTTGCTTATAGATAACGGTGTTAAGAAGAAATGAAAAACGTTGAGAATATTAGGAATGGTGCCCAATGAGAGGTTACAGATTAATGGTTATCAGCTTGTCTTATAAATATGACAACATGTTCAGCGAAGAGGCTCCTCAAGCAACATAATAACTATCTTTACTTTATTGCATTTTAGCTGTAATTTTCGAGATTCTCGTCATTGATTAAATTCCAGCATTGTGTTTTTACTATTCTAGAAATATTGCTGTTGATTAGATTTTAACTTTACGCCTAAAACAAGTTATGTCGTAGATTAAATTTCAGCATACTTTGAGTTCGAAGAATAGACTATCCAATTATTAGTGTCTAGATTACATCATTAATTAAATTCTCGTGTAATTTGTACTTGAAAGTAGTTAGTTTGTGAGCCATCCAAATATCGATTGTTGGAGTTATATATGAAACTTGATAAATAAAATTTCTCCTTGCATTTAACATTCTCTGTCCAAATCTCTCATAATAAAACTAAAATGTAGCGTTTGATGAAAGATTTTTCACGAGAATCAAAATTGATGAAACACAGTTATATCTTCTTTTTATCCTAAAATAACATCTCGTTCCATATGCTTGCACTTTTTTGCCACTCGCGCACACCTCATTCCTTCTCGCGACTTTGCTATCTACCAAAAAGCCATAAAACGTCAAAGCTTTTCTTCATTATTGTTTTCGACAGCTTTCATGGATTCACATGCTATATTCTACAAGCACTATGCCAGATATGTTTGTAGTACATAGTTGGTGACCCCTCTTTTGAGAACGTGATAGACGGGCCGCATTAAAACATGGAATTTTTGTTATCTCGAATTACAGTATCATTCAAAATAGAGGTAATCTGTCAATTTGTTCACACGTAATGTGGTTTATAAGGATGTTCCGTTATATGTTGAGGTTAGCTGTCTCTACTCTTATGACTTTTTTTTTTTTTTTTTTTATTTTAACAGGATTATAGCATAATTAACTTCAACGCAGGCTTGCTTAAGTGCAATCATCAAAAAGTCGGAAGACGTCTCACAGCTGTGGGGGAGGATTGGAAGTCAAGATATACAGTTCACATTATCAAAGTACTTTTTGTCTTCATACGAGCTTGGTCACGCGTATTATGTCTAATCAAGAAAAACATGCATGGACCAGCATGCATCCATCGAAGGAATGCCTAATCATGACAAAACCCCAGTGGATCTGGGACAATATCGCGTCTAACTCGAACTATTACTTCCCATAATCCATTGTGTCGAGGCCTAAAAGCCTTTAATCAGCATGGTAGGGTCGATGGGAGGGCCTCAAAGCCCAAACCGATTTTGCAATATAACCAAAAATCATGGGCGATGGAATCAATACCGCAGGTGGGCCTGGAGCGATGTTCCCATTTCCAATGGGCTTTAAAGCGATGACCAATTTGGCGGATCCATATTTATCATCCCTTTGACCCTTCTCCCTTGCCATGCCAACGCGACGCTTTCCCCGGAAAATTCGGCCCCCGCAATGGACAGAACCGAATAATATTCAAGGAAGAAGGAAGAAAAGACGGCTTAAAAATGTTTGAAAGATCCAATCGCAGAGAGGCAGAGGAGACGACGGACTGGTATAAATAGGAAACCCGGAGAAAAAATTGCGAAAGGAGGAGCAGATTCCGTCGATCCAACACCTTTCCCCAACTTAGAATCCCTGCCCTCCCTCCTCCACTCTCTCGTATTCGAGGGGTCTGGATCTTGGAATCGATCTCTCGGTTCTTCGCTTTCTGTCTCCGTGTTCGTGCTTGCGTTCGCGTTTCTGTTGTTTGTGTAATTCCGAGGGGGACGCAGGTGATTGAATTTTGCAGATCCTCTACCTCGGGCCAGCCCCCATTCGGATTGGGAGAGAAGGTGTTTGGAGCAGAGGCAGATCCAAATGATCACCATCCCGTATTTGACCGCTCTCTCCACCTATTTCAGCTACGGCCTCCTCTTCGCTTTCGGCCAATTCCGCGACTTCTTCCGTAAGATCTTCGATTGGTGGCGTTCCGGCGACCTTCAGGTCTTTCTTCCTCTTCTCGTTTTGCCGCGCTTCTTCTCATCCACTCGATCGATCCGCGTCTTGACGATCCATTGATTTATCTTTTTCTTTTTTTTTTTGAATTAGGGATATGCGCCCATCTGCTTGGGACTCGAGGACTTCTACACTCGTCGCTTGTATCTCCGGATTCAGGTACCTCTTCATGCTCGCTCCTGTGGATGGATCATGGGACTACTTTCTCCTGCGAATGGCCCTCTCCCTACCCTCTCTTACATTGCAGAAACTTCAAACTTTGGTCCCTTTTATCTGGGAATTTGTCCAATTTTACTTGTTTAACCGGTCGAGATATAGTGTAGATTTAGATTCTATGCGGTGTTCTTGCACTCTTTGCACAATTCCGCAATGTTAATCTCATTTCACAGCGACTGAGTTGATTCATAACTTATTGCTTCATCAGAATTTGAATCTAAATACGCGTTTGCTCTTTAACTGTTGAATCAATTCAGCTCACACAGTTACAGCCGGAAATGATGAAGCAACTAAACAAAATGACTCTTAACTACTTAAGAATACGACTCCATATCTGCTCTGCAATAAGCTTCACTGTTTCCTCTCGATGTACGACAACCATCGCATGGCAAGAATCATTTCTGACGCATCGTACTATTTTAAATCTCAGCAAGCAGATTTCTTTACTTTTTCCATTCAAATGCATTCGGTGCTTTATTACATTTGAGATTTGCAGGACTGTTTTGGACGACCCATATCAAGTGCTCCCAATGCTTGGTTCGACATTGTAGAACGTTACTCCAATGATAATAACAAGACCTTAAAGTGAGTCCAGAATGTCGATCGACACTTTCAGTTATTTTCTCGAAAGCTCTTTCACTGCACTCGTCCAATCCATCACGAATCTTTTGCAAACGAGTGGAATTCCCTTTCGTGTACTTCCTACATCCCAAATCTCAAGTGTCTTCGCTTCTCATGCAGACGAACCACGAACGTAAGTAGGTGTCTCAACTTGGGATCGTACAATTATCTTGGTTTTGCTGCTGCTGATGAATACTGTACTCCCCGTGTCATTGAGACACTTAAGAAGTTCTCACCAAGTACATGCAGTTCTCGTGTTGATGGAGGTACGTTTGGTATTCTGCGCAATTTCGATCTTTTCCAAATTGTCCCTGATCGAACAATTTTATCAGGAACTACGACTCTGCATAATGAATTGGAGGAGTGTGTCGCAGCCTTTGTGGGAAAGCCAGCTGCCATTGTTTTTGGCATGGGTTATGTGACAAATTCTGCTATTCTTCCGGTTCTGATTGGAAAGGTGCACACACTAAAAATATAGGCAATGCTGCTAAGATACTTCTCATATTCATTAACCACATACTTCTCCATCTCATTTGTAGGGAGGTTTGGTAATTAGCGATTCCTTGAACCATAACTCAATTGTGAGTGGTGCTAGAGGCTCCAGAGCTACTATAAAGGTTTTCCAACACAACAGTAAGTTCCTTGAAGGATTTATTAGTTTCAAGTGTAGAATCTATCAATCTATAAAAAAGTGTGAATCCGCTTTCTCCACTCTCCACCTTCAACTGCTGTTTCGTAATTTAACAAACAAATTACTTCTCCTAGTTTGTCGTTTTCCTGCCGCTTGTCGAACTGTTGGCTTTCAGCACTCATCGATGGCAAACTTGTGACCTTTTGAAATCAATGAATCTATTTTAGTTCTTTCATTTCTTCTGAAGACATCATCAAATGAGGAGGAGGCCCATGTTCTACTTCTTTGATTTTTCAATACACCAATCCCAAACATGACCTATTCATTTATAGCGCAACAGATGACTCAGTGGTGACATGAATGCGATTAATATAAGCGTAGTTGTGCATGTAGTGATAGAGAATAAAATAGATTAAATCACCTATGAGAACTTTAACTTTAGGGACCTTTTCAGTTGTCTATTATATTTGTAACTCCTGTTTGAGACATCGATCCATGTTCTGAGTCCACCATATATGTAATACACATGAGGCAGGTGTTCTTAAGTGTAGTATATCGGAGCAGTCCGAACTATTATTGATAGATATCTATGGCCCCCATGACAATGTCTGGATTGGTGTATTGACCGCACTAACACAATAGCTGAACAAGCACATGTTGCATAGTCCATGTGTTGATTACTTGATTTATGATATTCAATGTCGAAGCAATGACCCTATGAACTAATGGAACAACAAAAACCTGTTTGGGTTTAGGTTGAATCATTAGCTTGAAACCAAAGAATAATAAATATAAGAATGATCGAGTCCTCTGATGTTGTAAAACAGAAAATAAATAAATAAATAAATAAAATATAGAAATTAGCTAACATTAAATGGGACATTATGCTTGAGAATTTGACAATGATAAAACAAACCATTTTCTACAGTTGATGAAAGTGGTATATGTCTCTAGCTGAAACATATATACATATGCTTGCTTTTTGGATCTCTTCTCATATATATTAATATCTCATAAATTTGGATCTTCCGTTTTATCCTCACATAGAGCATACTGATTTACCAGTCCATAGTTAAAAAATCTCTTTCAATATTTTTTGCATGTGAGTGCTGAAACGATGAATTGATGGTAAATATACAATGACTTTTGAATGTGTTATGTTAAAGCACTGATCAGATTATTTAGCTTTTCATATGCCAATTTTTATTAATAACAATGTTCTTGTGGTTTGAATGTAACCGAAGAGAAGTCTGCCTTACTTTTTAGACTTTTAGATAGTATTATGATGCATTGCATAAGACGTCATGTGGTAATGAAGTAAATTTGACAATAAAGTATTATTGTCTCTATGTTGTATGTGTATTTAAAAATTGTAAGGGAAACGTTGCACAACTAATTTTAAAAGAAAAAAGAGATTGATTGTGTATTGCACATGGGATCTTGTGTAAGAAAATTATGACCCAGTATGATGAATGTGAATTTCTCTTTGTCATTTGTTTAGTACCATCTCACCTAGAGGAGGCTTTTCTCCTTCTTTTGTTTAGCACCATCTCACTTAGAGAAGGTTTTGAGAGAGCAAATTGCTGAGGGGCAACCAAGGACACATAGACCATGGAAGAAGATAATAGTCGTTATTGAGGGTATATATAGTATGGAAGGAGAGCTCTGCAAACTTCCAGAGATTGTGGCTGTATGCAAGAAATATAAGGTGATAAGTTATGCCAGAATGCATCTTGCTCGAGGCCCTAATCAATTTTACTGAAAAAGGTCCTACTATGTTATTGATTCATTTCTTCCCCTGATCTTTTCATAGGCTTATATCTACTTGGACGAGGCTCACAGCATTGGAGCAGTTGGAAAGACGGGAAGAGGTGTTTGTGAACTCTTGGGAGTTGACACTGCTGATGTTGATGTAATGATGGGAACTTTCACAAAATCCTTTGGCTCATGTGGTGGCTATATCGGTGGATCTAAGGTTCTTGGCTTGCCTGCTCTTTAATTATTCTTGTTAGAATCAAGTATTACAGTTAAATCTCTGGGTGATAACTAAGCTCATGGAAGATTATCTTTATTATCAACTTCCCTATCAGTTTATTTTTCGTCTTAATTGAGATATGGCTTATCAATTCGGGGATTCATCATTCTACCTTAAGTGCCTTATTGAAAAGTTCCCCATCATTTTCTTTTCTTGACCACCCAAGTTTCTTGTACGGTGGCTTTTGATTTTGTATGCTTCTTCTACTTCCTATTTCTATCTTTTATTGTCCAACCAGCGAGTTGTCTCATTTCTTTCTGGAAGAATTTTGGCTCATACATTTTCTAAACGAAAGCTGGATTTGATTATTAAATTTATAGAACCGTCTCCCGTGTCTGCTGGAGTTCTTTTAATTCCCTTTTATAGAACACAGATAGCATTTGCACTTCTTTAATTGCAAATATTTTGCTTGCGCCAAGTGCAGTCTTTCAGTTACGAATAGTTTATTTTCACCAACTTCGCTGGCTGTCAGTATCATGTAACAATTGGGTCACTTATAAATGCCTTTTGTCTTTTGTGTCATTTTTTATGCTGAAGATGTTCATTTCCATTCTAAATAAATTCAGGCAGATTTATGGTGTCAATTTTAGTTTCTATGAAATTGACTATTCCTTTTCTTCAGGAACTTATACAATATTTGAAGAACACATGCCCTGCTCATCTCTATGCCACATCAATTTCACCTCCAGCTGCACAACAGATTTTATCTGCCATCAAAGTTATTCTTGGAGAGGATGGTTCTAATAGAGGTCATAAATTTTCCTATGTGACGTCCCTAGATTTATTCTGATTTGATTTTGTGATTCAATGATCAGTCTTCTTGTCAATGCAGGGGCACAAAAACTTGCAAGAATACGTGAAAACAGCAATTTTTTCAGGTCAGAGCTGCAGAAGATGGGTTTTGAGGTTCTTGGGGATAATGATTCCCCTGTGATGCCCATAATGCTGTACAATCCAGCAAAAATCCCTGCTTTTTCTCGTGAATGTCTCAAGCATAATGTAAGTTCTCGTGCTACTCATCCTGAAGCCATGTTATTTTAATAAACCTGAAAACCTCTGATTGCTTAGCTTAGGATACCTCGGAGCCACAGGGCTTGGTATCTGTTGAGAATAATCATCATGAAATGCTTTTGCAGGTGGCTGTAGTTACAGTTGCTTTTCCAGCTACTCCACTCCTTTTGGCTAGGGCTCGTATATGCATATCTGCCTCTCACACTAAAGAAGATCTTGTTAAGGCCTTGGAGGTAATTTTTTGTATTTGTACTCAAAGGTCTCCTAATGCCAGTTTCCCTACCTGTAAGACCCTTGTGGTACCTGCTTGGTTGGTTGAATTTTTTCTATGCGTGCGCTTCTCAAGTAGATGGGAGCGAATAAGCTCTACACTCACGAGGCCCTAGTCCTTTGCATAATTTTGAGCACGGGCTTCTGATGCAAGTAGAAAGGAAGGCTGAGGAAATTTCTAGTCTGATATGGGTTGGCCTCCATGATCAATCATGCTTGCACCACAATGATTCTCATACTTGCTGCAGTTTTGCTTTTCGAGCCTATCATATGTGTGGAAGCCACTCTTCCGATGACTAGGGATGCCCACAAGTTTGGCCAAAATAAATCAGATTGACCTCTCAAACCAGATCAAATAGTTTGGCTTCAAGCAATAAGATAATTAATTCAGGTCGATTGGGCTTGGTGTGCACTATTTTTTAATAAGATGCTAATGTGTGTTCAATTTATACGAGGGCAATTTTCTAGCGCAAGCAAAAAAATAAATATCATTATCATGGAGAACAATTTTTTTGTCCAAGAGGAGCTTTTTCTGTTTATCCTTGAAATTGGGAATCTCTGTTCGAGCAATTCAATGATGACGTGCACATCTATAGAGATAAGTTGTGTTATCCCAAAACAAAATTTTGTCCATCAAGTTCTATCTGTAACATGGCGCACGATTTTTTTGTTTTTTTTTCCGGAGTACCACACGTGAATTGCAGAGCAGATGAATCTTTCATTGAGGTGTGAAATCGAATACCCCCTCTTCTTGAACTTGCAGTGCGTTACTTTTCTTCTTGTGCTTTTAATTCACAGGTTATCAGCTCAGTGGGTGATCTGGTGGGCATCAAATACTTCCCCGCTGAGCCCAATAAGCTGCAAAAAGAGGAAGGCATGATCAAAGAGGACTAAGACTCCCCCATGGGGTTGATTATGGAGCTTTATTTATTCTCTACAAGAGGGATGCACATTTAATCCGGTTCCATCGAATGATGCAATGGTCGAGCCAAGGCCAAATTAACAGGAGTTTCCCATGTTTGAGTAAAATTTATTATGGCCTAGGGAGTCTTTGACTCTACCAAAGATTTCCATATTTTATTGTACAGAAGCTTTTTGGCTCTTTGTATGAGATTCTTGTCACTCTTAATCCATATGAGGCATTTTTGTAGCTGTTTCTAGGTTATTCTTTTTAAACCGTTGGAGTAATTCATGTTCGATTTGGGTCCCGGTTATCTCGTGTATTCTTTCTATTTTGGTTAAACGGGGGTACTCGCTAAAATTGACGGAAATACGTAAAGTTGTCCACCTCAGGTCATTCAAGGATCGGTGCATTTAAAATGTCTTAGGCACTTCAGAATAATCTCATTCTTGAGCTTTAGAAGGAAGAAACAGGGTCTGCGGTATTAGAGAACGTTTTCATTGGTAATCAGACATATCTTGCTCTTTATAACATTGAAAACAAGAGGTTTTTACGAATTTTGAAGTGGAAACTATTAGCCCCCGAGAAGACTTGTGAACAAGTGGTTAAATGGAAGATGACAGCCGAAGGTGAGAGAGATTGTCTTCCATCAAAATGCGAGTTCAAGCAGCTGGAAAATCTCTCCCCTGTTGTGTACTTTTTGATTCATGGTATTTCCTCTAATTACTCTGTTTGAATATATAATCTAAGAGCCAAGAAAGAGGGTAGCTATATATAAGACCATCTCGGTTTGTCAGAATGTTACATCCATGCCCAGCATTGGAAAAAGATTAGGAGCAACGAAAATGACAACGCAATGTCAAGGATACCACCCATTTCACACTAACAAGATGAGCCTACCAAAAAAGAAGATACAACGAGAGGTCAACACACCCTTATATTTATCCTCCATTTGATGCTGGTCCCAATAAATCAATGACATGCATTCCGATACCATGATTACAAAACCTGTTAGTAGCAACGGGTTTATAAATAAGATCACACAATCGTACAAGTTAAACATTATTTACCTCTTCGCCCACAAAGAATAAAGCAAAATCACAAGCCTTGTGCGCTTGCTCATTACGGCCTCTTGCCTCGCTCCCCACTATGGAAACTGTGGCCAGAGCATGCCACTACTAACCAAATTTCTACTCCTTGTATTTTATGTATAAGGAGTTCATACCAGCTTCCTCAGTCACGGCTTGTCCTAACTTCCTTACCACAGAAAGGACAACTAAGTTCCTGTGATGAAGCATCAACAACACAAGAATGGTGACGCTTATCATATACATACTCTCATGCGCATCTATGCTAAGGTGCCACTCTATTAAGAAATTCTCTCCCCGATATATGATGCTGTGAGGTCATGACATTCCAACAGTGCTGACCAGTTTCAACAAACAGATCACTTCACTGCTTATATGTTACATGTAAGAACAAGACCGAGCAAAATAGTATGAGAACTTAAGCAAATTGCTTAATAAACAACTAGGACAATCTCCTCCTTGTTGTCGCATGCCGGCTTTGTCCTATACTTTGCAAAAGTCAGTTAACTGAATGCAAACCATTTAACACCAGAGGAAGCAAAGATATATTTTCTTTGTATGCTTTGGAATTACTTGCAAATCTTTTTGCATCGATACAAGGTCCATAGCATTCGATATATGTGAAGTGCTGCAAAATCATGACCGAATAAAAGAAAATATTCTCTGAGCATCAGCTAGTACAAGCACCACAGTCAAATTCAATATATGCCGGCCTTAAAAAGAATTTGTGCATAAATTTGTTCTTTTTCTTCCTACTTCATAGTTGGAAGAAGAGCAAAAATTTCTCTCACCAACTTCAACAGTAGTTTCCAGCCTACTTCAGTATCGCAGTCAAGGAAGTACATACAAGAAAACTGCAACAAACAGAATTTGGCAAATTATAAAGCATGAACAAAGAAGAGCGAGCAAACAAGAAACTCTTTAAAACTTGCTACCAGGCTTGGATATACTAAAAGCTAAAAGCTGTTACTACAGACATGAAAGCTCACATTACCATGTCTGAGGATTTCTCAAAACCAACAGAAAAGGCATTACGAAAATCCCTTGCTTAGCTTCTGAATGGCACAGTACATTTTCCTTCTGGAACCGACTGCATTGATCCCCATATCTTTCAAATCCTCCAATGTCAACATAGGCAAAACCTCGTCGTCCACCTCATGAACCTCAAAAACGGGTGCATACCTCCCTAGTCCTAACCCATTAAGCCAAATCTTCACGCCATCCTCTCCGCACCTCCCATCCCTATCCCTCAAATCCGTATCCGAGGGTCCCGACAACTCGACTGCGTCATGGTGGTCCCTACTCCTACCCCTAACGGGTCTCCTATACAGCAAATCCCTGTCATTTCCATGGCTATCCACACCCAAATTCTCCAAAGAGTTCACCGGGCTCTGCTCCTTGACGGGACTCTCCAAATTCTCGATATCAAAATCATTGTACCCATCATCGAAATCTTCGCCACCACTATACTTCTCCAACTCGACTTCGCCGCCGCCCTCGTCGGTGACCTTGGGAACCCAATTGGAGCGAACCCTCTTGGTGGCATTGGGGGCGCGCTTCTTGGAGTCCTTGACTTTCCAGCTCCCAATGGCGACGGAATCCAAGTTGTCGAATTTGTCGTTATCGTCGAGGGATTGGTGGTGGTCGGAGCTCAAATTGAACAAAGGACGAGTCTTGGAGGATCTATTGAGGTTACCTGAGGCGGAGGCGGCGGCGGCGGCGGCGGCGGAGGAGGAGGAGGAGTGATGCTTCCTTCGGACGTGGGAGTCGAAGGTGAGGTCGCCGCCGAGGTCGCCCAATCGGACGCTGGGCCTCCGCTGCCTCTTGGCCCCGACGGTCTCGGCCAAGGCGAGGGCCCTATCCCCATTCATCTGCTGCCCCTCCGTCGTCGCTTGTGGGTCCGCCATTCCTCCTCCTTATTCAGCCTTTCTCTTCGGTCCGGACGGAGAAATCTCTAGCACTCTAGCACACACTCTCTCTCTCTCTCTCTCTCGCAATACCCGACGACGTGTCACCGCCAGTAGTAGCAGCTAAGTAGAGTGGAGCTAGGGTTTGTAGAGAGCGGGAGAGAGAGAGAGAGAGAGATGGCAGGCGAGAGGGTCGAGGAGGGAGAGGCAGGAGAGGGAAGAGGAGGAAGAGAGGGCTGGGCTTTTTCGGCCGGCTGCACTCGCGAAGCACCAGCCAAATATGAGAGCTTCTTCACAATGCGGTGAGCTTTGGGGATGTGGGGGCGTGTGTTGTGCTGGTCTTTCCATACACAGCAGAATTTCATTTTCCTTTTTTTTTTTGGCTAAGGAGGATAAACTGTAACAAAAATGCATATGTATATATAAGACTAATACATATATGTATGTATGGCAACCATTCCCAGAAACGGTAGGGTTGAATTTAGACAATGAGACTTGGAGTTATACTCTCAATCCACCTAAATTATATTGGAAGTCTAGCAAAAAGTCATAATATATAAAGACTAATAGTCTTAATCAAGTCTGATATACAAATGTGGTATATATGACACATAGCCATTGACATTTCATTGAACTGACGCTGACACCTATATTTTTGCTTCTCCATGTACTTGTGTTGCTTGTGTATTTCGCTTACCCGAGCATTACACATCTTCTTACTTTTTTCTTTCATTTGCTTAAGAAAAATAAGTCTACTATCGACCTCAATTCAACCCTAGTCTTGGTACACTCGTATCCAATGGAAGTAGAGTTTGAGGTCTTCAAAATGTGACCTGGTCTTTGCTGAATCTCATTTATTACACAGCTCCTTAGTCTACGTTTCCTGTTTTAAAAAGGGGCTCTATGTCTGGTGACTTCTTCATAAATTGATGTTTCTCGATATCATTTTTGCTATCGTCTAAAGTGAAGTCGAGATCATAGAGTCAATCATTGGATCTTTCTCTGTACGAGGAAATCTTCCTAGGGAGGCTGTAACTGGACTTTGTCAAGAGCTGGGCAACACGGTGGACCCAAATGTCAAAGCTAATTTTACACATGTTTTCCGGTGACCAAGCCCGGCCAGATTCGATGATCACACAGAGTGGTAACGTGGAATAGGAAGACTCGGTCGTGGAACATGTGAGGAAACCTTTGACATTGGCTTCTCCACAGTTATATTTGCTTCGACGCATAAGACGTCATAAACTAATCGATGTATCACCTGAAGTTCGACACCTCGCGATCACGACATAGGATGCATATTAATCTTCTCAAGAGGTCTGGTGTAGTGTCCCAATGATTCTTCATACGTGTATACAGTCTAATTCTAAAAATGGCCGAGTCCTGGCTAAATTGCCCAAGAAAACTCCACTGGGAAGATTCCATTGTTCTTACAGGACACGGAATGACCAAGGACTCAGTAACATCTCAACCACTCTATGACCTTTGAATCAGTCCAATGAATTTGGTTTACTACCTTGCGTTTTTACAGAGTCTTCTCTCCAAGAAATACTTCATTTTAATGCAACCGCTCAGAAGTCAGGAGTCCTTATATTGATTCCATGATCTATCCCCTCTGCTCAACTGAACCTCTGGCACGCAGATGGATCAGGATCGCCCCTTTTACTCGAACTACGTCCATGGAAACAGCAGTGGATCATCATCACCGGGGATGTCGCCAGCTTCCACTTTTAAGCGTCCTCCAAACGTCCAGGCTGCCTCGCAGCTTTTGGCTGCTGCCATGATGAAGAGGGCTGCTGATAGTAATGAAGATGAGGATCATGATGACTTTGAATTTGGGCCTCCTTCTACTTCATCTCGTTCCTTTCCCCACGATAGCCACAACAATGTCTCCAATGCCTTCGGGGGATCACATTTGACTCCTGCTACCACGCCCGAGCAGTCTCCTTCAGCTGTGGTACTGACTGCTGCCGCTATTTGCCTCTAGATCGATATGGCAGTACTAGCATATGATCAGATCAATAAAAGGAAGCTCAAGATTTGAAGACAGTTTTTTGATATTCTGCTCCCCCGATCTTCCAAATATAAGCTCAAGGCTTATTCATTCATAAGTCGATGAATTTTCTCTGCGTGACCCATAATTTTTCAATGTTGTGAATTGTTTGATTAGAGCACTGCTTAATTATAAGACTATAATATGGCTAATAGGATATTGGTTATCTAAATCAGCCAGGTAGGAACTCCATAAGGTACCTTCAGACCATTCACTCCGAATCAGCGGAAAGACCGTTCACCTCCATGCCTTCAACAGCTTCAGCATCACGAATCAAAACACCAGTTCCAATACCTTCTATCCAACCTCCTAAGAGAAAACCAAGAGCTGATCGAAGGTAAAGATTCTTGTTGCTTCTGTGGAGTATGCATTTCTAGCTTGACCTATTCTTTTAAGTGCTCTTCATATGCGTTACAGTTTGATCTTTACATATGAGAGGGAAGGACTTCCAATAGTGTGCAACTCTTATTTCTTTTAAAAGCATCTAAATCTATTTTCAGTACCGTCAATTTTCATGGCTTCCATTGTCTGGCACAACAGTAGTTTTTGCTGATCGTTGCAGACATTGCTCTCAGTTGTCAGGAGCCTCACTTGTGATCGTGACTTATCAGGTCGTTTGAATTTTTGGTGGAAAATCCTGCAGAACTCCTCTTGATGCCCAACAACCCAATCTAAATGACACTGGGAATAAGCACGAAGTTTCTGCACTCCATGATGAAGTATATCGAACACCTCCCCTTGCTCTCCATCACGATATATTCCACGAATAGGTTTTCAGGACAATTCCAAATCATGCATCCACTTTCACAATCCAAACATCAGCAATAGCTAAATGAAACTGACTGAGACTTCACTTGGACAGCTTGATTTGCTGCAAGGAGAAAACTACTCATTATGGGAGAAGGTGCATTTGCTTGAAGTCTGAAACAACAGCATTATTATCTTGTTACACTCTTCCTTCATTTCAAGAGTTTATCATCTCCATGCAGCTTCAACGATCTGAAGACAGGTGCAGCAAAGCAGAGGTCAGAGCCAGGGAGCTTGAAAAACAGGTCAGTCAGATTGACTGCTTATACTTCTTATTATTTTACCTAGCACTGATAGATGTAAGTAGCTTTTTGCTGACTCTTATTCATGACTGTTGCTCCAGAGCGACTATTTAATAAAGGGAGATGACACCATGCGATTGACATATTTACCATCTGAATAATTTTATGCTAGCAAAGACCCGTCTTAGCGACTATAGCATATTGAACAGCTCCATTTAATTAAGAAATGCCAATGTTGCTTCACCTGTAGTACTATTACTCAGTTGTCAGTGGGAAAGATAAAACACGCTAGCACTTGCTAGGAAATTCCAATCATACTTAACATGCAAGGAGGTTCTGTTTACTGACTTTGTTGGTTCTTTGTTTTGAGGGGCAAATTGTCTTGAGAAGATATACGATAATGGATTGAAACATTTGAGAATTCAAATCGCAAGTTTGCCATCATGTTGTGGGAACAACGTAGCCATATTTTTTAGCAAGTTGAAAAAAGTTGGAAATGGGCTGTTTAGCATAGAAATGGATGATAAGTGCATTGCAGTCAAGTGCACTCAGAGTGCAGTCTTTCGACATGCTTATTTCGATCATTAGTGATAGGAAGCCACTTCAATATTACAAGTCAGCTTGCTTATATGTCAAATGAAATGTCTATGCTTTTAGTGGGGGGGAAATTCCAATATGCTATTGTAGCCTGGTAGGCCACACACAAGATTTTTTTTTGTGTATGCCACATCTACATGAACAGGTTGCTAAACTGGGACAAGGTCGATCCCTTGATGATGAATTTGCACGGAGGTACATTTGTGAATGTCTGAAGTGACAAATTCTTTGAAACATCATTCGGTAATGATCCGATCATTGTTTCAATCTATGACAGGAGAGAAGAATTCTTGCGTGAAAGAGAGGTGAGTTAAGAACTAATTATAGAATTTTTTAATTTTCAAGGTTTCTTTGATTTTAGAGCCTGAAGTTCGTAAAGAACTTATATTCTTGTTACAGATTGCTTTAAAGAATGGAAGAGACAAGGAAATTGTAGCTCTTCGTTTGAAAATGGAGGTGAAGCACGTCTATATAAAATGTGAAATTTGCCAAGTGTCGGCATCTTTCTGAGTTTGTTTGTTTTTGTGCCTTGACTATGACTAGAACTTGATGGAAGATAGAGAAGCAGCTATTACCCAACTTCAGGAAGCAAATTCTGAGGTGAACGCTCTACACAGGACAGTACATAGAATGGTTTTGACGCAAGATGAGAAGGTATGCGTGGAAGACTCCTGAATTAGAATAAAGATTGAATATTCTGCTAATCTGTTTCCCGTCTCAGGAAGAAGTTGTCTTGAAAAGATGTTGGCTCACTCGATACTGGGGTTTAGCTGTAAAACATGGTAATCATCTTCGCAGATTCCCTTTTCTTTGATTTTGAACATGGTTTGCACGTTTGTACTTACAAATGTTTTTTTGGTCGACTTAAATGGAAAGTTCAATCACATGGTTTTACCAAAGTATAAGTTAAAAGCAAAACTGAAGGAGGATAATGAATCCGTGAGGTGTCAGTACTCTACACGATGAAATGAATTTCCTTTATCCTTTGACTTCAGAAATATCAAAATCCCCAGATTCTTGTAGCTGGACGAGTTAATCAATCACATTTATATGGTAAAGTTTGTCTTCATCAATTTAAAAGGTGCATTTACTATAAAAATTGGTAAAGATGTTTAGACGGTTCTAGCATGTTTTAACTTTTCTGAGGCGCAGAATTTGGCTTGTTCTTTTTCACCTTACAGGCATTTGTACTGATGTAGCACATTCTAGACATGAGTATTGGTCATCTCTAGCTCCGCTTCCATTTGAAGTGGTCATTTCTGCTGGAGTGAAGGCTAAGGAAGAGTCCTGGGGTGCAGGTTACAGTGCTAATATTAGTAGCTTTTGGTCTTTTATGACATTTCTTGCATAATTGCATTTAGTCTAACTTCTTTTTCTTTGACATGAAGCAGGCAGCTACATTCCAGATAGAAGAGAACTCGTTAAGGATACAAGTGATTTAACAGGTGAAGGATACATCGAGAGCATGCTTTTGGTAGAAGCTGGGCTGAAGGAGTTATCTACTTTGAAGGTCTTTTCTTGACTTTTGAAACTGGATAAATATTTTTGTTTCATTTGTTTTAACACTCAGAACAGTTACTAAAGAAGCTGGTCATATGTTTCTCATGCATTGCACTTCCTGTAGGTTGAAGAAGCCGTCGGTCTAGCAATGGCTCAAAGCCGATCCAATTTGGCTAGGCAATCCACCTCAGGTATGTGCAGTAGTTTTACTAGGTTAACTTCCAATTTTCAACAAATGCATCAACATTCATCAGTCTACTTCCTTTAGCATGATTTCTCATCTGCACATTGAAGTTGCAAGTTTTAGATAATACACAATCCTGTTTACATGCTGCTCTCAGAGATTTAGACGAGTGTTTTATATATAAGACAATATCTGCCCTACACTGTCTCATTCCTCCTCTTATTTTGTTGTATTTCAGATTTCATATTTCCTGGTGATTTCAGATTCATTGATACATTTGGTAAGAGGGAATCATCGTTGAGTGATGGTACACTTAAGTGATTTACTATACCTTATCTAACATGCTTGATGAGTATTCTTTGTTGTGATATTCGCCATCACCTTTTCAACAAGAGCGAAAAAACCTGAAGGAAACGAAATAGTCAATCTTGTTGCACTCTATTGGGGGATAAAGCATTTTAGAGTGCAGTTTAACCAGTAGATGCCTTGTGCAATGCCTGGCCTTATGTTTAGCCCATGACTTCTGAGATGCATGCAAGAGTACCTCTCAGGAACTGTTGAGCACAATTCTTGTCTTAACTTGCTTTAAGCTGTCATTCTACAGAACTAAGCAAAGAGGAGGCTGGAGATATTCTTTTCAAACAGGTCAGCTGCTCTTGCCTCTTTTTATGTGACAATGTCGTTTCATCCTTCATGTTCTTCAGTTGTAATTTTTGCGAACATGAATGCTGATGTGCATCCATGAGCCTTGAGTTGTCCAAAACCAGAAGCTAGGTTGATAAGCCTTGTCAATTGACTTGTTACAGGATTTAATAGAGAGGATGGTAAGCAACACGTTCTTTAAACTCACCATCTCTATTGTCTTCCAAACTTAAAATGACGTGTAGGCTTGGTTGACATACTTCTGGAGAAGAGCTGTGGTGCACCATATTGAAGAAGACATTGCCAGAGAAAGGCTTCAATCCTGGATCGGCCGGAGTGGGCAGACACCAAGTCCACATGATGCTGTGGAAGGTAGGCAACTCCCCTCCTTTCATCTGTCTAACCCACATTACTTGTAAGGTTAAATCAAGCTCGGTGAGGGACGAAAAGTTCTCATGACAGTATAGAACTGAAAGCTCAATTTTGAACATGCGTTTTATACATTCAAAAGGTCGATTACTTTTCCCTTTTACTTTTTTTTCTCCTCGCGGACAATAAGAAGGGTTTTAACGGGGTTGGCACCACCTCACTGTTGCAACTTTTTCTTAAATTCAAGCGCACTTCCAAATGCGAACAGAAGAACAGACCAATAAGAGATGCATTCATCCATGACATCCTGTCGTAGGAAATGAGCTATATGGTTTTGCTGATATCTTATGAATGTCTGTCTATGAGCTAGGCGCTCTTTTTTTTGGCGGTATGAGCTAGAAAAAATCTGAGTAACCCTTGTGGTGACTGGTGGGTATTTGGATCTTTATAGCGAAGAAAAGAACAGGCGCGCTGCCATTCCATAGTATCCTGATTATCCTTTTAGTCGGGATTGAGAATGATACTGACAATTTATGTCATAACTGAATGGGTTCCCTTGTGAAGCAGTTGAGCGGGGTTCACGGGAGCTGCAGAAACTTGGAATAGAACGCCAACTTTGGGAAGCATCTCGCAAGCTCACTGACCACCCTCCTCCTACATCGGCATCTAGCGTCATTGCTCTCCTCGATGGCCATGATCAGTGAGAGTTACACCATTCATATTCCCTTCATTCCCATGCTAGGCTTACCCCACAATTTATGCCCATCTGCTGCAGCTGGTCTCCACGTTCTCGTGCATGAAGCTCGTTCATCAGGACAAACTGTCTGGTTGGGATTGCAATTGTTCGGTAGATAATTGATATTTGGAGAGTAGACCAAGAACATTGAAATCTCCGATTATAAGTCAATGAGAGATGAAACAAGACGTATTTTTAGTGATTCATATTTATCTCAGTAAAAATATGGCTAAGTAAATAACCAACGAAAAAGGCCTAATGTCGTTGACAAAAAGTGTTCAGTCCACAAGATACCCTTTTTCGTTTGGTGAAAAGAGGAGACCCCAAAAGCAAACACCCAATACTTGATCAGTCGCGGAAGGAAACGGCTTGCTATTGTTAATTATCATAAATCATCAACGGAACTAACTAAACAAAGTAAACAAAGTAAATCCCGACTTTCCTGTAATACAAATCGACAAATATCAAATTATTCGTTGCCAAGCAGTACACATCTAAAAGCTGTTGGCGCTACTTGCTGAGCCAAAAATACGAGCTCCAATTACCAGCTAAAACACGACACTTCCACCACTGGCCACATTAGCCCCTTCGAATACAAAAGACGCCCTTCGCATCTAGGCAGACGTTGCATGAAGACGTTACCCCTTTCACACAGAAATTACTTCAGCTAATGGCTCCGGAGCACCACTGCCTCCATTGAGCACGGTTACATTCCCATCAGAGTCGACATCGACGATGACGGAATCACCCTCTTTGATCTCCCTAGCAAGCATTTTCTCAGCCATACTGTCCTCCAATAATCTCATTATAGCTCTTCTCAGAGGTCTTGCGCCATAGCTTGGATTGTAGCCTTCGTCCACCACCCGGTCCCTAAATCTCTCTGTCACTTGAAGTTCAATCTCCTTTCCTTTCAGCCTCTCAAACACTTCCTTAAGCATGATGTCCGCAATTTCCTTCACCTCCAACTTAGTGAGCTGACGGAACACTATCATTTCATCTAGTCTGTTCAGGAACTCTGGCCTGAAATATTGCTTCAGCTCCTCCGTTACTAGACTCTTAATACGGTTGTAACTGCTATCCTTCTCATCATAATCAAGATCAAATCCTATCCGGCGGCCTCCCTTCTCTATTACGCTGCTCCCAACATTAGATGTCATAATGAGAAGTGTATTCTTAAAATCAACAGTTCTCCCCTTGCTATCAGTCAACCTTCCATCCTCAAGAATTTGAAGCATCATGTTGAAGACGTCCGGATGGGCCTTCTCGATCTCGTCAAACAAAACCACTGTGTATGGACGTCGACGAACAGCTTCAGTGAGCTGGCCACCCTCTGTATATCCAACATAACCAGGTGGGGAACCAATTAGCTTGGACACTGTGTGCCTTTCCATAAACTCACTCATGTCAAGTCGAATCATGGCCTCTTCAGACCCAAAGTAGTAAGCCGCTAGTGCTTTTGCCAGTTCTGACTTCCCAACACCAGTTGGACCAGAAAAGATGAAACTGGCGATTGGCCGATTAGGGTTCTTGAGTCCAACACGAGCTCGCCTGATGGCACGGCTAATCGCTTTAACTGCTTCGTCCTGTCCAATGACTCGTTTGTGTAGCGTCTCTTCCATTTTGAGGAGGCGATCTGACTCATCACTTGACACTTTCTCTACAGGAATTCCAGTCCAAGAAGAGACAATGTGCTGAATGTCCACTTCTGTAACGACTGGGCCAACATCCCCAGCCTCAGTTTCAGCCTTGCTCATCTCCTTGCCTTTGTCTATCAGTGCAGTTATCTGTGCCTTCAGATCCATTTCCCGATCACGTAATTCGCCAGCCTGTTCGAGAAATATACACACAGAGCTTCTTATCTAAACAATAAATAGTGGGTCAAAAAAGAACCATACACACACAAGAAATTTTGAGAGAGAAAATGGCTGATAAATCTGCTCCAAGTTCAAATTCAAAACGATTTTATGTGCCCCCCCCAAAAAAAATAATAATAAATAAAAGACAGGCGGATGTGGTTCAAATGCAATGCAGAAATTCTAACACTAGCAATCATATCACCTCGCTCTGATCAAATGCAATACAGTAATTCCAACAAAAAGAATAGCATCATCACATCGCACCTTATGACATGCATAACTCTCCCCACTTGCAAATAATTCAAAGTGAGCAGGGTAAAGAAAAATTTCATACCTTCTCAAAATCCTGACTGCGAACAGCCTCATTCTTCTCCTTTGTGATCTGCCGGAGTTCTTTCTCAAGCTCTCTGGCCTCCTCAGGGAGCTGTAAGAAAGGGACCGCATCAACCAACTAGCCAATGTGTGCGAGACATATCAGACTACAGTATGAACAAATTAAAAGCTCATACCTGTGCATGACGAAGTCGAACCCGTGAACCTGCTTCATCAATCAAATCAATGGCTTTGTCTGGCAAGAAACGGTCACTGAAGCACAGAGGGAAAGCAGGACGAGTAAGTATATTTCAACCAAGTAGATAACAATGCAAACCGCTATCATGTATTGTAGCCATGAAGAAAAAGATACTAGCTTAGGAACTCCTGAAACTCGATTTACTCATGGCATTTTCTTCCCATGGCACAATAAATGCGTAAGATGAATCCTTCAGAGAGGCAGCTGAAACCCCAAATTCAAGTCTCTGGAATTAACACAGATTTACTCTGAAATATCTAGAGAAAAGGCTAGGACAATTAAGATCCTCAGTATTTGAACAAACAAAATAAAGAGGCAACTCCCTCTCCATATGACCAACCCAGATTGAACGACAATAAGTTTCAGATAGAAACCAAAGAGCTCCATGAAATAGTGGAAAGACATCAAATTTAACTCATTGTGAAACATATCAAGCTTGACATAGAATGAGTAAATACAACAAAGTATACGCATTCTGGGGCTTCATACCTAATATACTGGTAAGAGAGCTGTGCAGCAGCTACTAAGGCTTCATCAGTGTAATGCAACTTGTGATGGATCTCGTATCTCTCACGGAGTCCCTTCAAAATCTGAATAGTTTCATCCACTGTTGGTTCGGGAACTTTGACTGGCTGGAAACGTCTTTCTAATGCTGGGTCTTTCTCAATGTGTTTCCTATATTCATCCAGGGTGGTGGCCCCAATACACTGAACAAATGGAATTTAAATCAACAATGACATTCATTATGGTAAAAGCTCTGACCACGAAGAAAGCAAGGATTGACTGACCTATGAAACAACGGACTCTTATTGAAACTTGCATTGAGGAAAAGCAGTTTATATAACAATACTTTAAAGAAAGTTTAGGAGAGTAGTAAACTTAGCATGCAGTAGCTCCCCAGAAAGAAATAAACAGGCAACTTGTCCAATTTCTCAAGATTATATCGAACATCGGTAAACCCAGCCAGATGAATGATATAAAAGGAAAATGATAATACAGTCAACAACATGAAGCTCACAAAACCAGAAAAGCAATTGTGGCAATTGCTATCACCATTACATATTAAAAGAGGGGCAAGTTAAACAAGCAAACAAGCAAAGCCATCCAAGTTTATAGAGTTGGTCATAAGTTTTGACTGCCTTGTATACCCACCCACTGAACAGGGCAGAGTAAGTTGGGATCATCTCTAGTTTTGCAGGGACTCCAGCATTTCCCCACACTTCGCAGGAAAATGGTGGATAAAGAGGTTTTTTAGGATGAGTGCCATGGCCCCAGGAAGGATTCTTGAAGGAAAGTAATGGCAGAGTCTTTTTCACGAAGAATTTTTTGCTTCCAAATTTTCCTTAGCTTGCACAATATGAAAAATAGCAGCAACAGGAAAGTGGTTCAAAGGAAGCAAAAGGGGAAAAAAAGATCTGTGGTGGCATATGTCCTTTCAGATGACACGTTCTTAATTGGGAACATACAGAAAGGGTATCTAGCGAATTGCATAAATAAGCATGCAAACATTGTCCCCGTGTTTAAAAGTTTAAGAAGCCAAACAATATGTGTTCTCAGCCCAATCTAAAGCCCAGGACCACAACAGTCAACCTACGCTCTTGACGGTCTATCCCAGAACCACCAACTGAAAGCACAGTTAAAGATATATAGCAATTGATTTGCATAACCAAAATCCACATGTCAATGCAAATTACCTGCAGTTCACCCCGTGCAAGAGCAGGTTTCAGAATGTTCGCAGCATCAATGGCCCCCTCTGCTGCCCCTGCCCCAATTAAAGTATGCACCTCATCAATGAAGAGTATTATTTCATCACTCTGTTTAATTTCCTCCATTAGCTTCTTCAATCTCTCTTCAAACTCTCCACGATACTTTGTTCCAGCAACTAGAAGACCCATGTCCAGGGTAATGACCTGAGTCACATAGATGAACTTTTGTTAATCAACAGTCGCGAAGAGCTGAGGACCAACCTAGCTCAGTCATTACTGGACCTAGACAACGTCAACAAAAGCAAACAATGAGTATGATGAGATGGGATAGATTCAACATTTCTTATTCCACAGTACATTGCAGGGAAACAATATGGCTTAGTTATTCGGGCGAATAAAATGCATAATGCATAGGTTTTTCTTTTTTCGCTCAAACAAGATCATTCTAATGAATAAGGACACAAAAGGATGCAACAATAATTCATAATTTCCGACAATATAGACAAAGAGAGAGCAAAATTCGCATGAACTTCAAGAAAAGCATTTCTAGAATTTGATTATGCTTCAAATCCTGCATTCGTATCATTACTTCCACAATATTGAATTCATAAGACTTGTTGTTGGCTTTCAACTGATCGAATCATTATAAAACCATCCACAACTCACTACGCCAAACAACAAACATAGGATGCTGAAGTATACTAGCGCACTTGAACAATTAAATATGACCAGTAAAATATCCATGAGGAAAAGCATGCAGGACCACGAAGCTTGTTTTACAATCCAATTTCTCCAGTGCTAGACGTTCCCATCTCCAAGGATCCACCCATCAATTGTGATGTCGTCAAAAGACCTAACTATTCATTGCTCCTAAAAAATGCTCTCATTGCAAAAAGGAAAGGCAGGCTATGAGCTATCTTCTCAACCCTACTGAAGACATCTGATGCAATGACCTAGAAAATGCTTCAACGGGGACAGAAGAAAATAAAGGGCATGAGAGAATCTTAGTCACTTTACATTCCTACTCCAAAAACAATGCAACACCATTGCAAGCGAGTAAATGAATAAATTGCTTACCTTCTTCCCTTCAATTGTTTCAGGAACATCACCACTTGCAATACGCTGAGCAAGACCTTCAGCAATAGCAGTTTTCCCCACGCCAGGTTCTCCAATAAGGCAAGGATTATTTTTGGTTCGGCGACCAAGAATCTGGACAACACGTTCAATTTGTTGCTGCCTTCCAACGACGGGATCCAATTTTCCCTACCAAAGATGGAGAACAAACTTAACAATACTCCCTTCTCGAGAACAGAGTCATATTATTACTGAATAGTTAGAGAAAACAAAATGAAAAACAAATAATTACCTCCTCTGCCAGCTTAGTCAAGTTGGTTCCATACTCCTCGAGCGTTGGCATCTTATTGCCACTACTCCCTCCACCAACACCGGCACCAACAGCCTCAGTGCTCTCGCCCACCATCCTAATGACCTATTTACAGGACATATCAGTGTCTCCCCCTTGCAAATACGCACAGCAAGCAATATTGTCATAATATCAGTTAAAGAAGAAGAAGCACAGAATGCTCGCTTGCCTGCGTGCGAATGTTGCTTGGATCAGCACCCAAGTTCTCAAGAACACGAGCAGCTACACCCTCACCCTCGCGAAGCAGTCCAAGAAGCAAGTGCTCAGACCCAATGTAGTTATGGCCTTGACATTCAAGTAAGGTTAGTACATGATATACGCGGGGAAATATTCAACATTGATTGGGCGGAATACTCTAAAAGAAGATACATAGTCGTAACAGCACTGAATAGGATACCTAGCTGTCGAGCTTCTTCCAGCGACAGTTCCAAGACGCGCTTTGCACGTGGAGTGAAGGGAA
This sequence comes from Eucalyptus cloeziana, assembly GCA_014182715.1. Classification (NCBI taxonomy): domain Eukaryota; kingdom Viridiplantae; phylum Streptophyta; class Magnoliopsida; order Myrtales; family Myrtaceae; genus Eucalyptus; species Eucalyptus cloeziana. The sequence continues at coordinate 26,029,522 of CM024644.1, read as the reverse complement.
TCTCCACGGCAACGAATCCACTTCCCCTCCCAATTATTTTTTCAACCTCGACACGAGCATCTTTCAAATTGATTCCCATCGACTTAAGGACTTTAGCAGCAATACCGGTGCCTTCGCCGATAAGACCCAGGAGAATTTGCTCTGTCCCCACGAAATTGTGACCCAGCCTCCGTGCTTCCTCTTGGGCAAGCATGATGACTTTGATGGCTTTCTCAGTAAAGCGCTCGAACATGGCCCTGGCCACACCACGGCTTGCCTTCCCCCTGCGGAAGGAGATCGAACTCGCCACCCTAGAGTGAAAGTCAGGGCTTGAATTCAACAAAGTGTCCAAACTGTTGGATCCTCTGAGACCAGAGAAGCCCCTCATCCTTATAGCGGGAGCCGTGAGAGCGGACATCATTTTGACATTTCTCCTGGACTTGGCAGAACCGCCGGAGCTGCCAAACCTCTGGCCAGGCAATATGGCCGGCACATTGGTCGACTGCGCCAGGACCCCAGCCATAACTCCGAGCAAGGCGTCTGCACAGGCGACGAGGCGTCAGCTTGCAAAGTAGGGCAGAAATACGCGTGTTTGTGCACAATTATCTCAATTCGGAAGAGAGACGGAGGACAAGCTGGGTCTTCCGAAAGAAATCGGTAACCGCGTCGAAAACTGCTAACGAGCGAGTCACGCATCAAAAATCCCCACGCATTCGGCACCCGAACGCACGCACTCGAGCTGAGCTCACTCGCCATCCAATAAATGGCTCGGATGAAAGCGAGACCCATTTCGGGTGAATGCGAAAAAATAAAGCACGCAATTGATGAGGCGGATTCCAATATGCAAACACCGACGGCGCAAAACATCAAAAAGAAAAGGAAGGAGCGCGTAGTGTGGGAGCTACGAAATCGAATCGGCGGAGAGAGAAGCCCTAAGACGAAGCGCGCCCAAACAGACGACAACACCGACGGCCAGAACGAAGGGGATGAGATTACCTGAAGCGCTCGACTGAGAAGACGGAGGAAGGGAGGGAGGGAGGGAGAAGAAGATGGAAGAAGATGGAAGAAGATTGACGAAGAAGGAGAAGACGACTGCGCTGAGGATTTTGGTTTGGGATGATATTAGGGACTCGGCCGCGAGGCGGTGTCGTCTCTTTCCCTCTTCCTCTTCTTCCTCTTCCTCTTCCTCCTGTTACGATTATGAAACGGCGCCGTCGCAGTCGCCAATCGTTTTCTTCTTTCTTTCCCTAGTTTCTTTCCTTTTTCGGGTCGAATCTTGTTTCCCTAGCGTGGTCCGTCACCATTTGCGTGTACTCATACGTTGTTTTCCCCCTCTCCCGTCTGCTTTAATATTAAAATTTGGACGGGGACAATGACATAAATAATCTCTAGATTCCGATCTAATATCTAACGTGATTCATAAAATTAAATTTGATATTCAATTTGGTCCCTTTTAATTTATTTGAGTCAATACAATCCCCAACTTATATAAAAATGTTCAAAATAGTTATTCGATTAATTTGAGATCAGGGATAACATTATATGTACTGAAAGTTTATGGACTATATTAAACAAATTAAACCATTCGTGTCATTTTCCATTTAAATATATTTTATCTAACATCATGTCTCTCTAAAAAAAAAAAAAGTCAATTCTTCAAATATTTTCCCCATAATATGTATTTTTATTGATAATACCTTTCATTTTTTAATGATTCAGATGAGCCATAGTAAGTAATTTTGTTTGATCTTTCAAATTCTAATGCAACACGTGTCTATGTCTATTAATATGCATCGAAACGAATTTGATTTAAGAGTTCCAATCTCACAATTTTAATGGGACACGAATAGCTTACTTCATATAAATGGTTCAGGTAAGATGGTAAAGAAGAACTCCAGCGTGTATATATTAAGAGTTTTCCTTTATTATCCATCATTTAAGGGGAAAAAAAAGTCAATCACACGGATCCATATGCAGATGATATGTATAAATTTCTTAACACTATCAATCGGGGGATACGAAGAAATAAAAGAAATTGCCTGCTACTATGATAAACAAACGTTAGACGCAATCAACGGAAAAGGAAATATACATCAAATTAGAATCTAGGGTACGCATAAGATATGAAGAAACTAAAGGTCGGCATTGCAGCAAGGGTCTTTTCTACCAGAATTATGATTGGAACGAGAGAGGAATACATTCATGACTCGTATGAGTGAAAAAAACAGAAACCAAAAAGACCAAGAGGCCGCAGAAACGACATATGGTTCTCCGGATATGTCATAAATATGTCTATAACCTTAGACATCATTTCGACTGGCCGTTTTCACGCCTTCTAATTGTCAAATATCATATATATCATTATCATTATCAGAACTGAATTTAAACAAACGTCTTTCTGACTTTTGCTGTATTACACATCTGCCTATCCACCGTCCGGCGGTGTGCATCTAAAAGCTGTTGGTGCTACTTGCCATCGTGCCAAAGAATTGCAAGTACCAACCGAATATTCACGGACTAAAAGTTTTGCTGCCGGCCTCGACAGCCCCTTTAAAGACAACCCCGCTTTGATATCAGTAGACTTCTCATGGCGTAGAGAAAGTAGCTTCTGGAGTGCCGCTGCTTCCATTGAGTACAGTTACCTTCTTATCAGAATCAACATCCACAATGACAGAATCACCCTCTTTGATCTCCCCGGAAAGCATTTTCTCAGCCATACTGTCCTCCAATAGTCTCATTATTGCTCTCCTCAGAGGCCTCGCACCATAGCTTGGATTGTAGCCTTCCTCCACCACCATGTCCCTAAATCTCTCTGTCACTTGAAGTTCAATCTCCCTTGCTTTCAGCCGCTCAAACACCTCCTTAAGCATGATGTCGGCGATTTCCTTCACCTCCAACTTAGTAAGTTGACGGAACACTATCATTTCATCTAATCTATTCAAGAACTCCGGCCGGAAGTATTGCTTCAGCTCCTCTGTCACTAGGCTCTTGATTCGGTTGTAACTACTATCCTTCTCATCATAATCAAGATCAAATCCTATCCTGCGGCCTCCCTTCTCTATTACACTGCTCCCAACATTAGACGTCATTATGAGAAGTGTATTCTTGAAATCAACAGTTCTCCCCTTGCTATCTGTCAATCTTCCGTCCTCAAGAATTTGAAGCATCATGTTGAAGACGTCCGGATGGGCCTTCTCGATCTCATCAAACAGAACCACTGTGTAAGGACGCCGACGAACAGCTTCAGTGAGCTGACCACCTTCTGTATATCCAACATAACCAGGTGGGGAACCAATTAGCTTGGACACTGTGTGTCTTTCCATGAACTCACTCATGTCAAGTCGGATCATGGCTTCTTCAGATCCAAAGTAATAAGCCGCTAGTGCTTTGGCGAGTTCTGACTTCCCAACACCAGTTGGGCCAGAAAAGATGAAACTGGCAATCGGTCGATTAGGGTTCTTGAGCCCAACACGAGCTCGCCTGATGGCGCGGCTAATGGCTTTAACTGCTTCATCCTGTCCAATGACTCGCTTGTGCAAGGTCTCTTCCATTTTGAGGAGGCGATCTGACTCATCACTTGACACTTTCTCTACAGGAATGCCAGTCCAAGCGGAGACAATGTGCTGAATGTCCACTTCAGTAACAACAGGACCAACATCCCCAGCCTCAGTCTCAGCCTTGCTCATCTCCTTGCCTTTGTCAACCACTGTAGATATCTGTGCCTTAAGATCCATTTCTCTATCGCGTAACTCTCCGGCCTGTTCAAGATTGCAGTGTTTCTTAGTGAAAGGATAATCATTGTTACTCCGACCCTTTCAATCAAAAAAGGCTCCGAACATGAGACAACAAAGAAACACCCTCTTCATTGCTGGTAATTACATCTAGTGCCGTTGAGTCATATTTGGTTGTTCTTTGGCTCAGTCGTCGGAGAGTGTATCATTGCTCCTTAGTAAAGTAATAAATAATGCGAGCAAAATAACAAACACAAAAATTTGAAAGACAAAATGGCCAATGTGATGAATCTGCTCCAAACTCAAATTGCAAATAGACTTTGGCGCACAATCAAGTGACAGCAGATGTAAATCTCGTGCAGAACAGTAATCCTCAAGAAAAAATGAAAAAAGGAAGTATATATGACTTCCTTCCGTGAAGAATAACATGCATAACATTCCGAACTTGCAAATAATTCAAAGGTGAGAAGAGAAAGGAAAAGTTCCATACCTTCTCAAAATCCTGACTGCGAACAGCCTCATTCTTCTCCTTTGTGATCTGCCGGAGTTCTTTCTCAAGCTCTCTGGCCTCCTCAGGGAGCTACATAAATGGAATCACGTTAACGCATAAGACTAAGCGTGGAAGACATAATAGGCTGTGCATAAGCAAAGTAAGAGCTTATACCTGTGCATGACGAAGCCGAACACGAGAACCCGCCTCATCAACCAAATCAATGGCCTTGTCGGGCAGAAAACGGTCACTGAAGAAGAGAGTGAAAGCACGGCGTAAATATGTTTCAACTTAAGTGGATAACAATGTAACTTGGTATCATGCACCATATGCATACGGAAGAAGATATTTTAAGACTAATAAAACTAGCCACATGCATAAGATTTACTCCAATGGCTCATTGAATGTGTATGGGACAGAAATCTTCACAAAGGGAACTGAAACCCCAAATTCAAATAGCCTGTGAAGCTAACACACATTCACTCTGAAGAATCAAGACACAAGACAAGCACATTTAAGATTCAAAATTGAACAAACACATAAACCAGAAATTTCCCATCGATCTGTTTGCACCACAGATTGAACAATAATGAATTTAAGACAAAAAACCAAAGAGCTTCCAAAACTGTGGAAAGCCATCGGGTAAATCCAGCAAGGAAACGCATTTCAAGGCTTCATACCTTATGTACTGGTAAGAGAGATGCGCAGCAGATACTAAGGCTTCATCAGTGTAACGCAGCTTGTGATGGATCTCATATCTCTCCCGGAGTCCCTTCAGAATCTCAATAGTTTCATCCACTGTCGGCTCAGGAACTTTGACAGGCTGGAATCGTCTTTCTAAGGCTGGGTCCTTCTCAATGTGCTTCCTGTATTCATCCAGGGTGGTGGCCCCAATACACTGCACCATAGTAATTGAATAACATTAATCCTCTCTCTCGTTAAAGAGTTAACCAAGGTGAATGCATTTGAAAACTGACTGAGCAGTGGGCTAACTGCTAGTCTCTCGCTATCACCAGTTACTCTAATCAAGGAAAGCAGATTCATAACACTCCTCCAAAGAGAGTAAAGAACAGTGGTCGACTTGGCATAGAAAAGCCCCTCACAACAGAAGAGAAAGCCATTTTGTCCATTTTCAAGAGATTATTTACAACATATGGTCAACCCAAGACCAGAAAAGCAGTTTCCACAAATGTAATTCACCATCATCAATTACAAGAGGCCGCAAGTTACACCAAGAAAGCCGAGACATCCAGGCCTCGGTAAGGTTCATCTTTAATTTTGCAGGGAAATCCATCCTTGCCCCGCACTTCTCAAGAAAACAGAGGATGACTAGTTGTTTTGGGATGAGAACCACAGTGCCCAGGAGGGAGTTCTGAAGGCATTGGACATTCCCTTGGCAAGGAGCTTTTTGCTTCGAAGGCTTCTTTAGCTTGCATGGATACATGGGAAAAAAGCAGGACAGTGGAAGAGTAGGATGCAAAGAGGCTAAAATGGAACTCTGGTGGCACATATCCTTCCAGATAACACACTCTATCAGGATCATACAGGAGGTGCTTAGCGATTTGCATACCTAATGCATGCAAATATTGATGCACATGTATGAAAGTTTGAAAAGCCAAACAACACGCTCTCAGCACAGTCTAAAGCTGTGGGACTCCAGCAGTCAACCTAAGCTCTCAATAATCTCTATCAGAATCACCAAAACCACAACAGACTTAGAACCAGACGGACAAAAATTTGCATAATCAAAAGCTACATGTCAATACAACTTACCTGCAGTTCACCTCTTGCAAGAGCAGGCTTGAGAATATTTGCAGCATCAATAGCCCCCTCTGCTGCCCCTGCTCCAATAAGAGTATGCACCTCATCAATGAAGAGTATAATTTCATCACTCTGTTTAATTTCCTCCATTAGCTTCTTCAATCTCTCTTCAAACTCTCCACGATACTTTGTTCCAGCAACTAAAAGACCCATGTCCAGGGTAATGACCTGAGTCACAATCATAGATAAATCTGTCAATTTATGGTAGCAAAGAGCAAAGGACTGTGCCTGTCTCAGTCATTGTTGGATTCAAACAATGAAGAACAAAATCAGATAAATAGTGTGATGTGATGGGACACTATCAACATCGTCCATTCTATAGCACTTTCCCAGTCGTGCTCAAGCTCGTTGAAATCAGACTCTATTACTCACAAGGGGCGATGGTTAACAGCAATGCAACACCATTGTGAAAAAGCAAACGAACCATTTGCATACCTTCTTCCCTTCAATTGTTTCAGGGACATCACCACTTGAAATTCGCTGAGCAAGACCTTCAGCAATTGCAGTCTTCCCAACACCAGGTTCTCCGATAAGGCAGGGATTATTTTTGGTTCGGCGACCAAGAATTTGGACAACTCGTTCTATTTGCGGCTGCCTTCCAACAACAGGATCCAATTTGCCCTAGAAAATATGTAAAAGAAGCTTAAGAATAGCAGAGCAATATAATCACTTGAAAGGATGGAATAACAAAATGGTGGCCAAAGAATCACCTCCTCTGCCATCTTAGTCAAATTGGTTCCATACTCCTCAAGCGTTGGCATTTTGTTGCCACTACTCCCTCCACCAACACCAGCTCCAACAGCTTCAGTGCTCTCACCCACCATTCTAATGACCTATTTACAGGATATATCAGTGTCTCCCCCTTGCAAAATACTCACAACATGCAATATTGTCGTAACATCAAAAGAATAAGCATACGATGCTTGCTTGCCTGTGTGCGAATGTTGCTAGGATCAGCACCCATGTTCTCAAGAACACGAGCAGCCACACCCTCACCCTCACGAAGCAATCCAAGAAGCAAGTGCTCAGACCCAATGTAGTTATGGCCTTATGATTTAAAAGAAGCAAACCTTACTAGTTAGTTAGTTAGTTAGTACAAGATATACGTCAGGCAATATGCAATATTGAGCCGGGGGGGAATCGCCTATAAGTAGATAGATAATTGTAACAGCATCAATGGGAGAAATATCATACCTAGTTGTCGAGCTTCTTCCAAGGACAGTTCCAAGACGCGCTTTGCACGTGGAGTGAAGGGAATCTCCACGGCAACGAATCCACTTCCCCTCCCAATTATCTTTTCAACCTCCACACGAGCATCTTTCAAATTGATTCCCATCGACTTAAGGACTTTAGCAGCAATACCGGTGCCTTCGCCGATAAGACCCAGGAGGATTTGCTCTGTCCCCACGAAATTGTGACCCAGCCTCCGTGCTTCCTCTTGAGCAAGCATGATGACCTTGATGGCTTTCTCGGTGAAGCGCTCGAACATGGCCCTGACCACACCACGGCTGGCCTTCCCCCTGCGAAAGGAGATTGAATTTGCCACCCTAGAGTGAAAGTCAGGGCTTGAATTCAACAAAGTGTCCAAACTGTTGGATCCTCTGAGACCAGAGAAGCCCCTCATCCTTATACTGGGAGCAGTGAGAGCGGACATCATTTTCACACTTCTCCTGGACTTGGCAGAACCGCCGGAGCTGCCATACCTCTGGCCAGACACTATGGCCGGCGCATTCCTCGACTGCGCCAAGACCCCAGCCATAACTCCGACCAAGATGCCTGCATAGGCGGACAAATGCGTCAGTCTAACCTAAAGTGAGGGGGTTAACCTCTCAGGAATGAAATTCAAGATCGAACAAAGACTGCGGAACGAGTAACGTATCTAATTCCGGCATTCATCATCAACATAAGGACTGACTACATGCATGAATGCAGGGGGGGAAGAGTCAGAAAGTGGGGGGCATCCGAACTAAGCCGCTCAGACCTTACAAGAAAGAAGGCGGCGCAGAAGCAAACACGTGCAGAGAGGGGAATCTATACGGAGCACCACGATGAGGAGCCTAGAGAGAGAATACAACCGTGAGCTGAGCTCACTCATCATCCGTCAAATTACTAAAGCTGAGAAGGAAACCTTCTCCAGATAATGAAAAAAGAACTGACTTTTAACTAATTGAGAGAGATGATCGCCCATCACGAGGGGCTTTTACCTGAAAGGGCTCAAATCCGAGACAGAGATAGAGAGAAGAAGAAGAAGAAGAAGAAGACGACGGAGGAGGAGGAGGAGGACTGTGGTGATGATATTATGATAAGGAGGGAAGGACGGACTGGAAGGCGGCTTTCCGTCTCATCTCTTTTTGCTTTTATTAAAAGATATTTACGGACGATTGATTCCCACGAAACACCGACGCATTCCTGGCCTTTTTCTCGCTCTCCCTCTCCCTCTCCCTCTCCTTCTCCGTCTTCCCTTCTGATGATATTTTCTTGTTTCTCGGGAATTCTCGTCCATCAAATCCCCCCCATTCCCTCTCATTTCCTGATCATTATCCCCCTCCAAAAACCCTTCTCCTCTTTTTTTCTTTTTCCCTTCTTTTTTCATTTTATAAAATCGCTAAACTCAAACTCATGTACCCATGATTTCTCAGTTAGTCTTAACTCTATTTGACGTCGTGTCGAAATATTAGAGATGAAACCACGTTGCGTGCTGTCTCAGCCATTCCCTTCCCCCCACATCCAATGCAACGCCGACCCCTCCACAGATATTTTTGTCGACCCATTTCCTGTGCGACGTGGTCCGCGGAGAATTGCGAGTTTGGTGCGGCTCGTCTAGCGCTTACGTGCACGGGTCTTGAGTCACGACTTGACGGCATGGCCGAGCAGCTTTTACATTATCATCGTTTCCAAAGAAATTTTAGAAAATAATTAAATAAATATTATCCCCTGTCAGAAGTGAAATTAAGGCACCCCACCCACCTTTACGAGTGGCAACCGTAAGTCAAAAATATGTTCTGTTACTGTTCTAAACCACACCCTGCAACCCAAACCCCCCGGGCGATTCCCTTAATCCTCACACCTAACACGACACAAAAAGCCCTTCCTTCGGATTTGGGCGTTGACCGAAAACATCAAACTAATTGTCCACGAGACACCCTTTTAAAAGTTAGATAGGAATTCAATCAATTCTGTACTGCTCCACATCCGAAAGACTCCTCCCCAATTGGCACTTGTGTTCCCCGTGCTCAAACCACCAAACCGTACTCTCGAATCACATGTAAAACGCCTTTGAAAGTTTTGGAGTACAGTTGAGACGAAATTTAATTTGCCATGTGGCATCTTCACTCCAGAAACGAATCCACGCTTTCTTGAACTTGAACTCTCTGTGAGCTCTTCCTTCCTCCAATTGACATTCAAATTAGCAAAAGAAGGAAATCATCTAAAAAGATCGATCGGTTATAACCTGTTTTTGTGTGTATTTCAGAACAAAAGTTCCCTTTTCTTATTGTCATGCCATAAAAAGTACAGAACAAAGGAGACGCAATTTTTTCATATAGGTTCACACGCCCAAAGCAGCCATATACAAATAGGGTTGACCAGTAACAATCCCTTTTCCGTAACCATATACAAATACGGTTGAGCAGTGACAATCCCTATTCTGTCCCTTTTCCTACACTTTGCCGACCACCTGATATCTGAGATTATCTGAAGCCGAGATATAAGCCCCGCCCCAGCAGGCGGGGCGGGGTTTGTGGCATGGGGGAGAGATTGACGTTGTGAGAAACTTACTTTAACACCGGAAAGAAAACCCGAACAGAAGGGTGTTTGGGTCAGTCCAATCTTAAGAGAGGGAAAAAAAAAAGGCACTCAGCATAGCTTGGCTCTCTTTTGCTTCGACTCTTGCTCACCTCCTGCACCAACTTCCTCGTCAAAAATCCCATAAGCAAAAACTGCTCTGCCGTCCTCTCCATTCATCATCGAATCCACAATGTCAGTACGATCCAAATATCATCATTCATCCACCACAACTACATCAGCAACAATCGAAACTCGCCGCATCAGGCTAATATCTTCCTCAAGAAGCGGATGGCACGCTTAAGTAGTACCCAATCACCATGAAGAGGTAGGCAACGACTACTCTGTAAAGTGAAGTCCATTCGCTGCGGAAGCTCCCCCAGTAGTGATCCATTTCAACTCCCCTGGCCTATTCAACATTCCTACAAGCACAGATACTCAGTTACTCAAAAAAAAAAACAAGAAGAAATGTGAAAGAAAAAATGCTGGGGTAATGTCACCAGCAGTCCCTCTACTTTTGCTCAAAATTCAAAACTGTCCAGCTGCTTTTTTTCTTGGATCTTGCATTTTTCAAAATTCCCTCTCTCGCTCCCTCCCTCCCTCCCTCCCTTGCCATCTATCAAAAATCAATAGACTTCTTCCTTTTCACGTCTAAGACATCTTAACTTCAAAAACTCTAGCTGACCTTCGCACAAGCTCAATCTCTTCTCATTCGCAGCCTCAAGCTCACTACCACAGTAACCTAAGTTTCGAGTTTTGTGGTCATAGACGCTAGATCTTGAGTTCCAGCCCGCTCGCGGTGCCCATGGCTACTCAAGCTTCAATCTCACAGCGCCCATGGCAGCTAGATCGAAATGTCAGGGCAATGGATGCTCGATCCAGAGTCTCATGGCAGACATAGTCGCAAAGCTCGAGCCCGCAGACAAGAATATCAAAATTGAAGTGTTATGGCACTTGATGCTCAATCCGGAGTCTCGTGGCCACTCGAGCTTCAACATCTCACAACCATGGACAATCAAGCTCCAGGTGGCATCATGAGACCATAGCAAGCGGCAGCTTGGTATCGAATATTATAATTTTCCTATTTCGGCATTTTTTGGTGTTTTAATTTGTTTAAATTTTTTTCTACTCATTTAATACACGTCAACTTCTCTGGTCACTAACTCAACTTTCCAACGGTCCATGTCAAAAACAATCAGTCAGAAAAAAATTAAGTTATTAACCGAAGGACAAATGGTGTAACTTCTCAAAAAGTAAAGTATTTTGGGGGAAAAAAGAGGTTCATGGAAGGTTTTGAATTTCAAGCGAAAGTAGAGAAACCAATCGTAGCATCATCCCTAAAATCACTGATGAATATGCTCCAAATGCAAACTCATTTTGTAAAACCATCTAGATGCCAGAATCAAGGGACAACCAGATTTGAATCAATGCAGGACAGTAATCCTCACACAAGAAAAGGATTGCATTGATTCTCTCCATGAAATATGACATGCATAACAATCGAACTTGCATTTAATTCCAAGGCAAGCAAAGCAGAGTCCCATACCTTCTCAAAAATGCTGAATACGAACAGGCCTCATTTTTCTCCTTTTCAATCTGCCTTAGTTCTCAGTCAAGCTCTCTGGCCTCCTCAGGGGGCTATAAGAAAGGAACCATATTAGCCAAACACAATATGAGGAAGACATATCAGGCCACAATACAAACAGCCATTCAAATTAGAAAAAAAAGTCCAAAATACAGACAAAATATGAGCTCATACAAGCTTTCACCCATACATCTTGAAGCCAAATCCAAGAATCCCATTGATGATACAAATACGGCTTTGTGGGGGCAGAAAATGGTCACTGAAGCAGAGGATATAGACAGAGAAGATTATGTGTAGTCCCCGTGGACAGCGATGAATTTCAGCATCAGGGAACTGTAGCCACATAGAAGGGGAGAAGCTAACTCAGTAACTGAAACTAGTCACACGTATAACATTTATTCCCCCGGCAAACAGGTTGGAGAAAAGATTTCCACAAAAGGAACTGGAAACCCAAATTCATGTCTCGGGAATTAACACATATCCACTCTGAAAAATCCATACAGAAGACTAGAACAATCAAAGATCCCATGAGTTTGAACAAAAAGCTTTAACAGGCATCCCCTATTTATATGACCATAAAGCAGATACCATATGGATGAAGCCGGACCTAATTAAAAACTAGGCAAACAGGAGGAATACTTTGGGGATACCACACAATTCATATAAGGGTTTACCATCCCGTTGCAGATACCAATGAGCTTACTCTTTTGACACTGAAACCAGATATCAGATTAAGGAGCATCAAACAATTCCCCTTATCATCGCTGAAAAAGATACATTCACTTAAAAATATGTCATACTGGATGATGCTTTCATTTACATCCATCATGAAGTGGCAGCAATAACAGCTCTGTACAAAGTGAAGCTGATTTGTTATTGAAGCTCCCTAACAGAATACACACATTCCATCTCATGTACAAAAGAGTGAAGAATTGTACAATACTAAGTCCATTTGTCCAAAACTGGAGAATGGAATACTTCAGATTCTATTCCTTCAAATAAAGGAGAGACAAAATTCCTTATCACATACCGGCTGGATTAGGCTTCTCCAATGACTTTAAAGACCTGACAAAGGAAGAAATCCACATCTTATATAATGCCAGATATCTAAACATCACAGGGAAGGCATTAAAAAGATAGAAAAGCCACATAATACATTCAACATGATTTGTCTAGTTCAGACAGCAAGAGGAGAATTTTATCATCCGGCGTGAATTCTTTCATGTACTAATTAGCTCAAGCATATAAAGAGATCGTTACCTCACAGACATGAGAAAAATTTTAACAATTTTTTGGGTCAGGCGCCGAAGGCAGCGTGTCCGAAGTCATTTTCTTTGAAAACACCCCTTCATCGACCATCAAATTGTCCTCATCCTTGGCACTAATAGTCCCTGGCTTCATCTTTTGAACCTCCTCTCTAGTATAAATAAAAATCTTTCGGACGATGCCACAAAATTCCCTGAATCAGCAAAAAATGAAACTGGTCAGTTAGAGGAACAGTGGCATCGAGCAGATTGCCATCAAAATTGAAGGCCATGAAACATAATCCAAAAAATTGTTTGACATAAACACTTACTGCCACGGGTCATCCCCAACAAGCATCATGTCACCCTCATCATCATTATATACGATTAGCCAGTTGCTTCTCAGATTCATTAACTCCCCACCGAATTCAAATAATCGATCTAATTCAGCCCTCAGTTCGTCATAATTGCTGAACTTGGCTAGGTCCACAGATCTACCAAGTGCAATCCCCTGCTTGTGAACCTGAACGAAATACTTCATTAATATAAGATAACTCAAAAGAGGTCACCTCGGCTTGGAAAAATCATTGGAGAAAAATGATAACCTTGGTACAACTTCTAGTTGAGCTAGCCTGAACCCTATGATGGACATCTCTGTTATGTGGTTGACTATTCTGGAACAGCTTCTCCTTCTCCAGCTCATTGGCAACCAGATCATCTCCACCGTTTGCCGCATTTAGTGGCTCCATTGGCTGATCCAGTCGAAACCCATGAGCTTGACATGACGGGGAATCCACATGGTCCGTTAACACATTTGTCACGCTTCTAACTGAGACAGCAGACTTAGGCATAACAGGATTGCTGACCAGAGGAATTCCAAAGAGCTTGCAGTTGCCTTCCTTTGCTTTAATGGCTTCATGCCGTTGCGCAAAGGGAGACTTCGGGATTGACTCACTTGCGTGAGGAAAATTAAAACGAGGTGAGGTGGGTGGACGCATCACCCAGTTCTGATGTGGCTGATCAACTCTCTGGCCATGAACAACTGGATATTCTTTGGACCCGCTATATTTCCCAATACCTTGCGGAGAGTGCATATCATTTCCATGTAAAGAACTGTTTCTATTAGATTCTGACAAGCTAAGCGATAGACTAGAAGGTATCATGGACCAAGAATTCCCGATTATATGAAACTTCCTTTCCTGATCTACTAAATGTTTTCTCGCTGGATTAGCTGCAGAAGATTGTTCGGAGGACAAGCTGAACCCATGGGAGACATCGGTATTTCCACCGAAACCTGATAGTAAATCAGCGCAGGTTGGCCCCCTCCTGCCTGAAGTCATCCAGCTATCAAGTCCGTGTCTTTTAGAAGCAGAAAGCATATCAAGTTTTTCTTCCTCCATTGAAGGTGTAAACATTACAGACTTCTCCACGACATCAAAATCATTATCAGTGGCAATTCCTCTCAAGGTTGATGATTCTGGACCTTGCAAGATCCTTGAATGCCCATTTGAAGATGAAGGGTCTGCAGCTACTTTACATATATAACCTGAACAAGGTCAGTCAATAGGTCCTGAACCTATAAAGCTATGGACATCACACTAACAAGAACAACACAAGCCATACCTTCCCTAGTAAGAACTGAAGAGTCAGGAGATGAGGGCAATATGCTTGACCTGGGCCTTTTAGGCCTGGAAACTGGAAGAGGGTTTAGAGCAAGAGGAGCCAGAGCAGGTTCTACGTTCCAAGGTGATACTCTTTCTGGACGAGGTATGGCAGAATTCTCATCCCATCTCACCTGAAAAAAAGTGGCATGACATTTTAAGTGGGAACCATGCCAGCAACACCATATAGATGAGGGGTCAAAATACTACCTTGAGACTCCTCCATTTTGAATCTCGCCACCCTTTTGGGTCAGCATCTTCAATGCCGATTATTGTTCCAGTAAACCTATGTGATTTTAAAAATGCCCACGTAAGAGAAATCCTAAAAATGAAGCGGGCAAGGGCCCGCTGGGGGGGGAGTGGGTGGTTTTAGAAGCAACCCTTTGACAATTTAATAAGTCACAAAGCTACACATTAACAATATCAACCAACTTATCTCGCTTTATTAAAGTATAGTAGCTAGCCGTGTAAGGTCCTAATATCAACCAGAGAATACAAGAAGTAACAGGAATAAGTAGCAGAATCTTAGGCATTGATGGTATGTGGAGGTGGCCCGGTGTGCGTGTGTTTTGAGAGAGAGAGAGAGATTAAATTTTATCCCTATTCATCGAGACAGGCATATATCATATTCATGCAGTGACACAGGTACTTTTGGCCTTGAAAGTTGAATCCACATAGTCATTCTCAAATATAGCAACATTGCAGAGAATACTTGAGATCTCATTTAGAAACGAGTTTCCATACCTCTGCTCTGGAGCTTCTTCCCCTTCAAATCTCATTTTGAATCTCATTCCAATGGAGTAATTCTTCTTGAGAGACTCCATGTACTGATCATAAGGGATGATGAACTCAGCAGGGCTTATCCTAAGACAACATAATTGTTACAGAACATTTAGTTAAAACAACACAGCAATACACTCGGGCAACTTGACAGTTTTACTTGCTCCATTCAATAAAGAAAAGGGTCAACAAAATTTAGACTAGCAAAAGATCTAATTTGAATGTGACTGGTCCAACCATGTAAAGGCCATATTTGTTGCTAGGCTTTGCTATAGCAAACCATTAAAGAGGGCAAGTGGATTTCCAAGTTTATAATGAAGATCAACCACATGGCCATATATATTCTATAGCAGACCTTCTATCAACTATACTACAGTGCTCAAATATGTCAAAACATTGGACAAAAAAATGCCCGAGCAAAAACAGTTATCTCACAGAACTGTTAAAAGAAGTGATTTCTTTCCATCTCACCCTCCACGAGGTAGGTAAATTTTTTTCCCCCATCTCACCCTCCACGAGGTAGGTAATTTTTTCCCCCCATCTCCCTCCTCCACAAGAAACAACGGAAGAAGGAGATTTGGGCGACATATGTTAGTGCATATCTTGATACTATTTTTTACCCTTATTTTAAGGGGGAGTGACAAGTGCAAGTTAACAAAGTCGGTCATCCACACACATAAGATCCAGGACTACCCTCTGGTTTCATCACACCTCATTTCAATATATGAATATGAAGCCCATGGAATGGTGATAAATTCCTCTTTAAAGGAGCAGACAATCAGAAAATGGCACGCCTATGCTACAGTCAAAATTGCACAGGTGATGACGCAAGCACCTTATGATTCGGAGTGTAAAGCATAATATTCTAATTGACCAGTCGATGTCCGCATCTAAAACCAACTATGAAGAACAAAGTTGTATATGAGTTACAAAAAGAAAATTCACACCACAATTCCTAAAAGGAAACTCAAAACTTTCTTCTTGACCGTGTGTACATACAAGGATTCGATGCAAAGTACTGACCTAGGTTTGTAGTAGACAGTGAACATGGTTCCTGTAGATTTGGCATGCCATGCCGTAGCAAGGACACCAAGATGCATGCTGTGACTAGATATGACTGATGGTGAAATGTTGCCTTGCTGTTTCATAGCTCGTCTAACACCAACACGAAGTTCCCCATTTTCACCCCTGTATTACATAATACATCAGCAATGCTTGGGTTTTGACGCCACATAAACCATATAAAGATAATTGCATAGACAATATAACCACCTTAAGAATATAAATGCATCCCCAGCGATAAGTCTTTTGGAGCTCACAAAAACACTCCAACCACTTTGCAGTAGGTGCCTCCTTGGCTGGCCTGGCAATATCATACCAGATGGATAGGGTTAACCATAATGAGAGGGTCAACAAATTTGGTTTGACGGCTGATAAAAGATGTGGTATATTGATGCAACAATAAACCCAAACTCGGAACAATCTCCGAGCACATTTGCATAGGGTGTGAGAATTTTAAGCACAAATGCCATGCATATCGAACTTATCATTCATGTCAAAGACAATTTCGAGCTGACAGGGCCATAATAGCCAAGAACCAAAGTCGTCAATTTGTACCTCGGAAAATATGTCGAAAACGCCATTCATTCCCATGCAGATCCTTGGCGACTAGTTCTTGTGTAGGAGGTTGCTTCGACATGTCCTGCGAAAGTTACGGCGAGAGGCAATAAATTAGAGGGCGTGCACGGATTGTTCGGAAGGAAAGAAATTCGGGCTCTCGTATCATGAGCAGGCAGGCCGACATCCTCACCAGTTGCGGAAGGCATTCGTCCGCATGACGTCTCAACACTGAGAATCCACCATGAGTGCTGGTGTCCGAGGCAGTCAAGGTCTTGCAGAAAGAATGCACCTTGAATCTTGGAGGAGGCGGAGGAGGGGGTTCCTTGTCCAGGGAGTTCTCATCTTGCTGAAATTGAAGAAGCAGCTCGAATATTAGGACGAACATACTCGAATTATGCCCATCGAAGCAATGAATCATCACTACTTACGTTCGCCTCGGGAAGCAAGGTTATTTGCGCAAACACCTCATCAGTGTCTTGTTCAGCCTGCAAAGGCCAAGAGACGAACTAAGCCAACGAAAAAAGAAGAAGAAGCAAAAGTAGTCAATCGAGCTAAAGCTGAACGAGTTTCGCCAGAACAGGACTGGAATGAAAAGAGGGCAGATGATCGATACCGACCTTCAATTGGACGTTGATGACACGGCAAAGGATCTTTGAGGGAAGATTGTAGAGGGGCATCTGCTGGTTGGCGACCTGATTGGTGGAGGCCTCGACCTAAAACCCAGCTCAAAGAAGCGACAGCATCAGTCGAGTTGGTCATTTAACTGCAAACCTCTAACCAAAGGAGGACTCTACTTGGGGTTTTTCTGGACTCGACACGCTCGCACACGCAATCAGAGAGAGAGAGAGGGAGGGAGGTAAATTAACCTGCTCGATGTGGCCCTGGGGAAAATAGAAGACACGCTCGCCTTGACGAGGGACGGCAACGAGAGGACCAGCGCAGGCTTGCCAGAGCTCGTTGTAGAGCGCGGTCTCAGCATCTGCCGAGTGCAGAAAAAACACACACGAACTCAACATCACTTCAGATCTCAAGCAGACAGCAGCGCCCCTCAACCTCGCCGCACAAGAACAGGGGAAGGGGTGGGGGAGGGAAAAGTTAGGAATTACCAGCTCGGGCGTCGACCCTGGAGCTCCCCGACGCCATGCCTCTCTGGTCGAGGCACAGATCTATCATCTCCCGCCAAAAACGATTGGTCAGACGCGCGCGCGACGGTAAGAAAAACCCCTCAAGCTTTCACTCGGCCCCGGTCAATCCATGGCCGGAGGAGGCCGCTCTCCAATCCACGAAGAGGTCGAACGACGGAGGAGGAAGAGGAGGAGCGCGGTCCACAAGCTACAAGGGAGGAATCGGACCGAAGGGCTTTGAGGTCGGAGCTCCTCGTGGTCGTCGTCGTCGTCGTCGCCGCCGCCGCCCTCCGAATCAGGAACCCTCTGCTATTTCGACCGGAAACCCACCGGCGAAAGGAAGGAAGAGACGGAGAACGCGAACGAGAGGCGCGAAATCAGCTGGGGGGTGACGATTCGTTGCCTCGAGAATCGCGGGGGAATTTACGAGTGGAGGCGGGACTTGGAACTACGCGGGGGGTGGGGCAAAAGGTTGTGGGGGTGGGGGGGGAATAATAATGGGGGTGTGCTTCTCTTCTCTGCTTTTTGGGCAGTAAGGTTGCTTGCAGTTGCAGACGCCACAAGCAAGTAAAAAAGGAGGGGGAACCGATCCGATCCGACTCTTGTCTAATCCCATCTCGCCCTGAGTTGGGGGTGACTCGGGGGCGCAATTATCCAACCCCGGTCAATTCCTCAACTACCCCAGCCCGGGGGTGACCGACATTCACCGGTGGCATCGCTTTATGGGACCGGCTGCTGACGGTCGACAGCGAAGTGCGCCTTTAGCGTTGTTCTGCCCTTGTCGGGGCGTGGTTGGCCTGGGGCCAATTTCTTTGTATTTGGAACTGTAATCGTACTTGTGGGGTGGGCCCCCCTCCCCCACCTCCTTCGTCTTGTCGTGGCAGGGACAGGCAGGTCGGAGTGCGGTTGGGAATCCCTAACCGGGGTTACTTTTTCCTCCTCCTCGTTGCTCAGGATCTCCGTCCGTAACCATGTGCAACTTCCAACTTTTTAATTGATCGATCGTCATGCTTCCTGAGGATGAGCATCAATCCACCGTAGACTAGCCCGACCTATAGCTACTCCTTGTTTGCTTCCTGAGGACTGGGCAAATCCTTCATCCTGGCACCCGTGAATATTATATTTGTACGAAGTGACTCTCGGTCCTCGGATTTTATGATTGGTCGTGTATCATATGCATCTCCGCCTTTATTCTTTCTCATGTGGTTTTGCTGTGTAAAAATATAAAGTAGAAACCTTATCTAGATTTGAACCCAAAAATAAATAAATAAATAAATAGAAACCCTCTTCACTTTTCTAAGCCTTGCTCGTCTCTCACCTTGCTCGCCTCTACCCTCTTCACATGGTTATTTAAAAAAAAAAGGGTGGTAAAATTAGATATTTTTTAACACCTCGTGCGTGGTTATTCAGTTCGATTCATGACCTTCATATGCGAAACTCCTGATTTGCGACGGATGGTGGGTGGATGCACATCGTGACACGTTGCATCGTACACGCTTGAGTTTTCTCAACGAGAAAAAGAATGGAGCAGTGCCGAAGGGTGACTAGACCTGTCCATACGGCGTGTCCTCCGCACGACGGCCCAACCACTGCAGCGAGGAAAAATCCCCCCATAAAAACGACGAGATAATAGAGCGCGGGGAGGTGGGGGAAGAAGTGGGGATAGGAGGGCATGGGGGGAGAAAGACAAAAGAGGTACACGATGGAGCACGTGACGGTGCTGCGGCAGTGGCATCTCCCCCGAAAGCGGAAGGAGTCCGAAGGGGCCCATAAAGCGGGAAGCCACTTGCGTACCAACAGGGAGAATCCGAGTGCGAGCACGCCGCCCCTTTTACTCCCTTTCAGCCCTTTCGGGAGCCCAAGAGATGACAGAAGAGAAGAAGATAGAACTAGCAAAAGAGGGGTGGACCATGACGAAGAAGGAGGTCCCCAAACTCGTTTCGCGAGCCCGAGGCTCGAGAGGGATGGTGCTGTAGCGGTTGACTGGCAGGTGGAGGAAAGGCACCTTGACCAGGGCTCCGTCCCTAGGGTTTCTTCTTCGCCCAGTAATCCTCAATCAATCAGGGAAACAATAACAACTTTTAGCCCCAGATTAGTGGATTAATAAGGGAAAAAAGGCTTAAGTGGGACCTGGTAATAAGGTAGATTGCTGCATGCGTGTGTTTGCACATGAGTGTCCCCCGTTTAGCTTACACTAATCTGATATTACGGTGGGTGGTCTCTCTTTTCATTTGGCTCCTCTCTCTTCCCCCAGCCCTCCAAGGCCCACCGCAAATATGCTTTCCTTATTAACCCAAACGCAATTCCATGTCACGGTTACGTGACACTACAAGTCACATATATCATAAGAAAATGAGTAATTTTCGAGTTCGAGTATCCAGTATAATGACAAAGACGATGTCTTGGTCTTTTCAATAATGTAACAACTTTACTTTTAACTTTGATATCTTTCGGCGAGTCGAACGGAAAGCTTTTCATTAACAAATTTAATAATCTTTCTCTTTCGACCCCTAGTTTTTAATAGCCAAACCTAAATGCCTCTTATCCCAATTGTGTCGTCGCATCATTTGGTAAGAAAAGTCGGGGGGTAAATTTCACTGACCACAATTCCTTCCTCACGAATTTTTCAAATTTGGTTTTGCGTGCTCCCTTTTCCCGGCCCCACCATGCACTCACATGTATAAATACAAGTTCGTACGCGACACGCGAGATGTACGAAAAAACGGAGTCAGGAAGATAAAAGGAAGAAAATTAAAGGACGCGTCCTTCGACAGGTCACGGTTGGGAAAGGCTAACTCGCACAAGCAAAGCAATTTAAAAGTCGTAGTAAAGACCAAATACAAAAGTAAGAGAAGGAAGCAGCGTTTAAATGGCGATAATCAATCCGCCCCGGTCGATCCAGGAGCTCTACGTCTTCTTAAATCTCGGTCTGTGATCCTACGTGCCTCGTTTCTCATGCGGTCAAATGGGAGAGCCTTTTAATCATTCCATCGTCCCTCCGCGAGGACGCCCCAGTAGTTCCACCAAACCCGTTCAATATGAAAATTAGGAGCCATCATCACGTTCATCATTCGTGCAATTTGGACTAAACCACCCAATCAGGACAGCTTTGTCCACGTCGAACCACCTGAAGATAAGCTTTTGTATTATTCCTCGGAGAGGGCCAGGGCCTGGACTGGATCGAGCATCATATAAATTTCAATGCAATTGGGTACGTGCACGTCATTCTTAAAATGGCTCGTGTGTACTCTCTTCTCTTGCTTTCCACGACCCAATTGTAGAGACCGGACAAGACCCCATTATCTATACGTGTCTCGAGATTTGTGATCAGCCCTTTTGAGTGGACCGTCCACCATTATATTTTTCCTATCTTGGTCAACTCCCGAACATGATGGTGTTGGAGAAAGCAGATATATATATCAAACATTATCTCGATCGCGGTCGATCCAGGAATTTTGCCAATTCCTTACCCGTGGTCGTGGGGGGCAGGAGGAGAGCTTCCTCAATCCCAGCAACGCAGCGTAATTGTTAATTGCCAAAAGGTCAGAGGAAGCCCCCCATGACATCACTAGCATTGCGATTTGAATTCAATCACAGTCACCGCCCCAATCCGTTTGCTTAATTAAAACCAACTAGATCGATCGAGGTGCCGCCTTAGTCAAACATTATCGATTATATGATTATATCTGGCATTTAGATGGCTTCCACTTTCTTCTCATTTCTAGTTTTAGGTTATATTAGTCTATCTTCATTATCTCTTCGTATCAATCATCGACTTGTTTTTTCCACGCGAACCTAAATCTTGGGTTGTTGATAAGTTGGGATAGCTTATTATATAGGGATGTACGATCACCTCATGTTTTGAATTATTCTTCAATTCGATCGAGATCTATGAAATGTATATGAAATGAGGGTTTTGGGTGTAGACGTGTGTTGCTCCCTCGAAGCTCTCCTTTCATTGTTTTCTTTACTTTGTATTCACAGTTCATCTAATCATTTCCTTTTGGTTTATTTATTCTTTACAATAACAATTTTAAACACTTTCATTAACAAAATTATGAGCCACACTTGGATATGTTAATATTCATAGTTTCTTTTATAAATTTTCACATTTTCTTTCTCTCGATAATATAATTTTTTTCAAGAAAAGGTTGTTTGATGTTATTTCAATCTTTAGAAATCATGTTGTTTTGTGATTCTCTTTAAACAAGTTTTCTTAAACGCGGGCTCGCGTATTTTCACCTCTTGTTGGCTCCTCACAACCACTTTTATGATGAATCGACTGCATTAATCATCGTGGCTCTCACTCTTGATTTAAGATTATTTATTATATTTTTTCTTCCGTTTCTTTTATTTTAATTTCACTAGAGATGAAAATATACATGCTCTTCTCAAATGGTATTCATCAAGGTTAATTGTGTGGAACTTATTCTTGATTTAAAATTAATGCTTCCATTCTTTTCTTCCTTTTTGGTATTTTCCTTTTCTTTCTCCATTCGAAACAAAATTGGTTTACCTACTTTCCAGGAAATACCTTCTTTTTTTTTTTTGTTTTGTAGATAGCTGCCTAATTGTTGTGTTTTTTATTAAGAAAAAACTAATTATTTTGTTGATGACTTGTAAATATATATTTTTTATACAAGGACACTATTGTTCAAAAAATAACTTTAGTACAAGTAAGAGGGATAGTCTTTGAGTAAATTGTGTTTAATATAACTACATCAACCACAATATTCAATCTTCAAGTAAATTCTCATAAAATTTTACCAAAAATCAAAGTCGAAAAATTCACGATTATGGATGATGATCTATAGAAATAAAGTAAATAACCAACAGATAAAACTAACACTCATCTACTCTAACATATGATTATTAGTGTTGGCTTAGATTATAATAGGAAATGTTCAAACATAATGGGCGTGGAAGAAATGACTAGGTTGAAAAAAATTGTTCGAAAGGAATGTGGGTACATTTTTCTTTTAGTAAAATTGAAAAAAAAAGAATAAGAAAAAAATGTAAGAAGTAATCTTAAATCAAGAATGGAATCCACAAGAGATAATGTCGTTCATTAAATGCGATGGGTGTCGTGAGCCAATAAGAGATGTAAATAGGGCAAGTCTAAGCTTATTGCATTAAATAATATGTATGCTTGGTTCCGTATACCATCAAACCAAGATATTACTTCCTGAGCGGATAGGGATACTATTGTTAGGATTTTGAAAATGACTTTAGCTATTAACAATTGTTTATCTTAGCGTTGAATTTGAAGTGTTTGATAAAATATAAATATTCGATATCATGCATATGATTAATGTGCATTTGAGAAATTAAAATGACGAATTCAATTTCATAACTTAACCAATAACGAGGAAATTGTATTGAAAACGTCATGAGAATGCTAACCATTCCTCACATGTAATTAGCCCTCGTGCACATATACAACATTTCTTTTCCCACTTCCATCTCAGTGATCCAATGGCTTTCTTTTATCACACAGGACTCTGCTATTGATCAACTTAGTCATTGGCCATGTGCTCTTATTATTTCCTTCATTCTCCTAAACAAACCTTTCTTTGACATAGTAAGAACTCTGCAAGAGCTTCGTTTGTGTGGGACATTATATTGTCCTACAACCTGGTACGTCGCTATTTTCTTCTCCGCTTTCTTCTAAGTTTTATGGATTGATTAATTTTCCATGATTTAGCTTCCAGGACAATTTAATGTACACAAAGTTGAATTTCTTCGAATCGAATGGTCCCAATAAAACGACCGGTCTCTAAACTGCGCCCAATTCTCAAGATCATTAATTGTTGGGGGGAGCTCTCAAGCTGTAATTTGAACGTGTATTGAGGAACATAACATTTGCCTTGATCCGAGTCGGGCTTATATTCTACGTTTTGCGCAGCCCTAAGAGAGACGTTTCTCGTGCAAAACGAAAGTCTGGGATTTCACAAAACTAGATCAAACTGCTAACTGGGCCCGGCCTATATGAGCGGATCCAGACCATCTAGGATTACAAGGCCCAAAGCCCAAGCCCATGCGGAATGCCACCCGACGCCGTCGTCTCCGTCTTCTCTTCTTCCCTCTCCCGGCTTCGTCGCCGCTGCGGTTCCTCCAGTTCAGTGGCGATCCCCGACCTCAGCAGAGGCGCGCGCATTCGAAGCCCATGCCAATATCAAGACTCGCTCGCGTTCGCCTCAAGCATGCCCGATCGCTCTGCACCTCCTCGCATTCGCACCTCAACCAAGGGACGGCGGGCGAGATCGCGGCCATCCTCAACCAGCACCATGACTGGGAGCTCCTCCTCCGTTGCTCCGACATCCCCCAGAAGCTCAACCCCGAGGTGGTGCTCTCCGTGCTTCGCGACCACCAGGTGCGCGACCCCAGACGCCTCCTCGGCTTCTTCCGCTGGTCCGATTCCTTTCTGGGCGCGCCCCACAGCTTGCATTCCTTCTCGATCCTCGCCGTCCTTCTCTGCAATTCCATGCTTTTTCCTCTCGCCCATGGCGTCGCCGACCGCATGATCGATACTGGCGCGCCGGCGTCCCGGATACTGGACTCTTTGCTCTGGAGCCACCGTCAGTTTAGCAGGGGTAATGATGTCGCGGTCTTTGAGATTGCCATCAGTGTTTACAAAAGGAGAGGGCTTCTGGGCGAGGCTTGCTCCGTGTTTCTCGGTGCCAAGGATGGTGGGCTTGTGCCTAGTTTAGTTTGTTGCAATACGCTCCTCAAGGATTTGTGCAAGGCCAGTAGGATGCCCCTGTTTTGGAAGGTTTACGGAGGCATGTTGGAGGCCGGTGTTGTTCCCGACGCTTACACCTACACCAGTCTCATCACTGCTTACTTCAAGGTGGACGATGCTGAGGGGGCTAAACAGGTGCTTTCTGACATGAAGAAGAAGGGATGTACCCCCAATTTGGTTACATTCAACGTTATGATCGGAGGACTCTGCAGATCTGGCCTCCTAGACGACGCTCTAAGTTTGCTCAAGGCAATGCCTGGCCAGGGTTTTGCGCCCGATCGATATACTTACACCATACTCATCGATGGCTTCTGTAAGCACAGGAGGTCGAGAGAGGCAAAAGCATTACTTGATGAAATGTTCGATATTGGATTAAATCCTGAACAGATCACCTACACAGCGTTGCTGGATGGGTTCATGAAAGAAGGGGATGTCGACGAGGCTTTCAGAATCAAAGATTTGATGGTTGACCGTGGTCTAAAGTTGAAGGCTCCCACGTACAACGTGCTCATCGCCGGTCTTTGTAGGATTGGTGATGTGGAGAAGGCAAATGCTCTGCTCGAAGAGATGACAGTCGTAGGCACAAGCCCTGACACTCAGAGCTATAATCCACTGATAGAGGAATACTGTAGGAAGCAAAACATGGTTAAGACTCGCGAGATTTTGATTGAGATGAAAAGTAGACACTTGCTACCCTCAGTTTACACCTATGCTGTGATAATAAAGGGCCTATGCCTCAGTGGACATCTCCAAGCGGCTAACAGCCTTCTGGATGAGATGATTGGCGCAAATGTAAAACCAAATGCAATTATTTACACGACTCTAATCAAGGGCCACATCGAACAAAATAAATTTGAAGATGCAAAGAGAATTTTTGAGGAAATGAAGGGGAAAGGGATTTTGCCTGATGTATTTTGTTATAATTCTCTTATCATGGGGCTCTGCAAAGCCACCAAGATGGAAGAAGCAAGGCTATACTTAGTTGAAATGTTGGAGAAGGGGTTCAAGCCTAACGAATATACTTATGGGGCTTTCGTCAGTGGGTATTGTAAGGCAGGGGATATGAAGGCAGCTGGCAGGTTCTTCATGGAGATGATAGACTGCGGTGTAGTACCAAGTGGTGTCGTCTGCATGACTCTTATTGATGGTCATTGTAAAGGTAGCGACGTTGGAGAAGCATTCACAATTGTTAAGGTGATGCTCGAGAGGCAGGTGCTGCCGGATGTACATATTTACGGACTGTTGATCCAAGGACTTTCAAAGAATGGGAAACTAAAAGAAGCAATGGAAGTTTTTTCTGAACTCCAGGAAAAGGGCGTAGTGGCTGATATTTTTATTTACAATTCTGTTATATCTTGCTTGTCTAAACTGGGTAAACTAGCAGATGCTTTTCAACTTCTTGAGGAGATGGGTCAAAGATGTGTCAATCCTAACATCGTCACTTACAATGCTTTGATCAATGGTCTTTGTAAGTTAGGAGATGTTATTGGAGCTAGGAAGCTGTTTGATGGAATTTCAGCTAGAGGCTTGGCTCCTAATAGAGTGACCTATGCTACAATCATAGATGGATACTGTAAATCTGGCAATTTAGGTGAGGCATTCCATTTGTTTGATGAGATGCTATCTGTGGGAGTTCAACCTGATAGCTTTGTTTATTCCGCCCTTATCGATGGTTGCTTCAAAGAAGGCAATGTAGAGAAGGCTCTTTCGTTGTTTAATGATATGGTGAACAAAGGCTTTGCATCTACTGTTTCTTTCAATGCTGTAATTGATGGCTTCAGCAAGTTGGGAAAGCTGAATGAAGCTGAGAATTTGGTGGAAGCTATGGTTGATAGGCACATTGCACCTAATCATGTGACCTATACCATTCTCATTGATTATTTTTGTAAGGCAGGAATGTTAAGTAAAGCAGAGGATCTCTTCATCAAGATGCAACAGCAGAATCTGACACCAAATGTTGTGACTTATACTTCGCTAATAAATGGTCAGAGCAGAGCTGGGAACAGACTCAAAGCATTCGCTGGTTTTGAGGAGATGGTGAGCCGAGGGATTGAGCCTGATGAAGTAATCTATTCGGTGATGGTTGATGCTTATTGCAAGGAAGGGGACTTGATAAAAGCTATTGAGCTTGTTGATGACTTGCTTGTCAAGGGCTTTACCATGAGTGAAGATGTCTATAATGATCTTCTGGCTACATTGTGTGAAAAAGTAAGTTTACCGGAAATTCTGACGATACTTGATAAGATAGGAGAGCGCAAGCCTAAGCTAAGTGTGACTACATGTAGTACTTTAGTATGTGGATTTGCCAAAGCAGGAAGTATGGAAAAAGCAGAAAAGATTCTGGAAAGTGCAGTTAGGCTTGGATGGTTGCCAGTTTCCACTGTTTTAAGTGATATTTATAAGGGTCAAATTGGTGGCCACGAGAATGACCCGGGGAACTTGTTAAAAGAAGAAGAGATGAAAGTTGCTTCTCAGGCTTCAACTTGATATCGATGAACTTGATCAGTTACAAGTAATTCTCCACTCAATGGCAAATTCTCAATGGCTTTTGCCGGGTTAAGAAAGCCCTGGATATGCGTGTCATGGCTCTTTGAGATGGTTATTGTTTATCACATGCGGGATTCTTCCTTTGAGAATGGTGAGAAATTTTGGAAATGAAATGACATGATAATGTCCAGAGAGGTAATATCTTGCATCTTGCTTGAATAGTAATTCAGTTTTGATACATCCTGAACAGTGACGTAACTAATCCTATCATTCACTTTTTGTTTAGGTGTATGTTATACTAGACGAATGTTCTGATGTCATGGTACTAGTCAAAAGGGTTGCAGGTGGAGTTCTTTTCTTCATGCTGCCTCCAAAATGTAAGGTCAGTCGTATAGTTGCAAATGAAGGATAGGGAAGGACCTGTAATATGATTTTTTTCAGAATTATCTAGTGCAGGAACTTCAACTAATACATATGAACACATCCACTTGGTCAAGATGATCTCTCAGACAGATTTTATTTGTTGGGTTGAATGAAGTTTCTCAGATCAGTCAGCAGTCACCTCTTTGGATTTTTGTTGGGCTGTAGTTGTCCATTTGACTAGCTTGTAGCTTTTGTTAAGGATAGCTATCTGTGTGCTAAAGCCAAGCGCCACATCCACTATTGTTCATAGTGAGAAACTTGCTTAGTTAACCTGCACATAGCAATTTTTGCTTGCATCAGCTTTTCTCTTGGGTTGTCTTGAGATTGCTCATCCGGTTCAAATTGGTGTTCTGTTTTCTAGTCTCTGTGTATTATTGGGTTCCAAATTGTTGATACTGTTGGCATCACTATAATTAATATCTTTCATTTGCAGTGAGTAATGGAAGGGAACGGGAGAGATTGACCTAGTTTCAACTTTCACTCAAATGTGATATGAGTCCATCTGGCTGATTTTCATGACCGCAATTGTCAAAAAGAGGTGCTTTTCATTGACTTGGAAGACATTAGGGACTCACTTGCAGTGGAATTGGAAATAACAGATGGAGCGGTCTTAGTGGCAATAGATGTGGAAACAGCGGATGTTCCGGTAATCTTGTGATTATGTGGGCTCACTCAATGGTTGCTGTCAGTTTAGCACTACAGCCATTTCAATTTGTGTCCCAAATGCAATTGTTATTTCTCGAGATGTAACTACATTCCTTTGCTCCCATTTTACAACCATGCTCATGTTGGTTTAACTATGCCATCCTGTTAATTATAATTGAGGCGCTAGGTCCATATCCATATGGTAATTGTGACAGGGAATGTACTAATAAAAAATAAAGGTAGTTAGTTCTTTAACCATGTCATCTTATACTAGTATAATATAAATTGTAAAAATGCGTGTCCTTTGGCATAAGAGCATAGCTACAATGTCTCCAGATGATATGACGGCATTTCATCATCTTAATATAATGGTCGCGATATCTTTTTTATTTTTTACATGAGAAGGGGAAGAAATGGTATGGCATATATATCCTAAGTGCAAGAAATAGCTTCTTTGATGCACCTGTGTTCGTTTAAATTAGTCCATCTTGCAGGACTTATCTATCTCGAACAGATAAAGACACTTCAAGCAGCCTCTCAAAGGTTTCAGTTGAATAGTGAATACTATGTTGAATTCTTATGGCGGAACATACAATTGTTTCCACCTTATCACCCATGAACGATCATGATTAACAGTCAGTAGAAAGTCTGAAGTATTGTGAGCTCTAACCGAATGTTTTGCAATGTGTGCATAACACAGACAAATTAGCATAGCACTTGAACTGCCCTAGGGCTTTGATTATTAACTTTGCTGATAGAAAGGACGGAATGAATGAAGATATTATATTGGCATATGAGGAAGAACTCTATAAACATCACTTGGGCAAAGCTTTTCGTGCAGTTGTCAAATGCTCAGTTTGAGCACCAACATGTAAAGCAGGTGAATCACCCAAGATGTGGGTTTTGCATGACTTGTCGGTCCTACAGTATAAGTCACGAAATAAAGCCCCCGGGGTTCTTTTTTTTTTATGATGTTTGGAACAACGTAATGTTCCCAATCCAATGTTTTGTTTTGGTTCTTGAATTTACTATAATTTGAAGGGGGTACTCCAAATATATTAATGTTGCGGTAGCTTTTTCTGTAGGAGGGAGTACCAAAATCAGAAGAAAATGTACATACCAACCCCACAACAACGAAAGAGCTTCCAAGATAGGAGAGATTGAAGGCTGCCATGTCAAACTTTTTAGCTCTTAAGTGGCTTCTCAAATATGTGGGCCAGTTTATCCTTGATCCATCACTTGGACGTACCCAGCTCCAATATGATATCCTAGCTCATGTGATAGCATAGACAATAATGCCTATATGGCTCGGGGCCAAATACGATGCTTTCTTAACCTAGAAGTATTGGTTATGGAATATTACGTCTATTCCTACTAACCGAGACCTGTTGTGTTAAGGATTTATTGGTGAGATGGAACACAGTGTCCTGCCGGTAGACAGGAAGAGTCATTCCATTAAGAAGCCCTGTTTGTGGAGACGAAATTTGCAGGGGATTGGAAATTAAAACCAGAGAAGAGAGAGAAATAGAGACCTAGTAAGATGATGTCTGATTCTTTCCCGTACCAAATATGCCTTATACTTTCAAACTGAAGTGAGGTAAAAGCTCAATAGACTTAACCAAGTTGTGCGTGTACCATTCAGGACGGTCTCTAAGACTGTTATACTGCATGATTATCAATTGTCTGAAGAAAAATTCTTTGGACTCACACTTGCGCTGCATTTCTTTCCCTTGAGTGGCCCTTAAGAGCCAAAGTTTATAACAAAGGTGCGGATCTCCATGGGTGCAAGCTCCACCACAAGTTCTATAAGATCTACGGGACCTCCCCTGACTGGATTGTCTCCTTCAGGAGGGCCTTCTACTCTCCACACCAGTCTTCTTTTGAGCATATCTGCTTTTTCTTGGTTAGCAGACAAATTATGCTCCACTATTCTGTTAATCTGAATCATTGTTGGAGAAGATAGCATGAGACAAATCACTTAAGTGGCTGACAGCGATGCAACTGTGAACTGTTGCAGTTAATTCAGCAAGTTACCTTCTTATCCGGAAAGAGTTTCTTCAATTCGACCCGGGCCATAACTGAGAGATCCTTGTCCTCTCCAATCTTGAGTTTAAAGTACCACAGAAAAGTTACTATCTTCAAGAAATATTAAGAACATTTAAATAATTCTTTGGAGAGCTACGATCTAAATAAAGTAAGAACCTCATATAAGTGTGCCAATCTGAGGAGAACATCCCCATCTTCCAGCTCCTGCAGTGGTTGAGGAAACAGAACAAGGATTTAGCAAAGAAGGGAGATATTCTTTGTTCCATCATTTGCGTTTTTTAAGTGGCAATATCAGGCTGAAACATAGAGATCTTTGACCAAAATATCTGGAAGAACTGCAAATACAATCTCAAAGCACACTTATAAAGTTGGTCTTAAACTTATCCTTTTCCAAAAAAATAAACATAGAATGATATTCATAACCTGGAGGGTTATCAGGGCAATATTATCAGGTAAGGTGTAAGAAGAAGCTAATGCTGAAAAGGTTGGTATATAGGAGTTTGCCTGATCGTTCCCTCCCTGCAGAACGATAATGAGCTAATAAATGAATTTTGCCTGTAGTGCCGACAAGAGAAATGAAGACAGTACCCTTTCACCTGCTCTGTAAAGGCTAGTAGAAGCGGAGAATATATTTCCTGTCCAAATGTTCTACGCCATTTAGCCCCCTCGCCTGAAGGATCAATTCTCAGGTAGTGCTTCCCCATGATCTGCAAGTTACATCTTGCAATGTGTAAATAGAACCGGTTTTAGACTGGAGACAATGGAAGAGAACCTGTGACCACTTACAGTGAGTCCCCTGCAATCATCAATGACACAGAGTGTTTCGTTTAGCGCCTCGGCGATGCCTTTGTCATCATCACGAAGTAACCTCCTGTCCCATCCAAACTTTGTCTCAAATCTCAGTGATATACTGGAATATGGCATTTATCATTGTTTATTGAGGTTCAAAGCAAAAGGGATAAAAGAAACCTGTGGAGCATAAGTTCCAATTGCCCATCAATGATGCTTGAAGCTCCCACAGGTCGGTCGACTAGAACTGAGAACTCTGTACTGTTATCTCGAATGTACAGGCCAAGATTAATCTGGAAGGAAAATACCAGAATGATTGAATTGATTGCAGAAAAATATTTTCACTTTCACATTGATCTTTATGTAATTCAAAGATAAGGAAGCAGAGACTAAAACAGTAATTTGGTGTGTTGGAGAATTTCTAGTCGTGATATTAGCAAGCAAAGTTCTGTTTTTCCATTTTAAATGAAATTTATAGTAAAAGCTACTTTCAATAAAGCTTGAATTGATCTTTTTATGTCGCATTCTGATATGCGCCTGTTTCATAACTCATTGCTAGAAGGGGATTCGAGGTTCTCAAGTTGACTTTAAGCATGTTACTTATGCCATTGAAGAATTTGACAAAACATTGACAAAGCTGAAAACTTCTCTTTCGTCACTAATTCAGGCAAAAAATAACCTTATAGGTTTTCAACCTGTTTAATAATGTTTACAGCTACGGAATTGACAGCGACTATGTAAGTTAGACAAATGAATGCGTGCATCTGGGATTATTTCAATTGTCGGGTGAAAGTGAAAACCAAATGAAGTGGATTCTTCATATTATCACGGGCAGGCAAAATGCAGTTCAACTGTTAACTTAATGGAAAATGGTAATTACCTTGATATTATCCAATGATGTCACCAAAACAACTAATGGATGCTGAACTTTTTGCAACTCGGTTGAATGTG
This sequence comes from Eucalyptus cloeziana, assembly GCA_014182715.1. NCBI lineage: Eukaryota > Viridiplantae > Streptophyta > Magnoliopsida > Myrtales > Myrtaceae > Eucalyptus > Eucalyptus cloeziana. The sequence continues at coordinate 25,997,621 of CM024644.1, read as the reverse complement.
AACTAGGGGGAGACTGACTATATATGGATGAAAATTGCATTTTAGTTCACTGTCTTCGTTGTGGTTATCTTACCCTGTGAGGATATTATATCAGCTCTCTGTTCTATTACTAAATTGGAGGTTTTTCGAAAGTTACTCTGCAATTCACGAGTTAGTCTGCTGCAGACACCATGAAAGCCATTTAACTCAAGGTCAGCGTTTCAAGTCTTCCTCTCCATATATTAGCTTATCCGACGAGTTTTTGCATCCGGATTATATTTAACTAGGCAGGAAGGAAAACGTAATGGAAAAGACTGAGCAATTAATACACAGTGTGGATAAGATGGTTGTGCAATATGACTAGAACATACGGGGTAATAATTTCCTGCAACTGGTTGATTAACCTTCAAATCCCAATCTTCTCTGTAATTTCGAATCTGCAAGAAATTTCTTGATAAATTATCTAAACAACTGAACGTACAATCGGAATCTTTACCAACAACCTACCATGGCGCAAATGACGGGAAGAAGAAATAAGCACCAAAAAATAACAACGGGATATAATTGTACGTTAGGACATAATGTTGGCTTTGGAGCAACTGCATGACGTACCCTTTTTAGGAAATCACGACCATTAGAATCGGTATAGAACGTCTTATTGTTGTTTATGGTCGTTCTAAACTGAGTGACAACCTCTTTGCCGATATCATCATCAATTGGGATAGGCCCTACCTACAAGCATTACACAGCTCCAGCAGAGATTAAATAAGGTTATTACATAGTTTTTCATAGTGTTCACCTTGATGATGCTAGAGGATAAGATGAGATCGACAACTCACAGTGAACTCAACCTCAACATGCTCTTTTTTCTTGTAAACTCTTGTTATCTGCAATATGGGCCAAATTCTCAAGTTACCACAAAACACGGTTCTATCTTCTTTTCCAAATCCAGGCAGTTTTCAAAATTGTTGCATCTTCTGATATGAAGCCTCTTTAAGAAAATCAGTCATTTTCTGAAGCATGATGCAATCAAAAGAAAGGACTTGCTGAAACACTCAGGAGATAGAACCATCAATCGCATAGTTCAATCTCCAAAGACAAAGAAATGTCATATTACCAAGTGACATTGACAACCGACAGTCATAGTTAAGTTGCTATTCATTTGAGAATTCATGTGTATGATTCTGAAAGTAAATGTCTAACACAAAATAAGCTACACCAGGATGCTAGAATTGTTGTCTTGAATAAAGAGCATGTGGACAGATACGCACACCTGATGCCAACTAACTCAAATGATAAAAGGATACCTAGTCATTTTCTAACAGATAGGGCTTATAAGGTTAGCCCGACCGCTTTTGCTTGAGATTGACCCATGAAATGCTTCTAGACACTTTCATCATGAAGAAAATTCACATATGGTGATGATGTTATAGGTCTTGTGTTCCTTTTCATTCCACATAGTGACTGCATGATGCTCATCATGCATGGTGATGGCACGGCAGGTAGCAAACATTACCTAGATTATCTTTAAAGAGGATTTTGAGAATTTCAACATCCTTTGTTTCACACGACCATTATTCGCAAAATCTTTAAGCTATTAGGAAGCGAGACCATAGTGCATATCTAGCTTATTTCTAAACTCTTAGGTATTTAAGATGCATAGCCAAATAAAGAGTTCCTATGCATCTACTGAAAACCTTCCCCATGTCTTCCCAAAGAAGTCCTCTTCTGCAGTCGTAAGTGGTATCTACTTATCAAGTACACCGAAGAATATTAACAGGGCAAGGATCTGAATTAGGAGAAGAAAAATATATAATGCATTTGAATTTTAAAAAGCATATTAATTGAAAGGCCATGTACAGAAAATAAGAAAATGAGAAGGATAGCAAGAAAACAAAAAATTCTGCTAATACTACTTTATGAATGTTTGTAGTGCCCTAAATCTTTTGGATTCCAATATTGTCGGTTTCCTTTTCAGTTCATTTAAGACCCTATGATTAAGTTCTTAACATCAACAAACTAAGATTTTGGACAGGTATCTCACCTAAGAGAACAAAGCAGATGAATGGAGCTTTTCACTATATTGGGGACTTCATCAATGGAAATGCAAGCTTAGAGTTTCTGCTAATGCCGATCACCAGGCGAATACACAATAATCCTATGTGCTGCTTGTCTCCTCAATTCCATCATCAGTTGAACATTATCGAGATTCAATATGGACAAAATGTCAATACACTGGGACTCTATTTATTATGGTTGACTTCAATGACCTAAAACCTCTAAAAGCTTAGTCAATATGAGGAACATGAAAAAATATAATAATTTGATTGAGTGTCATGTATGCATTTTAGCAATCTGGTGAGAAAACTGAAGTGCATGACAAACCACCTGATATATCCATGAATTGATCCTTTGATGTACTTCATCAACCAGTGGTCCCCGCAAAATAGTCAAAGGAACCTAGACATTGTAAGGAGTTATGATTATAAACTATCATCAGTAATGAGCTGTCCTGAGTGAGATATTCTGGAAGAAACTATACCTTCCCATCATACTTAATAGGGTAGGTAACATTTGGCCGAAAGATATATGCTCCAGATGCCTAAAAAAATAGAACTACCAGAGTTATACAAGAACATCTATAAGATGAAGACACTTTTGCAGATGTTCCCTTAGGTAGCAGCCATTGATAAAAATGATTTACCTGAAGATCCACACTTCCATCATCTCCAGAGTAAAAGCTGTATGATTGCTCCAAAGGTGCTTTAACCTTCATTCAATCATTATGTCTCACATTAAAGTACATGAACAAATTAAAACGCGAAAAGTTGCCTCATCTAAACATTTTTGCTGAAGGAGAAAGCATGGTAAAGGATGAAGATGCTTGTAGATAGACATTAAGAAAAAGAAGCAAATTCTGGATTTTTCTACTAATGAAACACATTGTGCTATCAAAAGAACATACCGAACTTCTGCTGTTTATATATTCAACCTGTCTTGCATCATTTCCAGAATAAACAAGTTTTAAGTCTCCTTCCCCTATTTCTACTGTATCATTCATTCCCCTTTCTGAAGCAAACATGATTTGTCTCTCAGAAGTTGCAGCAGCACCTGCCAAATGGAGCCAAAAAGAAGCAGAGAAATAAAGATGTAAATTTGGCAATACTTCACATTGCAACTGGACGAAACCATTCCCATACCTTTTCCTTTTGCATTTGAAATGATGTAACTATTGAAACCAAGGGGTGGAACGTATACAGTGAAGGCAAGCCAATATTTGGGGGTCACAGTTGGGGATCTTCCCAAATATGCCAATGTATAATAGTTCCTTATACCCAATGTGACATTCATAATAGGAAGAAGCTGCGATTGAACTTCTCTTCCACTGGAGTCTTGAACACTAACATCTTCACTAACAACCTGTACCATGTATGTCAAATACTCACAGGAACTCTACTAACGATTAATAAATTGTTTTTTTAAGATAAAAGTATGTCAAATACTCACAGGAACTCTTATAACTTCTTGTCTTTTCCATCCTAGTGAGTTGTAGACAACAACCACCTACAAAAATTATGTCTTAAACACTACCTCTTTTGCTTTTTTGGTAGTTTAGGAAGATTCATCCAAGGTGTTTGCACTACTCACCAGCTTCTTCCCATTCGATAGATCAACTTCTGATGGGGGACAGTAACTAATGTTCAAAAGTGGACACTGAACTCATGCCAAGAAGACGGACCAAAAGTTAGCATGCCATGATTATGAAATAATAGACTGCTTGGACATAAAGTGCAGAAAAGTTTGCGAATTTTAAAAGGGAAGAGTAACTATTTACTAAAATCTCTCCATCGATGTTGACTCAAATATTTACCCATTGCATGTCAGTTTGATGCTAATGTGGGGGCAAAAGAATACCTCAAATGCCAAAACTTGGGGGACATTTTAGTGACAAAAGTTAGGAAAGCAACACTTATGTGCCATTTTTTTTAAAAAATGGGACACTTGAGTGCCACATCCAGCGAATTCTGCCTGAAATCTTACGTGGCAATTTTTTATTAATTTTGTTCACTACGTGGCTCGCTGGAAGATTGACTTAGCAAAGAAACACAAAAAGCGACGTTGTTTTGGCGCAATTCTAATTTTAATATAAAAATTAATTAAATTGAATTTAAAATAATTTTTTTTTAAAAAGGAGGTTTGGCCGGTGGCTGAGGGCTCAGCCCTCACCACCGTTGCTGCGCCACCGTAGCCGGGAAGGTGGGGGGAGGGTCGGCCGGGGTTGCCGAGCCCTGGCTTGGGGCCGGCCACCTTAATCGATCGACGGCGAGGGCCGATGACCCTTGCCGGATTTGGGTGAGGGCTGAGTCCTCAACCGCCAGCTGCTGTTCATCCTCCTCCTCCTCCATATATATATTTTTATTTGGTTTTCAATTTGATTTAATTAATTTTTATATTAATTATTTACCGACGTCAGCAACAAAACGATGTCGTTTTGGTACTTGTTTAGCCACATCAACGTGCAAAACGATGCCGTTTTGCACTTGGCTTGCTGGAAATTTGCCATGTTAGCATTTGGCCGGATTTTCTCGCTATTGGTACTTAATTGATTTATATTACTCCGACTTTGGCATTTAAGTATCACTTTCCTAATTTTTTGATACTTTCCTAATTTTGACACTTAAAAGTGTCCTCTCGTGTCAAGTTTTGGTGCTCTAGGTGTCCCGGACTCCTAATGTGGGTGTATGTGCATTTCTAATGTCTCATCTCTAATTATTTTGCAACAGATGCAAAAAGTATACCACGGATGCATAAGATTGTCATGTGATGGACTAAAAGCTCAAATGGGAGCAGGCTAATCCTAGGAAATGTCAAAACAGTCCACTAAATTGGAATTGCCTGTTGGATCTTTGTCTGGAAGAATTGCAAGAAGCTGCTCTGGGTGTCTCCATCATGCAGCCAAGAGATGCTGCAACTACATCCTTAGCCTGACAAAGTAAATGTGAGTCGGAAGAATCTTGAAACATATGTGGTCATATGTTTTGAAAACTCTGAAGAATATAATGAGCTAAACCTTGGTGTAGCCCGCAGAGAGTCGCTTGGTGTAGTCATCAGCAACATGCTGTTTCTCAGTACCAGTTACTGCATCGTGATGCTGTGCAATGGCTAAAGCTTCGGCTAAGGAATCAGTGTTTGGCCCCAGTTTCTTTCTTCCTGTCAAAAATTCTAATTGCCTGGCAGCCTGTTTATATTCATAACTCATCAGCATATTATCATGAGCTTAAACAATATTTTATTAGCAATCGGAATCAAGAGATGGGCATGGGGATGTTACCAAGTAGTAACCACTCAGCATTCTCACGTAGCCTTTGAGGGCAGGCCTGCTCGTAAAGTAGCCAGTCCAGTAAACATTTATCTGATCTGCATATCTGTCGAGCATCTCAGAGAGGTCAACAAAAAAAAAAATAAAAAATAGAAAAGAATATTTTTCTGCAACTTCTATGTTACTCTAAAACATCATGCTTACGGAAAGAAGTCCCCAGTTTTGAGTGGCCATTGGTCATTGGAAGCATGCTTGGCGTCCGTATAAATTGAAGGGGTTGAGTATAAGGCATTGACACGTCCGTCCTAGAAATCACTCCAAATTGCATTGAGAACAAAATGAAACTAACTTAGCTATGTTTATTTGAGTGAGAAATGATCATGTCGACCTAAGAATGCTTGAATTAACTGAGAAATGGATTTCAAAGGGGGCTTGCAAACGTAGTTATCACTTATCAGTAATGAGATATGCACGAAAATCATAAGTTGCCACACTGGTTCAACATCATTCTGGTGTGTGTGCCAAAGCAATAATGCACAATGTGGTCATCAGGTGGTAGCAAGGTAAATTTCCACGTTCTTCTAGAATGTAAAGTTGTGAAATCATCTGATGCATTGTCAATAATAGGTATCGAATGGAGCTAAAACTAGTCAATGTTGACCAATATCACTTCACCCCAGAGGAGTACATAAAGTAATCAATCATGAGTACATAAAAGAAATCCATCTTGATGCATTTTGGATGGCATAAAAGATACTAACTTGATTGACGTAATGAATAAATTTATCCAATTGCCGGAACCATGTATTCGCATACTGGTATTGGAAGTCATTGCCCATAGTCCACATGACATGGTTTGTACGAGTGATGTTGGCCTGAAAAAGATAAGATGGACATTCCTGATGAGCCTAAATTCAGATGGAGATTATATAGGCAACAATGATTTGGTTCAATTACTAACGGAAGAAAGATATGAATCATTTTCGACAGAAGTATCAATTCACTTGCAGAGCATCAGGATAGAGTTAAGCTATGAATGAACTCAACAAACCGTTGATACATCGTTAAAAAAAAAGAAGAAAAAACTGTAATCCGCTCTTGAGTAAATAATCTTTAATCTAACATTCACTATGAGACCCCAATAATCCAAGATAAACTGCTTTCGTAGGGAAATATGATCCACTTTGTTTACGGATTAACAAGAGACGATCACATTGACAAGAAACTGAGAAGTTGAAAGCATATGGAAATAAAATCCTACAAGGCTCCTAGGCCAAATGAATTGCAATCTTACTTATGCCAATCTTACTTGTGATATTGCGGCAGACACAAACTCATTCACTCGCTCCTGGACATTGTAATCAAACAGATTGTAATTATCCTACAAATTGATACAACATAATAATATTAGGCAGACAATAATATGAATCTAGAGGGTAAATCAAAAAAAAAAACTTGATATAAGGGATAACCTGAACAATAGGCGAATCATCGTTAACTTCATAATGGAAATTATTGGGAGGTCCATAGTTCTCCGGAAATGCACCAGCAAATATCTACAGAGGACTTAAAATTCTTAATGCTTGTACTTGCGAATCCAAATAAGCTTTGAAGATTATGAAGATAACTCTAGACGAAAAGGGTCAAATTGTGGGAGCTTGCATCGACTTCCTCTGTCAAGGAGGGAGGAGAGAGAATGCTGCAGCACTAACCTGTGCAGATGAAGCAAGACTATTAGATGCTCGCCAGACAACCTCAAGAGTTTTTTCTGCTTTCCGTTTGGCTCTATCTTGGTAGTCTATTCGTGCAAAGAAAACAGAATCAAATCCAACCTGTAAGTAGAGTAAACTTTGTGTTAAGCAAGTCATGAACTCAATGCTGTTAACCTAGATCACCAAAGATCCAAGCCATCACTTAACCAGCATCCATCATTGAGAGGAGGAGCTGTATATATTATAGTATAATGGAGAAGGCAAGACCTCTGCTCCTAATAAGTAAGCCTGCACAGACGAATGACCAAAAGAATCAATTTGCCAACCAATTCTTGGGGTGACACCGAATTCTTCCTTGATAAATCGATGGCCAAGAGTTGTCTGATCAATCATGTCGATGTAATGAGTTGTGGCCTCATCATGCATGCACATTCCTCCATTTCTGGGCCCGAAAGGTAGCAATCAGCTTTTAAAATCCTCAAGGATGAGTTTAAAGATGCATCACGGCGAGTCAGTTAATTAATTGGCAAGTAAAATGAAGCTAAAAGGCATAGACTGGCGCAAGACAATGGAAAGTAGTTTCGCCTTCCTCTCCCTCACCCACACAGCAGGGTTAACTACTCTAAAAGAGGGGGAGTCGATGATTTACATGAACTCCAGTTGACCCGAATTCACGAGCTGCTCGACTTTATTTTGGACTTGCTCGCTCTGGTCTCTCCACCAACGTTGGAAAAAGGCCTGCATCAACAGAGGCAATATCCTAAGTCAGGTTAAAGAAAGTGAAAGAAGGTAAAGAGAAGGGGAGAGGGTGCAAAGTGCAAGCCTGTTCCGCATAGATGAACTTGCGGTCCTTATTGGCTAGCAGTGCCGGAACTATGGAATCCAGTTCATTCTGAACACACGCGCCCTGAATCCATCAAACACGTAAATATAACATGTTTCGTTAGAAAAGAAAGAGACGGAGACTTGGGTCGGAGCGCGAGGTGACCTGAATGGTATTGTTGGAACCGACGTAGTACTGATCAACCGTCTTCTTCCAGCCGACGTCGTCGTGGGTGTGAGGGACCAAATGGACGTTGAGCTTGCCGGGCACGACACGGGACGTGGTGTCGTAGGCAATGTACTTGGATTGGGCGCACGGCAGAAGCAAGAGCAAAAGCGCAACCGAGACAAAGGCCCTCACACTCATGGTAGGAGTAGAGTTGCTGGCCGCAAGGAATGAGCAAAAAGCCAGAGAAACCAAACTTTTGGGGGACGTAAGAACGAAAGAAAGAGAATGGATGCAGAGGAGAGACGCTGGCAATGCATTTTATAGTGGACGCGAGTCAAATGCCGAGTCCATTCAAAGGAGCAGGGCCAGGCAAAAGTCTCTTACCGTCCCAAACAAGGCAGAAAATACGAGATGGGTGGACCGAAGAAATTGCCGACAAGAGTGGAACCAAGACAATCCAGTCTTCCCGGAACGAGAGAAGCGGGATTGACTGTTACTACGACTCGTCCTCTTTTGTCCTTTGCATTTCTTTCGGTTGGTTTCACGTCCCTATCTACATTCGCGCCCAAAATCACAAAATGTACTCACAAATAAATGATGTTAGGCCTTCATTAAGGTACTATATATATATATATATATATATATATATATATATATATATATATATATATATATATAATAGTCCATATTCGACGAATAAATAATATTAGAGGATTATTAAAAAAAAACTATGGTTTCTTAGTGATAGATGTCTATTAGGAAATTAACCAAAATAAATTTTGACAAATATAAATATTTTCATTGCATGTTTTTAATGTACGACTAAATTTTCCATATTTCCTAAAATCAATACCATTATTAGAGATAATGAGATAATTTTCTTCTTTGTACTGTAGTACCCATAAAAAGGTTATTTATCATGATGAAGGATAAATGGCACTTGTACCAGTGATTGCCAAAAAAAATATAAAAGAAAACTTCGCCAAAACAGATGATATTCTATAGCTAAAACTCTCTCTCTCTCTCTCTCTCTCTCGGGTAAAATTTCAACCGTTATTTTTCATAGTAGTGTTTCACTAAGAAATATTAAATGCATGGGTATGTGTTAAGACTGGAAAAAGTGCCGATTTTTTTTTAAACTTATTACATTTTTGTCAATTCATTTCTAGACATTTTAATCGAGCCATTAAATTCCATTTGATCAATTTTGGTGAAAATTGCTAATGTATACGTTAGCTGTTCGACGTAACATGGCCAATGCTGATGTTAACAATTTTTTTTATTAATTTAATTATATATCTTTTTTGCTTTTCTCTCTTTTCCTACTTTACTTATTACTTTTTTTTTTTTTTTTCCTTTTTCCTCTTTTACCTCCACCAGTCATTACTAGGCCTCGTCGATGACCAGCGGAGGTCGTCGCCCTTGTCAGCCTTGGGTGAGGGAAGCCCGGGCCTGGGTTGGTGAGGGGTACCCTCGCTAGATTTGGTGAAAGTTTGCTCTTGTTAACATGGGCAAGGAGAAAAAAAAAAGAAAAAAAAAAGAAAAGAAGAGAAAGGAAAAAAAAAGTAAAGAAGGAAAAGAAAAGAAAGGAAAAAATTAAAAAAATATCAAAATATTATTAACAATTGTTTACGTCAGTGCAAATCATGTTACATAAGATGACCGGCATTTATGTTAGTAATTCCTAGTTAAAATTGGTCGAGTGGACTGAATTGACAAAATGTGAAAATGTTTGTGACTTACTTAGCGCAATTAAAATGTTTATGACTGGATTGGTAAAAGATGAACAAATTTAGCACTTTTTGGACAATTTTTCCTATTAAGACTCATTTATGAAAATTTAAGACAGTTTCGAAGAACTTATAAGAGTTCGAGACAATAAATTGCATCTAATAATAACTTTGAAATATTGATAAATGCAAAAAAAAAAATTAGAAGTCAATATTGGAAATAATATGAAAAGAATTTAGCTTAGACCCATTCGATGCACGGACATCTTGTTTGTACATTGTATTGCTTACCAGCATATCCATGAAACCCTTTTCACGCTCCGATTATGAGGATCCGACCTAACTCAACCCATTATAGTTGGATCATTTTTAAGGCCAACACTGATCGAGCATTGTCGGAGCGGTTTCGAATCGGAGTCGGGGTTTGCGTTTTCTGTATCTGGCTGTTTCCATTTTGAAAGAGAAGACACTTTGGATGTCAAGGAGACAAAGAGTATTCCGGGCGAGGATTAGGATATGGATGGCGATATTGATTAATTTGAAGGCTCTTTCTTTGTCTTATGATATGGTGAAGTGAGGGCGGCATCCCCTGTAATTAGATCGATCAGTGTGCGCCAATTCTTGGGTGAGCTAATGAAATTGGAGGCATTTTTTTTTTTTTTTTGATTTGTCATTGTATCCTCTCGTTAAATCACATTTTACTCTTTAACAAACAGAAGGTCGACCAATCATTTGTTTTCGTTTAGGGGGATGAGTATAAGGTCGTAAATAGTTGAGGGGTGAAGTGTAGAAGTGTTTCCTTTCCTTGTATTAATAGGCACCGAGTGCTTTTCTGCTAAATTACCAGTTTGAAGAAAAGCACCTTTCGATTAACAAGAATAATAAGAGCACCTTCTTTCCTAGCTTCTTTGAAGTTTACTTCTCCTTTCAAGCATAAACTTCCCATTATTTTTCCATAAAACGGGCACACCCCTTCCTGCTTTCTCTACCTACGATCCTGCGGCCTTTTTGAATGGAAATCTGCACTGGTTTGTTTCCAAGCACGATGATTAGCAGAAGGAGGGTCGATTAAGATCAATAATCTCGTCGTCCGCGAGGTGTTTAATGAAATGGCTTTTCCAGAAGAGCTTTTGCTCGCAGTTAGTGTTGGTTTATATGCGTTCTAGTCAGTATTGAATGACTTGATGGCTGTGTTCATTGTTCATAATTTGGGTGTCATGATTGTTCTGTGTATCACAATTATTTTGTTTGGATTATGATAGACTACGGGTGCGTTTGGTTAGACTTTTGGGAAAGTCTTTAGGAAAATGTAAAGGACTTTAAGTGAAAGGGGTTTGTCAAATGCAAATTGCGTTTGGAAAATTATAATCTGAAAGTCCATTACGAAGTATCTTTGAACAAAATTGCATTTGGAAGACTTATATTTACAAAGCGCCTTTATCATTATAATAAGAAAAAAAATATTTGGCTAGTAAGGGTAGTGGCCGCCGGTGATATGGGATCACCGACAGCGGCTGTCGTCTGAGGTCACTAGACCTCAGGTGGCCCTTGAAACCACCAGTGAGGGCCGCCTGAGGTCGGGCGACCGCCAGTGAGACCCTCGCCTGAGGTCGGGGGGCCTCGGCGAGGGCCTCGCCTGGGTCGTGTGACCTCGATCGGCTGTCGTTGAGGCTACGCAACCCTTGCCTAAGGTCAGGGGACCTCGGCGAGGGCCACGCCTAGGTCGTGCGACCTCACCAGGTTGTGCGACCTCGTCGGGGCCACGTGACCCTTGCTTGAGGTCGCATGGCCCCGGCGAGGTTGCTGGGATGCAAATCGCGTTGCCCCCCGCGGAGGCCGCCACCACCTAGATGGCGTGGAGGTCGCCACGACACCCTGGCGACGGTCGCCTAGGTCGCCAACCTCCCTCTAGCTGGTCGCCGGCCTCTCGCAGCCTTGCGCAACCCCGCCGACCGCCCTCAACGAAGAAGATGAATAGTGAACGCTGAAGATGATGAATAGTAATGTTTACATTTGCAAAAGGCTGAAAGCCCAAGGCACCCTAAGACCAGCCTTGAGCTTTCAACCTTGAGAAGGCTTGGCTTTTGGCTAATGGGACTTGTAAAATTATTCCCAAACACCTCATACTTGGCCCAAAGGACTTTAGGTGTTAAAGCCCTTTGCAAAGTAGTTTCCAAACACAACCTACGTCGTGCCTGGTTTTGGATTGAGTTGTATACTTTTAAGATTAGTGGATTGGTGATGGAATCTTGTGGCTTCACACGGAATGGTGAGCTTTTGATGCGCCTACTTGATGGAAATTGAGTTTCTTGGAATACGATCATGGCACAATTCACAAATCTAATATCACCATGACCATGCAATTTGGGCATCGTCGTAAGGCTCGTTTCACTTTAGATATGGCTCGATTGCTGCTACATTTACAGGTATGAAAGGTTGATTCTACTTGCGAAAGAGTTGAAAGTTTCATCTGAATTGAAAAGAAATGGTTCTATTCATATATGCTCTGACCACAAAACGACGGGCATAAGCAGTGAGGTGGTGCCCATTTCCTTTTGTTACTTCTTGCAAGCTTTAAAATGCATTTTCCTTTTCACTGTATTTTTAAGTTGCAATGTCAGGCTAAAAGATAGAAACCTTTGATCAAGATATCAAGAAGAACTGAAAAGAAATGTCTAACAAAAAATAAGATTGGCTAGGATGCTAGATTTGTTATCTTGAATAAAGAGCACATGGACATATATGCATACCTGATGCCAACTAACTCAAAAGATAAGAGGATACCTAGTCATTTTCTAACATATAGGGCTTATGAGGTTAGCCCAACTGCCCAAGTGTTTTGCATGAAATTGACCCATGAAATGCTTCTAGACATTTTTGTCATGAATAAAATTCACACATGATGATGATGTTATAGGCCCTTGTGATCCTTTTCATTCCACATAGTGACTGCAAGATGCTTATCGTGCATGGTGATGGCTTGGAAGGTAGCAAACATTACCTAGATTATCTTTAAAGAGGATCTCGAGAATTTCAACATCCTTTGTTTCGCACAATCATTTCTCGTAGAATCTTTAAGCTATCAGGAAGCAAGACCATAATGCATATCTAGCTTATTTCCAAACTCTTAGTTATTTAAGATGCATAACCAAATAAGGAGTTTCTATGCATGTAATGGCTATCCTGAAATCCTTTCCTATGCCTCCCCACAAGAGTCCTCCTCCGCAGTGGCAAGTAGTATCAACTTATCAAGTACACGGGAGATTCTAAACAGGGCAAGGATCTGAACTAGGAGAAGAAGAATATACACTGCATTTTTATTTCAAAAGCATATTAAACCAAAAGCCATGTACAGAAAAAAAGAAATGAGAAGGACAGCAAGAAAACCAAAAAGTTTTCCCACTACTACTTTACGAACGTCTGTAGTGCCCTAACTCTTCTGGATTCCAATATCATCGTTTTCCTTTTTAGTTCAGTTAAGGCCCTATGATTAAGTTCTCAACGTCAACAAACTGAGATTTTGGACAGGAGCTTTAACTAAGAGAACACAGCACATGACTGTAGCTTTTCACTATATTCGGGACTTCATTCAATGGAAATGCAAGCTAAGAGTTTCTGCTAATTCTGATCACCAGGCAAATACACAATAATCCTATGTGCTGCTTGTTTCCTCAATTCCATCATCAGTTGAACATCATCGTGGTTCAATATGGAGATAATGTTAGATACTACTCTGTTGATCCATGTGGGAGTTTTCACAATCACAGTTGTCAATATAAATACTTTATTACGGTCGACCTTAATGGCCTCAAACCTCTAAAGGCTTAGTCAACATTAGGAACATGATGAAACAATCTAATAGTGATGCAGAGTCATGAATGCATTTTAGCAATCTGGCGAGAAAACTGAAGTGCATGACAAACCGCCTGCTATGTCCATGAATGGATCTTTTGATGTACTTCATCCAGCCGTGGTCCCCCCAAAATGGTCAAAGGAACCTAGATATTGTAAGGACTTACAATTATAAACTGTCATCAGTCACGAGCTCTCCTGAGTGAGATATTCTGGAAGAAAATATGCATTCCTGTCATACTCAATAGGGTATGTAACATTCGGCTGAAAGATATACGCTCCAGATGCCTAAAAAAAGAAAAAAACTGCCACAGTTATACAGGAATATCTATAAGATGAAGACAATTTTGTAGATGTTCCCTTAGATGGCAGCCATTGATAAAAATGATTTACCTGAAGATCCACACTTCCATCATCTCCAGAGAAAAAGTTGTATTATTGCTCCAAAGGTGCTTTGGTCTTCATTCAATCATTATGTCTCACATTGAAGTACATGAACAAATTTAAATGTGAAAGCAAGTTGCCTCATCTAAACATTTCTGCTGAAGGAGAAGGCATGGTAAAGGACGAAGATGCTTGTAGATAGAGATTAAGAAAAAGAAGCAAATTCTGTTTTTTTTCTACTCATGAAACACATTCTGCTACAACAAAGGACATACCTAACTTCTGCTGTTTATATATTCAGCCTGTCTTGCGTCATTTCCAGAATAAACAAGTTTTAAGTTTCCTTCCCCTATTTCTACTGTATTATTCATTCCCCTTTCCGAAGCATACATGATTTGTCTCTCAGAAGTTGCAGCATCAACTGCCAAATGGAGCCAAAAAGAAGAGAAATAGAGATGTGGATTCGGCAATACTTCACATTGCAACTGGAAGAAACTTTTGCATACCTTGTCCTTTTGCAGTTGAAATGATGTGACTATTGAAAAAGGGGTGGAACGAATACAGTGAAACAAGCCAATATTTGGGGGTCACAGTTGGGGATTTTCCCAGACACGCCAATGTATAATAGTTCCTTATACCCAACGAAATCGAGCCCTGTGGTTCCTTTTTCCCGATGTTGGAACATTGTAATGTTCCTAAGTTCAATGTTTTGCTTCAGTTCTTGAATTTATTATAATTTGAAGGTGGTACTCCATAAATATCATTGTTGTGGTAGCTTTTCCCGTAGGAGGGAGTACCAAAATCAAAATAAAATGTACAGACCAGTCACATTAAACTAAAAAGCTTGCAAGATTGGAGAAATGAAGGTTGCTATGTCAAACTTTTTTTCTCTGACTGGTTTCTGATATATGTAGGCAGTTTAGACTTGATCCATCACTTGCACATACCCAATTGCAACGCGATATCCTAGCTCATGTGATGGCATTATTGGCATAGACAATAATGCCAATATGGTTTGGGGCCAAAAGACGATGCTTTCCTAACAATAGAAGTGTTGGTTATGGTATGTTAAGTCTATTTCTCCTAGATGAGACCTGTTGTATTTAAGATTGATTGGTGATATGTAACACAATGTCCTGCTGGTCAACAGGAAGATTAATTACATTGAGAAGAACTACTTGTGGGATGGAAAATTGGAAATTCAAACCAGAGAAGAGAGAAAAAGCAAGGCAGAGTAAGATGTTGTCTATGATTCTTTGCCACAGAATATATGCCTTCTCCTTCCAAATTGAAGTGAGGTGAATACTCCATAGACTTCCAAGTCGCTCATGTAACCATTCAGGATGGCCTTCTAGATGGCTAACCTCCATGACGAATCAGTTCTGAAGAAAATTTCATTGGACTCACATTCGCACTGCATTTCTTTCCCTTGAGTGGCCTTTCAGAGCCAAAGTTCACAATAAAGGTGCGGATCTCCATCGGAGAAAGCTCTACCACAAGACAGTTCAACGAAAAATAGGAATGCCGTCCTCTCCCCTCACATAAACAGTGAGTAAATTATTCCAAAGGAGTGCGAGTCAGTGACTACATACACGAACTCCAGTTGCCCTGAATTCACCAGCTGCTTGACTGTACTTTGGACTTGCTCGCGTTGGAAGAAAGCAAGCCTGCATCAGCAGAGGGAATAGACCTTACCTGAATAACAACACACGATATATTCACGTTCTCGGTTGGGGGCAAATAGAAAGCTAAGTCGCGGTTAAGGAAGGGAAAGATGGTGCGAGTGCAAGCCTGTTCCACGTAGATGAACTTGCGGTTCTTATCGGCAGAGCAATTCGGAGACCACAGAATCCGGTACATTCTGAAGACGCGCCCCAAACCCATCAAGCGCACATTTGTTGCTTCACTGGAACAGAGAGAGACGGGAGACTGGGGTTGGGAGCGTCAGGCGACCTGAACCAACGTAGTAGTGATCAATAGTCTTCAACCAGCTGGCGTCGTCGTGGGTGTGAGGGACCAAATGGACGTGTGAGCTTGCTAGTAAGGGTGAGCGTGATTCCAAGGTAGAACTTGAAATCGAAAATTGGACTGGTGGGAATATGTCTAGTTTCACGTTCCAAGTTTTATAAGATAAAGTTCTAGGTTCCAAAAATTGGAGGATTTTTTCAAGTGGTGGGTTCCAGATTCTAGATAGTTGGAACTTGGAACTTGGGACCTAAAACTTGAATTTTGTGTTTTTCTTAGTCAATGTCTTCATGCGATTTGTATTCTTTTAATGATGAGTGTATAATTTGGAATCGCTAATTTAAACCTTCATCTTATGACCGAGATTTTATGTTGTTAATGTTTCGCATTCTTTATACGTCTAAATATAAGTTGTGATTAGTGAATTATAGTAACAAGTGGTGATCATTAAAAGTGTTGAATTATTGCAATTAATTGAGACGGAACTTGGGTAGAACTTAAAATCGACCATGAAACCTGTGATAGAGTATGTTCCAAGTTCTAGGATATGTATGGTAGGTTTTATGTTTCAAAAAATAAAAGGACCTGTTCTAGCAAGTAAGTTTCAGGTTTCATGTAGAATTTGAAATTGCTCACCCCTGCTTGTCGGGCACAATTTGGGATGGGGTATTGTAGGCAATGCACTTGGATTGGGCGCGTGGAAGAAGCAAGAGCAAAAGCAAAGATGGGACAAAGGCACTCACATTCATGGTAGTGGTAGAGTTGCTAGAGGATAGGAATGAAGCTTAGGGCCAGAGGAGAGATGCAGAGGAGAGACTTGGTAATGCGTTTAATAGGGGAAGCAAGTGGATTGCCATGTCCATCCAACCGAGGGGGACCACGAAACGATCTGAGAGACTTGCGGTGGATTAGGAATGATACCATGATATTGATGGCCGGAGCCAAAAGTCAAAAGCTCATGTTTTACGTGATCAAACGATAAATGATTATAGTTAATAACTTGACCGAAAAAAGAAGGAGAGAGGACAAAGATGCAAAAAAGACAAAATGTGTGTCTGGTATCGTATCGCTTTGCCATTGTCGTCAGGTCACCACCGCTGTTACTAGTTATGATAGGTTTTTTCCTCAAGAAATATCAAATCAATTAGACATGATAGTGATGGTCAGAGCCAAAAGTCAAAATACTATTGAATGTGATCAAACAATAAATGATTACAATTAAAAACTTGACCGAAAAAAAAAAAAAGAGAACAAAGATACAAAAAAGACAAATTAAGGTACGCTTCACCACCGCCACTGCCACCGTCGTTACCAATCATGATAGGTTTTTTCCTCAAGAAATATCAAATCAATTAGACATGTGTTAGGAAGACTTATCAAATAAAAGATTAAGGCAGTTTCAATCAACTTCATAAAAAGAGGTTGAAGTATTTTAGAACAATACACAACTCAGGCCAAACTCGTTCTAAAAATGTATAAACCCATTTTTCAATTTCTAATTAGTTTTTGCTTAGCGATAACAAGGCTCATCAACTGACCCGACCCGACCCGACCATCACGATTTGGATCCAACGCCTTTGGGTGGGTGGGAGGGTTTTCAATCGGAGTCGGCGGTTTCTCTTTCCTCGTTTCCCGCTGTTTCCCATTTTCGAAAGAGACGAGAGAAGGAGAGGCGATTTTTATCTCTGATGGAGTCGGAGAGGATCGCCGGCGAGGATCGGGATATGGACGGCGAGTTCGATTCGGTGCGAGAGGTGTCCAGAGATCGTTTCCGACTCTCCTCCATCTCCATCGCCCACGCTCAAGGTCGATGCTTCCCTCTCTGTCTCTCTCTCTCTCTCTTTCAATCTGCCTGAATCTCTCTCACCGTCTTCGTCCTCTGTCTTCTCCAATGGGTACTGGTGGAGCAGCCCGGAGAAGTGGCTTGGAGATTTCGGAACCTGTCGTTGCCTGCCTCGCCGATTTGGCTTTCCAATTCTCAGGTCTGCCCCTTAAAAACCCTCGACTCTCTTCTCGCTGTTTGAATCACTCGCGTCGTTGTTGTGTCGACTAAACTAGCTGATTACTGATTAGCCATGAAACAAGCTTAGATTACAAATTGAGGAGTTACCCTGTTTCCATGTCCGTCCCAGATGTGTCCAATCACTTGAATTTGGCGGTGCTAGCTTAGCTTATGGGGGAGTTAAATATGCAATTTGAGGAATTCGCGATATCCTTTTGGGAACACTGGTGCATTATTGTTCAGCCTTGGAGCTGGTCCTTCTTTGACGCTCCTCGGTATCATTAACTCATGAAATTGACTGTTATGGTGGTTGTGCCGTGAAAACAGAACAGTTGGCCAAGGACCTCGAGCGTTTTGCTCACCATGCTGGCCGTAAGTCCGTCAACACGGAAGATGTCATCCTCTCTGGTGAGTCCCCTTTCGCGTTTCATCGCCCTCTACTGCTGCTTTCCGTCTTTTAGTTAGAAAACAAAAAGGGCTGTCTTTGTAGCTGGACTTTGGGGAAAAAAATTAGCCCATATATGCTGCTGCTACTTTTGTCGTGGGACGGCGGCACTGGCGGTGCCGCCTTCGAGGTTTTTCCAACTCCTTGTTTTGATCTACTGTTGTGTGGCAGCACATAGGAATGAGCACCTGGCTCTCTCGTTGAGGTCCTTTTGCGACGAACTCAAACTGAAAGAACCCCAGTCTCTGAAGAAGCGTAAGAGGTTACCAGCAAAGGAAGCCAAAGCTACTGCCAGTGCGGTACACATTTCCGACCTGTGAATCAGAGGCTTTTACGTGCAGATTGTCCTTTGTGGCAATTGAAGCATGCGATGGAGAAGACACTTGAAGCGAACAATGTTAATGGAAAGCACTTGAGTGACCATGTTTTGCCTTATCTCTGTTGCATCTACGGAAGCTGGAATCAACTACTTGGGCGAAATGCCATGTTGCACTTTTGGGATGTAGCAGTTGATATATGAGATTGGCTCAATTATTTGCTGATTACTTAGGAGTCTCTGTATACTTGTCCTGACTATTTTGTATTTCATATTTGTCTCACACACAATGCTGGAGTAGATCGCGACATTCAAATTTGCATCAAAACTCGCAACATCGCACGCCACACGCAGTTTAACCAGCGTTGCAGTGTGCTTCTGCCATAGTTAAGATGTAGAGGTTTGTTCCTTGTTTCGCATAGCAAGTGGCTTCCATCGAATTTTTTGGATGATAGGAATCCGGGACGGGATTATGTTTCGAAAGCTAACAAACACTCTTAGGGAAATGAAGGCCTCTAACCTGCGCGAAAGGAAATCCAAGGTTCACGAGCTACGGCCTACGAGCCTACGACAAAAATAAGGACATCAGGGTCGCAGGCATATGTAATGTTGAGGATCGTGTGACTACTGGGAGAGTGAATTATGCATATAAATTGGTGAAAGAAACCCTGCCTATGTCACAGAAAGCGGAGATACAATCTAATGCTTGGCGACCTGACTCTCAAATCAAATTTCATTAGAGGTTCTTTCCAATTACCTAACACATCGTATTTTTAAGGGTTAATACCCTACAAAATTTCAAATTAGTACACTTGTGATAAATTTACCCAAAATTGATTTTTTGACCATGAAAAACTCTAAACTGGTATATCTATGACAATTTTACCTAAACTAACTATAAAAAAAAAAAAAAATCTCAAATTGGTATGTTTGTGGCAAATTTAACATAAAATCTCAAATTGGTATGTTTGTGGCAAATTTAACATAAACTAATTTATTCGATTGCCAAAAATCCTAAACTAATACGTTTGTGATAATTATACCATTCATTAAATTGAATTAACACCACAAAAAATTACAAAAATTGTATTACCGTGACAAATGGAAAAAAAATCCCAAATCGGTACACTAGTCAACTATCACGTGTCATTTAATTTAGTAACTATCATGATCAATTCATCACAAGTATATCGATTTGAGATAAATTTGTTAGAGGTGTATCGGTTTAGAATTTTTAGTAATCAAAATATTAATTTGAAATAATTAATTTGAGACTTTTTAAGGACATCGACCCTATTTTTAAGGTATGAAGTGTACTGTTGCCGGTGCTCGCAGGAAATGCAATTCTAGAGGAACGTCGAAGTCAGGAGTCAAAAAGATATTTGCAGGAATGAGTATGCCGTGCATTGTTGCTCGATAGAGACGTCAGGAACCATTTCTAAGTCTCGTTTACTAAAAGGTAAACCGCGGGAGTTGCAAAGTTGTAATTGGATTGCTAAAGAAGTGATCCTTCGCAGCCACCCATATTATTTTCGTCATATTATATTTGAGCGAACTTTGACTATGTGAACCAGCCCATAGTGGTGTCACAATCAGAAACCAGAGCTTTTGTCTGGAAATAGGACGAGTGGCCATCATGCAGGACAACAAAGAATCAGTCTTGCGGTGGTCGGGAACCATAAACATGAGTATGGATTACTGTGCCAGCCTGACACCAGATTTTCTAAAGCAGCGGAAAAAGGAAGCTTAAAAAAAGACGCGCGGAGATACACGGGTTTGGAACTATCCCGTCGGACGACAGCTGGGGGGCCCTGGCAGCTATCAGCGGCCGCTAAGTTAGACGGACAGCCACCGAGTCTTCAACCTTACTCAATTTTCGTTACTAAAATTTTCTTTGATCTTGTTCACACCGCAAAAGCTGGCGCTACAAGTACTTAAAAAGAAAAATATGCCAAAAAAGTAGCGAGATTATTGGTTTTTATGATTAATAACGTGACTGCCTTTTTGCTAAAGTATTATTAATGTGACTTACATGCTTCTAGTGAAAGTCCAGATGCTTTAGTGCGATCAAGTGGGGTAGGGGGCGGGGGGCAAGCGCATGTCATTAATCCCAATTTATCAGATGCCCGGAAATGACACTCCACCAAGAATGGATCTTGATTTCTTAGCATGGAAGAATGCGGCACACGTGAATTGATCCAGAACATTAATTAGTCGTGTTATCAAACCTTATCTTCTTAATCTTTTCTTACGCGTTCACATAGCATCTAATTTTCACTTAAAAAAAAAAAGGTTCGCAAACACTTATAAATCACACCGCTTCCTTTCAGAGACTTGAATCACCAATTATGAAAAGTTACATCAGAATAACAAGCTTTTCTAGTCATTGGACTCTGAGCTTGTCAGAAAAAAAGATGGAACTGCTTTCATCAAATTTGATAAGGAAAAAAAAGAAAGTCCCTTTATCTTCCATACCCTTTTCATGATCGAACCATGTGTTCCTGAGCCAATTTCTAAGTCAGATCCAAAAAAGCTCATTCAATATTTTAAAAGTGAGGGACACCTTGTCCACTACTATAAGGACCGGTATGGTCACTGTTTTTGGGATGATGTCTCAATAATTTCCAAAAAGTTGGAAAAAAAAAATACCACTGTGGAATAAGAACTCGATCTTAGGTCTTTAAAAACAAATTCTCAAAGGAGTGGTAGGCCCGATTCCGGAAGACAAAATGAACTTGGAATTCTCTTTTGCAAGCCCGACGGAGGACGCCTTAGATAGACTCGGGCGACATCCTAAGAGAGTCGACAAACTTTTTTGGCTTCTAAGCAATGGAGCGTTCTTGAGATGGTTGGTTTATACTTTAGACTTTCTAGAAACAACCAAAAATCCGAACAAATGGATCAGTTTGGAAAATTAATAACAAAAAACCCAATTTACAAGAAATGTGAAAGTGCCGGAAATGCATTCTCGCTTGGGGTTATTGCATTCGTGGGTACGATATTCATCTTGCTTGGAACTAATCGATGGCCTGCAACTGCAACAGTTGACTTTGCGGCATGTAAATTGAAAGGTTGTTCGCGAGCGGAAGCTTTTATTTCGTTTTCCCTATCTCTAAATTCTACCGGAAATATAGAGCCAGAAATATTCTAGAAGATCTGTGTGCCACGCAGAGAACGCAAATCACATGGACGACCCAGCTGCGCAGTGCACGCTAACATACACCAAGTCTTGTCGGTTGTCGACCTTTGGCGATACGACTTACTAGAATTACTTGCTAGAACAAGTCAGAAAGTTCATTAAAATTCATCAAATAATGACGTGGAAAGTTTGAATTTGTTAATTTTTTCACGCCAATGGTGGGTTTGCTTGTATGAATATAAAGATATATCTATGCATACATATACGCATACGTATAGTTGAGCGGGTGGTGCATTTTAAGAATGTAATTCACCGATCAAAGAGGGGTGCTTTCTTGCGGATGAGATATGATCAGAAGAAAACAGTTACATAAATCTATCGGGAACACTGATTTGGGGAGGATAGACAAAGTTGACTTGCGTACCTTCTCAACCAAGATGTGGAAGGGCGGCGATCCAACGAAGCCGAATTCTATGACCATTTTCTAGAATTCATGTCCTTTAGTTAAGGTAGATATCCGAATGAATGATGTAGGAATGAAGTTGGTGGATGCAAGTGGGACTTGGATCGGCTATAAAAATTCGAATTCCAGTTGGCCGTGTCCCTAGACACCACCAGCTGCTTGTTCCCACCCTTACCGAACTCACGATTCCATTCACAAACTACGACAACAACAAAGGCACGTCCATCGTCATTTTTACACCCGCCTATATTTCGTCCTCAGCATCGTCGTCTGAAACGAGGTCTTCCTCAAACAAGCCTATCATTTCGTTCCCTACAAGGTGCTTTTTCGGTGTCAGTTGACTCTCTTTGCGGCCTCTTCGCTTTCGTATTTGTTTTCCCATGGCCGGTGCCTACTCGAGCAATCCTCCACACACGGTGATCATGCTGTTCTGAGGGTACGCATTCACACATTCTTGCGCGGATATTCCCACTTCCCCCATGGTTTTTGCTTCTCCTTTCTTTCTATCTGAACAAGTGCTGGTAACTTCGATCGTGTTTGAAATCACTCTTCTTCATTTGCTTGTTCCCAGAATGAGATTTCACAGCGAAACTTCTTGTTGCTCATTTTCCATACTCATCCACCGCTTCCTCTTTACCTAGATCAACATCTCAGGGAAGCAATCTTTTTCTGAACATCTACAATCAACCTCTTCTGTAGCAACGACTTCTCACGGTGATTGCACTATCTTTGTGAATGTTCTTCTTGAGTTTCACGTGTTATCTATGTCTAAGAAAACTTTAGATAGACTTTATTCTACTTATGATGCGTTGAACAAAATTATTCATGATGCAAGAACCTTATAGGAACTTGTATATTTCAGTAGGACCGAGTGTGAGTCTTACAAATTCTTCAGATGCGATCAGCTTGATCTAACAAAATGAGTTTATACCACGGTTGCTTCACAACTAGCTAGGAAAATGATTTTGTGGAGCAATAACCAAATCAAGTGCTAACGGCGAAGCCGCAAGGGGCAATCAATGCTCCATTACTATATCCTGATGAACACTTGTCTGTTGAGCTACCTGGATTTACACACAATCTTTTGTTGGGAGGGTATCATTAAACTTTCCAGTACGATGGAAACCACAAACACAATAGTTTGTATATCCATTGAGGCACCCAATAGATGCACTCTCATGTGTCATTATTTGGCAGTAAAGGAGTTTTTGTAAAGTTTCTTAGAGATTTACATCTATAATTGCAAAAATTTGGGGGTGACTATGGAGCATTTACCATGCCAATCTAATTTTACAAGGTGGTTGTAAGCTAGGATACACCCTTACTATTCCATTTCGTACTAAAAGAACCCTAAAACCCCATCTGAACACTTCTCTTTCACGAGATTATTATCTAACTTAACATTTCACATCTCGAGACAAAGGAAACAAGAATGGATTGGAGGAAGAACGCTGCATAAATGATTTATATGTGAAATCCTTAAATTAAGAGAGAGTGAGTTTATGAGGTGATGAAGCTTAATGAAGTAAGTGAGAGCAAATACTTTCTTAAGGTCTGGATGCAACATTTACTGGCTGAGTGATGTCCTACTCTTGGGAGGATCTCCAAGAAGAAGAAAAGCCATCGAAGCTATGTTGGGGATCGTGTTGATGGAAAGGGGACGGCGTGGAAGAAGACGACGACAACGAAGGAGTAGGCTGGAGAGACTGTAAATGATCACTGGCGGAAGCTGAAGAAGTAGGGCCTTGTCCGCGGACAAAGCTGGGACGTGGAGGTGGCATGGCACAACCATCCATCAGTTGAGCCCCAACATGATTGTCACATGAGCTGAAAGCTGGAGGGAGCAGCTGAGATCGAGGCTGAGAAGCATTGCTAGCGGTACCATAGGGTGGAGGCAAAGAGTGAACTCTTTCAGGGAAGTTGAGCTTGGCTTTGTTGCCTTTGAACCTGAGGGCGGCCTCATCGTAAGCCAGCGCAGCTCCCTCCGCAGTGTCGAATGTTCCGAGCCACACTCGAGCTGCCTTCTTCGGATCCCGAATCTCAGCTGCATACTTACCCCAGGGCCTTTGCCTCACCCCTCTATAGTTCCTACTCACCTCCAGCTTCTTGTTCTTCCCTACTTCCAAACATAATTAAGCATGCCCACGTCAAAATACATACGTACTTCTCTATATCGCTCACTGCTCTTCTACAATATGCGGTGAATGAAACCCTAAGTATACCTATACAATAGCGGCCGCGTTCGTGTGCTTGTGCAAACCCTTATTAGCAATATAGAAACTGAAGGCATTCAATCCTACATAGCAGTGCTATTAGCGTTGTAGCTGGTACCTTGTGCATCTGGAGCCTGATGGTCCTGAATCGAACTTTGAGATAAAGATGCGGATGAACTGAGGGATGCGTGATGAGATGCAGCGGCAGCAGGTTTTGCAATGACTTGAGCGAGGGCGGATACGATGGCGGATGTGTCTTGTTGAGATCGGGCCGTTTCCATCAAGCTTGAGGGATATGCATAATTGTTTCTCTTCTGATCACCATCCTCTCTCTCCTCCGATACATGGCCTGCCTGGGACTTGGATCTCTTCCAATTTCTCCCCTCCATCAGCAGCTAATCCCCTCTCTCCTCTTTCGGTTAAGATGCCCCCTCTTTTATCTACACGGTCTCTCTCTCTCTCTTTCCCTCTGTGAGTCCATGTTGTGGATCTATTCTCGATTGACTTGGAATAACGTCAGAGAAGAGGGTTAGACTAGACTCCAGAAGAATTGCCCACGCCAAGCGAGAATCATATATTCATCCGCACAAAACCAAAATATCTATCTAGGGTTTTCTTGTGCGAAAACTATGCTCTAGTCTCCCATCTTTTCTTGCTTTTCTATTTTACTTTTTTTGTGGATCTCCAATTTTTTTCCTTAATTACTATTCAAATAACATATCCAATGAATTAACTGAGAGATAAAATATGTATCTTTTTTTTTTTTTGGTCGGTAAATATGTATCTTATTTTTTTAATTATAGGAAGTCAACTTATCATTTTCCATATATCACTTACTTTTACGTATAATGAAACCATATTTGCGTACTCTCTTTTCATATTAGCTCTATCATCAACAAAGCTTCGTGAATTAAGAGAGAGAAAAGTACAAAAAAAGTCTTGAATCTATTTAGTTGTAAACTTTTCAATTTGACCAATTTAGTCTGAAACATTTACACATTGATATCAATTCCAAAAATTCCACCAATTTCCTATTTAAGTTGAAAAGCGTTGACATGGATACTAATTGTCTTACGTGGCACATCTAGCTAATATGGATTTTTTTAATATAAATTTTATTTTTTTGAATTTTTTCTATTTTCCATTTCTTTTTTTTTTTAATTTTTTAGCTGGTGGCTAGTTGTTGGCCACCAACCATAGGCCATGGCCAGCAAAGGATGAACTAGGTGACCAGCCACAAGCCACAGGCCATGGTCGATAAGGGATGGCCTCGCTTGGGTGATCGGTCACCCTCGCTGGCCATAAATGAAGGTTGGCTTTGCCGGGCTGCAGCTAGGCGAGGGCAATTATTGCCGAGGCCTGAAGTCGAGGCCCTCTCACGGAGGGCCTAGGTGAGGGTCGACACCTCGCCTGACGTCATGGCTTGGGATCACGTAACCTCTGTCGAGGGTCTTCACTTGGTTCTTCTCCTCCGGCGTTGCCATCGCTCAAATTGTAAGATGAGATTTGGAGGTCAAGCGGTGATGATAGTCGAGCGTCATTGGTCTCATTACTCTCCTTAGCACCCTCCTTGCTCTACTCATCAATATCTCTGTAGCTAACCCTGCCCTCACCCAAGTGAGCCACGAGGCCATCCCTCTCGCTCATGCAAGGCTCAGTGGTTACTCATTCATGCAAGTAAAAAATATGATAGATGACTTCGAGTGAGAGGACAAAATTGTCCAAAAGTCTTAAACCTATTGAATTTTTGCTAATTGAGTCCATTCGGTTAATTTTGATTAGAAATTATTGATGTGGGCATGACCGCTCTACGTAACATAACTAATATCGATGTGAACGATTTTTAATAAGGAAAATGTAAAGAAGGAAAAGAAAAGAAAAGAAATAAAAAAAAATTAATAAACAATTCAAAAAATATTAAAAATTATTAAAATATCAATGTCACTGTCGGTTTTTCTATGTAGGATGGTCAACATCCATGTTTTTCTATCCAAAATTGATAGGATGAACTCAATTGGCAAAACATGAAGATGTCTAGAATTCAATTGATATAATTAAAAAAATTTAAGATAAAATAGGCAAAAGTTCAATAGGCTTAAAACTTTTCGGACAATTTTCCGGTGAAAGAGAATAAAAACTGGTATAGGGTGTTACGAATTCTTATTTCTACACGTCTCATTTCACCGTGAGATGAAATAAAGTAATAACTGTTCCATTTACTAAATCGAACAAAGTAATTGTTATCCCCCCCCCAATTAATTAAGTTAAAATCGAGTAGTTATGGCATTATAGCCTTATCTTTTCACTGCAAAAAGCGCTCACATAACGTACATTTCAAATAAATTAGATACTTTGATCAAAAAAATTAGAGACAAACTTCGATATATTAGCTCAAGTTTGTCTTTTTCCCATAGACATTAAATATTTTGGGTTCATCATCATTGAGATTTGAATATAGGCGCAGAAACCTCTGAAATCATTAACCCGCGTTGGAATCACGCCAAACTCAGCCTCCAATACCACAGGAGAAGATGCCACTTTTGAATCATGTGACATAGATGAATGTCTCAAGTGCCAAAACTTAGCACAGGTGAATACTTAAAGATCAACGATAGTGTGGTGAGGGTCGACGATAGAGCGGTGAGGGTCGGCCGGGCCCTAGCTAGTGGCCAACAACCTTGGCCAATCGCCGGCAAGAGCTTGTGGCCCTCTCCTAAATCCGGCGGGGCCGATAACCCTACTCAACCTTTGCCCACTATTGCCAATCCTTTTTGGCGATGGTGGGGGTGGTGATAGTGGTGAGCGCCTCTATGGCCCTTGCTGCATTGCTACATTCCTTTTTCTTTTTCTTTTTAATTTAATTTAATTAATATTTATATCAAAAATTAATTTTAGGGGTAAAACAATGTCATTTTGCATATTGATTTCTGAGCAGACAACTCCAATAAGTTACACAGACCATATTTATTCTCAAAATAATGCCACGTCATTTTTTCAGCTATTTTTGTCGGAGCTAACACTTAAATATTCAATTTTAAAAAAAAGTGGCACCTCATTGTACCTTTTGGAAGTTTTTGGCACTTGAATGTCAAACTGTGCCCAATTTTGGCACTCGTGATGGTGTACTTTTGCCCGAATGTATCATTTTAATAATAGTCAATATTTGGCACTGTTTGAGTGAACCAAGTGAGAAAAATCACAGCGAATCTATTTAGTAGTTATTAAATCTAGGCACTCAGCTTACAGGAAAAAGGAATTTCATTGTTCGGATTCGTTCACATAGGAAATCAGACTTGTAGGTTTCCCGAAGCCACTTTTCTTTTGTTTTGTCCTGATGCGTATCATTCTTGCCGGACACGAGTTCACATGCCTAGCACGTATCGCAAACGCTCGTCCCGCATATTATAGTCACAGCTACCCCATCTCATTTCTACTTGAACGTACACTAGACGTTCTATAATGACGAGAGATCGTCTTGTTTTGCCTATAAAAAAGTTGACTAAGTGGGGAACCATAGAAGGGAATAGATGGAGCTGAATTTTGAGGGATTAATCAAAGACCAAATTCTTCTGCCCATAAATGAGGAGCTATAGATAACCTTTAGGATGCACACTGACTAAGGACAGTTACGGAAATCTGTCTTGATCGTCGAGCTGAACAAATTTTGCGACTAACGTAGATTGCAGTGAATGTTGCAGCATAAGGAGATGAATTGAGGACCTAATTTTTTTTACTTAGAAATGACTGCACGACGGTTTTTAATGTATCGTGAGAATAATAGTTTATTTTGGATTATAAAAAATTAATTTCAAATTATCGTGGGACTCACTTTTTCAAGAATTTGTAATTCATAATGGATTATTATTCTTACAATATTTAAAAGAAATTATTACATTAACAAAGCCCTTATTTATTCGCCTTAATACTCACGGCTGAGAAAGTTAAATTGTTATCCGAAATGCAAGAAGGGGAGGTGTCAACCCTAACAGTTGTCATCATCGACGTCACCATCCAATGTCCCAAGCAGTTCCATTCTAGAAAATGTCAGAAGACTCCGTCGTCTGGGAACGGGATCGCATCCCAGCATAGGGTGGCCACTAAATTCCAATCCCCGATTACGCGTTTCTAGCCCCAATCTTTGAAATAGGGAGAGGAAAGAGAATGAGCTCCGGTCAAAGTCAACCTTTAGGCCTGGCTTTTCCATATTCAGAACCCGATAGTCAAAACGTCATTATATTGGATCGTGATGGGGACGAGATGTTTTCGAAACTCAGTCTATGACAAAAACAAATGGTTGACTGTAAGGGCTCTCCTCCTGGAGTGGTCTTTTGTCTTGTACCCGAGTCGACGCTCCCGCAGCACAGAGTAGCTAATCACGCCAAGCTCAGTCACGCTCATATTCCAAATTTCACGATTGTATGCATCGTTTTAGATGAGTTGAGTAATAGTGGGTAAGAAACGAGTACCAATTCAGAGTAGACTCGAGAACTGGACTAGACTAGTACCGTGCGCTCCATTTCCACGGTCAAGGTGTTGAATAATACCAGCAACTCCAAACCAAAAACCATTTTAATTGTATTGTTGTCTATTTTATTTTCATATGATAGAATTTAAAGCGATCATTTATGGATGGATGAGTAATGGAGTTTTATAATTCATGGTTTATATCATGCATTTTGAACTGCTTATATTTATTTTATTTTACATGTTCATCTTTTATGGGTGATTGCTTTTGGCAAGTGGAAGGGATGAGTTGGATAATTCCATGTTGTTTTAGATTTATGTTAGCTTTTATTGGTGTCTCGCTGTTTTATTGCTAGGTATCACAATTCTAAATATTGTGTATTGATGGATATGTACTTTGTAAGAGTAAGTACAACAAAATGAAACATAAAAAAAAAAAAAGAAAAAGAAAAAATGAGTCGACTAGTTCCCTAGATAGATCTTGTAGTGAGACCAAACCAGAAAGGTCAGTCCAGGTGCCATAATCTAGGAACTGATCTTATGTGGGTAGGTTCCGGATTCTATGGTTGGGCTTGCCCAACCCTAAAACCCTTTATCTCTAATGGTGGGATCTCGATTAAGTGGACGGTGTCTCAATATCTATCACTTTGGATCAATAAAATCTTCGATACATTCCATTAAATATTTAAATGATGATCTAGACGCTTGGGCCAAAAGAAAAAAGAAAGAATGATATGGCAAAATCATACATGAAGTTGGGTATCAATATTTACATTTCATGAAAGTTTCATGTTCTCTAGTACATAAAAAGGCCAAATTGAGCGAGTCACAGATTATGGTCTAGCAAAAAGTTAGGAAAAAAAAAGTTTATTCAAACAGAATTTGATGTTGTATTAAGTTGGCTCTTGAATTGGCCCATTAGTTAGATGACGAAAGCCAGTGTGCATAAGATGCTCGGTCCGATTTCTCGAAGCACTTAATGAAAATAATCTCGTAGTTGAGACAGCCGCTTCAATTTAGATTGCGTGGCTTCCTTCCGGATCAATGAGATTAATTTTCATGAAATTGAAGGTTACCATTCTTGTCATTTAAGTAAAAACCATTTGAGTAGTACTCTTCCTTGATTTGAATCCATCTCGTTATATATTAATAATACTTTTCTTGTTATTCATTTTATATCAAGAAGGTACAAAAATCTACTCAAGAGTCGAGACTTTAAAAACTACCCAACCTTAACGATGCAGTTACATTAAATTAGGTCCTAAAATTGACTAAGGGGATGAAAATAATGACAATATGTATGCTGGTGAGGTGCACACTTCCCGGTCTATTTCTTGAATTACTGAAAACAGACGATTTCATAGTTGACCCACCCACTTAAGTTTAAGATAAGCGTCGTTATCATTTAAGAATAAACGACTTAATGTAAAGTCGTAACATTGCCTGTTTGCATCCATCTCAGTTTAGATTGATAATACTAATCTAAGCATCTCCCCAGTGAATGTGCCGTCATAGCATAAACTGAGCCGCTTTGTACATAAAACATGCTCCAACATCATGCTCTTTTTCGAAGTTTTGCTCGACCATCGATGGAATTGCATTTTTGGTGAACTAGGACAGCGAGGTGCGACCAGCATTACCCTTGAGCGTCATTGTCATTATGTACACCAACTCCTTGCAATCACGGATGGAATGCTTTAATATAATTCATAACTATTGTTTAAAAATATATGATTTCGAATTGAGTAGAATGATGATGTCGGATCGAGTAATCAAATTGGACTTTGAAGCGTGATATAATTTTCTTTAAAGATTTATTTGCCACACAATTACTAATGGACACCAGCAAATATCATTTAGAATGCAATAAAGTCTCAAATGAAAATATTAGATAACAATTCTAATATTTATCTAGATTTTTCTAGGAAATAATTGAAAAGACGGTTGCAATAATAAAATTTCGAATTTTTTTTTTTTAATAATTTCCGAACATTCTCAAAACAAAAAATTAACCTTTGAATTGATTAAAGTTAATAAGATAACCATACTAAAGAAAAAATAAATTAACAAGGGTTAATGCTAATTAAACCGTGGGCGTGCTAAGTGCGCCCAAATCACGCATTTATTCGCATACCCGCATGGTAGGGTCTTAACCCACACCCATTCCTTTAGGTACACAAAGAAAACCTACACTTATTAATTGACCTACTTCCTCCCACTTTTCCTATATGAAACAAGAAAAATGTAGTTAAAAGCTTCCAACAGTTATGACACCCAGTTGATTGAGATCGTGACCCCAGCACAACAAGATGCAAGTTCAATTGAAAAGGCTAAGTTATTGACATATTTGCAGTCGTGATCAAGGAGGTTCCAATTCACACGAGAGTAAGCCTTAATTGACTTGAAAAACCACCTCGGAGACACCCTCGACTTGTATATTTGGGTAAATGCTTGGATAAACGAAAGAACCATCCTTATGAGTGAACGAATGGTGTCATCGAAAAAGTAAATGTGAAGAGTCATTAATTTTGAATTCAATAACAAGGTCATATCCAATTGCATGATTTTTCATCACTTCAATGTGAGAAGAGAAACGAAATGGCTAGAAACAATTGTAACTAACAACGACTGGATTTAGAGTATTAGAGTAGGAACAGAAACTCAGTGAAGAGAACATGATAGTCAGGACATGATAGTCAGCTCAGCTCAGCTACACGTTGAAATTCAATTAATACTCTCATTGCAGTAGAAATAAACCACAGCACAGTACTTTCATCTCCCTCATGATCATGCGCTGACATAACACTACAACACGAGAATGAGGAACAGGCACGAACTAGTAAGGGAATTCGAGATGGTGAGCGGTGGGGGCGGAGGTGGAGGTGGAAGCGGAGGAAGCAGCAGAGGCGGAGGAGTGGCGGTGAGCATGGCAGAGCTGGCGGAGCTTGGTGGGGACGTACCAGATGCAGAGGCGGGGGTGGGCATTGAAGATGGCGTCGATGTCCCAGCCGGCCCTGCGGCCGGCGATGGTGACCAGGGGGTGGTAACAGGCTTGCCTCCAGGCGCCGACGTTCTCCCCGCGCTCCTTGAAGCTCTTGCGAAGGGCGTTGGAGGCGTGCTCGTCCAGGCAGTGCAGGGCGTAGCAGTGGACGTAGTGCCTCATCTTCGGCTTGTTTATGTAGCTTGCTCCCGCCTTCTTCGCGTACCTGAACACCTGGTTCGTCACCTGCATCGTCTTCTTGTTTGAATGATCCGTGCTTGGGTACGTTCGAAGAAGTTTTTGATTGTATCGAAAGACTTTGATAGCGTATGAAAAGAAGAGAGACGGAGGACCTTGGTGGGGCATTTCTCGCCCCGCTCCTTGGCCAGGGATTGGACTTGGAGGAGGAAGTCGCGGCACTGGTCGTAGAGATGGAAGAGGTAGTCCAGGCCGTTCTTCTTCCCACGCGCCACTTCCCCGGGCTCTGTCACTATGAAGGGGTGCTCCCTCTGCCTCCTCATCTCCTCCACTTCCTCCTCGTCCTCCTCCTCCGCTTCAGTGGCCGCTCCTTTCATCGCGGTGATGCGGTGACGATGACGATGCTTCTTTCTCTGTTGTTGGGCGCCCCACGTCGTGCCCGCCGTGTCCCCGCTTCCCGCCCTGCCCAGCTGATCCTTCTCTGCGTGCTGCACCACTTGTTCCTCCGACAGCCCTGCGTGGGAGTAATCATATAATGACCCAAAACGTCAAAAATCAAAGAAGCCGAGTAAGGTACCTTGGTGGGAGAGAGCATCGAGGAGGGCATGGTCGGTGGAGTGCAGGTGGTGGCGGCGGTCATCGGCTTCGAGGAGGCGTCGGCGCTCGGCGCGGATGGCGGCTTTGATGCCGTAGCGCTCGCCGACGAGGAGGTCCCAGCGGAAGATGTGGGAGAGGGAGTTCATCATGTCGTCGAGCTCCTCCTCCTTCATGTCGAGGAGGGTGTTGGCCGTAAACCCCATTTCCGCTATCCTGGAGGCCGTGAGGTACCTTATGCCATAAGCCTCGAACAGCTCCTCCAGTCCCCCCATCGTTCGCAACCCCACAACCGCAAATGCTTCTGGATCCATTCTCGCGCTCCAAATGGCTTCAGTGTGTATGGGCACAAGACTCTTGCCTCCTTGTTTTATGAACACATGGGTCCATCTGTTTAGTTTATTTAATGTGCACCGTATGTACGTACATAGTGGAGGGAGAGATCGGGGGTTGCATGGGATAGGACAGTAACTACAAGTTGAAGTTGCTGGTCGAGAACGAACCGGACGAGGGGACGGGGGTGTGGAGTCCAGTTAGGAGGAGAGGTGGGGAGCCATGCGTTTGGGTCGTCATCGGGATTTGGTCACTGACACCCCCACTGTGTTTTGACTGTTGCTGCAACTGCTGAACTGGGAATCGACTGGTCTTGTCACCAGTTTTGTTTCGTAGTTTGTGCTGGGGGTTTGAGAGGGAGAGAGAAGACTCTGAAGGAATGTCCTCTTCTTATCTTTGTCCTCAAGTGGCCTTTACCATCAGTATTCGATCTCCCCAAGCACCCACTGTGCATTAGGGAGTCCCTTCGTACATTTAGGTTATTAAAGTGGCAGATATGGATACCGACAAATCATAGTGTCGACCGACTTTCATTAAATTTCGGGCTTTGAAACAGTGCTGCCTCTTTGATTACTATCTTTTATTTTTTAATCTAAAAATTTAAAATTTATTTAATAGTGTCAACTAATATTTTTTTTTATTTTCAAGAAAAAAAAACATATTCACAATTTTTTTTTACTTTTTTTAATTCTCGGGACAAAAAGGAGAAATAAGGCCTTTTTTGAAAAAACAAACTCAACGTAACCTAATATTAGTTTTTACACAATCAACATAAGGTCTAATCACCTAATCCTCCGGTCCCACTTTTTAAAAATCAAAATCCAGAAATTTAGGGAAAAAAATTAGAAATTAGATTTTTAGTAGTTTTACGCGATTTTAATATTAATTCTAGTTTAGAATTAGTTTAGCATAAAAAAATGTGAATATATTTTGACGAAAATTGGATTCAAAATTGAATAAATTTTTAGGACCTTACCTTTTGGATTATTGCATGTCGTTTTCCGTTTAGAGACATTTTTAGGTCGCGAAAGTTTGGCAACTCCAGTCTTCTTCCCTTAAGATTATATTGAAGACATCTTCTAAGATCATATGTAATTCTGTTTTAATAGACAATTAGATGGCTCTAAACAAGTCTTTTGTATTACTATTTGTTTTGTACTCATAGTAGTTGAATAAGCCTTTGCTCAATGGATTGTCAATGGCATGTACTTGAAGGTTTGAGATATTTGTGCAAATAAGCATACCAACTTTAGGATCGTCTCATATGTAAGGAATAGACATACTCCAACCCCCTAAGTAAAGAACTATTACAAATAACAAAGACCATTCTCAGTTGTTTTGTCATTGGCTATTCCACCAAGCAAATTTTTTTTTTTAGTTAAAAAAGCTCAAAAGGTATATGCATATGTTTATTGTTATGTCCAAAATCTACTATCAACCTCTTCATATTTGGAGTGATGAACTCGTGGGACTATGTGCTACCATTTCCAATCATATATTTTTGACTAACTATTACATTGGATTTTTTTAGGCCATTTCGGAATATCTTGATCAATTAAAATATTTACAAAAATGTAGAGTCTTCACTGACATTTTAATAATTAAATGAAAAAAAATTGGAATAGAAATTTTGTACAATTACCAAACACATTTTTTTTTTTTGCTTAGAAACTTATCTAGAAAATAGAAATAGAAAAAAATATTTCTTAACAAAAATTGCTTCCAAGAACAGAAATGTTATCAAATGCACATTTTATTTTGCGAAAACAAGTGATCAAACAATATAATACATAAAAAATAAAAATAAACCATACATTAGATTTACGTGATTCAATTTGTGTGTCCCGCGTTCACAAAGATTATAATGAATTAAATTAGACACCGGACTTACATGGCTCAATTCGTGTGGCCTACATCCAGGGGAAGAATAAAATAAAATTCTAGTATAGTTCAATATAGTGGATATTATAACCACATTCAAATAACTAAAACACTCTTAATATTTTCAGACTCCCAATTATACTCAACAACTCAAATAGTTTTCCAGCCTTCACGGATTCTTACGAAACAATCTCTTAATCTTACAAAACAAATTACAAAAATTCTTAATACAAGACTTTTACGATTTCAACACTCCAAATATATCATAAGCACCAGTTTGTCCCGGATGCTCTTCACAAAGAAAGCCCACTTCTTATGAAAAGTGGATCCAAAATAGGAAACATATTTTTAAGAAATTTACTCAAACTAAGCAATCTATTCAAATTTACAAGGGTTTCCTTTTTTAAGCTCAAACTTGAGATATGTTGGTTCGGTGTTTGAATCAAGTTACAATTACTTTACTAAAAATTTAAACCTTGTCATTGCTCTCCCACAATCTTGCATGGGCTGAATTGCCACAAACATCTTTGAAGTTCAAGACTTCGACATAATTGTGGACCTAATAAATAGATCCTCATTAATTGTAATTGGATGCCGGACTCTTGAGGAAGTATCACTAGATAACATTGCCGACTATTTTGTTCTTAGAAATTTTGTTGCTTGTGTTATGTTTGAGTGGGCGATGGTAAGCTTGATGAAAAGTCAAGAAAGTGCATATTTCTAGATTATGCACAGGGTGAGCGGGGTAATTAATTGTGCGCTCGAAATTACATTCACCTACAATCAACAAAAGCAATTATATTTGACATATCTCTAATACTTCTAAGTGGCCAAGCTTATAACATGTGTCTCCAATTCATGTTTGTGACAAAAACATTATAGATCTGAGTGATGATCAAGTGAAGATGGAGTTGTAATAAGAAACTCTCGAGATATGGATACTAGTGCAGTAACTGACACATATGGGGCTTATAATTGTTAGATTAATTCTCTTCAAGTATTTTGAAGTTGACAAAACATTTTCCTCAGTCTAGTCTGAAGACTTACAGACTCTACTAGCAAAGTCTGAAGATCAAAGTCTGAAGCTAGCAAGACTCATGTTTCAAAGTCTACTTTCATGGACAGTCTCCAGACCATCTTCTATTATGATCTTATATGGTTTTTATTCTAACGGCCTGAGAATATCTTTCTACTGGATTCAGCACTAGAAGATCTTACTTTCGAATATGTATAGATTCTCTAAAGATTTCGCAACTTATATTTGGAAGGATTTACTTATGGAAACCAAGATCCTGATTGTATGGGCGAGCAGGATTGATGGGCTATCAACACTTACCTTAAAGAGCTCGAGATCTCTCTAATTGATTCTGTCCAACGGGTTGATTGGAAGAACTTCTTTGGAAGGTGCCAACGGTATAGAAGGCATGAAGAAGTATATAAGAGAGATGCTCCAGTTGTTGAAGGCTGTCGAATAGAAAAATTCCAAAGTCTGAATCTCATTTTCTATTTTGCGATCATATTCTTCGAGCATTATATGTAATCAAAAGAGAGATCATATTGTGGTGAGACCTTGAGGAAGTGTAGTAAAGTGTCTACTCTGTGAACTCAAGAGCGTGAAACCGTAATCACTCTTTTGATTCTTAGTGAAATCCGGCCGTAAGGGTGTCCGTGCGGGAGAGTGGACGTAGACTTGGTCTAAGCCGAACCACTATAAAACGGAGTCTTGATTCTCTATCCCTAATCCTTTTATCTTTTATTACTTTCATTTGCTGCGATTGTTAGTTTAAATTCATTAATCTCTAATTCGGATTAAATTGTTAAAATTGCTTTAATCACCTATTGACCCCCCTCTAGGTGCTAATTCTAGTCCTAACAATTGGTATCAGAGCTTTGTGTACTCGTTCATAAGAAGTGTCTTTACTTCTGAGTAAAAGATCTATGGCTAGTATGTTGCCTATAGGGTTGGTTGAAGGTCAAAGCAATAGCAGACCTCCATACTTTGATGGAAAAGACTACAGCATATGGAAAAATAAGATGAAGACATTCCTAAGATCGAAAGATCCTTTGGAATGGGAAGTGGTTGATAAAGGAATCATTCTTGCTGCTGCATCAGAATCAGAGAGAGGAAAAGAAACTGCTGATCCCACTCTTCGACTCAAGAAGAAATCACCAAGAGAGACTCTTGACGCCAAAGCTATTTACTCCTTATATTGTGCTTTATCCCCTACTGAGTATAACAGAATATCTTCTTGTGATACAGCAAAAGAAGTCTAGGATAGGCTTCACATTACCTATGAAGGAACTGATCGTGTGAAAGAAACGAGGATCAATATACTTTTGGGACAATATGAAGTCTTTAAGATGAGATCGGGAGAATCAATAGCGACATATTTAGTCACTTTACTGAAATTGTGAATGGTCTTGAATATCAGGGACATCCAATCTCAGGACATATGAAGGTCAACAAACTCCTACGAGGACTCTCTAAAGACTGGAATTACATAAAAACCTCAATAAAAGAGACGCAGAGGATTGCTCCACTCTCTGTAGACGAACTAGTTGGGACTCTTCAATCTTATGAAGTGGAACAAACCAACGAAGAGGAAGATTCAAAAGGTAATAAATCTATTGCCTTAAAGTCTAATGACTATTCTGATGCTACAGACTCTGAAGAAGATCTAGATGATGAAGAACTGGCGCTAATGATAAAGAGATTCAGAAAGTTGAACAGAAAAGGAAGGAAATTCAATTGGAAGAAACAAAGCCCTCAAAGGTTTCGAAACAAATCAACAAAGGAAGATGATTCTAACAAAGAAGTGACTTGCTTTGAATGCAAGAAAAAGGGACACATCAGACCCAACTGTCTTCTGTTAAAGAAGAGAAAATGAAAGACTAAGAAAAACAGGAAGGCACTCAAAGCACTGACTTGGAGTGACACTGAATGTGAAGAAAGTGATGACGATTATGCCAATATCTGTTTAATGGCAAAATCGATTCGGACTCGAACTTGATTCGCACACGAGACTCAAGACAAAGTGAACTCGAGGTCGTAACCTGAAAATTCCTGTCAAAATTTCTAAATATATTGATGAACTTTGTCTTAGTCTAAAAACCTCTCTCAAGAGGATCTCCGAATTAAAAAGGGAAAATTCTACATTGAAGCAACAGGATAAACTTATGAAAGAAAAGTTTGAAAAGTTGTAAAAGGACTTTGTTGTTGTGAAAGAAAATTCAGACTTTATTTCAAATGAAAATAATCTTTTGAAAAATGATATACTAACATATCAAAAAGATTTTCAAATGGTTCTGAAAAGTTGGATAAGATTCTTTCAATACAAAGACCATACCTTGATAAGTTAGGTCTTGGTATGACTTCTGAAACTATTCCACTAATTGATTTCCCAAAGGTAAATGAAAGAATCAAATAGAGACTAGCAAGAATTATTTATAAGAATCATTTCCAGAAAGTTTTTGTAAAATCTGTTGGCAGAAATGCCTTGAAATGTTCCAAGTGTAAAAGCTCAGAACATTTTGAGAAAAAATGTCCTTTGGTTTGGAGACCTGTTAAAAAGAGCTGGGCTAAGACTGTTTATTGTTCTAACACTTCTGGACCCAAGATGATATGGGTACCAAAGAGAGCTTGAATTTGTGTTAATTGCAGGTTACTATCAAAAGGAAGATTAAGTGGTATCTTGATAGTGGCTGCTCAAGACAT
Organism: Eucalyptus cloeziana; assembly: GCA_014182715.1. Lineage (NCBI taxonomy): Eukaryota > Viridiplantae > Streptophyta > Magnoliopsida > Myrtales > Myrtaceae > Eucalyptus > Eucalyptus cloeziana. The sequence goes on along the minus strand of CM024644.1, from coordinate 25,958,945 downwards.
ATGACAGGAGACTCAAGCTGCTTCACAAAACTTGTCCAGATAGACGGAGGAAAAGTTTCCTTTGGTGGTAACAACAAAGGAAGAATTACTGGTCGAGGAACAGTAAAGATTGGAAGTTTGTCAATCAAAAATTTTTCCTTAGTTGAAGGATTGAATTACAACTTGCTTAATATAAGTCAGTTGTGTGATACTGGTTTCAAGATCAACTTCCAAGAAGAAACGTGCTCTAGAATCAGTAAAGACTCTACTCAATCTTTTACTGAACGAAGACATGGAAATATCTATCTTCTGGATGTGAATCAAGAAAGATCACAGTGCTTAATATCAGTACAAGATGAAGTTAATCTATGGCACAAAAAGCTAGGCCATACCAATATGAAGCAAATCAACAAGATCTCTACTAAGAAACTTGTTCGAGGATTGCCTATTCTCAATTACTCAAAGTCTGATCTATGTACACCATGCGTCTTTGGGTAAACAGGTTAGAAACTCTTACAAATCGATAAATAAAGTTTCCACTAATCATGTATTGCAACTTCTGCATATGGATTTGTTTGGACCTACCAGAACGCAAAGCATTGGTGGAAAAAGGTTCTGTCTAGTAATTGTGGATGATTACTCATGATTTACTTGGGTCTACTTTCTTTCAAGTAAGTCGAGACTTTCTCTCTTTTCAAAGTTTGCTAAGAAAGTGCAGAATGAGAAAGGTCATACTATCTCGAGTATTCGTACAAACCATGGAGGTGAGTTTGAAAATCAAGATTTTACTAAATTTTGTGATGAATTTGGTTTTCAGCACAAATTCTCCTCTCCATATACACCAGAACAGAATGGGGTTGTGGAAAGGAAGAATAGATCTTTACAAGAAATGGCAATAACTCTTTTAATTGGAAATCAAATTTCTTCAAGGTTTTGGGTTGAAGCTGTTTCAACTGCTTGCTATATTATAAACCGAGTGTTTTTAAGGCCAATTCTTAAGAAAACCCCTTATGAAATTTTTAAAGGAAAAAAACCAATAGTTTCTTATTTTCAAGTATTTGGTTGTAAATGTTTTATTCTAAAGAATGCAAATGATCGTGTTGGTAAGTTTGAAGAAAAATCAGATGAAGGATTCTTTCTTGGTTACTCAACTACAAGCAAAGCCTTTAGAGTATTCAACAAGAAGACTCGAGACTATGGAAGAATCAATGAATGTCGATTTCAAGACTCTCCACAAATTCAGCAAATTCAGATCGAAGATTCTCGAAACATTCCGGTTTCTTCGCTAGATCTACCTCCATTGAAGCAATTAATAATTCAAAATCAGTACAACAAGCTACTGATGAAGAATCTACTCAAGAAAAAGATCAACAATCTATCAGACTGACTAGTAACTGGAAGCACAAGTCTAGTCATCATGAAGAACTCATTATTGGAAACATTAATGAGGGTATTCGAATAAAATCCAAAAGGCGAGAAGAGTCCAGTGCTGTTGCTCTTATTTCTGAAATAGAACCCAAAAATATTGAAGAAGCTTTAGCTGATGAAAGCTGGATTGAAGCAATGCAAGAAGAGCTCAGATAATTCAGCATTAACGACGTATGGGAATTGACTCATAAACCAAAAGGTAAATCAGTGATTGGAGCTAAATGGGTTTTCAGGAATAAAGTTGATGAAAAAGGCAAAGTAACGAGAAACAAAGCAAGACTCTTAGCTAAAGGATACACGCAAGAAGAAGGGATAGACTATGATGAGACCTATGCTCCAGTAGCAAGGTTAGAAGTAATCAGATTACTACTTGCTTTTGCTTGTTATAAGAATTTCAAGTTATTTCAAATGGATGTCAAAAGTGCATTCCTGAACGGATTTATTCAAGAAGAAGTCTACGTGGAACAACCTCCCCGGATTTGAAGACTCAAAGAAACTAGACTCGTGTTCGATGAAGAAAGCTTTATATGGACTGAAACAAGCCCCTCGAGCTTGGTATGAAAGGTTAAGTAATTTCTTAATTCATAATGGCTTTTCTAAAGGAAATGTAGACACTACTTTGTTTATTAAAAAGGAAGGTAAAAGTTTTCTACTTGTTCAGATTTATGTTGATGACATTATATTCGGATCATCTAATGAGACTTTGTGTAAGAAATTTTCTAAGACTATGCAGGATGAATTCGAGATGAGCATGATGGGTGAATTATCCTATTTCCTTGGTCTATAAGTGAAACAACTAAAGGAAGGAATATTTATTCATCAAGAGAAATATGCAAAAGAACTTGTTAAAAAGTTCGGTATGGAAAATTGCAAAAAGACTAACATACCAATGTCAAGTTCCTTGAAGATAGACAAATATAAAGCAGCGAAGAAAATCGACCAAAAGTTATACATGAGTATCATCGGTTCACTTCTTTATCTTACTGCATCCAGACCTGACATATTATTTAGTGTTTGCATATGCGCTAGGTTTCAATATGATCCTAAGGAATCTCATCTAAGTGCTGCTAAACGTATCATTAAATATGTTGCTACTACTGCTAAGATTGGTCTATGGTATCCCAAAGAATGAGACTTTACTCTTCTTGGTTATTCAGACGTAGATCTTGCAGGTTGTAGAGTTGAAAGAAAAAGCACTACAGGTACTTGTCAATTGTTTGGAAACAGGGCAGTATCTTGGTTTTCAAGAAAACAAAGTACTGTGGCTCTTTCAACAGCTGAAGCATAATAAGTAACTCTTGGAAGTTGCTGTTCTCAAATACTGTGGATAAAACAACAACTACAAAACTTTGGCATTGAAGACTCTTGCACAGAGATCAAATGTGATAATACCAGCACAATCAATCTTACAAAGAATCATATTCTACATTCAAGAGCAAAACATATTGAGATTCGACATCATTTTATAAGAGATCATGTTCAGAACAAAGAAGTCTTGATACAATTCATAGACTCAAAGAATCAACCGGCGATATCTTCACAAAGCCACTTGAGAAAAGCTTGTTTGAGTCTATTCGCTCAAGACTCAATATTTTATCTCTTGAAGAATGTTGAAGCTCAGACTCAGAATCTAAAGTCTGACAGAGTATTAGGCTCAAAGGTTGTAGACTGAGAATACCAATCGACATGACTATAAGTTTATTCATTTACTTAAACTGTTATTTCGAAAATGTAAAATTGTCTGTTTATCTCTAATTGAGCTTCTTAAGGCGAGTTATATTTAAAAAGGGTGGTTATCGATTTATTAAGGCAGTTATTTTTTTAAAAAGGAAATCCCTCATATTTCCAAAATTTGCGACGCTTGAATCACCCCGTATCGTTATCTTTTATATATTCCTTCTCCTTCGTTTTCACTTTACCCGAAACCCTAGATCAAAAGCTTTTCACTTCTCTGTATTTTTCTCTCCAAAATTTCTACGTCTCAAAGCTTTTCACTTTCTTGCGACACAAGTGTGAAAGTTTCTCCAAGAAAGCGACAATGTCTTACCAAATGAAATCCTCAAGTATAGCAAACAAGGGATCACATGGCTCTGGTGAGGGGCCTACGCACTTCGATCTCACGAAGAAGATAGTGACTTTCCAAGAACAGACTCCTCAACGATCTCAACAGCGTACTTCATCAACTAGACCTCTTGAACGTCACCCTCAAGATGCGAAGAAGTTCTTGAAGGCATTAAACCCGTAAGATTACTCAAGCCTGCTTTTGTATATAGGCTCTACTCTGCATTGAAGGAAGGAGGTTCTGCAATGACTTTCATTGATGAATTTCTGAAAGAAAAAGGTTACGCAAATGAGACACACTTTCTCACTATAATGGAAAGATCATGCGTTGTTCCTGCTGGAACGGCTGCAAAAGTTTTTGCAAACCTTCCAAGTGACCCTAGGTTTAGTAGTGTAAATCAACCAGTGGGGAAAGATGATGATGAGAAAATGTTTATACATTTTAAACCTTGGATGGGTGTGGCTGCAAACTTTCGAGGAAAGAAGGATGAATTGTTTCGATCAGATGAACACAGAAAGATGTATGAGAAACTGCTGAAGCGTGGGGTGATGAATCCACGGACGGTGGACTTTGATTTTTTGGACTTATTAAATATCAATCGAGAGAGAAGTTTGAGAAACTTCAACTTCATAAGTTCTCATCGATGGCGTGATGTGGCTTACTCGAATTGACAGCATATTTTTATTCAAATCTCGGTTTCCTTGATGCAAATAGCCTCTCATTCGGTGTGAGAGATAGAGAATATGTTGTTGATACGGACACTCTGGCAGATGTAATTAGTGTGGAAAGAGGTGCTTTATAATCAATTGGTGTGTCTGTAAGTCATGCAATTCTAGAACTTGCGTGAGACCGAATTGCTGAAGGTCGTCTCTCCTACTCCAGGATGAATGCAACAAATACTCTGCTTCACAAGATAGTAATCAACTGTCTCAGACCGAAATCAACATCAAATACAGATGTATCCATCTCAGAGGCTAAGTTGATATATGCTATCAAGATTGGTCTTAATTTCTCTCTGCCTGCCACACACTATCATGTTTCATATGTATAGGTCCATGGCAAAGGACAAGGGAAATCTCCCTTATTTGCTCTCATTACTCGACTTTTCGGACACCGAACATTCAGCCTCCTCACATTCTCTCCGTGAAGACTATTGATAAAATGGTCATCGGACTAAGGATGATAACTAAGATGCGTCGAAAGAACTCAAAGAAGAAGTGGAGCGAGTTCAAGGAGAAGACTCTGTTAAGTTCGAGACCGAGACTCTTCGCGGCCAAAAGAAAAGGAAAGGAACCGGTGACTAGTTCTATCAAGAAGAGAAGGGCAATCATCTTAGAAGATGAAGATGATGAGGATGCTTTACCCATCTCTACTCTTGTATCTCAAATTTCTGCACCTGTTCTAGAACAACATTTTGCAGAAGAAAAAGAAGAAGAGGAGACAGAAGAGAAAGAAGAAGAAGAGAAAGAAGAGAAAGAAGAGAAAGAAGAAGAAGAAGAAGAGGAAGAAGAAGAGAAAGAAGAAGAGAAGAAAGAAGAACAAGGGGACGAACCAGCAAAAACAGATTCTCCAGCAGAAAAAGAGGATCAACGACAATCTGTCACTGAGGAAACTCCTCAGAAAGACGAGTATTTTTCTCCTCCAGAAGACATTGAAATAGGGGGAGATACCCAAAGAGAACATACTCCTCTTCTACTGACTTTTACGAAGAAGATACACAAACAGTGTTAGTCGATCACCTCGATGCGAAGATGTTTATGCCTGCTCGTTTCCGAGGGAGAGGCATCATCTCCACATACCGATCTTCCCGCCGATATTCATGCGGCTTGACTCCACCATTAGACCGAGTTGACGCAAGCACACAGACTGACAATTCAGGAGATTTTGGAAGATTGCTTGACATCATCTTGGAACTCAAAGGCCAAATCTATGCTATGGGGTATGAATTTCAGACTCGAGAATGAAAATCATGCAATGTTCATAACCATGCATGATCAGCTTAAAGATGTTCAGCGTCAGATTCAGGACACTGCAAAAGGCACCGCTCTTACCCAACTACAGGAAGATTTGAGGAAGTTAGAAGAAACTGTCAAGTCTATGGAGGACTTTCAACTTGTTCGCATTCCTCGTGCTCCTTGAGTTTTTAATGCTGACAAAAAGGGGGAGAAGACCTTGCAGATTTCAAGCACATTTTCAAGACTCTATCTTCAAACCAAACCAAATCTTCATTTTTTTTAAACTTTTTTGATGATTGGGATTGATATTGGCTTTATCCTGAGTTTCTTTTTGAATGTGTGCTCATCATTGCATTACTTTAAGCTATTTAATTAGATAAAGATAGTAATGTCGCACTTGACTAATGAAGTTTCGTGGATGCAGATCGTGTACGGGGGTAAGTCGTATGTACAGGATATTTGTGTACGGGATAACTTCTACTATTTTTATTCTAATTTTTTATGAGATATCAATGCTTGCTTAAAAGTTGTATTGCAGGGCAATAATATTCAAATCTGCAGGAAAGTTTTGTCACCATCAAAAAGGGGGAGATTGTTGGATAAATTCTCTTCAAGTATTTTGAAGTTGACAAAACATTTTCCTTAGTCTAGTCTGAAGACTTACAAACTCTACTGGCAAAGTCGAAGATCAAAGTCCGAAGCTAGCAAGACTCATGTTTCAAAGTCTACTCTCATGGACGGAGTCTCAGACCATCTTCTATTATGATCTTATATGGTTTTTATTCTAACGGCTAGAGAATATCTTTCTCTTTGGATTCAAGTACTAGAAGATCTTACTTTCGAATATGTATAGATTCTCTAAAGATTTCGCAACTTATATTTGGAAGGATCTACTTATGGAAACCAAGATCCTGATTGTATGGGCGAGCAGGATTGATGGGCTATCAACACTTACCTTAAAGAGCTCGAGATCTCTCTAATTGATTCTGTCCAACGGGTTGATTGGAAGAACTTCTTTGGAAGGTGCCAACGGTATAGAAGGCATGAAGAAGTATATAAGAGAGATGCTCCAGTTGTTAAAGGGTGTCGAATAGAAAAATTCCAAAGTCTGAATCTCCTTTTCTATTTTGCAATCATATTCTTCGAGCGTTATATGTAATCAAAAGAGAGATCATATTGTGGTGAGACCTTGAGGAAGTGTAGTAAAGTATCTACTCTGTGGACTCAAGAGCGTGAAACTGTAATTACTCTTTTTGATTCTTAGTGAAATCCAACCAAAAGGGCTGTCCGTGCGGGAGAGTGGACGTAGGCTTGGTCTAAGCCGAACCACTATAAATCTGGAGTCTTGATTCTCTATCCCTAATCCTTTTATCTTTTATTACTTTTATTTGTTGCGATTGTTAGTTTAAATTCATTAATCTCTCATTCGGATTAAATTGTTAAAATTGCTTTAATCACCTATTGACCCCCCTCTAGGTGCTAATTCTAGTCCTAACAATAATAAGGTAGAGCCTATAGAGCCAATAGTTATTGTAACCTATGAAACACGGACATGTTCTAGAAACTTCCGTGTCGTGTCGGACACCCTGACACATGTTCGACACGTGGTCAACGCGTGTCGGATTTCCAACGCATGGTCAACTTTTCTAGACACATTCGGACACGCGTGTCCGGAATTGCAAGAGGCATGGGTTTCCCAGGTGGCTCTACAAGTGCAAAGGTCATTGAAGAAGGCGATGGAGTGGAGGTGAGGCCACGAGCGACGGCAAGGCTGCGACTGGAAGGGAGGGCCAGAGGAAGAGCGACTTAGAGGGCTGCGATTACGATGCCGCCATGTAGGGCTGGAGGCGAGGCTGCGACTGTAGTTGCAAAGGAGGGAGGGCCAGAGGCAAGCGATTGCAAGATAGAGCAAAGATCACGAAGAGGAGGTCGTGGGGGAGGAGGAGGAGGAGGAGGCATCGGCTACTATGGTTTTTAACTTCGCTTCTCTTTTAGTTTTAGGCTTTTAACAAGAAAAGTAGAAAAAAGAAATTAAAAGTGGGGATTTTCATGGGACTTGGCGTGAAGGGGGTGGGTGGAGGAGTGTGATTTTAATTTTCAAGAAAGAATTGACAAATTGTGGGGGGGAAAGGAACGCGGGACGGAGAGGGTGAAATAAATGGGTGGAGGGACTTTTTGGGTTAGAAAATAAAAGCATTGAAATAATTTTTTTTTAGGGGTGGGGGTTGGTAAAAAAATAAATAAATGAGATTACAAAGTGATTTCAAAAAATAAAAATATTGAATGTTAAATAATAATAAATTGTGATCATTATAAAATATCGTAAATTTATTTAAATAATGTATTCTAATTTCTTGTTAATTATTAGTTTCATTAATATTTTTTTTGTTAAAGTTAGATTTTTATTTATTTATTTATTAGTAAATTTGAATCAAATCAATTAAAAAATATTTATTTAATATATAACGTGTCTCAACGTGTCGAAATTCTTTATTTTTTAAAAATGATATGTCGGTGTGTCGTGTCGTGTCGCGTGTCGTGTGTCCGTGTCAATGCTACTTAGACCGTAACTGCTGAATTTGACAAGGTACGTGAATGATCTCTTATAGGAATGTCTGCTAGTTAACTATGCAACATATTGTGATTTATTGACTGCTGTTACGTATCTAAAGGTATTTGACAGTCAATCACAAGTCTTGAATTGCGATTCCATTTACTTCGAGGAGATCCAATCAATCATCCATTGCACCTTAGACAAGGATTATTTCCTTATTTAGAGTCTCTAATATGAGAATTAACAAGATTGGTGGAAAATTTGTTTGTATCTCTAGCAATCTTATTGTTTCTATAATGGCTAAATTTATCATGTCAAACATCATTAAATAGTCAACTTAAAGATTGGCAAAAATAAAAAGGAATTAATGCAAGGCAAAGTAGATAGAGATGAGTTGTGAAAATTACAAGAATACTTTACATTATGATCATTTGATTCACTCACTAAGAGTTACATACTAATTGTAAACCTTTTAAGAAGCATACAAGTGTTGTAGTAATGCATGTAACTTGATAGTGTGATCTACCAGCTTTGGGTAGAAGCAGTGTAAGCTACCATTGCAACAACTCAAAGATCTACTAGTGAAATCTAGCCTTGTTGGTGGTTGTTTAATTTGAAAGAGCGCACATGGGCTTGACCTAAGTTAAATCACCATAAATATGTATGCATCTATCCCTATCCCTTTACTTGTGATTTTAACGTTTGATTAAAGCACGCACCGTACACGTATTAGTAGCATATTTTGGCATCTAATAATTTGTTCGTGCATATATCAACTTTATTTGTTTGATACCACAAAAAAATTATGAAGTTTCACTTTACAAACTATTCACCCCTTTTAGTTCTTATCTTTACCAAAAAAAAAAAAAAAAAAAAAAACTATTCACCCCTTTTAGGGTATAACACTAGCCACGATAATTGGTATGAGAGCATGTTGCTCATATATAAGAGCATCTTTGATCCCATTGGCCGAGCAATTCTCATTTCCGTACTTCAAGTGAGAGCTAGAGCACTTCTTTCTTTTCTTTGCCCCTTCGCAAAAATCGATGGATAGGCCTATGCTTTCCCCTATTTTCTTACTAAAAATAGAAGGATTCATAGTTTGCTTTAGCTTCTCAATATCATAGGCCTAGAGACAAGGATTGACTCGAACTTAGGTTGGGAAGTGCAGCCCACCAACACATCAAGGATAAGTATTCTATGCGTTTTGAGCATGGCACTGGTAGCCAATGAATGTGGGAGGACCCATAGTTTCATTGAAAATGGAAAAGTTATATCATCCATCATGCATTTCCACCACATCGGACCTTAGCTCCTTTCGAGGAGGAATTCCTAAAACAAAACGTATTCCCCTCGTAAACAGTATAAGTCCTTTATTCCATTTCAAGTGGAAAATCCAGTAGATTAGTCAAATTAGTTGAGATCGAAACTTCTCTTCCAAGAGCTGACAGATCTTTCAAATGCACAAAGATCTTTCAAGACTAGTTATATTGGTGCAGGAGTCTCTGAGGGCCAATTAAACTCAAGACCTCCCTACTTTGATGGAACAAATTATAATTATTGAAAATGCAAGATGAAGGCATTTATCAAATCAATAGATCCATGGATATGGGAAGTTGTTGAGAATGGTGTCCATCCTACTCTAACAATTTCAATAATAATCTTATTTGCAACCTATGACACCAATGAAAACATAGGAGAAACAATAGAAGGGCAAGCAACAATGTTTGCTGAGGAATTAGTAGGAAGAGAAGTTCATTAGGAGTGAACATGGTTCCAATGTAGAACTTGGAACTTGAGAACCGGACTGATGAGAACCTGAAAACTTATAGGTTGTAGGTTCTAAAGTATGTTGGGTAGGTTCCAAGTTCCAAAAAATGAAAAACTTACTTTGATGGATAAATTCAGAGTTTTTAATTAGAGAAACCTGGAACTTGTAACTTAGAATCTATAATAAGTTTAATGTTTTTCGTGGTCTATCTCTCCATGATTTTACTTTATTAATGTTCATGTTTTTCGTGTGTCTATATATAAGTTATGATTGTGAATTATAATCATTCAAATAATAACAGGTGAAATATGAGTAGATTTTAAACCGACCTTGAACCTGTGATAGAGTAGGTTCCAGCTTTTAAGATATGCGAGAAAGGTTTCAGGTTCCAAAAATTAATGAATCTATTCTAATGGGTAGGTTTCAAATTCCAAGTGGAATCTATATGGAACTTGGAGTTGCTCACCCCTAAAGTTCATCATGTAAAAGCTCTATGTACTCTTTACTATGCTTTATCATTTTCTGAGTTTAACTGCATCTCTACATGTAGTTCAGCCAAAGAAATTTGAAACAAGTTATAGGTCACATTTAAAGGACTGATAGAATCAAGGAAAGCAAGATGAACATATTTTTGGGGAACTACGAAACCTTCGAGATGAAACCTGATGAAATTTTCACTCAAATGAACACAGGTACATGGAGATAATTAATGGTCTTGCCTACCAAGGAAAGACATTGACAAATGTAGAAAATGTAAACAAAATCACGAGAGCATAACCAAAATAGTGGAATTAAGTGAAAACTTCAATTCAAGAAACACTGAGAATCATGCATTTCTTGTTGGATGAACTCATGGGAACACCGATGGCATATTAAGTCGAAAAATCTAATGAAGGAGAGCAAAAAAGTAACAAGTGAATCGCTCTTAAAGCTAATATGTATGATACGGGGAATGAAACATCCCAAAAACTCCAGAGGAAGGAAACAATCAACTGAATCTAACGAAGATAGGATTTTTAAGAATAAAGAAGATAACAAAGGCAAGGACGTACTCTTTTTAAAGAGTACAAAGCATGGACACATCAAACCAGAATGTCTGCTGTTGAAGAAATCGAAGAATAAATTTGAGAAAAAGAAAAAAGCGCTTAAAGCATAAATCTGGAGTAACATTGAATATTATTCTATTCAAATTATAATTTTAATGGTAAACATGCCTTTAATAAATTATGTAGTGAACACGAAAATGCATTGCAAAAGATCTTTGAGTTGAAAAATGAAATCGCAAAACTAAAGCAGCATGACATGTTAGAAGAGGAAAATATATCTAATTTCGAAAAGAATCTTGCTGAGGCTAAAGAGGAACAGGATGAGATAGACAGAAAATATATCTCGCATAAAGAAGAAATAACAGAAGTCTACAAGAAATTTACTCTGGGTTTGAGGACTCTTCAGCATATTATCTCTCTGCAAGTTCCTTTTAATGACGAATTTGGTGTAGGTCATGAAGAGGGGCTTAAACTGAAGAACTAGTGTCCCAAGGCGAAAGACAGATTGAGCTACAAGCCTCCACCTCGTGCGTATAAAGAACACCATACCAAACATTTTGTTAAGCCCATTGGTGGAAGTTCTTTAATTGCAAGAAGTGTGGCGACGCCTGAGCACCGTAGATAGGAATTACACAAAGGCTAAAAAGATCACGCGATTATTACTCGCAATTTCTTGTAAAATAATCTCTCAATCTCATATACGAATTACACAAAATCTTAACACATAATTTCCTCTTGGATGCTCTTTATGAAGAAAGCCCACTCTCTATATAGAAGAGAGAGTTGGATCCAAAATAAGAAATCCCTTTTTAGGAAACTTACCAAATTAGGAAACATGTTTAGATTAGGAAATTTTCTTTTTTAGGGTTCCAAATTCAAGATATATTTTCAAAATAGGAAGAGGGTCAGAAGGTTTCGAACATTTTCTTCCTAGAAGGGTGAATGATTGGGCGTGTGCAAACTTGTGCAGAGCTTCACATATCGTTGTTACAAGACCCATTGAGTCTATCTGAAGTTTTCGAAATAGAAGCGTGCAAATAATTGGGGTTGGCTACCAACCACCAGTGAGGTCATGTGATGATTGATGAGCAGCGCGTTACATGGTAAGAGACCGTCGCCACTTCATCATCCCGTTAACTTACTGCTAAAAAGATCACACGACAACGAACGAACGAACACGGCCCATCAGAATAGTCGCAAGAGCCCGGCCCAACTCGTGAATTTTCACCAGACGGCCGAGCTGGAGGTGGGAGAGTCAAGAACGCCATCACCTGCTTCCCCCACCGCCACCACCACCACCACCTTCCTGCTGACTTCCAAAGGACTTCCCAACCATCCTCCTCCTTCTTCCTCCTTCCTCTTCCTTTGATGTTGATCCGGTGTTCTCTTGGGCGATCCTAGGCAAGAGCATCCGAGTCGGGGTACTCTTCTCCTTGTTCCCCTTTCACTAATAAACTATGAAGATGTGGGCCTTCTTCTTCATCGGGATTCTCTGCGTCCATCTCTCGCCGGTGTCCGCCAGGATCGGAGCTTCAGATTCGGGTCGCACCCAACCCACCGAGCGCATCTCTGGTGCGATTCCCTCTCCCTCTTCCTCTTTCTTCGCTTCCATAGCTTAGCTAGTCAATTGGGTCGTTTTCCTAGCTGGATTTGATCTTGACGATGTGCAATTTGAGTAATGTGTGTGGGAGGATAGGCTCTACTGGCACCCTTTTGTTGCTCCTCATTGTTTGGGATGCCCTTTGCGAGAAAACCGGAGCCGGCTCTCTCAGATTTGCATTTGCTCAGTATCACCCAGCTTTTAGCTGTGAGCCAGTTCGAAAACCTGTAGATTTATCTCGAGCTTTGAATCTCCTCAACCCAATGGGGAATCACTCTTCTAATTCCAGTATTTCTTTTTCTTCTTCTTTTAATATAATGCCGAGTACTTCGTAATAAATTTGAATATTGGTGCTTCTACAGACCGGTGCTTGGTCTCAGAATTCTACATTCGTCGTTTAACCTGTACACATGCATTCCCGGTTCAAATTCGTACTCAATCTTGAACTGCACACAAGGCCTCGTATCCCCAAATCCTGTCTTCCACCTTTCGTACCTAGATTGATATGCCATTTAACTCCAATGGGTCAGTCTCAACTTTGATTTGCATAGACCATTCAGCTACGAAATGAGCTATTCGTTCGTAGAAAATGCTCAAATTCAACGGGCAGAAGAAATTTTTTGCCTCGCTTTTGAAGATATCAGTTGATAGTTACACAAATCTCCATTAATCGGATGCTGAAAGCTTACAACCTTTCGTATGCTTTGGTGGAAATGATGCAGGCAGTGCTGGTGATGTTCTGGAAGATGACCCGGTGGGAAGGTTGAAAGTATTTGTTTATGAACTCCCAAGCAAGTACAACAAGAAAATTCTTCAAAAGGATCCCAGATGCTTGAATCACATGTTCGCTGCTGAAATCTACATGCATCGCTTTCTCTTATCTAGCCCCGTTCGAACCCTGAATCCCGAAGAAGCTGATTGGTTCTACACTCCTGTTTACACCACTTGTGACCTGACGCCAAATGGTCTCCCTCTGCCTTTTAAGTCTCCCAGGATGATGCGAAGTGCTATACAACTCATCTCCTCAAATTGGCCTTATTGGAATCGGACTGAAGGAGCTGATCACTTCTTTTTAGTACCTCATGATTTTGGAGCATGCTTTCATTATCAGGTAAGAGAATCGTCCTTTTGGTTATCCTAGAGAACCTTTTTATGTGCTAAAAAAAAAAGATAAAGAATCCCACTCGTTAACATTGCTGCAGGAGGAGAAGGCCATTGAAAGAGGAATTTTGACCTTGCTCCAACGTGCTACCTTGGTTCAGACTTTTGGTCAAAGATATCATGTTTGCTTGAAAGATGGCTCGATCACAATTCCTCCATATGCTCCTCCACAGAAAATGCAAGCGCACCTGATTCCTGAAAAGACTCCTAGATCCATTTTTGTGTACTTCAGAGGTCTGTTTTATGATGTTGGAAATGATCCCGAAGGTGGTTATTATGCAAGGTAATGCCTTTTCCATTTGGTAATATGAGGGTTGACATTGCATCCTACTGCTATTGCCTCACTTTGCAACCTATGTCCTCGCTTTGTGGAAGCCTGCAAAATTAAGAGATAAATGCTGATGACCAACTGAATCTGTTGAGATATGTAATGCTGTCATGTGGAACTGGAATTAATCAAGACTGACTGTTATACTGGCTTCTCACTCAAACCCATATATCAGGGTCAAAGACCAGAAGGGAGAGAATGTTGATAGTGTTGATTTTCTAAGATAGTCGTCTGCTTGTTATGTTCTAATGCCTCTTTTGTGAAGTGCATCCTACATAGAAGACACTAGAAATCAATGTCTTTACCTTCATTTTCAGAGGTGCAAGGGCGGCAGTCTGGGAGAACTTTAAGGACAACCCCCTGTTCGACATCTCAACGGAGCACCCTTCAACTTATTATGAGGATATGCAAAGGGCTGTCTTCTGCTTATGTCCACTTGGGTGGGCCCCTTGGAGTCCAAGATTGGTTGAAGCCGTGATATTTGGATGCATTCCAGTTATTATAGCGGACGACATAGTATTACCTTTTGCTGATGCAATCCCGTGGGAAGAAATAGGCGTGTTTGTTGACGAGAAGGATGTGCCTAACCTGGATACCATTCTGACCTCAATTCCTCCAGAAGTAATATTGAGAAAGCAGAGGTTGCTTGCAAATCCTTCGATGAAGCAGGCTATGTTATTTCCACAACCAGCTCAACCAGGGGATGCTTTCCATCAGGTTCTGAATGGTCTTGCACGCAAGTTGCCGCACGGGAGGTCAGTTTACTTGAAGCCAGGGAAAAAGGTTTTGAATTGGACTGCAGGCCCTGTAGGTGACTTGAAACCATGGTAGCATCACATAGAGCTCAAACATCACCGAGTTGTCCAGTGCTTTGTGTCGCAACATTGTATCGAAATTGCAGAAGATTAGATCGAAATGTAAAAAAGTTGTGATTTTGCTAACATGTATCTGAATATAATTTTATCTTTACAGTTTCCAATGCCTGGAGTATGTCATCCTTAAATTAGTTGATGGTGGCTGGAGTTGATGAATTGTTGATTTGTTGATTCATTTATGCTTGCGACCTGTGATCGCTCGAGCCAATCATGGTGATTTGATAAAAGTAAAGCTCAAGGGACTATTATATCAACCCAATTGTGACTAGGGGGGTCTTTAAATTTATCAGTTCGATTTCGATTCTCATCGAGGGTTTGATTGAACAACCAATGCCTGGGGGACTAGTCGCGGGAGGGATCCACGCAGCCTGAATGCACGAATGCTACTAGTTATTCCATTCGTCTACCAGGAATACATAGGCCTGAATGGTTAGTAATACACGTGCAAATTAGATAAATTCGAAACAGATGGCTCTCGCGAGGTAGTCCAAGGATGTGAAGAATGGAGGTGGGTTTTTCAACATTGGAAGAGGAAAAGTATGAGTCATGGAGACTTACACGTACGGAAGTGCACGATGGATTGGGTACCCTCTGTTTTCTTACAAGGTGCAAAGTGATGTATTGGGTGTGGATTAACCACGTTTCCGAAGTGATCCGACGGACAAGAAGAGGTGTAAGTGGCAAAATGAAGGAGGCAGTGATGACATGAGATTCACACGTTCTTGGACACGCCACTGCCTTTATCACCTCCTCATCATCGCCATCTCTCTCTCTCTCTCTCTTTACTTCTCCTCCCACACCCAGAAGAGAGAGGGAGAGAAAAGGGAGATGGCGCAGTGGCTGCCGGTGACGACACCATTAGCACCGACGACTAGGATGAAATCGTCCTTCTTGTCCCCGCAGTCTCTGGGGATTTTGAGCGCCAAGGTGAAGGTGGCTCCGTCTGCTTCGTCTTCTTGGACCTCCTCCCCAATGCCGAGGCCTTCCATCTCCATGCGTCTTGCCTCCAAGCAAGCCTACATCTGCCGCGATTGCGGGTACCCTCTCTCTCTCTCTCTCTCTCCACCCGCTTCCCTCTAAAATTGGGGTGCTCATTCCCTGATATATAACTTGGGTGCAGCTACGTTTACAACGACCGCACTCCCTTCGACAAGTTACCCGACAACTACTTCTGCTCTGGTAATGAAGAAATCTCACTGTACCCCCATTATCAGTACGGTTTCGCTTTTTCTTATCCATAAAACTTGGGAGCATTGCAACTTCAATTCAATTTGCACCCACTTACTCCGAATGTTAAACCGTTCAGACACTTTGTGTTGTTCCGATGATACTTGGTGACAGATTTTCTGGTCGTAAATGTTGAACTTCTACGATGTAATCAAAGATAGTGGGGGGGATTCATAGCTCCTTATCTAGTCTTAGAAAAACTACTAATACAGGGAGGATGCTTCAATCAGTCCCACGTTAATGATTGACCTTAAAAGGTTCAAAAAATTTTTGTTGTCTCCTTTTGCTCAAATTGCTTACTTTCCACTGGTACAAAAAGATGTGAGGTGATCTTATTTCATTTGACATGTATGTGACATGAATTTTGATACATCCATGGGTGGATCCGAGAAAAACTCAGTGGAAACGTCCGATGCATCTTCCTTATATTTCATTTCAAAGATGAGCAGGAGAAGCAGAGACGTCCAAGGAGGGTTCCAACTGTTGTCTAGGGGAATATCATCTTGTTCCTTTGATTAAGTGACCATTTCTTCTTCAAATTTGGTGCGCAGTATGTGGTGCTCCCAAACGGAGATTTAGGCCGTACGAGCCTGCCGTGTCTAAGAATGCTAACGCCGCGGATGTTCGCAAGGCAAGGAAAGCTCAAATCCAGAGGGACGAAGCTATTGGGTAGACACTCCCTTTCCCTTTCTCTCTCTCTCTTTCCTTCCTACCTTTTTGGCCTTGTACCTCCTCCTCTGATTCTATTTTTCCATCTGGCTCGTGCAGGCGATTTTTGCCCATTGGTGTGGCAGTTGGAGCTGTTGCCCTTGTTGCTTTATATTTCTATCTCAACAGTTCATTCTAGTCTATTTCCCTATGCTTCTATTTCGTCTACACATTATTTGTTGAGGATACATCTTCATTAAGTAACTTGTCAGATTTTGATTTCCTGTGAGTAAACCTTGCTGCGATAGTACGAACTGTCTTGGATTTTATTTCTAATCAAACTGGCTTATATAGATAGAATTAATTGATTGTCAAGAGTGAACAAATTCAAGGACTGAAGAACGGAAGGTTTGTGACACGTCCCACATTATCCGGGTCGAACGTGGGACTGATTCATTATTTCATTCCATGCACCTTGACTTCATTACTTGAAAATCTGGGCACTTGGAAGCCACTTTCTATTATGATAAAAGGCAGTACATTTATCTTAAGAAACTTAACATTCCTATGAGGTTGCAGCGTATCCGCTGCCAGCATCATTCTGATCCTTGGATGCACACCGCTTTGTCAAATAAACTACTACAAGGATCATTTCGCCTATGTCATTATCCTCCAGTCATTACCAACCCACCAAGAGGTTCTCCGAACTTGAGCATACTGCCGAACCTCCCTATTGATGCACATTGCATCGCTCTCTTGATATCCATCTTCTCCTGGTATAGAAATCAACTAAGGAAACTCGTAACCATAAGCATTAAAATCGTAACTTCTCTATTTTTAATCCAACCAGGATGTACAGTTGATATAACGAAGAGATTTGCAATTTTACAGGGCATGTGCCAAATAACTTGCGAGAGGACAGCTAGGAGGCGGCATATGCAATATTTGCCCCTCAACGTCATACTATCTCAAACTATTATTACACAAGGACATTTTAACTCATTCCCGCAAAACAAATGATCCTTCTATACTTTTCTCCATGGACTGTGGAAGAGGAAACTTTAGAGAGAACACATCGCTGAAGCTCGAGGATGGCGCAGGCTTAAACTCATACGGACCATTCTTGGGTCCCCAAACCTGTAACAAACATGGTTTTGTAGCATTACATGTCGCCATATAAATCAACCTCCCTTCATCTTTTATTGTCGGATCGAGTTGTGGAGATAAGTGTGGAGGCCGAAAGAACTAACCTGCTGTCCATCCTCATCGTATCCCCTCTCCCAAAAATGTAATTCGTGGTTCTTCAAAACTGCAAGTTCAGAAGTACAGTAGGCTGCCCCATTCTGCCAGAAGAAGCAAGAAACCATCACATAATATGATAGGTCAGAGTTTAGAATAAGAAACAACAGAATACAAAAACGCATTACTGTGTTAAGAGACATCCTAAAGTTACGGGTATTAATGGAACACATGTTGTGGAAAGACATACCCACGAATTAGGGAACCCGCCAGGTGGAGTTGAACCTTCGTATAAGCAACGCTTTCCACGATCACAACGCTTCATATATATTGTTGTCAAGTGCTCTGCAACATCCTGTGGATAGTATAAGAAGGTCAACCATGAAATGCCATTTGTCAAATAACAACTATTTCAGCATAACGACACAGTGCCTAAAAAGGACTCTTTCTGTCAAAAGTAGCATCTTCGCAAAATTGTCAGCTGCTGCTAATAAGTTAAAGGAACAAAAACATCCTGAATGTCGAATGTCAGTGGAGAAGCATTGACTAGAATCAACAATCCAATCAAATTTTCCCAATAAAATTTGATCTCACACAATCATGCCAGTCTCACAGAATAGGACTCATTGCGATTTATAGAAAAGCACACCTCTTAACCCGACATGAGTAGCAGAATGGGCCGAATTAGTAAGATACTGATACTATAGCACCATTTGGGAGTATATGAGAATCACTGGTACCACAAGAGACCCGCTATGCTCAAAGAACCCACTACTGAGCTTTTAGTATTCCAAACCTCCATTGTATAAGAGATGAGTCAAGCCACTCAAGCCTCATTACATCTCCTTGTAAACATAAGTTACATGGAAGTGCATGGTTTGAGATCACAGGTAGGTTTGAGAAAATGAGAGGCATTTAACTGGAGAAAGATGTAACTGGATCGGGAAAGATGAGAATTGATGTGGTTCCTAACCAAGTTAAATGTAAAGAAAGCAGCTCTCTAAAATCATTAAAGCAGAGTTTAATGAAGTATTTTTCTTTATACTTCACTAATTCGTGACTTCCAAAAAATCCCATGGACTCTGTGTTTCCCTCTTGGTCCAAAAGACGTGAACTTCATGAATAGATCTGCTCATCATCTAACAGATGACCTCAACTATCATATAGTAGGAAATATTGCTTTCCTACATAGAATGATTTGGTTAAGACTTGAGCTTGCTGGCTTCTTAGAAAAGCAAAGCAGATGAGGGCACGGAATGGATGTCCAGAGGTGTGTCCAAGGTGTTGGCACAAATTTGCCCAAATGAATGATAGGATCCCTAGGTTACTACCCAACTTGATTCATCAACGCTGCTAGCATTTGTGGAAAGATTCAGGGCCTCAACAGAATAACCACAGCAAAAAGTAAGTTCACAACTAACAGCATAGTAGACACAGGATGCGGAACGTCAAAGTAGTACAAGTCACTCAGCCTATCGAGAATTGAGGGAGAAAACACATATACAACCAAAAGAAGCGGTGGGTAATAGGGTGGAAACAAGACCACGAAAGCTACTGAGTTGAAAATTGGAACTTGGTTCTACTAACTCTATGTGCTTCCCCCTGAAAGCTCAAAATATTTTGTGCAAGCAACAAATGAGACGAACTGATCACACGCTTCATGTCAGAGAAATGCATAGGGGAATCCAATTCTTCAATTTAAGAAGTCTCCTGATAATCGCTAGAAAGCAACGGAAGACTTACGTCGATCACTTCGGCAGGTTGTGGCCTCTGGTCCTTTGGACGATCGCAGAAGTTCTTATACTCTTCCATGTCTCTGACGGCAAATGAGCTAACCTATCATAAGTCACGGGTATGTCGGGGCAGAGATGATTGGTTTTGGTGAAGTTGGGGAAGTAAGGAGAAGGAAGGGGAGAAGCAAAGTACCTCAACATCACATTTCAACTCTTT
Source organism: Eucalyptus cloeziana (assembly GCA_014182715.1). Lineage (NCBI taxonomy): Eukaryota > Viridiplantae > Streptophyta > Magnoliopsida > Myrtales > Myrtaceae > Eucalyptus > Eucalyptus cloeziana. The sequence goes on along the minus strand of CM024644.1, from coordinate 25,939,122 downwards.
TGGACAGGGCTTGACCAACAGAAACCTCTGCGACCAGGCAGCCGTTAGACAGTGGATGAAGAGGCGAGAGGAGGATTTACCCAATACCAAAGGAAGAGAAACAGTGGGATGGCGAGGGTGGAGATTACCTGGCGATAGGGCTTCTGAGGAGTTCTCCAGAACGCCTGAGGCAGAGACGAGGATCAAATACAGCACCGCACGGCAAGTGAAGAATGCAATGAAGCGGAATATATTTGGAGGGTCGGGGCCAAAGGAGGAGAAAGAGAAGCAGAAGAACCTGTTCGAAATAGAGGGCCCTCGAGCCGTCCACCATCTCAGCGGCGGGGCACGTGAGTAATCTGGGATGCAACAACGCAAGAGAAGGTGTCCATGACACGAACTAAGCCCAAAAGAAAAGCCGGGGAGGGGGAAGGGGGAGGTAAAGTCGAATTTTTGATCTGATGATGATCAATCCAACAGACCTGATGTTGAAGTAATTATCGGGATCTCTGGCGGCTTGCTCCTTGGAGAACTGGGTTACCACACAGGACGAGACTCAGTGCGCGATTCATTCACTTCGCCTCCAAAAAACTAGAAAGAAAGAACCAAGAGAAGGCAAAGGGGGGGACAAAGGAGGGAAAGGAGACCTTTTCGCCGGAGAGGGAGTGAGAGACGAAGCGGGCGTGGTCCCATCGAGTGGTGGACTTGGTGAGACGGCGAAGGAGGAGAGCGCCCCCCGCCACCAGCAACGCCTTGACGACCACTCCCCTGGCCGCCTTGCTCCACCCCTTCCCGTCCGTCTCCGAACTCATCTATCTGCTTCCCTCCTTCCCTCCTCCTCCTCCTCCTCCTCTTATGCGATTGGCGATGACTATGGATGGACTTCAAACTCCCTCTCCCTCTCCCTCTCCCTCTCCACCTCCCCTCATCTTCTTCTTCTCCTTCTTTTCTCTCGTCTCCGTTCTAACAAAAGAACAAGAAGAAGATGAAGAAAAATTACACACGATTTTGTGAGGCCACTGTTATCCCTCCACCTCCCGGTCCACCTCCCCAGTCAATATTTCAATTTGGTGCAATTTTGGATCTTTACCGGATCCCCTTTGTATATATTCCCCTTTATATGCAATATATATATTTATTCATCCTATTGAAAGGATGGTGTCTTTGATTTGCTTCTGAAACTAACCTGTTCTTCTGCCTTCTTCACTCTGTACATGAAAATATATAGGTTTCGTATTTGTAAACTGTTTTCATAATTCCACAGGACCTGATTAGTTATAGCCTCGTCGCAGGATATGGCTGCTTTACACGATGTTTTTCGAGTGTACACGTACAATGGTTTATGTCTATAATCCAATGTCCTCTCCTAGGACCTGATGGTTTATCACTATTTAGCAAAGGTCTTGAGCTCTAATCTTGTTTTTGCCAGCGGCCGACTTAAGGATGCAGATAATAAACAATCTCTCATAAATTTGGCCATCACATAATTGTATAATTGATATAAAAATCTTAACTTTGATTGAAATCGCAACACCCCTTATGTGATATGTCCACATTAGAGTTCACTGGAGCCGCTAATGCAATCCAAATAGACTCAAACTGCCCGATGACAGGTTTCTCGTCACAAGATTCACCAGCGAGAGAGCCGTGTTTGCCTCGTGTTCAAACATTAGGTCGAACTGCCCTTGGTTTTGGCGCGAGGAAATCTTATCTCATCAACATCAGGAAAATCATCCAAAGCTACTAAACTAAATCATATGTCAAAAGACGACTTCCACGACAGTTAGCGGGTTAAGGGATGAGCTACTCCCCCTCTGATGCATACGTTGCTTGAGCCCGGCCGATCGTTGAGGAGATGGCCTCAAAGTGTCGCCCAAGGTAATGTTCACCAAGCCTACCTCTTCCCTTCCTTCACTGATATCCAGCTTTCTGTATGCCCTCATTCACCAAAGGAAAATAGATGCCAGTGCACTATCCTCTCTTCTTACAGCTAGCTAAGCATATATCTGGGGTCCCGGTTTTGTTGTACTTATTCAAAAACCTTCCAACATGAGGCTTCGCAGCTTTAAAAGCTAACCTCGCGTCTCTCCGCAAAGAATTTCCCAGTCACTGCCTGATCTGGGAGAAGGGCTAGCCACACTCCTGTGTCCGCCCCTTCCTCCACTGAAATGTTGCCAGCCCAACCGGTCATAGCAGTCTTCACCCAGCCCGGGCAATAACAATTAACATATATCTTCTCCCCTTCAGGTCGGTCGGACAGTGTCTTTACCATCAGTCTTGTGTAGGCATTAACTGCGAGTTTTGATACTGAGTAGTCCGTAAAAGTTTGTGGCCACCCACCTGATGTCCACGTTCCATCATCTACTTGTTGCAGGAAAGTGGCAACCGTTCTATCGATGAGTTCCTCTGTAAGCATGTCCAAGTCGCCCAGCTTTCGTCTCAGATTCAAGTCATCAATCCTCTGTCAAAAGTCAAAAATTAACCGCTCACTAAATAGATAGAAATTTACATATTCAAGGCAATTTCAAGTGTTGAGCTATTGCACATTGCTTGCTTAGGATTTATAACGGCATATGTTCATGTGATCTTCCCCTATCTAACAGTTTTAAGCATTTGAGTTAAGAGTTTCTAACATATTATTAGGATCAAGCTTCGATTTTCATGCTCCAAGTAATATGTCATGTCTTTCTTCTATTTTTTTGTATATTTCCTTCACAGTTCTTTAACTTCAAGGGCATTTCCATGCAGACTGAAGATTTCTAACACTGAGGATGAGAGATTGAACTTCCTTCCGGATGTTGGATGCATATATTTCCTGCATCATAATGATTCTAAGTACCTCCCAAGTCTCATCGAGGCGGAACTGCTACATGATGAGGACTAGGACAACTAAAGGTGGATGGACGAATACAGACTCAAAAAGGACCGGATTTTATATGGATCATAAGATTATCGGATACTTGAAAATGAAATCACAACATAAAGGTCATCCTGCCCATCAAAGAAACATCTTTTTTTCTTTCCATTTAGTCAGCAGCAGGAGAAGTCAACTTACATTTCTTCTTCCATTAAGTTTGCCCAGTCGGGAGCTCACATTAACGATACGGGCACCCGCAGCAGAAGGTCTCATCAAGGGGATCATGGCTTTTATCATGTTTTTGGTTCCGTAGTAATTGGTAGCCACAACCATATGAGCAGACTCAACGGAGTTGTCCGACCCAACATTGAAGTTGACACCTGCGTTATTCACCTGAAGGCAGAGAAAAATCGACTTCACTTCCGCAGGTAAAGTGATGACTGGCTAAGCTATGGTTATCCTACTCAAACGTTCTTCATGCGAGAGCAGAGAGCATCCATCTCTACTAGTCCCGATTCACGTTCAAGAGCTACCCAATTAAAGATGTTCCAAACTTTTTCCGGGTAAAAGGATATAGGAAAGTAGGTTCACAATCAGGGTAAAGGATGGGACAAAAGAAGAAGGAGGAGAAGGGAGAGATGGTACCAGGACGTGGATGCCCTCGTAGGTTTGCCGTATCCAATCGACGAAGAGTTGAATGGAGGAAGGGTCCAAGATGTCGAGCTGATGGAAGGCGACATCCAGGCCGCCTTCTCGCAAGACCCTCGTCGCTTCTTGGCCAACACATTCGTCCCTCGACGTCAGTACGACCGTCAGCCCATGCGCCGCGAGCTGTCGGGCAATCTCGAACCCAATGCCCCGGTTGCTCCCGGTGACCACGGCGACCGTCTCTTTGGACCACCACCTGCAGCATTCTCAGAACCGACGGGCCAAATTACACGACGTTTATAAGAATCCTTTATTCGGAGCATCTGTCGAGATAAGGAATCGAAGGGAACGAAAGGGGATCTATGGAGGAGGACCGGATGTGAGGAGAAAGAGGAAGATGGATGGATGGATGGATGGATGGGAATGGGGGTGATTATACCTTTGGTGATCGGAATAGGGGATGGTCCTGAGAAGAGAGATCTCCTGCAATCTTTTCTCCCTGCGCTCTCTGGCTCTTTCTTTGTTGCCTCCCATCCTCTGTTCGTTCCTCTGCCTCTGCCTCTGCCTCTTCTTCAACCTCCTCCTCCTCCTCCTCCTCCTCCTCCACTTTCGCAAATCCCTTTCCTTAAACTCTGTAAACCGGTGGGATGGAGTTACGATCCCATGCGTGCGGGAACATGGTGCATCGCCCCCCACCCCATCCTGCCCCCACGTGGCTGGTCGTAAGTTGAGCAGGTATTTAGGTCAACGGCGCCTGCTTCAGGACGACACGTACCCGTCCACCCCCCAAAACAAGTGTTGTCCCTCGTCTTCTTGTTCGGTTTGTTGGCCATTTCTTTTCTCCCCCTACACACCTACACACCCACGCAAATGTTCCCCCCGCCGTTAGAGATTCTGTATATTTTTACTTTGATTGGTTTTGATCGATTGTTGCTGACTCCGTTATTTTCGTTATTGGTGCCCATATTAATTTGCCTAGTATGCTAACATTTTGAGGTGACGACATATTATGCCAATTGCAGTGTCTTTTTCATTTTTGTCTTTTCAACTTAGTAAGTAGGTTTCGGTCACTAAAGTGTGCTTCAATTGCTAATTTACTTCTAATGACAACTTTCAAAGTTGTATATTGCATAGTAGGTTTACCGGTCTTTATTTACCCGACTTGAGGAATTTTCTTTTCAAAAATTACCATATACATTGATGTGATTTACTAATCAATTTAATTTGATTGTGGCAAATATTAAATTGTTATGATAACTTACGAAGTTCTATCTTTGGAGCTTGCTTTCATTTTACAGTTCTTATTACCAATCTTTCCAATTTTTTTATGGGGATCGCTTCCAAGAATTTAGGATATGTTATGTGCATAGATTGCTAATATTCTCTATTTACTGGGTAAGCATTGAAGTAGTTATTTTCTAAGAATTACATAAGCGATACGCTATAAGTCATTTGTCAAGATTATTGTGAAGTTATAACAATTTGATTTGGGAAGTGCAAAATAAAGCACATTAATCAATTATTTTTTATAGTAAATTGAGATATAATGCATTATCTTTTGTTATAACCTTTTCTTCTATTATTGAAATGGAATAATGTTTTTCTGATTTTTTTTTCAATTCATTACCATAAAAAAGTCTATAAATGATTATGGTCCTCCATTAGAAATTAGAAATTTTAAAAATTTACCAAATAAATAAATAAAATAGATGAGATTCAAGAAACCCAAAAGTAAATGCTAAAATTAGAATTGATAACCTAAAACTTGTTTGTATTTTAATTATAGGAAGGATGACAATTCATTCAAATTAAGGGTGGTAGTTCTTATAAGAGCGGGTAAGATTTATAGGTTGGTGAGCAAATGAAGTAAAAATTGGTAACCCTCTAGAAACTTTGGTATCTCCAAAAAGGAAACAATTATAAATAATTCAAGTAAGAGTTAATAACCTAGTTTGTGACTTAATGGTAAAAATGTTAGTAAACCACTGATATAATGTTTGATAATTTAACATAAGCGTCGGTTAGTTTGAAGCATCAATAACTAAAGTTGATTATTTTTCAAAAAAATCAAAATAAATAAAATAAATAACTCAAATAAGAGTTATTAAATCGATACTAGTTGCTAACCTTAACGAAGAAAAGTTTAAAAAGTCCTTAAGTTCTAGTAAGTAACTTCATATAAAAATTAGTAAGTTCTGATCATTGGTAAAACTTGATAATTCGCCAAATATCAAGGAAATTGGCAAAATTTCATAAAAATATAGATAAATTGCCAACAAATTACAAGGAATTAAGTGATTGATCATTTTATTCACCTTCACCAATAGTTTCTTTAAGGGGTAATTATACAAATTATTCCTCAACTTTGGTTCAATGTATAATATTATCTTTGAATTTTCAATTTATTCAGTGTAATTCATGATTTTTTTTGTCCATGAATTTTTAATTTATTTAATGTAATTTCTCAACTTTTTATATTCATTTAATCTAGTTCCTAGACTATATACAAACAAGCACAGGCTTATCGCCAAATGCCTTTTTTATTATGAAGACTATCGAGTCATGAAGCTTATTTGATCCATTTCATTTCTTGTTATTTTCATAAGGAACGCTACTATAAATAGTACTATACTTTTAACCATGAAATATCAATCATTTGTTGAACCCTAGGAATTGCGTGCAAGTAGGATGCTCCAAATTCATCCAAGAGTTCTATAAAACGTTTTTGGTGAAAAAAAAAAAATGTAAATGCAAGATTTCACAAAATTGAATTAGGTCCATGAATCTAAAAAACAATGATAATACTTGATTTCTCTCAATATCTCTCTCAATTCAATAAATCCAGAATTTGAATTGATATCCTTTCATTGATTTCTCCTAAATTGTAATGATTTCTCTTAAAGATTTTTTGACTACATTAAACATTTCAAATATTTGAATATCTATCAAAAGTAGCAAGCCACTCCACTACTGGTACAGAGGCCAAATAGAAGGTTGCATACCACATCACATGAATTAAAATTTAGGAACAATATTACACGTTGAGCTAAAATTCAAGAATCATATAGAATTAAAAAAGTGCAAGAAATAGAATTAAAAGTGCATAAACAATATTACACAATAAGTTAAAGTTTAAATACCATTTGTATCTATCTCATTTTTCGAATGTCATCTTTTAAAGATATCAATGCGGAAAAAGAACCCCTTGCGTGAATGGAACAATTGGAACGTCCCTTCCTATCACCATGGTCCCCAATAAAAAGAATATTTTCATCTCCAAGTATATCTGAACCATCAGTAGAAACCTGCCATTCACTCTCTTTACACCCTCATTACATCCGATAGCAGTTTTGTACTTACAAAATTGATGGAGAAAATACAAAATCAAGAGTACAAATTTGGGAGGAAAAAGGATATTATGCACAATAAAAAATAAGAAAAATGTTGGAGAACGATGACAAATATACCACAAGACAACAACAGGGCTTGGCCTAAATGGTGCTGGTCCTATCTGGCGAAGCAGTCAATCCATGTAGAAAACTCATGTGGGAGCTCCTAAGTTTTCAGCACATGATAATATTCATGACCACGGTCTGTATAGCTAACGGGGCAATATCTCAGATACCCGATCTAGTGCATCAGCAGGGATCTCTCTTCCAGGAACCTGGACCTTTAAGAGATTGGCATAACTGGCCGGAAGAACAAAAAAGGTTCTAAAGATCAATAAATGACCAGTAAATTTCACTAAATATGACAAGGGAGGATGTTTCAGCCAACTCACTCTTCAGAAGAAAACAAGTGTTCGTGCTCTGAGATGAAGGCAAGCAATGCCTGATGACGTAGAAGGATCACCTCATTGTAAGTCTAGAAGATGATACTTAAAAGAAAGAATAAAGATTCACGTTTAAGAGGCTTGCCTCATATGGCATGTTTAGCAGTTCGTAGTATGTCCGCACATGATCTAATCTTTGTTGCACAGCTTCACTATCAATTGACGGAATAGCTGCAAGGGCCTAAAAAACCAAAGGGAGTTTATATAAGTTCTAACTTCACAGGAAAAATAACGAAAGAAAGGACTCGAGTATTTGAGAATCGTTTACTCATATCTGTATTTAGTTAATTAGTCTTGAGAGCAGAGAATATCAAGTAGTGTGGAAATTTATATGCAGGACAAAACCATCAGCAGCCTTTTGTCAGGTTATTTATTATTCCCGTGTTTTCTTCCCTAAGCCTCAAGGAGTAAGACATCAATTTCTCATTAAGAAGGAACAAAATCCCCATCAAACAAACAGTTTTATGCAATCTTTAGATAATCATGGATCTCACACATAACTACTACCGTACAAAGCAAAGTGACAACTCACATGAAAGTCAATCGTGGATTAATTAATATCATGAGACATGAAAACACAAATACCCAAGATTGAAATGTAATTTACTTCAAATCTATAACATATTTAGAAATCGACACATCCAGAGTATATTATGATCTTGTTGAACTCAATTAATTATCAACATTTCCTACAACCAAAAAAAAATAAAAAAATAGAAAGAATCTCTCTAAAAATCTCATTTGAATCCACAAAATATCTGGAGTAATGACTTAATAGGATAAGTACGAGGGACATGGAATGGAAACTTAACAGTAAAGCCTGCATGTGAGCATGCCAAGTGGCACAATCACTTCAAAATAATATCTCAATTCTACATACATATTTCTTATTCAGAAAACATATTTGGTAAATTTAAACAAGTATTTGCATTTTTTTTAACATTCCATTCATTAGATGACAATTACAACATTAAAAAATGGGAAACAAGAGTGTGAACATGAGGAAGTTTTCCACTAAAAACTCTACTCTAGAAGCCCTACAAGAAACAGAGAAAACTTTAAAAGAATACAAAAAACGTGGAATAAAGTGGTGATTTACCTGCTCCAAAGCAATTGAATTTCGACATATCTGCTGGACCCCAAAAAGGTTGATAGATTTTATATCCGACAAAGCCTACAAGAAACATGCTTATCATCAGAAAAACAACTATGAGATGTTCTATTGCAGACATTACTCAAGAGAAATAAAAAAACAAATTAAATAAATAGAATGAAATGGGAACCTTGATAAAAGCATTTGCAGCTACGCTACATATTCCACCAAAAACATAGTTTCTTTTTGTTCCTGCAATAAAGGGGGCCATTTCCTCATCCCTGCGCGTTATCTGGATTAAACATTAACCCATGATATTAGCTTGCAAGCAGAGATATTTGAACTTACAATGGCCCAAGATGGATGCAAGAAGAGAAGATTTCAACCAAATTTCTTATATATTGCCTGAAAATAGATCTGATTTTTAGTATAGATGAATTAAAAAAAAGCAAACTATTACAAAATCAATTATCTTTTAAAAGAATAAAATTACACAAAAGCAAAAAAAAAAGAAAGGGCTTGCAAATGAGGTCAAGCAAATTATATGCTCTAACGGTCAAGTAATCAGTAGACATTGCCTAATCTGATCTGACATAAATATGTCATTGTTTCAGACAGATGGAAGACAAATAGGTAAGTGAGGGAGCTGAGTGGAGGATAAACCAGGTGAATAGTGTTGTTATACCAAATTGAATGTGGAACTGCTCAAGATAATGCAGCAACATTTATTCTTTAAAAATTGCTTCCACATTCAAGATCCTCAAAACCAGGGCTGAATAAACTACATGATTTTCAACCTTTTTAAACATGAAAAATACTAGAGATTGAGGCCTAACAAAAGATGAATTGATAAAATAAAAAGAGACAATAATTGTGAACTGTACTATTCATTTGAGGCATCACAATTATGCAATGAAAATAAATACCTGTGCGGTTAGTGCAATAATAAAGTCATCTGGCTCTTCAGCATCTTGATCCTCTAAGTAATCCCTACCATTCATTTCCTGGTAAATGAAAAATCTCTCACTTAAACATTCGCTCTATCCTCACGAACAAATCAGAAGGAAACTCAAAGTGGCAAATATTTCACAAACCTGAATGTGGAAAGTAGTTTCTAGCTGCATCTCCACTCGTAAAACTTTCAAGCAATCGATTGCAAGCTTTCTGTATTCCTCTGCAAACGATGCAAGGTCCCTGCCTGGAGTACTACTCGTTCTAGAGTGCTGGTGTCTCTTATACTTTCCATCCTGTCCCCCTTGATTCACTGATCTGAAGGTTGTCTGCCCAAGCCTACTTCCATGAAATATGTAGTTTTGCATGTCAAACCTCTTGAAGCAAAAAACAATAAGAACTTCAACTAAAATTTAATATTAAGCCATGTGCTCCGACACCTACTCAAGATAGAGCAGCTAGATTACTCACCTTTCAATTGAATCTGCAACATATTCCAAGGAATCACTAAGCGACGCCAGCAAAATCAGTTTGTTATCTTCTCGAATAAGATTTTCCTGTCAGAAAAACACAAGATCGAAATAAATTGCAACTTAGAATTAACTCCCTGATGCACCAAGATTTAACTAATTAGGAAGATGCCGAATTATCACTGGCACTATCCATTTAAACCGAGTGTAAATTTAGAGAAATCACAACAGTTTCTTCAACAGGAACTTAGCAAGCCAGATATAAATGAACTTTAAGATTTCATCCATGAAATTAGGTAAGAGATACTTTTGTTCGCAACTGTTAGTGATTGAACATACCTGCTTAATTGGTCGCAAATTCAACAGTATATCAGTGAGTTCCAATTCAACCTCCATGGATTCCGCATCTGCAGCACTATTTTCCAAATTTTGCTGACCAAAAGAACTCGGTAAACATCCACTTGCTGGATCAAGCTGCATCAATTTCTCAATATCATGTCGTCCAATGAGCATGTAACTCTGTTTTTCTAGAACTGCCTGAAATTTTACAAAGAAATAGGAGTTTATAGAATGATGAACCAAAGATGCAGTATGATGAGTGATAAATGTATGTAAAAGTTACGGATTCCTTCATTTCAACAAAAGCAAGCTCCTACAAAGAAGAAAAAGGAAAGAAACTTTATCATGTCACAAACATTTTGTCAGGGATTGTACAAAGCGATTACAAGGGTCAACAGAAGTACAAAAATAAGTGCATGACCATGATATAGGACATGACAATATTAATTATGTTACTTTCGCAGACTTTGACAATTGATGTAAGAAGATCATATCTGCTGGCTTGTCAAGTAAAAGATAGTCTTTTTTTTTTTTTTTTTTTGGGTCAAAAGTAAAATACAGTTATTAAAGAATCTTAAATAATAAGATACATTATATTGTGGTACTAGATCATGTTAATAAATGTTTTCCTACTAAGAAGAAAAGCAATTCCACACTTCCAGTGACTTCTCGTGAAGTCTTAAGTTAATTGGTATTGAGGACACAGAATCCACTTCAACAGATGGCACGGAGGAGAACAGAAGTTTAACCCTTAGCATAGCTCATTCATCAAAGTCACACAGAGGAAAAGAAAACCACAGAGGATCAAGAGGAAACATACAAACCTCCATATATGAAGTGCGACATCTTTCATATGTCCGCTCGAGAAATGTTTGCACATACTTTACAAGCTCACCAGCAAATTTTGGCATTGCTTGAGCCCAACCAAGCACCTACGTTACAAGTCAAATTACAAAGATGATATGAATGTTACAAATAATTAAAATAAATTAGACATAGATCTCCAATTACATAGTAAATTCTAAGAATCCATCAACATTAGTGATGGGAAGGGGAGGGAGAAGGGGAGTGGGAGGACAGGTTGGTACAAGTGTATATATTGATGCTGGAGTGGTCCAGTGCCAACTAGCAACAGACTAGTCCCCTTTCAAGTATCCCAATCCCCTCGTCTCACAGAGATTGGGTAATAAATGAATAACACAATTCTTCATTCCTATGAGTGGCCCCAAGAGAACATGCAAGTGCAGCTATTCTAACCAGGCCTTGAGTGAGAAAGACAAACACACATATCACTTAAGCAACTCCTTGGGGCTAAGGAGGAAGTGTATATTAAGGGAAGGGAACGTATGTCAAGGCGTGAGGGCATGAAAGAAATCACCTCTCTTGCAAGGAATTCTATAGCCAAAAGCCCTTGTAAGACTGGTCGGCCCTTCTCAATCAACGGAGTGTATGTGGCAGCAGCATGTGCTCGTGGCCGAAAAGCAGCAGGACCTATATAAACAGATGTATGCATGTGATAAATGAATTTTTAATCTAAGGCCAACACAGAATGTGACACAATAACAGAGCCAAATTTAATTCATCACTACCAAATGCTAAAATCTTTCATTACCTCAAAAGCACACTCCTGATTGTTCTTAACCAGCAACCAACCGTAGAACACATTTTAGTTTCATTGAAACATCAAAAGCACAAGCAATATCCAGGTTCAAACTACTTAAGATTGGCCATCCACATTTCAAGGTAAAACAGGACAAATACATGTTCAATCAGTTAAATAGCAACAAGTTGCCATATATCAGTATATGAGCAAAAGGACACAAATAAAATCAAAGAGTGGTAATTTACAAGTCAGTTATTCAATCATAAATCTGAGGGTTAAAGTGGTCGGATCACTAAGGATAGGAGAGTTTCACAACACTGGGGTATGGAAGAGGATTAGAGTGAGTTTCTTCTTTTCACTTGATCCAAAGTAGGTAATGGGAATTGGATACAGTTTTGGTCTGACATTTGGTGTGGAGACATGACTTTAACAGATCCATTCCCAGATTTCTGGCATCACAGGGTATTTGTTTACAGCAACAGGAAAAGATGAATTACCTCAATTCCTATCTCTGTTTTTTAGGTTAATTTAGAAGGAGCAGAACCAGAGAGCTTTTGAAGGACAGGTATCCTCCATTTCTATTTTATTGAAAAAATTGACTTTAAGTTATATTTTTTTTGGTATAGTGAAAACTTGCAAATGGCTATAATGCCTTGGTTGACATAGTCGATGATTTATCTTGTATCTGACTCCCTTTTGGTTTTGAGAGCTGTTTTGTGTATGGCTTTAGTTTTTTGACCTCTTTCTCTATATGGCTTTGCCCGTCTAGGTGCCCTATAGTTGGATCTTTTTATCAAAAACAAAAAAGTCAGGTATTCAATTAGGACTCACTTGATATAGCCTGTTGGACACCTTTCCGGTAATCTACGAACATAGTTGGCAGGAAATGATCCTTCACAAAGTTCTCCACAAAAGAGAGCAATCCATCCTTCCTGCCGTTTTGGATATAAAAAAGAAAACTCGGATGAACAAAGCACAATTCACACAGTAACTACAAGAGGAAAATCTCAAAGAATGACTAAAATGTATGCAAAGTATCATCTCAAGAAGCACAAGAAAACTCCATGGTTGAAATCGCTAGATAAGTTAATGCAGGAGGCTCTGTTGTCATGAGATATGTCGGTCCACAGAGACCTCTTTAACTCTCAAGAGAATCAGAAGTACAAGAAAGTTCTCATGAAAGGAAAATGGGTCATAAAGACCTTTATGTCCATGGCCCAGGCATCCATTCCACCCCCTCCCCCCCCCCCCACCCCCAAAAGAAAAAAAAAAAGTGCTAGTGTGGCCCAATCCTGAATTAGTTTTAAGTTTTATACAATCACCAGCAAATAAAAAACTGAATATTCAATAAACAACCATTTTCAACTAAGCGACTGATTCATACGATATCCTTGCTGGTATACATTCAGTAACAGGTCAGAAAAAGAAAATTACATAAACTGCCTCGCATGTCACCAATACAAGAACATATGTAATTGTAGAATTCCACTAAATTTCTGTTAGCCCAACTCTCAAAACTATTCCATATCAACCATTTCAGCTCTCAGTAAAGGAGAAGTTAAACCTAGGAAAACCAATCAATTCAATATCCAAGAGGCAAGAGGCCTTCTTCCAAATATCAGAGGAGCATAAATACCACAGACATGGCGGGCTCCATTAAAAAGTTTATGGTATTTGTTATGCCTAAGTAAGATGTATGCCTTCTCCCCCTATGGGCTTGCCTAAGTAAAATTAAAATATCCTTCTCCCAATATGGGCATGCCCAAGAAAGATTAAGATATTCAGTATCCTCCTATAGTGTCATTACCTATGCCACCTTCTACCAATCTATGACCTTCTAAAAGACATCAGTCTATATGTCCAAACTAACTTGAGCAAATTTACTTATTTATCCTTGGGACAACACTGACTCTTCACTTCTATTCTATCTTTCTAGTATGAAGACACCTCAGTGAAGCAATCTCATCTAATGTGCATGTTAATGCCTGACAGCTAATTTTCGTTTCCATAAGGCTCAGTCAAGAAATGACCTGTCCTCCATCCAATACGTGGAAAATATTGACATCCAATTTCAATGCTGAATCATCTAAGCTTCTTCCACAATGAATCCACTATAGATATACTATTTCAGCCATTTATAAATACAAAATTTTCTTTCCACAATTACCATTTTATACTTCCTCCACCAACATCTTACCCATCATCGCCTCCCAGAAGATTTATACCAAGGAAGTTCTTGAATACAACCATCTTACTTATCCAATATAAGAACAAGATAAGAGCTCCAAGTTGAACCTTACTGGCATTTCCAGGTGTTCTCACTCAAATCGCTTTTTCTCATACTTGTCATAACTTAAAGTATGCGAAACATGATGAGCATATTATATGTCCTTATCATATATTTCTCAAATTTATAAAAAGGAATGCCTTAAGTCTATGTAAAGCAAAACTTTCAAACAACTTCTTGATGGGTAAAATCATAGTAGATCTCTCCCACATCATATGAAGCTGAGCTTTATAAACTTGGTCTTTGGAGTCAACTTATCCTTCATCACCATGTCCTAGTTTTACTGCAGAAGCACTGAATTTGGCATCTTTGCCATTAGCATGATTATGCAGACTTCCTTCATATACTCGTAACCATCATAGGGAAAAAATATTCCACCGAGTCAAGGTAGCAGACCAACCACATGAGCTGTATACTAGAATTTACTTAAGCATCTGAATCTCAATGCGTCCTAATAGAACAAATACTAGATATGAACCAGTAATTCTTTGAATAAATTTCTACAAAAGCCATTTAACAGCACAAAAATCTGTTGAGCCTTCACCAGAGCCACTCTAAACCCAATGTCATGGTTAAGCAGGCAAGAACTTTCGAAACTACTAGTCACCAAAATTTTCAATTGTGCTACCTTTGCAGAAGCACAGTCAAGCAAAAAGTAATGTCACACAGGACATGAACCAGAAGATGGCCTCCCCTGGTGATTATGCTACCAATGCTAAGTGTGCAATTTAGTAGGTATGCTCCAAAAAAGAGATTACAACAGTAATCAGCTTACCCAAGCAGGGAATACTTCTTTGGTAGCATTGAAGCAACTTTATCGGTGAACTGCAAAGCAAGGCATCAGAAAAAGCTATAAAGAGAAACTTGCAAAAACTTGAAATATTCCATTTATAGTCCACTACCAAGAGAACAGGGCGATATATGGAAGCTGTCAAGTATATGCCTTGCTCAGGTAACACAGCTGCAGATCCATAACCTTCTTGTAACATATTTGAACCCCTCCTACTCCACCCTTGGCGAATAAGATCACCACCTACAATACCAGGGATCGTGCAACAAAAAAGAGTGATTCATTTAATATGAATTACACAAACTAAAACTGATCACAACTGACAAGATGAATATATGAATAAACCAATCAAATCTATATCTTCACAATACTAATAAAAAACAACAACAATCAAACTTCCCCAATTATGCAGTGCTAGCCAAGTATGTGCTTTCAGCTACAAGTATTTTCAAGTATTGAAGATCTTTACTGAAAGTTCCACCTAAGTAATGTTAGAACTTATCTATACCCGAACTCATATCATAAAGTCACATCTAAAGGTCGTCCTTTTATGCATCCAAATGACCTTCACTAAAAACTCATCCAATAAATGACATCTCATTTGTCAGAACTTGATTTTTCTCATTTCATTTTCCTTGTGGTGGAGGGGTATGGGTATGGCGTTTCAGATATGTTACCTAGACTCATCTTTACATAATTTAGAATCCTCACCCAATGTGAACAATAAAATAAGTTAACAGTAAGAGAGGGTACTTGCTTAATCTGATAGTTTACTGCATGTGGACTAAAATAGACAAAATAAGAGCAGTTATTACAGAAAGAAGATAAATACCGGATGAAGATTCTTGCACATACCCTGATTAGGCACAGATGCAGTAGCATCTGTGAAGCGGAAAGCAAATGTGAGGCCATCTTCTGAACCATCCCTGTATCACATTCAGATAATTATCACGTGCAAGCAACATTAAATCCAAAAGATGACAGCAGCTCTCTATTTCTCCAGAAGGATCAGAATATAAGAATAATCAGATCTCTACTATAGTCCAACAAAATTTAAAAATCCGTGGCTATTAAAAGAAAAGAGAGAATTTAATTGATGCTCTAAAAGGATTATTGCATTAAGCTGTAAGCCCTCCAATAAAAAAATTGAGTTAAGCATGAGGTGAATATGAAGTACAACAAATTGCAAGGAAGCATGTGGATTGGATCACGATATCTAGTGTTTCCATTCGAGATGTCAATATCTACCCTGTCAAGAGGTTGTTGTAACTTACAGGTGTGTTGAAACTTAATGAATGTATGCTGTAGGTTAATAGTTGCATAAGCAGACGTGAATCCTCCCTCCCACACAATCAATTCATTATTTATGGGGAAAGATTAATAAAACAATAAAGGAAAATTTTTTATGCTACTGAGACAATAAGAAGTGCAAATTGCAGCACAACCACACATCCTAAGGCATGAGTCAACAAGAAAGCAAGGTTTGCTCGCAAAATCTAGCAACTACTACCACCAAATCCATTCCCATCAAAATGGTGCAGTCCACCCATATGGCCTTCAAATGTGATTGTTCATCCCCATACAACTTCTGCAGTGATAATCTAGTATTAACCTTCTTCTCACCCAAGTTGAGTACAAAGTACAGAACCAACTATGGGGAACAAACTGTCACCCAAGTTGAGTACAAAGTACACCACCTGAACGCTTATATCAGTATCAAATACAAACTTATCTGCAAACTCAGTTCCCGTTTTTTATTACCTTCCTTGTGTATTTATAAGACCCGTACATCTAGAATTCTTGATTAGCTAGTTGTAAATAGCCCACAATCCCCCAACAAAGGCAAAAGATGAAAAAGAAAACATCTGAGACACAAAAATGTCATTTCCATAGAAGGCCATTCATTATTAGGTTACTGCTTCAATTTCCATTACTCTTCACAAGCCACTTCACTATATATGACAGCACATTAAGCATTGAATATGGATCAAACAAGAATTGAAGCCCCAAAAGTACCTAAAAAAGACCTCCTCAAAAAACCCTTTTTTCAGCTCTTTTATGTAGTAGAATTAGGAAAATAATATGATAATCAGGGTAGGAAGTTACTTGCTCTTTTCTTTATTGGGGACCTTGCTTCCAAGTCTAGCTGTTTGCACAGCAGCATCAGCAGATGCAGCTTCTGGAGTTGCCCGCAGAATCTCGCAGATAAGTTGTTGGCATTCACTCTGGCAAAATTTTGCACAAACGACTTCAAAAGATTACAACAGAAGCTCTCTCTATATATAATGTATGTGCGCGCACGCGCGCGTGTTTTTGTGTTATACCTCTAATAGCATCTCATTTGTATCTTCTCCAAGCATGAACAAAAAAATGCATGAAATTATGTGGAGAGTTCCCCCAAGACATCCATTAAGCCACACTGAATAGTGGAGCCTTGAAAATAAAAAGTTGTGGTTCTTAATGCAGTTATGTATATCATGTACCACAAGGTAATCTCTATAATTCCCAAAGTGTGCCTAACATCTGAATATGGGTAATTTCATCCCCCCCTCAATGACTCCATCGAGTGTTCACAGGACCAACAGGATATACATACCTGCAGAACTGTCAATGAAAATCCTACACCGTAACCCCCAGTGATATGCGATGTCTCAGAATCAGGGTTCCAATTTGCATCTGCTGGAACAGACCTCGGTGTGTTCATGTCACCTTGTTGGGACTTCGTCTCCAAAAGCTCACCAACAACAACATGATTTTCTGAATAATTGATGCTAGACTTCAGTTTAGATTTCACATTGTAAAAGAGTACCAAAATAGTAATCACATATCTCACCAAATATCCGGACAACAGCATCGAGAATTGAGTTAAGAAGCTCTTTTGCTGCAACCTGGGCTTTCCCTGTGGGAGCCATCATAGCAGACACAGGACTTACAGCCCAAAGAGTCCCGGCCAGCGATTTCCCATTCTGAAGCTTCTGTTTTGGCATTTGGTAGTGTTCCAGTTTTCTCCTTGTTGACTGCAGACTTGTTGGAGCCCCGAAGACATCATGTTCAGTACAAGGCCTTGAAGGATCAACTAATGCTGCATGAGCTTTGATTTTGGAAGTGATGATCTCATGAACTGTTGGTCGCAATCTTTGGCTGCTCCAAGACAAATAAGAATTGGCATCTCTTGCATACAGTAAATATTCATTTAAGACAGAGAAGGAAAGATGGCAACCCTAGTTGAACAGGGAGTCATACCAGATCAGATTTAAGTTAAGATAATGAGCATTTCATAGGACTACACCAAAGGATACACTTCAAATGTATACTTAAGCAAGATGACCAGTAATCCTATTACGTGTGATTCAAGCCAAAGATAAAAACCTGAGGCAGCTCATGTAAATCCAACAGGAGCAAAGTTTTTTGGATAAAGTCTAGGAGGCCTCATCTGCATAAAGAGTCAGCTCAGATGTCCAACTGTGCAGCCTTTACAAGTATGATATAACAGGTTCTGATTTTTTGATGATCTATACAAACAAATAAAAGTTTATTCTACCATTTATCTGTGATTGTAGCCCCTTAAAAACACAAACTTTCAGGTGAGCATATGGTCCAGTTCCATAGCTTTCCACCCCAACTAAAGCTCAAGACTTTTCCAAAAACACTCAGGGATTTACTAGAATTATATGCCAGCTCACTTTACAAATCTCATGTCTCGCATGTTAGAGATTTTGATACACCCAGAAGACTGTACTAAGATTACTCTCTTTAGTCACTAGGCATTTCCTAGAAGAATCACTTGATACTCTTTGTGATGCCTACTCATCATCTCTTGTTCTAGTTCATCCAATTGTGCAAATTCATTTCTGGTTACTTGTTCAATATTTTGATATGGAAAGAGATGTCCCAACATAATTTACACAAAAGTGACCAATTAGTTATCCACATAAGTGGCCAAGGATGGAACCATTTAACCAAATTACTTTTTCGAGTTTCAGCGTCTTTATAGGATCCAATATCAGCTTTCACATATGCCTTCAGCATGAGTCCTAAGAGATGAAACAACAACACAACAACAGAAAGAGGAATGGGAAATCAAACTTACACATCACAAACAGAGGAGAAAAGACATCATGATTTGATTGTTTTAGAGAAAAAATTGAAAGAACTAAACAGAATCCCTATCTATATATATTTATGCAACATGATATTAGCTTTACATCTACGTATTGGTTAATTTTGATATGACTTTGTCTTGAATTCTTTTTAAGGAATACAGTGTTTAGCACCATTTACACTTGCAGAAAAGTACAACTAATTAGGATAGTTAACAGGACAAAAGAAGAAGGAAAGAAAATTCCAAGAAAAGTGTCCTTTTCACTTATTATGTCAACAATTTTGACTATGATGCTCAATAAAATAGCACATTGCCAAATTTAAGAATAGAACATTTTGCCCAATAAACAATTGAAAATAAGACAGATCTCTAATTCCTGTTCTATTGTTAGACATTCATCCATTTCCTCAGCTCAAGCTTATGCTTTTACCCATCACCACTGTCCGAAACCTGAACTACTTCATAGCCAGGTTCCTAAGTTTTATTCAATTATAACTTATGTGACTCAGACACCTTAAATACACTAAACCTGACACTGATATAAGAGTTTGATATTGACAACCGATACTGGGGATGGACTATATTGCTGTAATAACACGGTATGAAAGATGTATACTCCAACAATGAATTTCTGTTTCGTAAACCAAGCCAAACGAATATAAGAGAATCGTTGGTAATGTAACACACCATATAATTGCACCAGCTGCTGCCACTTTACCAAGCATGCAGAGACATTCAACCATGGTCTGCAAATACTTTACACGAAGCGGACTGTCGCTCTTTTTGACTGATTCCTGTATCCAAGTACCGAATCCAGAGCTCAGACACTAAGTAGAAAGCAACAAGAGAATGCATCTGAAATGATTTGATTGAGTCACTGTACCAAAAATTCATCTGGAGTGGCCTGGGAAAGCCATGTTGGAATCTGCCGAGAAAAAATCTTAATTTCACCATTGGCCCTTGTTGATGCATGATGCACATCTGAGTTTTCATTATGATGTTCAAGAGCACCCTCATCTTCGTAACCATCAAATGACGAACTGGAAAGAAGGTTATACGTTTTAATCAGGGGGAACTTGTAAGAAGAGATTGAGAAGATCAAAGAAGAACTACAGTAAGTCTATTACCCCAAGGAAGATATAACCACAAAAAAAGAAGGAAAGAAAATTGTTTCACAATGTTCTAGCCATTGTGAGAAGATTATCGAATTAAGAAAATTTTACATTGTAGGAGAGAATAAAAGTTAAATTACCATACTAATACCACCTCTGCTGAATCAAAAGTTTGCTGAACACAGGAGGAAATTTCTGATGTGTTTTGTCTCCCATTTATTTCTTTACTTCAGAAAAATTCTAAAAGCAAATAAGAGCATCATTGTTCTCCTTTCTCTCTTTAATCTCCACATAATATTCACTATTGAAGAAGAAATTCAACTTTACAAGGATTAAAACACAACCAAACTCTCTCTTTTCAGCTGCTCAATTTTCACAAACTACTAGAAGTGCATGCCAGCAAAGCAGGAACATTTGAAAATGATCAAATCCAGTTAAGCAGATAGCTGGTAGACTGACCTAGAACAACATTAGCCAACAAAATGCATGAGCAGAGTAGATGACAGAGCAGCATACTTCATATATGGGTACCCACAAGTGTCAAGCAACCATTGAACAAGATAGCAATGAAATGAAAAGCAGAAAGAATGATTCCCAATGATTTCATCCAAAAGTTTTCAATGTTCTAATAAAAAAGAGAGAGTGCAGCAACCAGTAAGGACTATCATATAGGAACCTAGAAAAGTCACTGGCTGAAAACCAATCTCCAATCTTACCCTCCGTCAACTGAACTTGACTGATATGATCCATCTACAGTTCCTTGGCCATTAATGTGGCTATCACCTCTTAGTAACCGAGTCCGCCGCGAGACGGGTTGTAAGTTACTTGTTGAGACAGTTATCACCGCAGTAGATGGTAACTCGTCATATCTTTCATCAATGTCCGAGGCAGCTGAGCTGCAGGAAATTGTAAGGTTAAAGGCAATAGATGATGCCCAAAAAATTGTACTCCAATTGCCTCATTAACTTAAATTACAAGAGAGGCTTTGGAAAGGCAACCTGCCAACCATTGTTAGGTGTAGAAAGATTTCTTTAATAATGAAAAAAAGAAAGAGCACCAATCACTCAAAACTGCGCCTAATGAAGTAGAAGTTGCCAGAATCAACTTTACTAGAGAAAAACGAGACCTAGGAGCTGCAAACGTTATCTCAATGAATTCCAGAGAATTAAGAAACCAGTGGTCAAACATAGTCTGTAAAGCTTTAACAGAAATGTTAACTTTTTATTTGGGCATGACCTAGAGAAAGAAATTGGAGAAAAAGCTCTACCTGTATTCTCCTCTGTTGTAAAGATGCGCATGCAATTCCTCCAGAACTTTATAGAAGAGAACTCCTCTAAGCTTTGTCAACTCAGATCGAACATCTTGAAGGGCGCCAACCTGGAAGCCAATGTTAAGATAAAAATCATAAATAAGAGAAAATCTAACAATAAGAAACCGCATGATGTTCTCTAATTACAGTCAAACTTAACGTGCCAATGGTTTTGACTTTACAACTAAACTAATGACAACATGGTCCAAATGGACTAAGCCAATATATTATGGTGCTCCAGGCCAACTTTACTTCTCAGGGAGGGAGGGAGGGAGGGAGGGAGGGAGGGGAGAGAGAGCACCATGTGATGTAGCATGGGTCCCAATAATTGAAGATTTTAAGAGAACTCACAGTGGATGATAATTCAAAGAGGGACCGTGTTCCTTTAAGCATCGCCCCAAACCTCCTAAGCATCATAGCTAGGGTTTCTTAAGGATCACACAATTCAAAAGCAAAGAGTGGCTAATTTTTATAGTCTTCATAAAACTAGAATAACCATTTTTAGAGACATAGATAGACAACTAATTCAACTAGGAGAAGAATCCTAATCCTTCCAAGACTGTTATTTGAGTTGTCGGGAGAAGTGGCAAATAGGTGAGTTTGGGTGGATCAGGTATGGGTTGGTTGCAAATGGATATGACCCAAATTGACCAATTTAACTGATATTAACCCATGTTTTGCCAAACATTTTGCATGACCTACACCTAACCTAACCCAGATACGATCCAAACCCACCCACATAATTCACATTTTTTTGGGAGTCTATTATCAACAGCAAAGGTATAATAATAGGAATCTAAAAAATACAGATGTACAAAGGTTCATTGCAATGGCACTCCTCCCAGTCGCTCCTGTCACCTATCCTCCCCATCCAACCCGTGCAGCTATCAGTGTCCAATTCACGCCGTCATTAAGTGGTCAACGCTGTCATTGCTCAGCAATAGATACATTGCTTGATGATAGATACAAGCCAGATGTCTAGGATGGAAGAGAAAGATTGACGAGCACAAGAGAGATCAAGACCATTGCTATTGCTAAAAGACGGACACTAGCAAAAACATCACTGTTGCTGTCAACATTGCCTGCTGTTAGGGACATTACCGAACGGCGGTGAGGCACGATCAGTGTTTGCACTTTCCACCCCTTCTCTCTCTTTGACAGCTCTCTCTGTTGCTTTTTCTGCTTTTTCTTTTTAAATCTTCAGCTGATAACCCATTTGGGGCTGAAATCAGGTAGTAATCAAAATGAATTGATAGTGGGTCAGTTTTACACCCACAAATGGTTGACCTTCGATGCTTTGAACCTATTTCTTAATCTATTTTTAATTTTCAGGCACTCCATATAACACCTGGCTCGCTAAATTCATTGAGTTAAAAAGTGGGTCATGTTTGCCACCTCTAGTTGTGGGTGTGCATTTATCCACCGTCACCAAAAGTCGATGATAATTGGAATAATAAGACAAATAACAAATTGTTCAATCTTGTGGACTACATCATTCTTCCCCGATCAAAGATAATTTGCCCTTCAGTTAGTGTCGACTCAAATCTGTCATATTATCCTAATCATCATGACTTTCTTAACCCAAACCAAGTAATAATCAAATTAAGCACCCTTTAAGAATGATTGTCAACCAAAATCATTATATGGATGCTTTAATTTTGTCTTGCGAAACCAATGTCCTCAATCAAGTGTGCATAATTTTAAAACCTTCCTTGATCCAACCAACATGCACAGTGAAGA
This sequence comes from Eucalyptus cloeziana, assembly GCA_014182715.1. Lineage (NCBI taxonomy): Eukaryota > Viridiplantae > Streptophyta > Magnoliopsida > Myrtales > Myrtaceae > Eucalyptus > Eucalyptus cloeziana. The sequence continues at coordinate 25,916,010 of CM024644.1, read as the reverse complement.
ATCATAACAGGGCATCACGGCAATGTGACATGACCATCAAGCTATCCTACATGCTTGATTCATCTATAATCTCATCCTTCTCCATGCAATCAACAACGTCCATTATCCAAATTCTTAAACCTGAAGTATGGATTCAAACACTTGAAGATCTTGAACACTTCCACTATTTTGCCATTGAGGAACTTGTTAATTGTTGTATGAGTGGGTTGCAACTTGAGGGAAATAAAATATTCATTTAGCATCCTCAATATATCATCAAACTTGGAGTTCAATTCAATAACCATTGCCAGAAAAAAATGTAAATCAAAGTTTTGTAGGAGTTTCACTGTAATACCAATCTGATGCAGGACGATGAGTGTCAAAGCAGAAAGAAGGATCTATAGACAATTTTAAGAAAAATCATAACAAGGCATCACACCAAAAGCTTCAAAACCATCACACCAGGAATTTCTTAAACACCACAATAAGAATCACATGACATGATTCAAAAACAAAGACTTCCTAAAATTCAATATTCTTCATAAAACTATGGAACAGAATGGACCACAACCATTTGAAAAACATTTAAACTATTTTAAGGTTCCCACTCCAAGTTGAATAAGGTAGTCTTAACAAGTATTCTGAATAAGAAATTGTGTTTCCAACTTAAAATAGGAAAGGGAACTTATTAATATCCCAATATGGCTCAAATCATAATACATAAAACTATTAACTCAACAAGAAGAAGAATCTTGATGATTGTAGAACTTCTATTTGAGTTGTGAATAAAACTACAATCCATCTTCATCAAAACACACTGAAAAACAGACTTATGGCAAAAATCAACCAGTTCAATCATGCGTTAGAAAAATAACAACAGTTACAACCCACTATTGTCAAAATAAGGATACGCAAGAACTTAAATTGACGTTGATGCTCAAGATTTATATATGGACAAATGCTTCTATGAAAAACCACATTTTTTGAATAAACCACCCACAGAAGAGATAAAGCAGAAAGCAATCAAAGTGCAAATAAGAAGTAAAATCAAGCAAAACAAGACATGGAAACATACATGGTTCAGCCAATCTGCCTAAGTCCAGTGGGAGAGGCAAAGGAATCCACTAGAATAACAGGAGAGGAGACAAATGGTGTGTACACTCTGAACAGCAGTCTAGCACGAATGCGTACAATGTTTCCAGACTTATAATCTAGCCCAAGGCCAATCTTACTCAAATAGAGATTATCAAAGAATATAATTTTCCAAATTGACCAAAACTCACTCTGAAACTCTACTTTGAATGCCTCCTGATGTCCAAGTACATTTGTCTGGGAAATACTCAAAAACACAAAGAATTCTGACACGTGCCGAACGCCAGGCCAAACCTGGCCAAGAGCCAGGCTCTCTATATTCTCCAGTCCAATTTCCTCTGAATATCCAGTCTTGACCCACTGAACTCCAAAACTTGACCTAAATCCTTGCTTGTGAGCTTCCTCCAGATATGAGAAAGGCTATAAATCAGGCAACATTTCACCACCACAAACCTCTCAATTTGCTACTTCGAGTTGACTTTTTACTATTCTTAAAAGGGAATAATAGGTTGTCAATTGTTTATACGCTTAGATACTCCTAAATTAGTATCATTTAGTTTTCAAGACAAACTTTGAAAGACTGCTTTGCCCGTTTCTTCCCTCCCTTGCCTGCATATTTTGAGTCCATGGACAAATTGGTTGGGCCTTGCTAATGAATTTTAAGATATGTTAGAGGTGGACAAAGAAAAAAGGGACAACAGGATTGATCACTCGTTGATTTTTCATAGTTCTTAACAGAGGATTCATTTAATTTTCTTGTTCAATCACATGGAACAGAGCAATCTGAATCTTTATCGCCCATAATACGATCTTAAGCTTGAACATCAACTCAAAGATAGTCCCTAATTTCAAAGAATTTGCATATTCTCCTTTTGTTGAAACCAATAACCAAGAGCAAAATGAGCAGAAGCAACAAGTATACATGGCATTTTCCATAAGAAGATTCTTTCACATTGCAGGATAAACAAAGGAACTTTTCTTAGTCTTACCATCTGAAGACCCTCCCTCTCAAGCATCAACATGGATTGGACATGCAACTGAACCGCGGCATATAATTGCTTTTCAAGTGTCAACTTCTCAATTCTACCAGGAACCTGGGTCACATTTTCAAAGGCAGATGATGAATTTCCACAATGGCATAAGGTGGCATCTCTAATTGGCATAATGTATATAAGGAGGCAGAGTGCCATGTATGTCTTAATCTCTAGATCAAAATTTTGCATGGAAGAGGATAAGCAAGCCACACAAACCTTAGCAATATTTTCAATTTGGTCTAACAGAGAAATGATGTGACGTAGCGTAACCGACCGATACCACAACTGATGCAATTGCTTATTGCGGGCACCAAGTCGCTTCTTTGCCTCAGCTAGATCAACCTTTAGCACAGCAATACTTTCAGCTGACTCACTGAATAATCGCAGAATCTGAAGCAAAAAGAAATATATTAAAAGGTTGCAGAAAGAAGGCATTTATACTCTCGATATCCAAAACAAATAGCCATAAGTCAGATCACAAAATTGATTGTGCGTGCGTGCGTTCGTGCATGCGTGTGTGCGTGAGAGAGAGAGAGAGAGAGAGAGGAATGCAGTACAAAGTGGAAAATCTATGTCCTGAAGGTACTACCACATTCAGCCACTTATTTACATTGAAGTAATTGTTGGAAGATCGCACTAAAAGGATGAAAACTAAAAACGATGTTACAAAGATTCTTTCCTGTTATCTTTTCCCTTTCCCTTTCCCTTTCCCTTTCTTGAAAGCAAAAGGAAAATTTTACATAAGGTACCAAGGCTACCTCCCCCTATGAGATTGTCTAGAAAGTGTAACAAACTGTCCATGTCAAAGACTGATTTTCAGCGACTTAAAACTCAAGACTGGTATCCATCTATTCTTCAACCCCGCCCACACCCCGCCCTCCCCCCACCCCCCCCCCAGCGGGAAAAAAAAAGGGAGTCTAGATTCTAAAAATCCTCAAATCTCCGACTTCAGGTAAGCTATAAAATTGGGGGACGGAGGATCAGAGCAATTATCAATATTGGAATGCAGAGCCAGCATTTTAGCACCAAAAATAATTGAGACCTATGTGACTGGAAAATCAATTCACATTCAGTCTATGAAGAACGCTCAATAGACCTTATTTCCCATTTGAGAACTTATGAAAGACAACACTCTTAGGTCCAAATATACAATTCCAGCATCAACGGTTCCTTCATCCCAAACATCAACGGAATATATCTCGTTTACGATTCTAAGTTAAAGACACTGCAAGATGGAAAACAAGAATATACTATCTAGATCTACAAATCCTAAATGGACAACTAACAGCAATAAGCCAAAGGCTTGATAACAAACATTGCTTAAAATATTATGATCGTAACTTTGTCCTTCCTTTGTCAGTAAAAGTTCAGTGAAAACATTATAAAATCGCAGCTAGAATTTCATCCACTAAGTTGCATGGGCACCAGTATTTATGAAAAGATAATCTGAATTGCAACAGCAGAAAATGCAAAAACCATTGTTTTCATTATAAATTATTAGGTCTAAGGAGAAGCATCGTCAAGAAACCTGTGAATAATTCTGAATTGCTTTGTTGAAACCACCATGATATGCATGCACAACTTCATCGACGACTTCCTCAATGACATCACTTTTCTCCTTCAGAGTTTTAATTTTACCCTCACGATCTTTCGATGTCAATATTTCAACAACATGTGGCAAAGAGTCAAAACGTGCAGCAGCCCAACTTTCACCTATCTCTGAAAGCTCTTCCCTCAAGTACTGCAATTACACACAGAAAGATAAAATTAGCAGATGGCAAGCTCCGACAATAGCAATATAATAACTTTGGTTATCAAAATATATGATGCAGAAAACATACAGTAACCTACGCATTAGACTACCAAATAGGCATTATTCCGAGAGAATTCATTTATCCAGGAAATACTATTCCAGTAGTGGTTGCATACTTAAAAAAAAAAAAAAAAAATTAAAAAAAAATTGATTATTAGATTTTTGGTTATTTCATATTACATCCAATGTTAAACCCGTGACCTTGTTACACTAAATACTAAGGAATCAAAGGATAAGTGTACCTAGATCTGCACTTAGACTCACTCCAAGTTAAAATGTTATTTTCATTTTGGCAGCAAATTCTAATGTGGCCTATTGACTAAAATGAGCCCACCTAACTAGGCTTTTAAAAATTTATCCTCCCAAAGAACTAAATTATTAAATCATTCTTCATTAACTTTAATCCCAATAAACCTTCTTATGCTTAGTTCTCTGGCCACTCAATGGTCTAAACTCAGTTTTGCATCTTTATGCTTGTTCTCATATGTCCATAATGGTGGGAAGAATGACCAGCAAGACAAGGCATGTACATTCCATAAGCTTGATGCAAATCTCATCACAGTACTCTGTCGATCAAGCTTTTGCACTAAACTTCCCGCATGTAAGATTTTATCTATTTTCCAAATGAAGGCGATGTTCCGCAAATTGGTCATCCACAAAATTCCCTCACACCATCCTTCTGGATAAAATCCTAGTTTAGTGCATTCAATAAGCCCAACCCTTTGCAACATCACCATGGAGACACTCTGGTTGGTCAGCGCATCTCTAAGTTGCCCTTGATATGCCGAAACGACGTAACCATGTTTCTTTCCTTTTGTCACCGTCTGTCATATTTTCTGGTAAACAACAAATACCAATCACCAGACCTTTCATTGTTTTGCAATTTACTAAAGAAGCGCTCAAATCTCAGAAATACGCATTCGCAAAGGGATGCAATTTTCGGACCACAATTTAATTCTCCACAATAAAGCTAAACTAATGACACTCCCATCTTTTTAATCTTTAAGACTATTGTTTTCTACATCTGTATAAAACACGCTACAACCCATCACATCTGCTCCTACTAATAATTGAATGAAATTTCTCATTAGGTCTTCCTCTTCTCCTCTGAACGACCTGCATTCCAGCCATAAAGTCCCATTTCCTCACTAGAATGTCTAATGGCCACCACTGCATGTGCTAAAAACACCATTTTTCCTTGAGTGTCCAAACATCCAACATAATATCCCAATTCCACTTGTGAAGGATGCTTCTTCACAATCCGTCAAAAACCAGAACAGAGGAGGGGATATAAATTAGGTAGTTGACAAAACGCACTTCCACTTAGTTGATTCCTGATATTCATTCACATCATAAAACTTAGTAGAACTATATTGCCACTCAGCGGTAGACCTGATCATGGACATCAGCCCGTTCTACAGAGGGAAGGATTAACACGAGAAGTGAGGCACGCTTGGGCAAACTAGGTTGAATTTTGTTTGGCTCGGCAGATATCTATCCCCGACCGGGCATGGGCAGAATTGAGAAAGGCCCGCGGACCCACGAATTATCATAAGATAGAAGGATGCCGTTGTTCATTTCAGCAAAACCTGCTTCTCAATTCCTGCAGCCGCGCACTCCATCTTGAACCCCAACCCCCACCGCCAGCGTCAGGGAAAGAACAGAGAACGACACCCAGAGAAGGCATGTGTGCTGGTTTACAAGAGGGAAGGAGTGAAATATGGACTCACTGCTTTATCACGAGAAATAGGCAATCCATCGAAAGTGCCCATCTGCACCCTTCTCCTCCAGTAGATAATCCTGAAAAGGTCGATGCAGAGGTCGTCGTAAAAAAGAATTCCATCGAGATGATGTCCAAAAGCAAGGACGTATATAGCGTCGGGGGGGGGGGTTACCAAGAAATTAGCTAAGCTAGTGTAGCCGGCAATTTGCGGGTTCCAGATCCCGGATCCCCGGATGTGGCGTTCAGAGACGATCCTCCCCACGTTGTCCACAAGAGAATGAAATTGAATGAATGAAGAAGAAGAAGAAGAAGAAGAGGAGGGCTTTTGTTTTGTAAGCCTGCGATTTGGGAACCGGAACGCAATTCTCTGCAGATCTCGGATCCACGAAGAACAATGTGGGCCTTCTCAATCGATCCCGTCGTTCAAAGAACGAGGAGGGGGCAAAGCAGACGAGAACAGATGGAAGGAAGGACGGGAGGAAACACAAGATTCTCTAGGTCCTCTCCCTCTCTCTCTCTCTCTCTCTCTGCTGTAAAAGGGTAGAAGAAAGCTCGTAATCCTTGCCCAATAGAAAACTCCGAGAATTTTCATCAAAATCCAAATGTTCATGAGCAAGGCCTATCGAGTTTTTGGGGGAAATTCCCCTCTAAATGAAAAAGCCTCTCCAAAAAAACATTTATTTATGTCCAATTTTTTAATTAAAATTTGGATCTTCTCTGAACAATCACTTTTAATCTCATGATTAATATTTGAATTTACAGTCCATTTTCCTAAAATCCCTTTTGAAGAACTTAGAGATTGACCATAATACTTTGAATAGAGGTATCTACTCATGTGAATTTGGAAGGAACAAGTCGTGTTCATCCATGCTATTTAAGACCAAACTTATTATTTTTAAATGAGATAAATAATATTCTAGTGCTAAACGTATTCTTGGCTTTTAAGAATAGCAGCTATTAGCAAAATAATATAAATCTTACTCACGGAACAAAGATCGCCTTGGACTACTATCAAAATAAGGTCGATGAATTGTTTGCTTCGACCCATCTCATATCAAATTGCACTTTTTTGTCCTTGAGCATATAATTAAGCACTTTCACAAGCCACAAATCCTTATTGGATCTCACTTAACATATTTAACACTAGAGTTCCGATGCTAAATCATATCTCTACATGAAAATAAGCATTTATGCGCTGATTTTCATTTCAATATATATAGTCTACAAATGCTCTTCCTCTGTTTGGCGTGCGATCTTCACTATCTCGGAAACTTTTCTGGGGGCTGCTCTTTCTTTCTCGCCCCACCAACTAATCATCGCTTAATGGACCGGGTCGTCATCGATATAGGTGACTATGGACGTGTGCAAGTGTTGCCACATATACATACTAGGCTCAGTAGAAGCCGAGGAAGTCTACACCTCCCTTCGATGGACCTCCACGTTCTCTTCATCTCCGTCCTTCAAATCTTCAAACTGAAATCACTCATGCTTCAGGCCTACATTATGGGCCGTGAACGGGAAAGAACAAGGAAAAAGAAACGAGAGGCTGAGGACTACTGAATAAGACACGTGAGGGGGCGAGCGCTTATGTGGAGTGCAGCCATACACGGCGTCATCATTGACGGCATCATCATAGACGTCGGTCGAACCATGCATGCAGAAGCGTGTTTTGGTACAGATTCGGCGGCAATGTCTAGGTGCTTCATACGTGGACGCCGGAAGAGAAAGAGAGGGGGGGTTGGGGTACACGACGGTTCATAATGACAATTGACAAAGGCGATAGAGACCAAGAACAGTATGATATAGGAAAATTCAGAAAACATCCAGAAAGCATCGCCAAAAAGGCCGAATGGCAAAAGTTCAGAGAATGCCCAAACTTCACTTTCCCATACGCGTCTACGTGGATAAAGACCGGGGCATATGTTAAAAGTACGACTCCCAAGAGACGGAGCCCGCAGTCGTCGCGGTCGTTTTCGTCCGCCTCATCGTGCTGGCCAAGAAAAGTAGAAAGATAAATAAACAAATGAAGATGCAAAGTCGCAGTTGAAATTTGCCGATTTGCGTAAGCAATGGCCTCACAGCATTCGGAGCGTAGCTGGTAGCCGTGGGGACGCGGACCCATTTCCCTTTTTGTTCGGTTCCCCATAAATACAACCCCACGATGCGAATTGGGTAAGATATATGGGGCTAGCGCAGGCGGAATTGGCTGAACCAAGTTTCGATCTCTTTCCTCTCTTGCTGATCGTGTGTCTTATTAGGTTCGATCTCTTTCCTCTCTTTCTCCGTGTGGTTGAAAACTTGAACGGCGAGGGGGATCCCGATTCCCTACCCATACTTTTCTTCGCCCATTCCCTGACTTTCTTTCTCGTCGAAGCAACACTCCCGACGACGGAGGACCGAGCGTCGTCGATACGCATGGCGTGCGTGAATCTGTTTTGTCCTTGATCGGGGGTGGGGTCCTAATAGTTCCTCTGTTTCTTACGTTTGACTGTAGGGGAGGAGAGTAATTTCGCCGGAGCGAGGGAAAACGAAAGAAAGGATGCGCCTGTATCGTGGGAGTGGTGGGATGATGATGCTCCTCCTCCAGAAGATCGTGGGTGTGAGTGTCCTGATATGGGTGACCATGATGGAGCCGTGTGCCTCTGCGTCTGCGAACGGGAAGCTCAAGTCGGCCACTTTCCTGTCGCCCAAGTTCGTGTTGGGACCGGGCTCCGTGGAGGATAAGTACTACTTCGACATCGATTTCCCCAGAGGTCACATCGCCCTCAAGAGTTTCGATGCTGAAGTCGTCGACGAGGATGGCATCCCCGTCCCTCTTCACCAAACTTATCTCCACCACTGGGTCGTCGCCAGACTCTACGCTCCTCCCCATCCCCAATCCGAAGATGACTATGAGTTCGTCCGCAACGCTGGAATATGCCAGAGGCATTCCCTTGGACAATACTACGGCCTGGGCTCCGAAACACGCAAGACCGCCACATTTGTTCCCGATCCTTATGGAATCGAAGTCGGTAATCCCGCGGACATCCCTGCTGGGTTCGAGGAGAAGTGGATGCTCAATGTCCACGCCATCGACACGCGTGGCGTGGTGGATAGGTTGGGCTGCACCGAGTGCCGGTGTGATCTCTACAACGTCACTCAGGATGCGTACGGCAGGCCTCTCAGGCCTGGCTACGCAGGCGGTTTGCTCTGCTGCTATGACCAGACACGGTGCAGGCTCAGACCGGGCTTTCAAGGCCCTCGTAGAAGCCTCTACCTGAGGTACACCGTGACCTGGTTGGACTGGGATGCATCCATCCTCCCTGTCGACATTTACATACTCGACGTCACTGATACCTGGACTGCACCTCGCAATTCATCCGACCAAGGTGCAGAACATCATTGTCGAGTGAGTTACTCTCTCTTGTGATGCTCGTGGGGTCCTAAATCCTAAATACTGTTTCTATAGACTGAGCTAACATTGGGATATTCACTTCTTTGTGCTACATGGTCGGAGCAACTTTTCTTGAGACTTGACATCGTATTACCTTACCCCCACCCCTTCCCTTTTTCTTTTTTTGGGGTTAATCCTTCTTCTGAGGTGATCAGCCAGAATGTGGTCGATGCAGGTTGAATACGACGTGGAGTCTTGCAATCAAGCAACTAAAGCTGATGACCTGTGCATTGACAGCAAAAGGACGAGCCTCGCCCTGCCTACTGGTGGTTATGTGGTGTATGGTGTTGCCCATCAGCATTCAGGGGGTCTTGGCTCCAATCTTTATGGAGAGGTGATTTTGAAACGCATATGCTTTACTTCCTCACTTTATATATCTATATTGCTGAGTTACTCAGAAATTCTTGGATAAATCTATATAGCTTTCCATGCAATGGAAAGATTAATTCGTTTATAGCTTGATCAGATAGCCAAACTGAAATAAGCTTAATTCTGGTATGATTTCAATGTTAATAAGAGGTTGCTATGACAATGGCTACTTTGATGTTTAATAATTCGAAACACATTTTGAGATTTATGCATGGTAAGGTCGAAAAGTTTTCTGGAGATGGTATGACTTGCTAATCCGTTCACATTAAGGGTACTTTGCAGAAGGTTGTATCAGTTCTTTTTTGGCCTCAATTTGCACAACAAATTCTTAATTCCCTCATGAGGATTCCCAAAGGACCTCCCCGCGCTGATTTTTCTTAAGAAATCAAATTTCACAGAAAAAGCGCCAGCTTAAATTGCTCAAGCGCTCTCAAAACCGTGGCATACGTCACTTTGTAGATCCTGGTTATCTTTATTTAGTCGGTCATCCTAGTAGTTTCCTTTACCCTCTTTCCATTCTATCACCAGTTCAGAAGTGGTGACATCCCTCAGTTCCTCATTAACCATGGAAAATAGTCAACCCACAGTCATAAATTTGTACCTGGATCTTGGTGCCATCCACAGCTTTTACCCCTGAAGCATTAGTAGTTATATAATTAAACTTGTACCAGGATCTTGGTGCCATCCATTGGGATCTTGTATCAATTTGCTTTTTTTTTCTTGATTTTCTTTTGTGATCTCCCTGCACCCATTGCTTTCTGATTCTATATTCATAAGGTACAGGCTGCAAATTTATTCATACCAAAATTTGAAAGGATATATGACTCCCACTAATTTATTATTAATTCCTGGCTCATTAATATCATTCTCTTGAGGAACATGCTGCCATAAATCCACTCTAAAGTTGAGATTACGCCACATCCTTAATTCTTTATTGCTCCTCTGTTTTGTTAAGTTGTTGAACTCTTCCTATGGATGCATCGGGGCTTCATTGTCAATTTGACTAAGAAATGCTTGTACTCTTTATTGACTTTTGTACGACCCAGTCCAAAGCTATAGTGGTGTGGCTTGCCTGTAAGGGAAACAGCCTTGGCACTGTGCAATTATTGGACTGATAGTACAATAGCATTTGGCATACATAACCGTTAGTGTTCACTTGGGCTTGAGACCCACAATGATGGTCTCGCAAATTGTCATTTCTGATATGTGATGCCTATACATCTCTGACGTGTGAAGATCACTGGCTTTCAAATAATCCCCAACACTGGCCTTTCAGATTTTTTCTCAGGAAGCATAACAGTTCTTTGTTACATGCAAGCTAAGAAAAGGATTAGCTGGTATAATTCTTAATTTTTGGGTTACGACACGTTTGTCTCCTGCATGACCTTACAGATATTTCTGTCCATTGCAGATTGTCCTCTATTATAACCTTTTTCTTGTGCATCATTATTAGGATGGACGAGTCGTATGTTCTTCAGTGTCGGTTTACGGTACAGGGAAGGAAGCGGGAAATGAAGCTGGCTACATAGTAGGGATGTCAACATGCTATCCTCGACCTGGTTCAGTTAAAATTAATGACGGGGAAATTCTCGTTCTGGAGTCCAATTATAGCAAATCACAAAACCACACTGGTGTTATGGCGCTTTTCTATCTTTTGGTAGCAAGGGACTTGCCTTCCTCTGTCCAGGTAAGGTTGCTGTCTACAGGTGCCTTATTGAGTGAAATGATTTCCAAGGTTTCAACAACTGAAGCCAGTGATAGGGCAGCAGTCGCGGGGGAGTTGTCTCTGTTAGGATCAGGGATTCATTAATGTTGTGGGACAGGGGTGCCTGTGAGGTTGTCATTGAGTAGTCAATCAACTATATTTATTTGGGAATGAAAAAAGCAAATTCTGCCATTAACAGTCGATGTCTAACATGAAAGGCAAGACTCATGCATTTGTGGTTTTTGCAGATGCAGAGAAACATGGCTTTGCCCCGTTTTGGAGGAGCAATACTCACTTTTCTTGGAGTGGTAATTGCCATCGCTGTTGGAATCTCCTTGAAGCGTAGAAAACAAAGAGAGGAGGGTTACGAGTCACTTATGACATGAACGTGATTCAGTGAGCTATGTTACGTACTTTGTGTTGCTATATACGTACTTGTGAACTGTACTCGGACTTGTTTGCTGGAGTTAGCAGTTGCTCTGCTTCTAAAGTACGTGCAACAACTTTGTATAAACCACAAAATAAAATAAGTCCTTCCTCTTTGTGCTCGCTAACTAAGAAAAGAACTCTTGAGATTTGGGCTGAAACTATCGGGATTATCTCATATTAATTGTGGAAGGTGCATTGTGGAAGGCACGTGTGATCAGTTTATAAGTGTGACGGAAAATTTCACTTTCTAAGTTAGCTTTTAAGGTGCAAGAGGCATAAGAGTATAAAGTTTTCCTTGGTTCGACCAAGATGTGTAATCATAATCCATTGAAAACATGAAACATGTGTTTTTTCGTTATGATTCTTACAGAAAGTGTCGTTTAACACACAAAAACTTGAAAAGTTTACAATTAACGTGAGGTTTATTTTTATTTAATTCAACAAATCCCCCGATGGGAGGTTACTTGAGGGATTATAGAAGCCCTTAGTAAAATACGTTAATAAAAGTCACAGGAGTATGAAATAAGTGTAAGCAGCTTCTTACTCAAGAAATGCTTAAAAAGAGCCGCATTTCAACGCAACAAGATGGGGGAGGATAGGACCCTTGCGACCACTTGACTCGATTGTCTTCGCGAGATAAATGAAGCTTCAGGAGGCCAGCTATGAATTAACGGAAGGAAATGCGTTATTTTGGTTCAAACAAAGGACGTGATAACACAACTCGAGCGGAGGCTTGACCTTCCCTTTGCCCCGTGTAACTTGCCCTTTTCACCGCAATGTTCAAATCTTCCAACAGTTGCTGCTGCTGCTGTCGTCGTCGTCATAATCTGTTTGCCTCCCTCTTCTACCATGGAAACAATGTCGGGCTGAGGCCTCCTTTAGGAGGAAAGATGAAGTCACTTTTTCAGGATTACCGGGACAGTGGATGATGGAAGTGTGTCGGAAAAATCACCAGTATCCACACTTCCAAAGGGGTAATTAAATGATCAATTCCGTTTATGATTAAATTGTTTGGTGCCAGATTCGGTAACTAGTTGAATACATGCGCGTAGCATGGATTTCAAAATCGGCTTGTCAAGATCTTAGTCCCCTTTTTTTTTTTTTGGGCCAACGGCTTGCAGAGATTTCTTTTAGGATGATGATATGGTTAAAATACATGGTGTGTATAAAAAAAATTGTATTTGCCAAATTTAAGTACCTAAAGGAGCACGAGTTTTATATTCAGTGGAATACCGTTTTTGCCAAGGTTGTATGTTGACATTAAGCTACTAGCTTTTTATTTATTTATTGTACTTGCTACTTTCATGTATTTTATGTTTCCTTTTCCATATTGTTTACCAAACCCTTATATTAAGACCTATGAGCGTTCGTTCTGGCAACCGTTTCAACAGTCGTCATCCTAGAGTCTTCTATATGACTCACTCACACCCTTTTAAAATTGTGTCTTTCCATCGTAACGTATCGAGACCAAACGGTGCGTTACAATCGCACCCAATCATGGACATACTAGCTAAAGTACAACATCTCCCACTCGGACATGATGGGCCTGATAGCGTTCTATCAAGAATATAAAGCATTCAACATTCATCAATTTTACAAAACAATTCATTCTGGCAAGTAAGCCGTGCGACCAGTGAGTACACCTGCACTTGGGAGCTCAAATTATGCACTTTTTAAGGATGACATAATGGCTACAACCTCGAAAAGAAGTAAACAATTGATGTCTCACAGTGCCCCAAACATATTTTGTTACATCAATCCAAGTATACTTATTCCTTAAAGGCCATACTTGACTATTCTAAAAAACAAAACACCATGTATTTGCAATTATATCCATAACCACAAATGGCAATATAATTGGTCGACTAGTAAATACATGTGATAGATGTAAAACAACAATAGTCTTCCTTCGCACTCATGTCTCTCTCCATTTCAGAACAACTGTTTTCCTAGACACGTCCCATAAGGTCATATCCATTCATGACTGCCGATAACATGCTAAAGTAGCAACATTGATCTTTCACTTTGAGAACATAGTCAGAAGTAACATAGGGCACAAAAATGAGGTAAATTATAAATTACCTCAAAGACTCACACGATGAGTTAATAGGGATAATTTTACTCACATTCCCTTGTTGGTCGTACAATGCACATGTAGTATGAATTACATGCTATAGTGGATTTCTCTTTCTATAAGAGTGTATGTCATTTATTAAATATATCAACTATACGGATCTTAGCCTAAGCATAGTCACGTGCCTCTCACGTACTCATGTTTAGCTCGAGTACTATATTAGCTCGCTTTCTATAGCGCCCAATTAAGTACTTGCATCTAGCATCTTACAGGCATACATGATTGTAGGACTATTGTTAGGGAAATCCCTTATGATGTTTTGAAGATGACAAAATAAATCAAAGGCTACTAACATGTTTGTTGATTAAGTAATAGACCATGCAAATGATTGAACATGTAAAGGATATTGTCAAAGTCTGAAGACGACCAGAAGATTGAACATAACACATGTCCAAAGTATATTCTGAAGATTTCCAGATTTCTGTCAAAGTCGAAGACTGCAGGACTTTAGTGTTAAAGTCTGTTCGACAAATTCAGACTGAACGTGAATGAAGAACCAGGAAGACGGACTCTATGCTGAAGCTGAACCGAAGAAGATAGACTCGGCGTAACATAACAGACTGTGTTCAGACCTTAAAGCTAAATCTGTTCAAATCCAGATTGCAAAATCTATCGCAGTCAGACTCAGATTGTAAAGTCTATTGCTCTCAGACTTTACATCCAGATTCGACATAACGTAACACAAGCCCCGAAGATATAACGGCTAGTGATCTGGTTTGGATTCTACATCAAGATTGATTTGATTGACTCAATCTAATTGATTGACAATTAGATCTTGAAGACAAGAACTTTCTATATGAAGAAGCTTTACTTATGGAAACCAAGATTTCGTTTGTATGGGCGATCGGAATCAATTTGAGATTTTACTTTTGTCACTCAACGGCTACCAAATCTTCTAGATATAGGGCTGTCCAATGGGTATATTGGAAGACGATCCTCGGGATCTTTGTCCAACGGCTAGTTTTGGAAGTGGAGGAGTATTTAAGGAGATGAAGGACCGATGAGCAAGTAAGAGACGGAGCGTAGAATTTATAATTCCAAAGTCGAGCGATCTTCTATCATACACTTGTCTCTCGTGAGCTTAAACGTTTGTGATCTTGAGAGAAATACCAAAAGAGTGACTTAGTGAGATAGTGTGATCTACTACTAAGTGTTTGCACTCAAAGTTGTAATCTATTGTTGATTGCATAGTGGAATCCAGCCAAGAAGGCTGTTAGCGTGGGAGAGTGGACGTAGGCTTGGATTAAGCCGAACCACTATAAACCTTGTGTTCTTATTCTCTTCTCTAAACTCTTTATTGTGTTAAAGTTTGATCTCGCTCAAAGTCTGCTGTTCTTCAGACTTTGCTCACAACTTATTTTATTCCGCATGCTTTTGCCAAGGTTTTGTTTAAACACCTATTCACCCCCCTCTAGGTGTTCGTACTAGCCCTCTCAACTATTATGTTCAGTCTTATTATAAACAAATCATAAATCTCATCTTGACTCCAATCAATGCGACATATTTTATGTACCAGACTTGTTCTTTAGCATTTATTTGTACATAACGTCTCATCTCAACTTGCTAACTATAACACTTGAGGCGATTGCTCATGTGAGTGAGTCAATCATTGCTTGCTAACATACTTTCCAATAATATATGTGTGCTTATGCTAGTCTCATAATGGATTTGTACTTATTAATAAAACATCAAAGTCACTAATAGACAAACAAGTACAATACACATGTCCACATATACATAAAACAATTATCCTCTACAATAACACATATCACATTCTACGCAATCCTAATGACATCCTGTGGGTCAAGAATATATCTCTAGGAATAATCTTTGTAAATGGATCAACAACCATTCTATTAGTTGAAATATATTGTAGGATTACTTCTTTTTGCGCTATAATATCTTTGATGAAGTAGTTCTTTATGTCAATGTGCTTCGTTCTTCCATGATACTTGGGATCTTTCACCGATCTTGGAACCTCAGTGACAGTGGCTAAATTTTCCAAAACACGTTTTAGCCATACTGCTTATTGCACTACGGCAGAACATGCAATAAATTTTGCCTCCATAGTAGATAAGGCTGTGCATGTCTGTTTCTTGCTATTCCAAGAAATTACACCCCCATTGAGCAAGAACGCATATCCAGAAGTCGATTTATGCTCATCCAGGTCTCTACCCCAATCAGCATATGAATAGCCAAATAGGCATAAATCATTCCCTTGGTAACAAAGTCGATAGTCCATGGTGCCCTTCAAGTATTTCAGGATCCTTTTCACTGCTTTCCAGTGTGCTTGACTAGGATTTGATTGATATCGGCTCACCAATCCCACGGCATGACATATGTTGGGTTGAGTATACATCATAACATACATCAAACTTTCAACTGCACTAGCGTAAGAAACAGTTTCCATCATTTTAATTTCTTCTGGAGTCTTAAGACACATCTCAGTACTTAGGCCTTCACCTTGCATGACAGGGTATCAATGGGATTACAGTGATGCATATTAAAACGTTTAATAATCTTTATAATATAAGACTCTTGTGATAAAGTAAACTTTATTGATCTCTTTCGATCTTAACTCATAATATATAAACAGCTTTTCCCATGTCCTTCATTTCAAAATTAGAGAACAACTATTCTTTTATGGTGATAACCAAAATCTTGTCATTTCCAGCCAACAGAATATCGTCTACATAAAGTGATAAAATTACAAATTTATCTTTGGACCGCTTGACATATACACAGTGATCTTCTTCGATTATTGTGAAACCAAAAGTTGTTATGGCTTGATGAAAACGAAGATACCACTGTCTAGATGATTGCTTAAGGCCATATATTGAGTGATGAAGTTTGCAAACTTTATGCTCTTGACTTTTAGTTATGAAACCTAATGGTTGTTTCATATAGATTTCGTCATCTAGATCTCCATTGAGAAATACTGTCTTTACATCCATTTGATGTAATTCAGGGTTCAAATGTGCGACGATGGCTAGAATAAGGTGTATTGAGGCAAACCTTACAACTGGTGAAAAAGTTTCCTTATAGTCTATACCCTCTTGTTGAGTATAACATTTCACCATAAGACGAGCCTTATACTTTTCAATGGATCCATCCACCCTTCGCTTAATCTTAAAGACCCACTTGTTTCCAATGGCCTTACGATTGGGTGGTGGATCAACCAAATTCCAAACATGATTTACCTTCATTGACTCCATCTCATCTTCCAAAACTTTTCTCCATTCTTCCTTATCAGAGGGTGGGAGAGCCTCTTGAATAGTCTTAGGCTTGGCATCGTCTTTCTGAGCAATTATAAATGCTTCCATTTTAATCTCAAAATGACGACGATGACGATGAATGCTTTTATGATTACTTTTATGCAACTGAATATCTCTTGAATTCAATTCACCAGACGATGCAACACTCTTACTAGGTCTTGCATGTTGAGGTAAATCTTCATTTCCCTCTACAACATTAGTGGGTGTGTTATTAGGATCTTCCATCTCATATAATTGGAAATCCTTATCAATCTCACATCTACTAGGAAAACCGTTCTCCAAGAACGTGACATCTCATGACTCCATTTCGGTCACACTCCCATCATCTTGTTCACCTATGAACACATACCCTTTGGAGTGTTCAGAATATTTTATAAAGATATATTTCTTCTCTCTAAGATCTAATTTGCCATATTTATGAGAAGAATCATGAACATAAGCTACACATCCCTATGGACGTAGACTATTTAAGTCTGGTTTTCTATTAGTCCATAATTTATAAGGGGTGGAAGTGATCGATTTTGAGGGTACTCGGTTAAGTACATAGGCAGCAGTCAATAATGCATCTCCCCAATAGGAGATAGGTAAATTTACTGGCGCCATCATAGACCTAACCATTTCCAATAGGGTTCTATTCCTTCTCTTAGCTACCATATTTTGTTGTGGAGTACTAGGAATAGTCAATTGTTGTATAATTCCATTTTCATCACAAAGAGCCTTGAATTGTTCCAATAGATACTCACGTCCGCAATCGGTTCTCAATGCCTTTATTGTTTTGTTTAACTGATTCTCTACCATCGTTATATATCGTCTAAAGTAGTCTAATGCTTCTGACTTATGGGAGATCAAAAAGACATAACCAAAACGCGTGAAGTCATATATGAAAGTGATGAAATCTGAGGCTCCATGCCTCGCCCTCACATTCAAAGGACCACAAATGTCAGAATGTATGAGTTGCAATGGAAATTCAGCTCTAGTTCCTTTATTGAATGGTTTTTTAGTTGTTTTTCCCGCTAGACAATGTTCACATATAGGTAGATTAACATTAGTAAGTGACCCTAAAAGGCCTTATCTAGCTAATCTTTGCATTCTTTGCAACCCAATATGACCTAATCTAGCATGCCAAGTACTTGCATCAATCTCAACATTACTAGAAGATGCAATTAAAGAAAAACAACCATTAACATTAACATTGTACTAATCATAGTCAATGTCTAACACCATAAAACCATTCGATATATGACCAGAATCATAATAAACTGTTCTATACAAAATATCAACACAATCACCATGAAAATTTAATACATAACCTAGGCTAAGAAGAACAACTACGGAGACCAAGTTTTGTCGAATATCCGGAGTATAGAGGACATCATGTAGGAATAGGCTTCGACCACCACATAAAATTAATTTATATGTGCTGATACCCTTCACTTCAATTTTTGAGTTATTCCCAACATATATCTATCTTCTTCTAGGCTGTATCCGATGATACTCCACAAATGCTTCTCGGTCTCTAGCTACGTGGTCTGTTGCTCCTGAGTTTACAATCCACATTGGATGAGATTCGGTAAGTATTACAATACTAGAAACAAAAGCATTACTTAAAGTAATGGAGTGATATGGTACTTTTTTCGGCTCAGTGCATTCACAAGCAAAGTGACCCATCTTACCACAATTGTAGCACTTCATCTTGGCCTTATCCTTTTTCCCACCACGCTTCTTGCGTTGGAAGGTTTTAGCCCTTTTAGGTGCCTGATCAGTCTTCTTCCCTTTGTTGTTGAATTGAGAATTCCTTTTGTGCTTGAAGCCCGAAGCTTTGCGCGAACTCGATTAAGCAACATAAGCATAGGTAGAGGATCTCGCAGCCTCTAGGTGCTCATCCTCTAATTCCAAATGATGCGCTATATCATCAAAAGTGACAATATTCTCATTATGCATCATATTGATATTCATATGCTCCCAATTGTTAGGAAAAGACCTTATAACAGCTTGAACTTGTTGTTCATCAGTAAGGGAGTGACCTGCCAACTTTAGCTCACGAATCGTATTTGACATCTCCCGAAGATGCTGCCCCATTGTTATATTTGGGCGCTTTCGGTATGTGTCAAACCAGATGGTGAGTCTCCTCAACTTAGT
This sequence comes from Eucalyptus cloeziana, assembly GCA_014182715.1. NCBI lineage: Eukaryota > Viridiplantae > Streptophyta > Magnoliopsida > Myrtales > Myrtaceae > Eucalyptus > Eucalyptus cloeziana. The sequence goes on along the minus strand of CM024644.1, from coordinate 25,896,885 downwards.
AGCAAATGTACCCCCAAACTTATCTTTCAAGGCAACCCACATTGTCTGAGCTTTATCATAACTTTCAAACTCACACATGAGATTATCTTGCATATAAAAGACTCTGGGATGACAACCATTGGAACGGTTGCCAGAACGAACGCTCACAAATTTCTCCCCTTCTTTTGTTCCCTTTTCATAAAAAAATAGAAGGATTTCCATTTCACTTGTACAAGAACAATCGGCATTGAAAGGGTGTGAGTGAGTCATATAAAAGACTTTGGGATGACAACCATTGGAACGGTTGCCAGAACGAATGCTCACAAATTTCTCCCATTCTTTTGTTCCCTTTCCATCAAAAAGAGAAGGCATTCCATTTCACTTTTACAAGAACAATCAGCATTTACGCTGTGGAAATCAGGTGCTTTCCTCGTGATTGCATTCAGACCGACATGAAGTGTATTTGTTCGTGATTCATCCGCAATTCAATGTTCGTTCCGGGGTTAATTGTTGTTTGCGCATCGGATAAAGGTAAGTCATTTTCCGCCGACTTGAATTCAACAAGACCATTGATCAACTTCATCAGGAGCTAAAGCAAAAATGAAAACGATTTGGATCTACTCAGTTTAGTTTAATAGTATCCACAAATATGCCACCATGTTTGGGTGGTATAATTACAAATGAATCTCACTGTTGGGAATGCATAGGCTACATTAGGCGTAACGAGATAAATGGTATAAATTGACTGGTCATATTTTGAGGGAGGATTTTGATCCCAAAAAAATTGATGTGGTCTATATTTGCGTATGGGGAGCATAACTTCACTATCGATAGAGTTCGGAGGAGTAAAATATCCAAGAGAACTACGCTTACCCTATCACCAGATTAGCTTAAAACTAACATATAAGAAGTAGTCTATTAAGGAAGGAAACTATAGATTACATCACATTTGATTAAATCTGCACAAACCCTATACATCTTCTAGAAAATTCACTTCTAATTCTACTCGTCTTAAAGCAAATCAGAACAAGGTCAGGTAAGCCAAGCATAATTAGAATCATAGATAAAGTGGAAATTGTCTTTGAGAAAATTTCAAATAGGGACCCAAAGTACTATCTTCTTCTTCTTCTTTCTTTTTCTTTTTTTTTCGAAAGAGGACTTAAAGTGGAGTTTGTCTTAAATAATGACGCAAAATGGTTATTTAGTCTCAAAGAAGGACCTGACTCGCCGGCTAGTGAATAGAGCTTCTCCGATGCATATTCCGATGGGCTGATCAAGGATATTTTCATCCAAAATATTCTTTTTTCATTTTCGATTGTTATGTTCTTTATTTTTGGGTCAATGGTTGTCCTGTTCATCATCTTCTTCTTACCCAGATCAAGAACGCTGGACTTGGGAAGGGCTGGCGAGTGCTGGTCCCTAGTAAGGGCTAGTGGGGCCACCCTCACCAGATCTGGCAAGCGTTGGCCTCGCCTAGGGCAACGAGGGCTCAATGCCCCTCGCTAGCAGCGGCGAGGGTCGTCGAGCCCTTGCTGGCCCTTATCAGTGGTTGGCGAGGTGGGCAAGCCCTCACTGGCCCTTATTAGTGGTTGGCGAGGTGGGCAAGCCCTTGCCAACCACAGGCAAGGCCACCTTCGCCAGATCTGACGAGTGTCGGCCTCGCCTAGGGCCAGTAAGGGGCAAACTCACCGATGGTCGTGAGGGGCGGCCTCCCTCGCCTCTACTCGCCGCTCCACCGACAACCTCATCTTCTACCAGGACTATGACTGGGATGCCCACGCCGCCTTCTTCATCCCTTCATCCCACCATCACTCCCAGATCGCGGCTTCTTTGGCTACCCCTTTACCCTCGAGAACCTCCCTATAGGGCCTTGATTTGGATGGCCCTCGCCAGATCTGGTGAGGTCGGCCTGCAAGCCCTCACTCATGACCAACGTGGGCTTGATCGCCCATTACTGCATGGCCCGCTGTTGGCAATGGGAGTCGAGTGCTCATCGGCCCTTCCTGGTGTTCTTGATATAGGCAAAAAGAAGATGAACAAGGGATGAAGAAGATGATGAACATGACAATCATTGACTAAAGATTAAAAAAAAAAAAAAAAAAAAAAAGAACAGGACAACCAAGAATGAAAAAAAAGAATTTTTTTTGGACAAAAATATCCTGATCAAGTCATCAGAATATGCATCGGAGATGTATCTGTTCACTGACCGACGAGTTAGGTCCTTCTGTAAGACTAAATAACCATTTTGGGTTCTTATTTGAGACAAACTCCACTTCAATCCTATTTTAAGAAAAGGAGGGCACTTTAAGTTCCTATGTGAAATTTTCCCTTATTCGTTTTCTTTTCCCTTGTGTATTCAAGTTTATGCTCCATTTGGTCAAATTACGAAACTACACATTTCATTTAAATATCTTTTAGCTCACATTCCTTGAAATAGAAAAGTGCACCTGACTTTCTAAGCCAACGATATGCAACCAAGTCCTAATTTCAAATTGTTCAATTACGTTTTAAATCTTTTTCCAAAGATGAATAAATTAAGAATGCCTGTGTTGCATCCTTAATTTAATATTATATTTTAATAGTAATGATCTGTTTATTTGAAAGAAAATTATTTTTTGGAAATGGTTTTGTGGCTTTTCAGTATTTGAATGATGAAAAACTAATCGATTTAAAAGTTTTCCATGGATTGAAAATAAAAAACTTAATTTGGGGAAAACAACTTGCCATTTTGGCAGGAAGGAAATCATTTTTCCTAAACCATCAAACAAATGAGAATTAAATATTTCCCTTGAAAATGGTCACCATGGAAAATATTTTCATTTATCATGAAATTTTTAGTGAAGCAAATGTGTAGTTAATATTTTTCAATCAAAGATGAGAGCTCAATTAAATATTTGGTAAAGGTGGAGTAGTTGATAAGTGTATTAAAAGTTCTAAAACTTATCACTAAAGTGTAATTGAATCCTAAATTTTATGAAAAATACATTCCAGTCCTAAAACTTGTCAATTTGATATAATAATTTTTTTTATTAATCTATCTAATTAATTAACGGGAAATGGTGATGTGGCTTTTATTACTTGTTTCCCTTTCGTATGTGTCATAGAGCTTAAATAAAAAGGTCTTGGTGCATAAATGAGATCATTTGTGCTACGTTTAGTAGTCCGCATTTGATTTTGGATAGGATAATGAAATATCGTATTCAGTGTTTGGCATGTCTTTTGGACTAGATAAACTTGGGTAAAAAATCTAAATTAGGGGTAAGACAAACCCAAATTGGTAAAAAAATTTTGAAAATAATTTAACAATTTTCTTTTTAAGGATAGAGTGATGGAGCGATGCGTATGGCTTTGCCGGCCACAACGCAAGAATTACCTCCACGACAGTCGATCATCATCATCACTCTTGACCACCGCTGATCATCATCGCCATCTAGCCAATATGTGCCCACAACTGAGGGTGAAAATAAGAAATTATATATTTCACTGCCAATATTATTAAAAAACTCAAATCCTTTCACAAGTGCACTCGAAAGATCTCAATCCATAACTGAGGCGTTTCTATGCTTGTTAGGGCGCGTTTGTTTGTGTTTACGTTTTTTTTTGTTCCGGGGAACGAGAAATAGAAAAAACTATTTCATTAGGGGAACAGTTTTGAACAAAAATGCGCGTTTGGTAAACTTGTTCTAAAATAAAAAAGAACAAAAACATGTTTGGTAAATTTATGTTCTTTTTTTTGTTTCTTTTAATTTTTTAATGTTTATTTTTTATTTTTCATTTTTTTCTTTTTTTTTTTTTTTTTTTTGCTTTGCTTTGGCCGATCGCCGACGTCGCCGTGGCCGACGAGGGCCGGCGGCCTCGCCCGGCCACGGCAAGGCTCGCCGGCCCCAGACTCGGCCTCGGGCGGCTGGCGAGCTCGGGCTCGCCCCATCCGCGAGACTCGGCCTCGCCGGGCCACCGCCTGGCCGGCGTCGCTTGGCGGTGGCCGGCGAGGCCGAGCCTCGCCGGTGGGCGGGCGAGCTGGCCTCGCCGGATCAGGCGAGCCCGAGCTCGGCCATCCAAGGCGCGATCGCGGCCGGCTAGGCGAGCTCGGGCTCGCCCGGACCGGCGAGGCCGAGCTCGCCCGGCCTCGCCAGGGTCGGCCTCGCCGGGCCACCACCCGGGTTGGTGTCGCGGTGGCCGGCGCGAGGCCGACCTCGCCGTGGCCGGGTGAGCCGCCACCCTCGCCGACCCCTCGTCGGCCATGGCGGAGGGGCGACCGGCCAAAGCAAGAAGAAGAAGAAAAGAAGAAAAAAAAAAAAGAGAAGAGAAGAGAGAGAAAAAATGTTTCGTTTTGTTAGAAACAAGAAACAACTTTTTTTTTTTTGTTTACATGTTCTTTTTGTTAAAGGAACAAAAAAACAGATTTGGAACAAAACGCAAACAAACACGTTTTCTGTTTTTTTTGTTCCCGGGAATAAAAAAACAAAAAAACGTTTATGAACAAAAAAAAGAACACAAACAAACAGGCCCTTACTTGCTGCTCTAGTGCTATCCACTAGTGGATCTTCATCCACCTCTTCTCCGCCCCTCACTACCCCAAATCGTCGGCTTTGACGTCAAGTGGCACCTGAGCTTCACGTGCAGCGTTTACCACCCCGTCGCCACCATTCACCTCTACATTGGTTGTTGCTACCTCGTCTACTAGATCATCGTGGCCGCTACTTTCCGGGCCACTTCGTGATGCCCTCAGCAACCCAAGGCCGCTACCTTCTCAGTCACTTTGTGACGCCCCAGGCGACCCGAGGCTTGTCTTTGCTAGTGTTTGAATTGCCTTTGATGCAGTAAGGCTGAGAGAGGAGGTTTGAGATGCTAGAGAGGGAGCTCAAGCATTTGGATATGGTGGGAGATTATGTGTGGGCAAGTGAAATTTTCAAAAAAAATTATCTCATCTTGATTACACCAAACATATAATGGGATTTTCTACAAATCTAACGGTATTTGGAAGACTTGTAAACCGAACTTCTTATCTTATCCCAATCCAAATTCAGATAACCACTGCAACTAAGCTTGTCCCAAATTTAATTTTCTCATCAATTCTTCATCCCATTCCTCGTCCAGAGTGTCCTTGTTCGTGGAGTTCACTTCTACTTCGTCGAGTCCTCCGGTTCTTCTTCCGTGCACCCCCTTAGTTTGTGCAGCTTCGAGTAAGAACGAAACTATGTCAACGCATGAATAATGGTGACAGCACTGTTGTCCAATGTTGGCCTGTAAATTACTGAGAACAAGGTACTCTTCCATGTGCTTTTCATCTCGATCTTGCTTTATATGTTCTGGTTGTTTCTCTTCTTTTTTTTTTACCAGCCTGGCATTGGTAAAACGAGCTGGAATATTACTTAATTTTCACGCCAATAAGCAAAAGAAAAATTGCAGGATTTAGTTCAAGCCATGCAATCTGATTCCCGCGCAGAGGGCAGGTTCACTCCCTATCCCTGGTTAACAAAGAATCTAAACCCTCTTGAAAGAACCAGTAATAATCATTTACTGCTACAAGAAAATGTGACGCAGCAAAAGCCGGTTTATGCTACAAGATGTGTGACTGAAACTGGTCTCTGCTACAAAATGGAAAACAGACTGTCCGGAGCTTGCCTTATTGCGATGAAATTTAAACCGAATCCTCACCTCAAGCTATGAATGAGTTTACAAACAGAAGAAAAACCTCAAAAGAACAAAACTTTATAGCAAGTTCTAGCGCAATTTTCTCCCTGCCCCATTTTGACAGATCATCATGCCTCTGACTTAAAACTTCCTGGTAGCTTCTGGCTCAAAACTTTCTCCAATATAATTTATCAGTCAAAAGACTAAAATGCTACCGGCCACCACCCTTTCTCAGAGGCAGGCTTACATCCTCATCATCTGACTCAATATCTCCGTACTGCCACATATTTAGCCTGTTAGTCCGTGCTTCTGCCTGGTATTTTTCCAAGTTATCAAGGGCCATTTGCCGCTGCTTGGAATCCCACTTCTTCCTCTTTTCCATCCTAGCCAACCCCTCCTGAAATTCCAAAGTTAGGATTAGTTAGACAGCTCAGCTGCAGAACACAAAAGGATAACTAGAGCGGCATTCTGCTACTCATCAGGTTGGTTTTATGCGGGAAAAACTACTGAAAAGCAAAAACAACAAAAACAATGTGATGTCAGTGACAATGATAAGTGGAGAGCAGGGCCAAATAGAATGCGACAGACAGACCTAAACATTGATCACTCCACCAGACATTGGAGTTTTTATTTAAATTGACCCCTCCACAATGACAACGGTCAGGTAGCAGATTATGTTTCTCCTGCCATTACATTTCATGTAGCGAATCTATCTCCAGACCAGTCATAATAAGTAATGAATCCCAAAAACTGGAAGCAAAAACTACTGACCTATATAATTGTAAGAAATTGTAAGGCACATACTAGCAGAGTATCAAGCAACAAGTCCTCCTTATTAAGCAGTAAATGTGGGAAATGACTTGTTGTAGAATACCAAAACAAACAAATTGACATAACCAGAGGCTAAGATTTTAAAATCCTACAAGAAGGCAGTGTCTGTACCTTCACCATCGCTGCATTTATGCTTAGGTCAGAGTCAGCCGCACAAAGAGTTACCATGAGAACCGTTCCAGTTCCCTGACCTTTGACTTTTCCTCCTGAAGTGTCCCTTTCCTCCACAGTCGCCTTAAATTCTTCTGAACTGCTTAGCGTCAGTTCACTCAAATAAACTGCTGATTCCTGACCAAAATCCTCATCTAAGTTTGGAACCTTGACATATGCTAGGCTGCATAGCTGAGCAAGACCAGGTGTAGAGGCTAATGAAGGATCAAGAGGCCGCAAACGACTGTAAGGAACGACTTCTTGATTCCCATAGTCAATGTAGAAGACTTCAAACTTGTCATCTGCGGATTCAATGGTTCCTCGAGGAGCACTCACAATCTTCACATTTAAAAAAGAACTTTGGTCATACAAGCTTTCACAAGATATTAGCTTGGGAAAAACCACAAGACTGCATCCACTCAGTACAACAAACATATTCTCATCCAAAAGCAAAAGCAGAAAAGAATAACTACTAATTCTATTTTCTTCCTTATGAAAATGCAGACTTAAACTCCTAGAAATAATATGAGGTATCAAACAAGAGAAAAAGTCAAAAACTAAAGGGTCTTGTTGAGGGCACTTGCAACAAGACCTAGGGCACCAGTCAAGCAGACTAAAATTTAGAGGCACTCATTGAGAGGCTTTGAAAATTGTAGTACGCAGATTAAAAAATGTTACTTCGAATGAAAAATTTCACATTTCCAAATCATATATAGTCCGACTTAACCAATGCCATAGGGGGCACTCATCAATAAAATCCAAATCAAAATGAACTGCCACCAAAAAAGCAAGCAATAGATCCTTCAAGAGGCTCTAAACTAGGCAGCAGGAACATGTGGAGACAGTTCTTTCATTTTTATTTAGCATAAAAATGTGACAGGACTTGAAGAAGTATCTAAAAACATGCACTTGAATACATCTTCTCATGGCACTCAAAATTCTTTCAATAGCAATTCAGTCACCCATTCAGGTAGCATTTTACAGTGACTGTATTCATTTAACTAAATCACCTCACAAAATGACAGTCCCCAAGTAATGTTCTATCAGTTCTATCCTCTTTATGTATTTATTAGTCTTATACGGTTCCCAACATTGTTTGAGTACTCATAGTTAAATGTAGCCTTGTCTCTAGTCAGCGTGAGATGGGCATCCCTAAGAGAGCAATCAGGGTAGAAACAACTACTTGGAGCTCTAGAAAGTACAAATGAATGTACAGAGACTAAGTATTTTTCACCAAAATTTCTTGGTGAAAGCATATCCCACTTACCATTGCTCTATTCCAAGAATTATCTGCACTAAATTGAGCAAGTACAGTATCACCCTTTCTTGGATTGAATGCACCAAGTAGAGGAGCTTCTTGAAGATTCAATGAGGCAACTTGCCTCTGAATGGATGCCACTTTCTGATCTCCCACAGTCTGGACATAAAATTTACCACCACCTAAGACTTCTGTCACCACTACCTGAAAATGTTAATAAGGAAGTCAGCATTGATTTTCCAATAAGCATGTTGTCAGCATCAATCTATTGTTCCAAAATACCTTAAGCACTTCTTTTTGTTTACTTTCAACGGCAGAACCATTTGACACTTCCTGCCCTTCCACATAATTTTCCCATATCTGCAATGATGAACTATATTAGAAGCAGTACCTAAAGAATGAAAGCACTAAGGTCACAGTATTCTATTTCATACTTTCAATTTCTGCCTTTTGGCTGCTTGTTCAGCCTGTTGAAGTAGATGAGCATCTGGGATCCTGTCACCTCCAAAGGAAGTCTGAAGCTTTGCCAGGCCAGCTTCAAGAAGTGTTACTGCCATATTTTTCCTGGACTCCCATAGTGATCCCAAAAAGGTCCCAGTTCTATCAACAAATTCTACTTCAATCTGTATAAATGAAACATTTGCTAATCAAGACAAAGGATAGGAAAGCTGACTGAGTACTAGAGTAGAGCAGAACCACATTACCTCCACATCTCTCTGCATTATTTTCCGTCTCATCAAGGCAATCGCTTCATCTGAAAAGGGCTCATCACGACCTGGGCACCTCACACCAGAGAAGGAGAAAGCAATGCTGCACGTTTCTTTTGGTATCAAAAGTTTAAATCGATGACCGCTGAGCACATACTCCACAATGGCAGGAACCCTCCTACTCCGCTGCAAGAATGGCAAAAAGTCCCTGGCTTTCTTTGCTGATGCCTGGAGAACATTAAAATACATATCACTTACGAACAATCTATCATTAATATAACATCAATTATAACAAGGATGCCTCTAACCGTAACCAAATCTGTTATGTGCATGACTGGAGGATCCTTAGAAGAATGCATCCCTTTTCTCCCGGAGATGGCCCGGGCTTCTGCAGCAAGAAGGCAATCATAGTAATTTGATCTTTCTTCAAAATCACGATGCCTAATCACAGTCCCAAAACCACGTGCAACCACCAACTCTGCCAGATTTAGCCCCAGTGGCTGTTTGTCAGGTGTAGATGAAGCCCCTGAGGCAGCATCATCACCATCGACGTTGAGGGGAGATACCAGGAAGACTGAGCCAAAGTCCATCACTCTTGAATCAGCAGCTCCAGCTGCCGTTGAAGCACCATCTGCCAAGCCGACCTTCCTAGAGTACTCCATCAAAACTTTCACCTGATTCAACAAGAACAATAGGTAATGACTCGAACTATCAAGCAAATGAGTCTAAAACAAAAGAAAAAAAGTTCCCATACTTGTTTCCCAATAAGCCGTGTTCTCAAAAACTCCCTCGCTTCCCGGGCAAATGGTGCAGGCTTTTCATCTTTCCGAGGATTCCCCAGTTTGGGGCATCTTATACTGGACAAATTCACACGTCGCTCTGCCGTTAGACTGCCGTACGGGGCAGAATCATCAGCTACAACGACGCAGTCACCACTCACAACTTCTACCACCTGGAAGAAACCCAAACGTAGGTAGAAATTCTAACACACATAAGCACAAGCATGTGGACTTAAGCAAAACTAGGAATGTACCGTGCCATTGAAGTTTTGATCACTGATTGCCTTTGAATTACTTGGAGGAGGAACATAGTTTGTCCAAAATCTTAATCGACTTTTCTTGGCCTGGAGTTCTGCAGCCTTAAGCCGTCTCTTGGCTTCTTCTTCCATCATGTTTGCACTCCATTCAACATATTTAGCCAGACCCTGCCAAGAAAACACAAGAGGAGGGAGATTGGGTAACACAAGCTATATAAAAAACGAAGCCCAAAATGTGGATAGTGGTAGCAAACAGACAAATACGCGTTACTTTAAAAGCTAAAGAAAATTGACAAGCTTTTGGAAGCAACTTGCAAATACTCGTGACTGTTTATGCAGAGTTATTGGCATTCTAATTCTCAAGCTTTGTACTGTTTTCTGGTCAACTACTAAGCAGTCAGATTGTTCAGGCACTAAACCCAATCTAATCATGGAAAAAGCCTTCTTTTAAAAAAACATCATTCTTAAATAAAGAGTAGTCTATTAATTTGACTTTTACCAACAATAATTAGTTTGATGTTAAATCAAGTTACAAATATGTCAATGGAAAGTTCACTGAAATAAGTATCACCACTTCTCCGAAATAAGTATCACAGACAATCCACATTTCCTTTGGACTGAAAATGATGTCCATTTTACTGGTCATATACCAACATGGTTAGTCTGTGGGACATAGCCCAGTATCTAACTTTAATAGTGATGGAGGTCACAAGACACACCATGTCCCTTCGTTATTAACCATAGATGTTTTGAAGGTCTGGAGATAGATGATGAAAGGTAATGTGGTGTGGATCACCAGATCACCATGAAATGTCTTATCTACATTGTTAAGAGTAGGAATGCTTCTCCTCAAACAACTAGATTTGAATGAAACATAATCATTCTCAATTCCAAACAATTCCAAGATATATATAGTAAAGAAGAGGTTTTTCTCAAACTCCTGCTGCATCTACACACTATGCATCTGTTGCACGCCTAATGGCCTCGGTCCTCATCTGCTTTCTATATATTTTAACTTTCATTTCCAACATGTATACCAATGTAGGCACACATTTTTATGTATATTGCGCTTTTGTACTGTAATTTATTGTCTGCTATATTTTGCCCTCAAATATTTTGTACGTGTCTATAAGTGAGACCTATAATGACCATAACTAATCTAACCAATTATAGAAAACTTACATTAAATAGAATCGACATTGGTTAGACTAAAAAGGCTAATACAGAAAAAAATGATTTCTCCATGGTTGTCCTACAATGAATAATAATAGGTGCGTTGTCATGCAAGGTGCAGATATACTAGATAATCTATAATATTCATGAGTGATTCTTGAGATATACTAGATCATCTATATACAAATACCATCAAGGTGCGTTTTGCCATCTAGTGTGTAAGATGATAAAAATTTTATGCATGAGTGATTCTTGAGATCTATTGTGAAAGATAAGAAATCCAAAAAAGAAAAAAGAAAAATTCTTACGTTAGATACAATTTGTTTGTGTGTGTTGTAATGCAAAATGCAAATAAACTGAATCTCTGAAGCTTATCTGTACAACACATGAGCCCACTACTAATTCAGATGTCTTTAGCGTCTGAAACCTCAAATAGCTAAACAGTGCTTATTGCCAAGATATATTATGAAACAGACATAATTCGTAAAAAATAAAAACAAGCTTATACTGAATACAATTTATCTGTGATAAGTTGATAATAAATAATAATAGGTCCATTGTTAGGCAGAGTGCAAATATAATAGTCCTGTGCACGCATGGGTATACCTAATAAGTCAAACCCCCTCCATCTAGAAATGTAAATCACAGGAGATATTAAACATGACATACAGAGTCAAATTGCTGACAAATTTGAACAGTCACTTTTAAACTTCATGTTCATTATAACAGAAATCCAGGCTCCTAATCATCCACAATTCGGATTGCCCATTTCCATTGTACCATATGATGCTAGCTCAAATGCTAAAAACAACATTTCATGTATACCATTGTACAATTATATTGGACTTTCATGTATTGTTAAAAAAATCTACCTCAATCTAGAGATGCATTTCACATAGTCTCTCAGTAAGATAAAAATATGGTCATCTACTTTATGCTCGCCACACATTCAATCATCGAATTAAAACTTTACTCCAATGACTTAACAATTTGTCCCTAAAGCTTAAGCTGTCAAAAAGACAGACCCATTATAAATGTCAAGCATGTATTCCTTAACACTGTTCCTTGTGTAGAAGCTAGATCTCACATGTGAAACATGGAAATAACCAGAAACTAGAGTACAAATACAAAGGGGAAAAAAAAGAGTAACACTAATTAAGAGTTTTGAATTTAAGTCTCTTGACATATGCTAATACGATAAAACCACATGAACTAATGTGTTCTAAAAACTTAAGCTATCAACCAGGGCCATGACATATATCAACCATTTATTACTCAACAAGTCCAAACAAGTATATCCTATTATCACGTTCTAGGCAAGTGAAAAACACATTTCAGCATGCATGAACAGACCCATTCCATCTGCAACCTTGCTTCACATAGCACGAGTCATGCAAAAGCAAAGCAAATTTATGCAGATCAATGAACAGGAAATATTTCCCAGTATCTAGGTCAAAGAATACAAATCACTCCACAATCTATCATAATGAGGAGATATCTCACAGTGGCAATATAAGACGAATGAGGATCTTACAGAATGTCATTACCATTCACAAAGGGCAAAGCAATTAATCTAATGCAAATGTGCAATATGGAGTAACATACATTTTCCAAAAGCTCCATTGCCAGATCCTTTGCAGAGTCTGAATCAGAATAGAAGACCGACCCTATGAGGTTACTGAACTTGTCAACACCTTCCAGGACAATACGGACCTATGAAAAAACTCCTTAGATATGTGAAGAACGGTGCTTATAGATTTTCTTAAGATCAGAAAGCAACTAGAGGTTGTTACATCTCTATTTAAAACACGAATCTCTGTGAAATGTTTGGCTTCCAAACCAAAGGGATCAGGTGAAACATCAGCAGCTGAGGCAGCAGAAATTGCAAGTCTCTGTGCAGATGTTAAAGGGGCCCTTGGTTCAGTAGAAGCAACTCCATTGAGTTCATCAGGTACTTCTGCATCAGCAACAGGTTCGGATGTAGTCCTTCTTCCCATGGAGGGTGCCTGCAAGAAGTGAAATATCGGCAGGCAACTTAGTTAAAATTCACTGAGAAAGCCAAATCAAACAACTGAGTCTCTAGCATATTTTCCATATTGTATGTTAGTTGAGCCTACTAACCCACAACTACACCAACAAGTACTTATTAACTTCCAAGGGTCTGATTTATTTAATTGATGGGGAAAAAAAGAGAAAATTTAAAATTCATAAACAGCATTCCATACCTTTATTAAGCTCACTATTAGAACATAAAAACCCACAGAATGATTTATATCATAGATAGAGAAATGGAGGAAGGGTACCAGAACTATGAGTACGTTTCTCGACAAAAAGTGAGCGACAGTCTAAAAATTCCTAGTTATAGTTAGAAAAGCAACAACAACAAATGGTCATGGTGGTGCGACAATTTTAAGATACAGCATCAAATCATTTTCTCACAACATTGGATAGGCTTCACATATTCGTTACACCATTTTGCTATAATCAGCATAAAGAGCTAAAATGTTGCATGTCGAGCTTCAAATGTGTTGCACATTAATAGCACCTTCCCTCGATGATTTAAAACGAGCAGTTGATTTGGTTATGTTTCAGGCTACAAAATAAAACGACGATAGACCCTCTAGAAATTGAAAGCTCAAATAAGAATCCTATTAGGATCATAATTTTTTTTTTCCTGAATTGATTTAGTAGCCTTATTATCTTTTAATTGAGAGTCTATTAGGATTAAAGATTCTTTATCTTCTCTTGGAGTGGGATACACAAGTTACCCACTTTACAAGGGGTAGGAGTTTAAAAGAGGCTATGTATACGAGTCTACATATATATGGTTGTCGCTCTTCCATCTTAGTCAATTATGAAATTCGTGCAAAGCTTAAAGAAGCCTAATTGTGATGCTTAGGATAAAGGAATCTACTCTTCTTAAGTTATTGTTCATTGCAAATTCCCTTCAAAGTTTAATTCAAAATGGATCTGCTTCTCCTGCATCAGTTAACCAGGACATGAGATAGTATTCAGTACTAAACCACCCCAATGAATGCTCCAGAGCTTAAATTCCATACCTGAATTCCAGCAACAAATACTTGGACAAACTGAAATTCTGGAAGTAAGTACACCCTGAGAGTACTGCCATCACGAATCTGCTCCACAATGCCTTGCATGGGCCTGCCTTTATTTGCAGCGAGCAGACCCATGGCATCCAAGTTGCCAGCATTGCCTATTGAAGAAGGTGGGAGGTGTCTGATGGAACCCTCTGCAGCACCAGGTACCTAGAAATTGAGGGGGAAATCACTTCTCCATTTTATAAGAAACTATCAATTGCAGCATACAGTACCTTGAAGAGAAAAAGATAAAAAAAATGGGACACTTTTTTCATCTGTACGGTTAGTCACTACCCAACTGATAAGGAAAATGGAATATCTACTGGGATAAAATCATAGAAAATACTTTAGTCACCGCGTAAGAAATATCATCAACAAATTTCCGAGAGTTGGAAATGAACAAGAGAAATTAATATTTATCAGGCTGAACTCCTAGCACTTTCACTTTAAAAATGGTTTTACTTTATTTTCTCAGAACAACAGAGAAATCTGTAGCGCGCATCAGAATACTAAATTCACTAAACCGCGATTGATCATATTTAGAGGAAAGAGAAAGTCGCAGAAGAGAGAGGGGAGTGCATGATGAAAAGGCTAGCAAGATATATAGAGAGTAAGATACGAAGGTTGATTCAACTAAATTATTTCACCCTTATCATGTGGTTGATCAAGACACAAACTAAGGAATTTGAAAAGAAAAGAGTGTGCATATGATCACATATGTGCATCAACAAACAGAATTAAAATCAAAAGCTACCTGGCTCCATCGACCAAGACCTTCTTGCTTAGCTTGCTCTTCAAGACGTAGCAATTCTGCCAGAAAGGGGCTTGCCTCCCCTTTCTGTTGACCTTGTTCCCTGACCTGCAAAAGACAGATTACCACGATCACATCAGAAAGCTGACCCGAATGTGCACCATGCTGCATGCTGGAAATATGAGCATATCACCTTTGCCCAGCCTTCACCAACCACCAGTGTAGCTACATTTTTGTCACCAAGAAAAACAGAGCCAAACTCTCTGCCGATGGATGGAACGGTGTAATCCACTTTGAAAGTGACCTCCTGTGCCACATAACAGTTACATATGAATATGACCCAAAAGATGCCAAAGTGATCAGCAAGTAATTTTACACAGAATGGAAGAAATAAGCACCTTTCCAATGCACAACTTCCTCAGATACTCTCTGCTGTCCCATGCAAACGGCTCATCTACACCACCTTTGCGGGCCTTCAAAAATAAGCAACGGAATGTCAAAACTTGTGAATGTTGGCTACAACTCTAAAAGATCCCAGTAAAAGTGAGAAGTTCAGTATGGGTGCATGATTAATCCGAACTCATCATGTTAGCATTCACTGAGGGAAAAACGGAAAAGAGGAAATACTACAGGCGATCAGATAAATGAGCTCTCGTTACAACATAAATTTCTACATTAAGAAGACAGGACAAATTCTCCCGTAAAAGTTCTCTAAAAATCGAAACTGAATAAGGATTGAGATAAAGAAATGCAGCATCATGAAACGAAAGGGCGAGAAGAACATTTGCGGTGCGGGGAGCCGGAGAAGAGAGCAGGGGGGAATTACCAGTCTTGGAGCAATAAGAGAAGCGAGAGTAATAGTCTTTTCAGGAGGGATGCCGGTGTTGTTGTTGGTCATAGCCATGATTACCAAGCAGTCCCCTGACGGAACAGCCTTCACTCTTCCTCTGAACCATCCTGTGGATCCAGCTTTCAACGAGGCCATGACCGCGATCACAATCTAAACTCGATCTGACACGAGAGGAAAACAGAGACATGCAAGCAATCCATCATTTCAGTTCTAACAATGATTTACGCGTAGAACTTTCAGACGTTCTGTTGCAAACAAGGGGAGAATCCGAGGTTATGACGAACCCAGGGGACAAAGAATTCTGTAGATCGGCAGCAGAAACTCAAGTATAACGACATGCATCCCGATCGACCACATGCAACAAAGAGATCGCGCGATCCGTCTTTTGGATCCAGAAAAAAACAATTCAAAAAACCCATCGCGCGATCTGTTTATAGATCGAGGTAAACAAACAATTCACGGATCCATTGGGAGGCGCAGGACAAAGCCAGGAGGGAATCAAACAAATCAGATCCACAATTCAAAGGGGGATATCAAGGGGGGAAACTAAGCGTTGGTGTCGTGCGAGAATACCTCAGATCCACGGATTCGTTGGCTACACTAGTCGAGGAGGAGTTCTTCCTTCTCCACACTGGACGGCGGGGACGCGGAGATCCAAAATGAGAAGAGACCTAATGAGAAGAGAAGAGATAGCAATGCGCTCTATAAATATGGAAGATGAAATGGAAGTAACTTATATATATATAATCGCGCTTCAGTGGGCGTGGAATTAAGCGTGCCCTCTGTTTCCGACAAAATTTCTAAAATGTCCATTCCAGTTTTCGTTACGGACACCAGTGACCATAACGTTCCCCCCCATGTATTAATACTTAATCCCACTGCTTCTTTCTGATAAAAACCCATTTTTGTCCTTATCATCTCCGAATCCCATCTTTCTTCACTCCGCTTGTCTTAGCAACATGACTTCGACTTTAAAAATGGTTTTCTTTTTTTCTTTTTCTTTTTTTTACTTCTCGAATTCTTTCAATTACGTCCCATAGGTTTTAACTCGCAAGGTGAGTGTTCCTTTTTCCGTGTTGTACGGAGACCTTATGCTAGGCAAATTTTGAGCAGCCCCACGAAATCGAGTTGATTCGACGGGGGAGAAATCGCATTAAAATTTCCCAAAATCCAATTAATCAACCAATAGTCAAAATGTACGTACAAAACTTAGAATCGAATGAAACTTCACAAATTTCTTAGTTATGATAAATAATGATTTTTGATGGTCGAAACGTCATTTTATTATTTAATTTTATAGCCCTAGTATATTGCGCAATTTAGGCCATAATCTTGGGTCTGTGATCCATCTGAATTACCTATAAAAACCGGGCTTATAAGAAAGCTCTCGACATTAGTTTTCAATGAAAATGGAGATCATGTAATCATTGGACATTTGGCATATAATACAAGGGCTCAGGAAGCAAGAGTAACCACAAAAGGAAAAAAAGAAGAAGAAAAGTTCAAAGGAAAAACATAAAATTCAGGAAAAAGTATGCAAACAGCTCCATGATAGACCTGGCCAAGTTTAGGTGAAAAAAGATTGGAAAAGTATGCAAACAGCTCCATAATAGACCTGGCCAAGTTTAGGTGAAAAAAGATTGGAAGAACCATACTGGAATTTTATATAAAAGTTTAGGGTTACATTCCAGGGATTGAAAGTTTGCATCTATTTTATAAATATAGGATTGTTGTGCAATCTATTTTTTTTTTCCATCCGTTGACTCCTTCATGTCATGGGGATCCGCCATGTATTGCACCAATTAAGGGCATAACCCAAAAGACGATGGTGGCCCAAGCAACAGACATCCAACCCTTGATGCCATTGACACTTCAACTCATGCATGGGCCGAAGCATTGAAAACCCACATAGCTTCCTGATCGTGAAGGAGGACGTGGTCAGGACTGTTTGGAAAGAGATGAGGGACATGCCATTCGAGTATGAGTTTGTCAGGAACTCTCGCCTTGTTGATCAGTGGATCATGAGATTGAGCTCATGCCGAGAGCCAAATCACCAGCTTGAGTGTTCGAGTCGATTGGTCATTCTCACTTCCTCTATTTCCTGATTTTCAATGATGAATTGTGTAGTTTTGTTGCTTCAACACTGCTTCTTCCCCGTATAAATTGGATATTTGCCGAAACATTAGTTATGCGTGGCTTTCCTTGGCATTGATGGCTTGATATATCACGACTCCTCTTGCATGATCTCTATTTGATTCGACGGGTCACTTAAAGCTTTTAGTATCTTTTTTTACCTCTGTTTTTCTTAATGGTTTTGATTCTTTTAAGTTGATGATGGGTCTTCAGTATCGTAATTCCTCCTTGCCCCCTTATGGATGTTCAACATGAGGATTCTTATCGAATGAAGTGTCTCTCTCTATTCCATAGATAGACCCCAATTCCCCTAATTCAACAAGCACATACTTGCATGACTCGACATGTTTATGTATTAGAGAGACGCTCTTTTTCTAAGTGACTCTAAAATGCTCAAAGGCTAAAATGAGAAATGTACACATGGGTATTGTGAAGTATTCTTGATGCCAATATAGGAACCATGTATATTCTAGGCACTTCCTATTAATCCACATCATTGTATCATATTATAAAATTACGGTTCTTCAATAAATAGGGCCCCCTCACCCTCATTTCCATCATCCAATAAACATTTGAGTAATACAAATATTCGCAAAAACTCGCATTCTCTCTAGAATTCCGTGTGAGTAAGTTTGACTGATTGCTTTGGGATTTGCTCTATTCAGAAGAATAGAGTATGACATTCTCTAGAGATTCAGGAAAGTATGCAACATAGTTCCACCACAAGCATGTCATTTTTAGATGAAAAAAAAAGGCTAGAAGGACCATATTGAATTTGGGATTACATTAGCACAATTGAAATTGTACATCCATATTGTACATTTAGTACAGATGTGTAGCTTTCCATTCATAGACTCCTTTCATATCATGAGGATCCGCCATCTACAACACCAAGTAAGGGCATAGGCAAAAAGACGATAGTGGCCTAGGTAAGAGTTATACAACCCTCGATGCCATTACCATTTCAACTCGTGTGGGCTGAAGCATTGGAAACCGACATACTTTGCCTTCCTGTTAAGGAGGACGTAATCAGGACCGTTTCAAAAGAGATCAGGGACATTCTGTTCGAGTATGAATCTGTCATGCTGGATAAGCTATCAAAGGGATTCTCTTCTCATCGATCAGTGGATCATGAGATTGAGCCGGTGGCAGGAGTCAAATCAGCGGCTTGAGCGTTCAGAGTGGGCTGAGCTAAGAAAGAAACTTGATGAATTTGTGGAGACCATTTTTGTCCGTCCATCAAAGGCCCCTTATGGCACCCCAATCTTGTTTTGGAGGGAAGGGAGTTATGCATTGATTATAAGGCTCTTAACAAGCTCATGGTAAAGAACCACTATCTAATTCCATTGATTAGTCATCATTCAATCAGCTGAGCTAAGAAGGTTAATCTGAAATTACACTATCGTCAAGCTTGAAATGCTATGGCAAATGAGCCCAAACGGTGTTTTTTTTTTTTAATATTAATGCACACGCTAAGAAGCCGTTGAGTTCTTGGTCATGCCAATTGGTCTAGTTGATGCACCGATCACATTTTGCATCTTGGTGAATAATGTCTTTCACTCTTGGTGGTAAAATGTGAAAAGATTCTTGATTCAATTAGCAAAATTAAATTTTTTATGAATAAATTGACCGAAGTGCAATAGGTTTAGGGTCATTTAAACAATCTTCCTAGATCAACCCATGTCATGCTCATCTAGTCAATTTTGACTTGAAAGTGCCGATATGGACACCGGTCGTTTTCTATGACACGACTTGTAATAACGTAGACAATAATTTTCAATAATATTTTTAAATATTTCTTTGGAATTATGTATTAATTTTTCTTTTCTCATCTTCCATTTCCTTTTTTCTTTTTTTTATCCCTTTTCTCTTAGTTTCTTCTTTCTTTTTTCTTTTCCTCTCTTCTGTTGACCTCAAGTGAAAGCCACCCTTGTCCTTATTGGATTGGACGAGGGCAACCCTCACCAGCCCTCGCTTAGGCTTGGGCATTCCTCGCCCAAGGCTAGGGACCTCTATTGGACATCGGCCCAACAATGGCCGATAGAGAGATTAAAAAAAAAAAAGAAATGGAAAAAGAATTAAAACAAAGGAAAAGAAAAGAAAAGAATAAAATAAAACATTCAAAAATATATTTCAATATTATTAAAAATTATTTAAGCTATCGTCGACCGTGTCACGTGGGACGGTCTACATTGACGTCAATGATTTTTCAGTAAAATTGGCCACATGGACTCAATTAGCAAAATGTGAATAAGTTTGTGACTCAATTAACACAATTAAAATGTTTAGAATTGAATTGGCAATATATATATATATATATATATATATATATATATATATATATATATATATTGACAATTTTCCCCTCTTGCTCTGCATACAACATCACTTATACATGAAAGTGTTGGAAATGATCGTTTGCCCAGGACTAGAAACAGCCTCTTTGTTCTTTCACCAGGGAAATGTTGGGGGCGTGCCCCAGTATATAGCCAGACCTTGGCTGACCATGAGAACTTGCGCTTGGTATTTGAGAAGCTTAAGGAAAATCACTTATATCTAAAGCGTAACATGAACTCGTTCACGCAGGAACGCATTGACATCCTCATTGAACGAGGCAGAATTCGCATGGACAGGAAGAAAATCAAGGCCATAGAGGAGTGGTCCTTGTCGAAGAATGTGAGCAAGCTGCGCTCATTCCTTGGCTTGCATAATACTATCACCGATTCGTGAAGGGATTGATGGTTTCTCTCCGCTATCGCCTAAATCGTGGAGCGAAGCTGCAGTCGCTGTCTACCTCTGCCTAGTTCTCGCTCTCGACTGACAGAACCTGGTCTTAACACGGGCGTTGTGCTCTCAGACCAGCTCCTTACCCCTGTAAACAGGTGGACAGCGATAAGACCTAAATCCATTGATGATGAGATCTGCGAGATCGGAGGGGGAGGTCAGAGCCGTGAGACTGGAGGGGGTGAGATGATCGCCTCACGGTGACTGAGGTGACAACGTAGTGACTTGACAATTTTTTTCGCATGCCAAAATGATAATATTTGCATACTTCTATACATCACACAACAACTCATCTAATGTGTCTAGTTACATAATGTGAAGTAAGCTGCGGATGGAGTTTGTTAAGTCATTGACATTTAGCCATGTGTGCAAGCCATTACAGGTGGAACTCTTACAATAAATAGACCATGCTCCTCAACTAGATCCCATATCCTCAATTAAAGCCTTGTGCTGATCTCCCCAGTGGGCAAATATTGAAAGAAAAGCTTTGGAAGGAAAACAGAGTACAAGTTCCCCACTATTAACAAAATCTTAAAGAAGAAAAGCATCGAAAAGAAATATGCCGTGAATCTTGTTATATATTGTCTATAAAAATCATACAAATTCAGCACGTTTTTTCTTTCACTCAAGAATAACAAAACTACGGAAAGGGATCATGATACTTTACCCGATAATAAGGGCTCGTTTGGTAACGATTTACGTTCCTATAAACAGATTCTAATCAGAAATAATTCTTTTTATTTTGTTCCCTGAACAATTTTTAAGCATTTTAAGCCGTTTGATAATTGTCCCAAATTCTTGATTCGGAATAAAATTGCGTTTGGCACGCGTCTTCATTGATTACTGTTCCAAATCAATTTCTTTTAATTTTTAACTAGTTTCTTTTTTGTTTTTTTCTGTTTTTTTTCTTTTTCTTTTCTTTTTTTCCTTTTTATCCTATTCTTCTTCTTTTTCTTCTTCTTGTGGCCGATTGCCTAACCAGCGCTAGACAAGGGCCGGTGACCTCACCGAAGCGTTGCCGGCCCTCAGCGAGGCTAGCCCTCTTTGGCTGAGCCTCGTCGGGGCTGGGCGTCACGAGGCTTGCCAGATCTAGTGAGGCCGAGCCTCGCCGGTGGCTGGGCTTGCCTCTGATGTGCTCACCAGACCTCAGCCTGGCTTGGCGAGCCTCCGGCGAGCTCGCCGGACTGGTTGTCGACGATCGGTGGCGAGCCGCGGTGGCGGACGGCAACCGCAGGATGGCGGTTGATGAAGAAGAAGAAGAGAAAAAGGGAAGAAGAAGAGTTGGTTTTGATTCTTAGATTTGTTCTCGGAACAAGAATCAATTTTTTTTTTCTTAATTCTGTTTCAAATCTACTTCCGAGAACAAAAAAATAGAAATTTGTTCCTAGAAACAAAAATTTTACCAAACACGATTATGTTCCAAAACTACTTCCGGGAACAAAAAATCAGAATCTAGCCTTTGTTTAGATGGTTACCAAATAGGCCCCAAGAATCCCATTTCTTGAGAACGTACAAACTGTAATTTATAATGTAATTTATAATCATTTCCCATAGGCGATACCGTCGCTTTTCTTATTGCAATTGCTGAGAAAGAACACATTTCTCCATGGTCACCACAGGCATAAACACAGATGTTCGATTCACAGGCATGAAGAAACTCACAGATGCAGCTGTCTCTAAGGGTATCTTTTTGATTGTGCATTCAGAGTCCGATCATTTGGTCCCAGATTGTTTATAGGTGGTCGCTGCTTGTGATGATCAGTGACTGACTGATAAGCCATTGCCAGTGCTAAAGCCTACAAAACAATTCAACATATTCTGAGAACCTAGCAATAACAATGCAACTCTATTTTTTGTGCGAATGATCCTCAATTTCTCTGAATGTTCAACAATATCTCGATGAAAGCGAATCCAGTGCCATCCAGTTTTCATTCTCATAGAGCAGTTTTGAAAAATCATTAAAATATCAAATACTTGATGAGATTTGCAACTTTCACCTCATCTGGTCCTCCCAGGAGAATCAAAACTATCATTTAAGAGCTAACTTTACTAGATCACTAAACTGGAAAAAATAAATAAATTATCCACCTGAAACCTCGTCATGACATCTAATAAAAAATCAAGCCAGAGAAAGCTTACGATATGATCCTTTTGAGGAGGAGCATATATGCCAGTCGTGACAGTCTTTCGTCTTTTGGTGCCACTAGGAGGGGAAGCAGATATGTTAGCGAACCCAGTTGGAACAACAATTACAGGCATTCCCACCAGATTTCCCAGACAAACTTTCTCCCAGTCTGTTGCATTTCCAATGAAAGCATCCACGGTGAAGCTTTCTCTTACTTCTCTGATCAACTTTCCTCTAGCTCTTTGTGCCTGACAGAATGGTTCACTCTTAACAACAAAGGAATTGAACAGTACAAATTTAGATTTACCGTGATTAGAGTGGGTCATTTCAATGTGGTAACATAGCATAATGGCTTAGTTCATTCTGATACGACAACCACCCAATCAATCAATACTGGACAATGAAAAAAAGGAAATCTGCACTACATATTGTTTGCTGAGTCCTAGATGAAGAAAACTACAGCAAGATATAATCAAGATAGAGGATGATGCTCCAGGCATTTACTTGATAGTGGTTGTATATACCTCATAGTTCAATGAACATTCACACTGAACGGAAAATATCAAAGCATGCAGGAAGCTGTTTAACTAAGGTAAGCCTGCATAATCAGTTTAATTTGTCAAAGGGCGCTACAAACACATGATTCCACAAAGGACACAGTATGCTACCCTACCATAAGTAGTTCGTGCAAATCCTTACATTGAATAGAACAACCACAAATTTGTTGCTCAAAATTGAGGCTTCATAATATGGTATTTTCATTTGCTGTGAGTGGGTCGTTTCTTACTTTGAGTTGGACCAAGCTGATAATGCAGCTTATAATTTATACCTACACTCAAGGGAGCCACACTCACGATACCAAAACATTTGGTGGTATTATACCTGAATCCTGATGGTGTCTAGGAACCTTCACAACCATTCTAATTATTAAAATTACAGAATCTAATTTTCTAGCAAATAATGGTTTCTATTTTAAGCATTCGCTTGTCTAAGAAAACAAGTCAGAAAGGGTCAATCTGGTTTGCTTTGATTGAGAATAGATCAAGATATCTTTGCTCAATGGGAATGACCCACCAAACCCCACCCAACCAACAAATTTAAAATCTAGTAAAAACAAATCTCCCAATTATACTCCAAGCATGGTGCTTGTTGGCATTAATATGACCAAAAACATAAATGAGATACATTTGTCTGCCTAAAGCTTATCCCACATCCCTTTGAGGGATCCCACAGAAAAAATCCACCAAATCCTCTTCCATTGAAAAAAGAGCTTGGCAATTTAGACCATTACTGCAAGTAATCGAGAATGAATACTTGACCCAATCATTTCATGATCCTCATCTGACCCTTTATTATATCACTTAAAAGATCATTAGTTTCAACCAATATTCCTACATGAAGCCCGCTCAAGAGGACACTGGGACCTTTGACAAGTTATCATTACAATATAAAATAACTACCAAATCAGAAATCAGAACAGTTCAGCTTGGAACCAAACTCTTGAACAAAGTAAACGCTTGAGTTTAGATTAGTAATACAATCAACAAAAACAACAAGCAGCAAACCAGACAAAAACAACAAAGTAAACGCTTGAGTTTACTTGGAACCAAACTCTTGAACAAAGTAAACGCTTGAGTTTACTTGCTATACTTGGAACCAAACTCTTGAACAAAGTACACTTGAGTTTAGATTAGTAATACAATCAACAAAAACAACAAGTGGCAAACCTGCACATAGTCCACAGCGGGAACCATGCGTGCACGGCGCAGTTCAACAGGCCATTGTTCCTGAGCTTCATATTGATCATCCTTTCCCAAACGTTGCCACTCATCAAAGTGAGCCAACATATCTACGTCCATTGTGAAGTTCAAGATGCCTTGAACAGAATCAACAGTGTAATTTAATTTGAAGGGAACCAGAGTAACTCCCTTTGAGGAAAGAACATGGACAACCTGAAATATGACAGAAATGAGGAGTGGAGATAGAGGGCTTGGGGGGGGGGGGGTGTGGGTTGGGTGTGGGGTGCGCTCAGTTCCATGTTCGTGTTCCTGAAGAAACTAAGAAAAGATTACCTCCATGTCAGCATCATCTAGGTATCCAACAGTAAGCTTTGTTATGTCTACTGTGAAAGGATTATCAAGGGGAATGTCTCTGGATGAGGGATCATCTGGATCCCTTCCTCGAATAGCATCAAGAATAATAGCGCAGTCTGCCGCACTCCTACAGAATGGACCAAGCTTATCCTGTCATGAATCAGAAATGTCATAATTGTCAACCTCACATAGGAAAAATTCAGGAGGACAATAAGAAGTTACCAAGCTTTCAGATATGCTCATGACACCGCTTCGTCCAACAGCACCAAATGTTGGGCGTAATGCCGTCACACCACAACGGGCACCTGGATAGGTTATGGATCCAGCTGTCTCCGAACCAATAGCAAAGGGGACCATACCTTTTGAAGAAAAGATAGTCAATATCAAAAGGCTCTTCATTCGTGTCATCCAAACTTTTTATAGCTTTGTTAAATTTATTTTTTGTCCACTAGCACACAATCAAGTGAACATAACATGCAGGGACCTACAAAGTGGTACTGTGGCAGAAAAGGAAACAGGAAATTGGTGCTGAACTGGAACAACCAAGAGAAGAAGTGATAATGAACCTGCTGAAGTGCAAGCAGCAGGCCCAGCAGATGAGCCAGTTGAAAACTCTTCAATGTTCCATGGATTTCTGGTCCTTCCACCAAACCAAATATCATCATATGCCAGAGAGCCAGAAACAAGCTTCGCAACTAGAACCGCCCCAGCTGACTTCAACCTATATTCAGCAGATTCACCCCATAACACATCTATTACGATCTAGCATACAACAGCATCGGATAACTGAAGCACCTTAAGTACCTCTGATAGACCCATGCATTGATGTTAAGAACCTGATCCTTAAAGCTCGTTGAACCCCAAGTGGTGTGGTATTCAGGTACGGCGATTATGTCCTTCAAACCATAAGGAATCCCATGGAGAGGACCTACAATGCACATGATCACATCTAAGTTGATGCTGCGACAAAAACAATGATTTTGATGCGTTAATAATTGGTTCTACTGTGTCCCATCTCTTAGACATAGAAGTAGAGAAGCAAATATAAACTACCAAATGCATTTCGAAAATTGTCAGTGTTAAGGTTATGGTAGGTAATCCAACAAGGAAAAATACCCAAATATACTCCCTGAGCAAGCAAGTCATCAGCCCTTTTTGCTTGTGCATATGCTAACTCTTCAGTGTAAGAGACCACAGCTTCAAGAATGCCATTATACCTGATGGCATTTTTAAAAAAGAAAACATCACATTACTTCAGGAGGCATTTTCAAGATAATATATACTGGATTACCTTCTCAATCTCTCAAGGAAAAGTCGAGTAAGGTCCTCAGAAGTAATTTGTCTTGTCTTAATAAGTTCCCCGAGTTCAAGAACCTGCACAGTGCCCAAGAAAGATATCACCAAATTCGATTGCGGACTTTGTCTTCAATTGTTATATTGAGTTTGCTCAACAAAACCTACACTCATGAAGGCAATATCTTCATCGCTTCCTGGTCTCTGTACATCAGATGGCACAGGGTGTGCAAATCTTCTATTTATGCCATCCGGCTGTGCAGAGCCCCAGTTGGGATCAAAAACCAAACAAGAGGGATTCTGCAAACCTCCATCAACAGAAGCCACAGATTTTCTGTTGGCTCTGATTATGGGAATATTTAACTCTTCCGCACCCTTGGTGACCTCCAGAATCTTATGGAGAAGAAGTAGGATAAGTAGAGTGCAAATGTGGCTTTGCCAGAGATTGTTAATTCTCAAAGTCAAAGAAGAGCCATTAATCTAAATACCACAAAGAAGTACCTTATTGTCGGTGAAGAAATCTGCGTCCAATATTTTAAATGCATGCCTAAGCGATGAAACTTCACTGTTCTGTTGAGGACGTAGACTTATCTTACTCTCCTGATCAAGGAAATAATAAGGGGTTCATCATGCTTGAGAACTGAGTGGATTCAACAGAATGGACTGCTTATACATTGTCCTCAACAAGAGTTACCTGAAAGCAAAAGGTATCGATAGGAATCCGAACTTTCTGACAAAACATTTTCCAGATTAATTTATAGGTTCTCGCCTGCTTTTAAGATGTCAGGGTAGGCTATTCTGGATAGCTAGTAAAAAAATGATGTCTCTGAAATGCAGAACCGATGCATATTGCGAAGTGTGCTTGAGGAATGGGAAACTATAGTCAAAAGGCATGCAGGCAGCTATTATTATCTTGCATTCTCAACTCACGCGAGTGAAATGCACACAGAAGCACTCACGACAAAGCACTCGAGGTACTTGTAGGGCGGAAAGAGAGCATTATATAAGAATCAACATCATGGGATAGGATCAAAACCGCAAGTCAGTCACCTTGGCAGTAGTAAGGAATAAGAAGAAAGATCAACCCCGAGTATTAGGCATATAGACAAGGCGTAAACATAACGGACGGGGAGCAAATCAGTTCGCTAATATAAAAGAGAGGTCCAGTACCGCCATGCTTGACTTCGCATGCCAATCAGCAATTAATCCACCATATGAAAAAAGGGGGTAGCGATAGCATACCATGTCGAAGGACGTCAGGGCAGCTAAAAATAGGTGGGATGGCGGCGGAGTCGAGCAGGTGAGACAGTGAGCAGGAATGGGGCTCTGAAACTGGTCGTGGTGGGGAGCGGCCGACACAGCACCGCCGCAACACAAGAGCAGGGAGAGACAGAGACCGACGCGTGGCAGCACCGGCGCCCTCACGCCGGGACACTTGCCCTGGAGGAGAAGCGTCGCCATTCCCGGACGACAACACTGTCACGGTGATGATGGGGTGCGATTTCTGCCTTCTATCTGGGATTTCGACGACGTCGATCGGTCAACGCCAGAAAAAGACCGGGACCCTTTTACACGCAAGCGAGGGGGCGGGCAGATTGGGACTCACCTTTGGCCCGTTCGGTTCAGATTTGGAAAATACCTTGGAGAATGCAAACACATTTAAAATAAAGGGATTTTTTGAAATATTACATCATTTAATAAATTGTAATCTTAAATAGCATTGAAATATAAATTTAGCATAAATATCGTTTAGCAAAACTCACATTTGTAATGAGCTTTTGTTATTATTATTATTATTATTTTTTTTTAATCGAAAATCAAATCCGGCTGGTGGTGGGCTAGCTAACCGCCGCCTATTGCCGATAGCAAGATCCGGCCGCCCGAGGGCGCGACCTCGGGCGAAGCCATCATCTAAGGTCGTAGAGGCCAAATCTAGCCGCTCCGTGGCTAGATTTGGCCTCCGAACCGCTAGATCCGGCGGCTCGAGGTCACAAAGGCCGGGTTTGGCCGTCGGATGATCAAATCTAGCCTTCGAACCACCAGATCTGACGGCCTAAGGTGGCGACCTCAGCGGCATTGCCTGGTTCGTGTGCGCTAGGTGACGCCACCTGAGGTCGTGCGACGCCACTGGGGTCGCGGGTCGCGCCACCCCAGGCAATGGTCACCAGGGACGCGCGAGCCCCAGGTGGCGGTGGCAGCTGCCAGAGAAGCCCAACTCTCAGGCGGGGAAGAAGAAGACGAATGGGGAAGAAGATGAACAGTGACGCGGTGAACAGTGAAATTGCATCTCCAAAATGCCGAATGCTCAAAGTAGCTCCAGACTAGCATTGGGCTTTCAATATTAGAAATGTTGATATCTGGCAAATAAGCTTTCAAAAATGTTTGCCAAACGCAAAATATTTTTCCCAAGAGACTTTGGTTGAACCAAACGAGGCCTTTGTACTCTTAATCATTTTGTCTATAATTTTTTTTTATTTTTTGTATAATTAAATGAGGATTCATTTTTTACTTTCATAATTCTATTTTTTTTATAATTAAAATTTTCCGTTTATTATTGTTATTAGAGTTATATGACTATAAGATGTCTATCCCATCAAAGTAAACAGAAGCCCGAGTTACAATTGTGTAGGATGAAGTGGAGATCTAGTATATTATTATTTAGGAGGCGGAGATGGATTTACTGTACTATTATTAGAGAGTGTGATCATGTAATTCATGCATTTGAAAAAGTTTAGGTTATAAATGCACAATACATCATGCTTGCTTGAATTGCTTTTATTATCAAACTAGTTCGCCGAAGCAGAATAGCCGCCATCAAGACATGCTACGATATTAGTGCACAAAGGGAGGAAGCAAGTTTTGGATGGTTTTACTCGATTTTATTGACTTATCAGAGTGGAACTACGGTTTGTGTCGCTGCTTCCATGCCGAGCATGGGGCTTACAATACAAGAGAGTCATCTTAGAGCTTGATTCCACAAGCCTAGCAGGTGCGTTCAGCAATTGTGAGGTAGCAAGGCTGATTGCATGTCTATCACGCTTGGATGTGATGGTGATGAGCAAGTGAGCAAATGTGAAGATTGATGACAAAGGCAGGGGTGGCTCCAATGATCTGGGCCTCATTTGATCAAGGATGTTAAAATATTAAATAACAAACTACGTTATCATCTAATAGCTTAAGTTTTTAGAATATTTGATGGTGATCCTACAAAATTTTCATAAAAAAATAGAGACCTGCATATGTCCAAGTTGTTGTTGGCTTTGCAATTTAACGATAAGTTGCTTATAATAATGATGATGATAGAATTTCTTATGAGTTGCGATGGGAAATGAATGTGTTCTTCACTTGTGAGTAGAATTGGACTCTCGGTCAAGTCGGATGTTTTTTCTTTTTCAGTCAATTCGGATTTGTGCGGTAAGTAATTGATAGATTTTGGAAAGAATGCGGAAGCACCACGGCTTGAAAAAATGGTGCAGATTGGACTGAAAAAAGAGTTTTGTAAACTTCCTCGAAGGGATCATGTTCGGAAAACTTCAAAGTAAAATTTAGAGCAGACACACCTGAGGAACTACAGCACGGGACAAAGGACCCTCACCCGACAATAATCCTGAACTGTTTATTTAGAATTCCGTCAAGATTTATAATATTATCTGAATTTTGAAAAGTATGATGAAAAATAATATTTGAATTCACCTGTTGAATGTCATGATTATTTCGGATGTTTCAGATAAAAAAAATTCAAAGCGTATTTGTCGTAAAATTTGAGTTAAGTAAAAAAATGAAAATTAAAAATCTAGCCAGACACACGATGAAACTCACTCGAGCTGATCGAGCTTTGAAATTAGATGTCTTGTACAAACCATCCGATTTTATCTTCGGGCCCGTTGCTTCGGATCTGTACATTCGATTAGATTTCGTCGGCCACTGCAGATTTGAACCGAGTTTGCGACATCCATGGGCCTGACAATTGGGTCTAGGAGGGTATCATCCAGCCAATGATCACCTTTAAACCCCACACTAAAGTTGATAGAAGGATTTAAAAAAGAAAAAAAAGAAAAAAAGATATCGCCGGGCAGTATGTATAACTGTCTAGATACCATATACCTTGTTACGCGATAAATCGCTTCATGATAGCTAACGACAGTGTGACAAAAGTTGTCCTCTTCTCGTGAGCACAATGAGTGTTAAGTAGTATTGACACCGACATGCAATACACGACATGACACAACACACTGATATACTATTTCTAAAAAAAAAATAGAGAATTCCAACAAATCGGGACAAGTTGTATATTAAATGTGTTTTTTCTTTATGTTATTTTAATCCAAATAATAATAAAAGAGCTTGAGAATGAATTTACACTAAAAATCTTAAGTCACTATTTGTTAATATCATTGATTGATTTAATTTGACAAATTCAACTCCATTCTAATAATCTAAAAAACTTGGAGGGAAAAATAAACAAATAATTCACACATTTTGGACTCTCGTGTCAGAGCGTGTGAGAAGAGGAGAAAACAACAAACTTAGGGGTGAATTATGTGTTACGGGAAGTTAGAGTTAGAAGTATCCTTAGATATGCTGCTATTACTGGCATCACTTTGGAAACTTTTAAAGACAAGCCCTCCTCATCTATACAAGTTCTCAAACGATAGTCGTCACAGTGCATGCAGGGAGAAGTAAGAATCATACTGTGGAAACATGTCGTGGCTCTTAGACAGGGAAAGCATAAGAACTATACCTGCAGCAATCTTGCCAAACTGAGAGCAACATTGCACACACGAAATGCTTTCTCATCTGGAAGCACATGCTTGTTCAAGATTCCGGACTGCTTTTGCAATTTACCACGTGATACTTTTGGGTAACTGTCAAATCTTTGTCTTGAGCATGCGCTTGACCACCTTTGGTGGGGGAAAATCTTAAATAGGGGTCTAAAATGAAGTTACTTTCCCAAAAGCAAGCTTGGAATGGACCTTATCTCAAATATAAAAAGTAGGGTCATTATTTCTAAGAAGGACTTGAAGTTAATATTGTCTCAAATAAGGGCAAAATTGATCATCTTAATCTCAAAAATAGGCCTACACTTTCGACAAAAAGTAAAAAATAAGGGCCCGTGCTTGTCGGTCGGCTTGCACATGCGACTCATGTGCAGAAAATTTTCTAGGCGACATACATGCAATGCCTCAAATTAGCAGATTTAATCATAAAGGAAACTAGCATGAATGGAGATCAGTAGGTTGCTTTAAGGTAATAAAAAAAAATGAGCTCTCATTTGGAAACACAACATGCTTGAGTGATGTGATTAAACATCCTCTTATTGCATATAACTTACGGTACTTTTGTGAAACACGAAATATTCACACCCGTTAATTGGATCAGAACCTGGCATAAGTTCCCACGTTATCTTGATGCTTCTGCATTGGTAAGCTTAAAAAAAGCTGCACGACATACGGTCGCATGTTGCTGACAACATGAAGAGCAGGATAGGCCGCAGAAAACAGTCTCGCGACGTACATAAAAAGCTCCTCATGTTTTCAAAAGACTACTCAATTATAGAGATAGACTATTCATTAAGAAGAAAAGATGTCGTCATGGTTCTAGATGAAAGAGAACAAGACATTAAAATCAAGAACTCTGCAGCTTCGTTATCGACACCGTGGGGCGAACTGAACCCAAAGTGTTCGAATCGTATGCTTGGTCAGAGCACAATATAGTGAGAAATCACAGGAGGTTAGCGCACGACATCTTCAGCTTCACGCCATGCAGACGCTAATCAGATCATTTACAGAGGTTTAAACATTCTGGGTCTTTCGGTCATGGCAGTTAAGGGGATTCAAGGCTGGGAAGAAGGCCAACAACTGAGAATAAGATGGTACAGCCTAGTTAGGGGGGATCCCACTGGTAAAAGCCGTGAATTCTTGGCCCGGGGCAAACTGGTTGACCCTGGCGATGGAGACTTCATACAGAGCCTGGGAGCTGGACAGGATTTGGAGTTGAAATACACAATCATCTCCCTGCTGGATACCATTCGCCTGGCAAAAGCCGTCCCACCCGGATGTTAGTGCTTTTGCTCCTCATCTCTCATGGTAAAGGACTGGCCACATTCACTTAGATGGATCCTTGAGAAACACGACTTTCCGGTCTCTTGAAGAAGATCCCTTAAAAAATGACGATGGAAGGTCGGCAGCGGGCAACTCCTGCATCAACAGAAGTGAAAAAACAAGGAACGTTACTGCGGTCCACACAAGTAAGCAGATAATACCATAAATGCAATTGTAATTGCAACATAAGTAAAAAAGAAGAAAAATAACGACCAGGGGAGGGATGAAATTATTCTAAAAAAAACCATTTTAAATTATTCAGTAAAAGATCCATTGGGTGATGCCTGTGAAGTAACCCAACCCAATTTAGAAGCTGGGATGTGGGCCGCCGGATGTCCATTATGCTCCTAATATGAATAAATGAATTTGAGCTGAAACGAAGACTAAAATATCAAATGAGAAAAAAAAAAAAAAAAAAAAAAAAACTGTCCTAAAACTAAAATATGGGAGGGAAAGAAAAAACAAAAAACTGTCTTAGCCAATTTTGAGGATCAACAGCAGTCAAATCAAAAGGGAACATAAATAGAGATGATACAAAATAAAAAACCCACTAGATGAGAATGGCAGTCCGTAACGACTTTGACTGAATAGGAGGTATTGGCAGCCATATGTACTGAAGAAGCCATTCCATTGATAGCTTCACCCTCTGCTAGATGTCCATCACTTCCAGTATACTCCGCCTTAACAATTGGCTTTTTTCCTTGCATAAAGCAGCATAAATTGAGCAAGAACCATTGCATGCTATAAAATGGAACCACAGAATCAGTATCAAGTTACGAAGGTTCTCTGAGATCATACCATAGATTTCCAGATTAGCCATTTTGGTACTCCAGTGTCCAGAAGTCATCTCCACTTGCTCTTGATTAATAATCCTTGGCCTTTCAACTGAAAGATAAACGAAGTTAACTTTGCCACATCACTACATAACAATTACCTCTCCTGAAGTAAAAGCAAATGCAAACCTTCACAATTGTTATCTTCATCCATCTCCATCAGCCCTCTTTCGACGTTTGGTAACGCTTCATCTGTCCACCATATCAAAAAACAGAAGAAGATTAAGCACCCTTAACAAGAGAGCTTCTGAGACACGCCATGTCAATAACTACACAAATGGTACTAATAGCATGCAGCTGCTCAGTGAGCAGAGAGCAAACAAAAGGTACTAGTAGCCGGCTGACCATAAGTCGTATTAATTAACTTCACAATAACAAGTCCAGCCTTTGGTAAAGTCCCTGAGTAATATGCCATCAGATTGGGTGGTGGTTGCCAACTGCCCATTATAACCTAAGACCCAGCCTAACTTATGAAGTGTCAAATAATCATCTCCCAATATTGTTTTCATAAATTTCAGTTACAGAAACAATCACATGCTGATCTTAGAGAGTGTTTAACATTAACAGCTCAGAAGTAGATCAGATGAAGTCATGAAGCATCATTGTCTGTAACCATGCCCATAGCAGCCCTCTTAGCATAACTTGCTTCTCAAGGGAAAGAGAAGGTCCATTTTAATAACAGTTATCATCTCCGTACTCTAATTGATAATAAATATGTATATATACACATATGATCCCTATATACATAAGAGGCTCAGAGTTCTTACCCGTGCAGTTATTCAAGAGAGCCTCTTGTTTATCTATCCCTTCTGTGTTTCTGCTTTTTTTCCAGTTTTTTGATGTTTTGATCTGTTTCCTCACATGTCCTGTTATTGACAGAATCCAAAATTGGGTCTTTATCAGCTCCTCCAGCTTCATCGTGACATAATTGTGATAAAAAAGCTCCAACAGAAGAAGGTCCAGTCCCATCCGCAATATAGGGATTACCACCAGTACAGGGTTTGTTGTTCTTCATTTCGAAATCAAACAAGTCAAATGCAGGTCGCGCCTCTTCTCTTTCTCTGTCCTCAATGTCTCTATCCATCATAAAGCTCAATTCTTCAGCAAAGACCATTTTGGAAAGAGGTTGACTTTTTCCACAACTCTTTAGACATACCGATGCCATCTGTTTCACTGACTTTTCCACATTTGGTCTGCAATGGCATTGATCTAGCTCAGCCAATGCCCCAGAAACAACTGAAGCACTCTCACGTGAAATCTTCTCACTGCTGGGGTCATCCAAAGAATTTCTAGTACTCCTACTTCTTTCCTTACTGGTCCTGTTTTCTGGAAAATCTACTTTTCTGCATCCAGTCCGATCATATATGTCGACCCTGAAGTGGGAACCCAGGTAATAGAACAACAGAAAATATCCAAAGTCTAAACCATGGTGGCATGCAAAAGCATTCCAACCTCTCTGGAATGCGAAGGATCCATCAACCTTGGACAAAGTCACTTCCCATTGCCTCCCACCTGAATCCTCCAGACGGATATTTTGATTAAGCAGTCCTGAGATTGTCGGAGCAAATTTTGGAGGAATGTACTGCAATTGGAAAAACATCTATTGTAAAACAGAGCTTATTCTTACGACAGAATCAAAGCGACAAACTATGATCATGCCTATCCAGATCAAATTTCGAGAGAAAGTTGGCTGCACGAGCATCACATTACTGAAATATTGCATATCAAGTTAGCCCAACTAAAATAATCTGAGCACTTGATAGGCAATAATCTGAAACAAAAACACAACATCGTAAATGATCCATGTAATTGCTAACACCGTGAGTTATTCAGGTCATGTAGATGCCGAAATATAAAGGTCAACTACCTGAAGCATATGCCTATTTCTTCATCAAGGCTGGGGATTGTCTGAGTACCACACATGTCAAGTTACCTACTGGATGGTTAAGTTTTGATAAATTAATCAATAGATATATTCCTTGAGAAACTTTTACTTTCTATAGCATGACATGATATCTCATGCCACTTCTTATTGTTTCTTTTTGCATATTTGTAAATCAATTTCCTATTTCTTCTCTATCAAAAGATAAAAAAAACCCAAGGACAAACTCCACAAATGACACCGCATTTCCTTCACAATCTAACCAAACAAATGCATTCCTTTCTAACCGGCAATTATTTGATGCAGAAGCAAAGAATTTCAAGAAACAATTTACTGTTTCACAGGTTAGCATAGGTCAAATAGAACTTTTTATTTCTCTCAGTTGCTTACAACAGAAGTTCTATTATTTACACCACTAGGTAGGATTCTGATAAATAATAAGTCTCTGTTGGATCTTTAGGCCTGTGCTCAAATTTGCTTTCATATTCAAATAAAGTTTCTATACACAAAACTTGTTAAACAGAAAATTTGCTTTCATATTCAAATATGACGTTTGAGAATTAACTTGGAAGATTTCTAAAACGAAAACATGATCCTAAACAGCTCGAAGCTATATTTAGAGGTCTTATCAAAAAACTGATTGAAGGGTCATGACCGCAAGAACCATGAGTTACATGACCATATATCATTGTTATACAGAATGCCCACTTAGCGTGTTTCAATGTAATCTCCATCTTATATCAATTTGCACCCTAAAGATGGATAATTATACTTCTCAAAGAAGAAAAAGGAAATCCAAAGACTTACAAGCCCCGTCAACTATTTAAAATCCAATTTTCAACCCAGAGAAACATAGGCAAAGCAGAGAAGAGCACAAGAGATGACAATAGGCTGTGGTACTCTCTCGAAGTCAATGAGGCCTGAATCGTACACACGGAACTTGCAAGATAAGTGTGGTTTCAATATGGGTTGAAACTATTCTAAGCCAACAAGTTTCGGTTTGGGTCCAATCCGCACTATGGACCCCCTAAAAACTAGCTTTTCCACATCCACATATGTCATAGGAGGGATCTCTAACATGATGGTCAGCTGAGGCATAGTTAGCAGTAGTTATGCATGTAAGAGGCAGCCAAGAGATGGTTCCAAATGTTTAATTGGAGGCTTTCAATGAGAAAACATGCATTATATCACGCTAGCTACCTCTAACCAACAGAAAACATGACCATAAGAAGTCCAAAAAGTCTTGGGACCAACACAACACAGAAATATATGGCCATCACCTGACAAACTCTGCACAAGGTGATGCCCTCCTATGCAGGGGCGGCAGCCACTTAGGCCCAATAGATAGGAGCAGTTATGTCAGCTCATATGCACAAACACATCCGCATGGCGCAAGAGGCCATAAGAGAATCACTCATATAGCCTATCCATTGTATGCTTCAGGCGTTCAATGTCAGCTCCCACGATTTCATCTACCTTTTGCCCCTTGCTGAAGAAATGAAGTCTCGGCTGCAGCAAAATACAAAATCACTTTCTCATACGGAAAGGTTCTACCCAGATGAGAGTTTAATGAAACGGAAGACAGAAAATTAACTCCCACACAGTTCTTGCCGGCATTTCTCAAGAAAAATCCATTGGAATGCATAGTTTAGGACAAAAATGTCAGAAAATGATGACAATGCCTCCAACTTTTTCGTCATGCCAAACCCATAGCACTTCTCACTTCACCCAATTTTTTTTTAAGTTGTGGAATTCTCTTTTGTGACCCTAACTGCACCACATCAGCCCAAAGCTGACACATCACAGAGTTGAAACAAACTTGAAGAATCTACGTACAATTAAGAAATGAAGCAGCAACAGTTCAGTTCAACCCCAAGTCCAACCATTTCTGCTTCTTATGGCATAAACAAACCTATAGCAAGAACAAATAAAAGCCAAAAGAAAAAGAACTTCCACCTGAACTAGATAAAACCTGAACATTTCCTGTTTGACTCCAGTTGACTAAACTCAGTCCATATTCCTTTGGATTTTGTATCTAGGCTCATTTCTACCCCAAGCGCCCAAAAAAAGAAAAAAAAAAGAAATCAAATGAAAAACTCAAAAGATGGCACAGCTGTAGTGAAGCCGTAATAGCTCCAATTAAAGAATATATTAAAACAGATTTTCCTAATGGCCAAGGAACGAACGATCAACTCCATATTGCTCCAATAAAGATACATTTCAGGAAATTATAAAGTCAATTGGGTCAGATAAGTGTGTTCAAATGCTCTGCAGTTGAAAAGCACTAGATATGGACAATATAGAATGAAGCAACAACTGCTATGCTATGTGCGCATGCAATCATACTGGAGCAAAAGAATTGGTGTTTTGGTGTACGAGCAGTTTGATAACAGAAAAGAGATGTTATCTCTGTACCAAGATATACACTATCAGAAGGAACCACCATTAGTATGCAAGACATTTTAGATCACAATCAAGAATTTTCTTCCATAGATAAGAATGAGGCTTCCGGACACAAAATTCTTTCCAAGACGAGCTTGAGTTCTGAGAATGTTCCTCCATTTGCAGCATCAACTAGTAAAGCGATCTTCAGATTATCTTTGTTAGTGAAATTAAAAATACCGTATACATTGCTTGAAGATAGCATTCAATTACATGCATAAACATTGTCTTACCACAGAGTCTATCCTCAGCTCCATCAATTTGTCTTGAATGCCCTCCTGCAGACAAATCAACAACTTTAGCTTCCAAGAGTAGAAAGGATTTCTATCATAGAAGAGAAAGCCGTTAGCATCACCATGGAGAACTTCCACTAAAATTAATGAAACGGTCTAGGGGGACTATGTGGAAACCAGAGAAGAAGCAAAAGTTATTACCTGATCAATGTCTATTTTATACGCAGTCACGTCAGGGTACTTCTCATTCAATGCTTCAATGGCAGGGGACATGAATCTGCCTGCAAGACACGGATTAATGTCAAGGCTAAAATAACCATTTTAATTCAAGTAACAGAGGATAATCAAGAGGAAGAAGCGCCTGGAGGGCATTGAGAAATGCCTAGATGGTTGAGATTACTCACAAGGACCACACCATGCTGCGGTGAAGTATAAGATTGCTGGTGAAGACTCATCTATCAAATTCAATCAGACAAAAGCATAAGATATTTCTTATTTCGGGGACCCTCCAAATGGTAAGAACTGCAGTCCCATCACTTCCGTGTCAAATGTGTCTAGCTGTAAAGCAATAAGAAGCTGATAGCAGAAGAAGAACAGACCTCGGATCTTGCCAAGCATGAAAGAAACTGAAGGTGAAGAAGAGAGAGGAACGAAGCTTTTATTGTATTTCCTCTGATTAATTGTAAACTATACAAATCCTAAAGATATAGAGCTAGGTTTGTACAATTAATGGAAATAAAGAATTCTACGTATCAATCTAAATCTAGATCTGATATTGAATTGATATGTACAGAATAAAATCAATTCCAAATATTCCAAAGATATATTGCATATCTTCTAACACTCCCCCTCAAGTTGGTGACTTGTATATGTCCAAGACACCTAGCTTGTTTAATAGATATGCATGTTGTCGATGACATAAAGGTTTGGTGAAGATGTCCGGGCTGGCTGCTCTGTCGTGCCAATTCCTTGTTTCAATCACCCCTTCTTGAATCTTGTCTCGTGTAAAATGACAATCCACCTCTATGTGTTTAGTTCTTTCATGCACTATAGGGTTTGCTGCCAATTTGAGAGCTGCATCATTGTCACAATATAATGTTGTTGCTCCTTGTACCGTATTCCGAGATCTTTAAGTAACCCTTGTATCCATACTACTTGGCAAGTAGTTTTTGCCATAGCTCGGTACTCGGCTTCAGCCGAAGACAAAGATACAAAAGTAGGTTGCTTCTTGGTCTTCCACGAGAGAAGTGAGTCTCCTAATTTGATACAATATCCAGTGGATCGATCTTCGGCTAGTAGGGCATGTAGCATAATCAGCATCACAAGTATGCCCTCATCTTCATGTCACATTTCTTGGATAAAAGAATTCCAAGTCCTGGACACCCTTTTAGATACTTCACAACTTTAAATGCAGCTTCCAAATGAGACCGCTTTGGACTGTGCATAAACTGACTAAGTGTTTGTACTACATAAGAGATATCAGGTCTAGTCATTGTCAGGTATATGAGTTTCCCGACAAGTCTTTGATATCCTGATGGGTCTTTGAGAATGGGGTCATCATTTTGTGAAATGCCCCTATCATATTCTGCAGTAGTCAACTTAATGTTCTGTTCAATAGGAATCACGGCTGGTCTGCATCCTGATAAACCTGCTTCTGATATAATCTCTAAGACAAACTTCCGTTGACTAAGAGAAATCCCTTGATCAGATCGTGCAATTTCAATTCCAAGGAAATACTTAGGTGCTCCTAAATCTTTAATGTGAAAGGTAGCATGTAAATAATCCTTGAAATTGTCTATAGCAGCCTTATCATTTCCCATAACAATTATGTCATCAACATATATCATCAAATAAATAGATGACATACCTTTGGTCCGTGTGAATAAAGCATAGTGATACTTAGACTGCTTGAAGCCTGCTATTGTAAGAGCATTTGCAAACTTAGCATACCATTGTCGGATGCTTGCTTTAATCCGTAAAGGGATTTACGGAGACGACATACTCGATTCTCCCCCGTCTCCGTAAAGCCTTGAGGAATGTCCATGTAGATTTCCTCATCAAGATCCCCGTGCAAAAAGGCATTATGCACATCCATTTGATGTAAACTCCAATTATTAATAGCAGCAACAGATAAAAAAAAACGAACAGTGACATCAGTGGCAACAGGAGAAAAGGTCTCGTGGTAATCAAAACCTTCCTTTTGTGTGAATCCTTTGGCAACCAATCGTGCCTTGTATCGTTCAATGGAACCATCAGCACGATACTTTATCTTGTAGACCCATTTACAGCCAATTGGCTTTCGATCAGATGGAAGAGAGACAAGATCCCATGTCTTGTTGTCAATAAGTGCCTGGAGTTTTGCCTTCATGGCTTGTTGCCATTTTGGGTCAGTAGACGCCTCCTTATAACTAGGAGGTTCATGTTCTTTTGAGAGACGACTAACACAACATCTATGTTCCTGTGATAATCTATGGAAGGAAACATATGATGAAACTGGGTATTGAGTACCTAGAGAATGATGAGTGGCACAGATATAGTCTTTAGTCCATGTGGGAGGTCGTGTGTTGCGACCTGAACGCCTTGGATGAATAATGTCTGTGGGAGTTCCATTGGTAGCTGCTGCCTCAATATGCCGACTTTCTTCAACATCATGGGTATTTTCTAGTTGTGGCTGGAAGATTTCTTCTGGGCAAATGCCCCTATCAACAGGTGTTGATGTTGATTCTGGAAGATATGAAGCAGTTGTAGGAATGGGCCTCAATTCTGCTAATGGTATATAGGCAGTGTCTTGAGGTATTGCTTCATCAATACTGCCAGAAGGAGCTGTCATCCCTATATCTGTATCTGTAGTGGGTTGCTAAGAAAAAGGAAATATGTCTTCACGAAAGATGACATCACGACTTACTAGAAATTCCTTTGTAGATATGTCAAGAACGCGATAGCCTTTATGTAAATTGGGATATCCCATGAAAATGCATCGTCGAGCTCGAGGAGTGAATTTGTCTCTAGGTCCCACTGTTGTGACAAAACAGAGACATCCGAAGACCTTGAGATGTTGAAGCTCTGGCTTTTTTTGGAACAATAACTCAAATGGAGTTTTCCCTTTAAGTATCCGAGTCGGCATACGATTGATTAGGTAAGCGGCTGTGACCACACAATCTCCCTAATAATCGTCCGGAACTGATGCTTGGAACTTTAAGGCTCGTGCGACTTCCAATAAATGACAATGTTTCCGTTCTACCACGCCATTTTGTTGTGGTGAATAGACACAAGTGCTCTCATGTTGTATTCCATATTGAGTGAATAATGAAGAACAGTCATGGCTGAAGAATTCTCTCGCCATTATCGATACGAATCCATTTGTATGGATTTCCCAAACGATTCTTTGAGAGTGAGAGAAAACTTTTCAAATGAGAATAAGTTTGGTTCTTAGACTGCATCAAGAAAATCCAAGTCGCACGAGAATAATCATCGACTATAGTGAGAAAATATCGAGACCCATCATGATTTAATGTGTGATATGGTCCCCATATATCTACATGAATTAGGGCAAAAATTGCACTAGTGCGGGTATTACTAGACGGAAAAGGAGCACGAGATTGTTTAGCAAGAGGACATATAGAACATTGTGGATATGGAAAGGAGGCACTGTGACCCAATCTCAAATGCATAATGGAATTTCTATCATTGGTAGTCAAGTTACACAATGAAGATTTATTCAAAGAAATGCAAGAAAAATTACTCGAGGAATTATTCCGAAATAAAGGCCTTCAGAGAGACTACCCAAGCCCATCGGTTTCCCAAAGTCGAAAGGTCTGAAAGAAACATGCATCAGCATTGAAAATGACCCGGCATGAATTTTCTTGACAAGCTTTTGACACGAGATATTAGATTAAACTGGAATTCGAGACACAAAGAACATTTCTAAGAGTAATTTTTGGACTGAGATTGACTGTCCCCTGTTTCATGGACATGAGTAATATCCCCCAGAGGCAACCGCACGCATTTAAATAGGGAAATCCAATCTAGGATTTATATTTGAGAAAAATGCCTTGTCACATATAATATGGTAGCTTGCCCCTGAATCAATTATCCATGATTTTCTGGATATTGAGTTAATCAAGCAATGTGTAATACCTGAGAAACTTGCTCCTCTGTTTGTGGTGTCCATTTTTTGAAGTGCCTCCATCAATTGATGATACTGATTATTTGTGATAGATTGGTCACCCTCTTTACCAATCGAACCAGTAATTTGATAAGCTGCTGAAATCCTTTTTCTTTTTCACCGGGCTTTCCATGTAATTTCCAGCAATTATCAATTGAGTGATTAGCACGCTTGCAATAATCACAAAATAATTTATTCTTGCCTTTAAAATTTCTCCCGAAATTCCTTGATGACGTGGCAAGCATTTGACCGTCCGTGCCTTTAATCGCAGCGAAGATCTGACCGTTCGATGCCTTGAAGATCTGACCGTTCGATGCTTTGAAGATCTGACCGTTCGATGCCTTGAAGATCTGACTGTCCGATCCTTTGGCCGCGAGCTCCTGTCCACCGTTGGATCCGATCAAATGATCGAAGCCGTCCGATCCTCGCAGCACATCCTGACTGTCCATCCGGTCTGCTTTATATACTCGGGATTCCTCTTCTGCGAACCCTAGCCCCAATTTGGCCGCTCGTCTCTCTCGATTTAGGGTTTGCGTCCTGGTGGCCGCGTCTCGCCGATCGCCGCGAGCGGCGAGAGCGACGCTCTCATTGCTCCTGGTGTGGTCTGGCGTCGCGTGTCGCTGACTCTCCTTCTGTACGGCCAGTTGAAATATACGCCCAATCGGCGGCATCGGATCCATGGCGAGGATCTGTGAACGAAATCCGAGGTAATTTTCGTTCAAAATGAGGAGAAAGCGTGTAGCTTTCTCCCTGTCTTTGATAGATCTGTATTGTTTAAGCGTGGGTTCTGGTCCCACAAGTTTCTCCTCGGCCGCCTCGAGATTGTTCCACAGAGACGAGAGCCGGTTGAAAACGGCTGTGACCGTCATATTGCCTTGCTTCAATTCGCTGAGATCCTGCATTAGATTGAAAATTTTTGCCCGATCTAGTTTCCCGTACATTTCCTGGATATTTTCCCACATCTCTTT
This sequence comes from Eucalyptus cloeziana, assembly GCA_014182715.1. Lineage (NCBI taxonomy): Eukaryota > Viridiplantae > Streptophyta > Magnoliopsida > Myrtales > Myrtaceae > Eucalyptus > Eucalyptus cloeziana. The sequence goes on along the minus strand of CM024644.1, from coordinate 25,854,366 downwards.
TGCATCTTCTGTCGGTGGGAGTCCGGTCGCGACTTTGGAGGAGACGCAATTGCCAATCCAGGTTCGGATCAGGCGGTTGCTCTTCCTCCAGAGTCGGGCCAGACGTTCCTCCATGGGAACTGGGATGGTTCCGTCGAGGAAACCATCTTTGTCTTTGGTTGCCAAGGCGCGCCGGAACTCCTGCGACCATCTTGTGTAATTTTCGGCCGGTTAGGCTGGCTGATGAGCCGCAATTCTGGTCCGTCGGCATTGGAAACGAACAATGGATCGCCGGGTTCTGGTCGTCCGGCGAGTGCCGCCGCTGGGAAAGGCATAAAACCGGGCGCGAGGTTCGGGTAGGTATTCGTGCCTTGACCCGATTCACTCGCCCCAATCGGATAACCCGCATAGAAACCCGGGTAGGGATTTGTTCCCATACCCGGCTGACCCGACCCGCTTAACTGCTCCGATCCGATGGCTGGATTTGCCCCATTCGTGGTTGGCGGGTCCCCATCGGGTCGGACATGGCTCTGGTGACCCACAGATGCAGACGATGATGGATTTGGGTTTGCCCCAAAGAGAAATGGATACGGGATCCATTGGTATGGTTGACCCACTAAGGGTTGTCCCGCATTAAACTGAGTCTGCGTGGGCCACCACTGAGCGGGCGGTGTTTGTGTCTGCTGACTTGTGAATGGAAGTGTTGCAGGTGGAAGCGTTGTAGATCGATCTTCATCCTGCGGATCTTGGTGCAACGTCTCTCCAGTCGGTGGATTTCCAGAAGCCGAGAAGCTAGTTTGCGGGGATGTCATGGTAAGATAAAAAAAAAAACCTTCGAAAGTTGATTCTAGTGCCGAAAGAATAACCTCTTCCCCTTTTTTTTTTTTGTAGGTGAAAGACTCTTTGGCAGAAGAACAAAGCGGAAGCAAATCAGAAGCCTCGTGGCTCTGATACCATGAAAGAAACCGAAGGTGAAGAAGAGAGAGGAACGAAGCTTTTACTGTATTTCCTCTGATTAATTGTAAACTATACAAATCCTAAAGATATAGAGCTAGGTTTGTACAATTAATGGAAATAAAGAATTCTACGTATCAATCTAAATCTAGATCTGATATTGAATTGATATGTACAGAATAAAATCAATTCCAAATATTCCAAAGATATATTGCATATCTTCTAACAAAGCACACCATCGAACTGTTCTTCTGACTTGATAAGGTGCATCTTCGACGAACCCAAGATTGCAAGATTGGCCCAAGTGAATTTATCGAATTAAAGCCTTTCAGAATACACAATTCATCCAAGAGGCAGCAACTATCCACTATACAACCATTGGTTTTTGCATTCTTAAAGAGGGAAAATAAGCAACCGACAGAAATGCTACAAATTATCAGCCTTTCAAGAAAGTATGAGCAGGCCTGTCCATAACTGGGAACCATGAATTTTGCGCATTGAATCCGGTTCCAATTATCACGCCCTTCCTCATGTTGTAACCCCCTTCCCCAAAAGAGGGAGAAATATAGACGAGTCCACAGTTGGTCAAATGCACCTTGTGCAGTGGATAGGAAACTTTGGTTTGCGGAAAGCAGGAAGAGCCCTGAACTCCAACCGGGCCGACTTGCAGTCAAAAGGGAAATCTTTCAAGTCACAAGTCGCGTTATTCCTTCAAGCGCGAGCAGCTTAAATTCCCAAATTTGAATGATACTGACACGCGAACGGGACATAGCTGATGCAAGAATCGGACACACGTCAACAAGCAGACTGAGGAAGCAATCAAAAACGAAGTGAAAAAGGGAAATGCAGCGAAACTGGTATTGATGAATTGGGACGGGGAAGAGAGAGATAGAAGAAAGGTGTGCTGAAAACCAGAAGAAAAGTAAAGCTAGGGTTTTCCATTGTAAATATGAACATACCTCGGGTTTTCCATGGATGTTCTTCTTAAACTTCTACGACCTGGGATGAACTTGGCCATTAATCTGATCCTGCATAAAGAACACCACATAAATGCATTGCAACAACTCAGCCTATTACTAAATCAAGAAAATCAGAATCTACCGATGTGAATATCACATTAGAAAAAAAACTAGCCAAAGCAGCACATGAATAAACAATTCTCGCAAACATCGAACAATTAAGAAAAAGGTTTTTCTCCAATTGAAACAAAAGTGAATGAGGATACTAGGAACTTCCTCATTCAACATTGGCTTTTTCTTTTCTCTTCCTTTTTTTGGGGAGAGGGTGGGGAGGGGTGAAACTTGCCAAAAATACACCTGTTATGCAGATCACAGTACATAAACTTATACATCTACTAGATTGCTACTACAAAACGTTGATCAGATTAACTAACAGCGGTATACTCCATAGGCAGGGTTTGAAAAAAGGACATTTCCCCTCTCTTCGAATTCCTTAATCACTTGCAAATTCCGAGTTCTCCACTCCAAGTCACGGTCCTATAAATCAAAGCAACCATAAATTTACACAATGTGAATATATTGACATAAAATAGAAGCAATTGAATAACCTACACTACCCGCTAATGAACTCCCAGGAGGGTCGCAAGATGTAGACGGTAATTCAAAACGCAGGTCACATACCTCTTGGCGAAATGGATAATTTGTAGATGACGAGGAAGCTTTCGGTGCATCAAATATATGTGTTTTCTCCATCTTATCTACCACAGATTCTATTTCTGCATCGATATCCTACAAATCCACAATTTGCCGTTTCATTTTCATGAGCTTTGACCCACGATAAAATTCTTATTTCAATTATAATAACCCAAACAAAGAGAAAATGTAATGACAGAAACATGACATAATAGGATATGCAATCCCAAAAAAGAAATTGGAAGGAAATATAACTCACATCGTCCATCAAAAGATTTGACATCCTTGATTGCGGACCCGTCTCTTGGGATTTATCCATTGGTGCCTTCAAAAACTCTTTGATGATATCCACTTCCAACTCACTTGAAGTTGGCTCAAGCTCCTCAAATATCTAATGCACACAGAGCGAACAACTTAAGAAATGCCATTTAAAGTAGGAAATGATTACAACAAGCAACTCCATCCAACTAATTTTCACTAGCAAATGTTATAGCTAGTTCAGATAACAAGCTCAGAATAGATGTAATCAATACAATAAACATTATTCACCTGATCAGCACTTAGATCTTCAAATTTTTCTTCGATTTTTGTCCTATCATGTTTATCACACTTTTCCCATCGCCATGCACGGGGAAAAATGTTACTTCGAAAGTTAGGCTGAGCCACGTCGAAATGTTCATAGGACCAAATCTGCACAAATTAGTAGAAATCAAGACATCAATTGTGCCAATGTGGGGAAAAAAAAATTGCATACAACTCATAAGCTATATTAGGATTAAAAAAAGAACAAAGAAGAGAACACAAAAAATACTTGTTGTATAATAATGATAATGTTCATGATGAACTAGAAAGCTTAAATAGAAAATTACCTGGAGAAAAAGAATACAACCTCCAACGTACCGCTTCCTTTTATACTTTCTTGCATTTAACCACTCTTTTAGATCATCCAACACAAGTAAACCCCAGGCATATTCATTAATATCATCTACATTTTTAAGGAGGGGCACCCATCGGCTATCGACGGTTAGAGTTGGATTTGGAAAGAGAAAGGTAGCAAATGTAAAGAGTAAAAAATACAATATACAACTTTTAAGCAAGCATCATAAAAGATTTAAATAAGATAGTGTTACTCAGTGTTTGGCATTAGTCATCTACTATCTAATTTACGAAGCTTAAAGTATTGCCATAGTCAATCATTTCAAGTCAAAGTCAAGATAGCAAAAATATAAAAAGGTAAGATTTGGTTTGTTTTGAAAACAGGGCAAAGTCTTCTCCCCCTTTTTGTTTTTTCAAGTTGAAAGTCCTCCATAGACTTGAGTCTTCAATAAATCTTCCCAAGTGCTTTGGTATCACGAATCGGCCGAACATTAAGCGATCATGCAAAGTGATGAACGAATATTCCTTGATGTTACGGAATAGTTGGAATAGATCCAAATTGAGAAATCGAGTAGAGATGGGTATAGCACATCATCTTCATCCGGGATGATTGCCCTTCTTTCTTGGTAGAACAGTAACACGAGTTTGATAGGAGTCTTTTCCTTGAAGCCCTAAAATTGAGAGCTTTGTGAGAATATGAGGAGGTTGAATGTTTAGATATCTAAGTTTTCCTTTGTCCTTTGCCATGCATCTAGACGAAATCTTGACACTTGATGGAGGAAGTTCAAATTTTGGTCCCTTGCTAGTTCCATTCCAAAATAAAATCTGACTCAGTGTTTGGCTCATCTAACTTCATTCAATTTTTCAATCTTATGCAAGATTTGCAGGGTTTAAAGTGTATGAACATCTTTTTTCGTGGGAGTCTGATTCCCGAATATTCCGGCATTTTAGATTCCAGCGAAATTTGACACGAGGAAGTTCAAATTTTCCATTTCCATCATGATCTCTTATAAAGTGATGTCGAATCTCAATATGTTTTGCTCTTGAATGTAGGATAGGATTCCATTTATCCATTAAATACGCGACTTTGTTTCCTTGAAAACCAAGATGCGCCTGTTTCCAAGCAATTTGATTAAAGTCCTTGCCACAGTTTGCTCTGGTAGGCATAACAAACCTCCAAATCCGACTCTTTCGATTGCCGCTCGTTCCCTAGAATTTAACTTCTCCACTCGCTTCAGGAAGAGCGACAATGAAAACTTAGTATCAATTGTAGTACTCTGAGCCTGCGTATTACCATAAAATTATGCTCAAAACACATCCTTGAACCCATAACTTTCTAAAATTTTATTTAAGAAATGAACGGATCAAGCAATGACAAGAATTTGCCGACCTTACTCTTGTGTGGCTTTCTGAGTTTATATCCCCCCTCTCCTTTTCCAGCTGACGATTTACCCGCCCCAGCTGCCTGCACCGATGCGAGGTGGGAATCACCAGAAGGAGCCGGAGGAGCAAACGGCGCCTTTGATGTCCAGTTCTCGGCAGCTTGCCGCGGCTTACGATGGGAAGAGGAAGCGGCATCCATTTTAGGCTGCAGATTTACACAACATGTGGCTGAGTGTGCTTTTAGAAGGAAATAACAGAAATATCAGCCGAAACAGACATAGCGGGAAAGAAAGCATCAGAAATAGTCAAAGGGCCAAGGGGAGACGCCACATCGCCAAGGTTCGCCTCCTCAAAGTCAATGCAAGAGTGCAAATAACGCCAAAACTGTAGCTATATCGCCGTTCCTGTTATCTTCTGCGCAGTTTTCATGCCGAGAATACTTGGTCTCGAAATATTATGCAGAGTCGTGGGAAATTTCAGGTGAAAAGCCCGCAGAAAAGGCGGGACGCTGCACCGTCAAGGTTTGCCTACTCAAAGTAAACGCAAAAATACAGATAACGTGGAAAAAATGTTGCTACAGTGCCGTTCCTAGTATTTTCTGCGTAGTTTTTATGCTCAGGGCTTGGTGCCGAAATATGATGCAGAGTCGTGTGAAATTTTGAGTGAAAAGCCTGCGGAAACGGGGCGACGCTGCATCGTCGAGGTTTGCCTACTCAAAGTCAACGCAAAAGTGCACATAACGGGGAAAAAATGTTGCTACAGTGCAGTTCCGAATATTTTCTGCATAGTTTTTATGCGAATTACTTGGTTTCGAAATATTATGCAGAGTCATAGGAAATTGCGGGTGAAAAACCCGCAGAAAAGACGAGACGCCTCATCGTCAAAGTTTGCCTCCTCAAAGTCAATGCAATAGTGCACATAACAGGGAAAAAAGAAAGCTACAGTGCGGTTCCCGTTACTTTCTGCGCAATTTTTATTCTCAGGACTTGGTTTCGGAGGACTTGGTCCCAAAAAGGGGAGACGCCGCCTTGTCAAGGTTTGCCTCCTCAAAGTTAATGCAAAAGAGCAAATAACGGGCAAAAACTCTAGCTATAGCGCCGTTCCTGTGATTTTCAGCACAGTTTTGATGCCGAGAATACTTGGTCTCGAAATATTATGCAGAGTCGTGGGAAATTTCGGGTCAAAAGCCCGCAGAAAAGGCGGGATGCCGCGTCGTCATGGTTTGCCTACTCAAAGTAAATGCAAAAGTGCAGATAACGTAGAAAAAATGTAGCTACGGTGCCGTTCCTATTATTTTCTGCGTAGTTTTTATGCTCGGGGTTTGGTGGTGAAATATGATGTAGAGTCGTGGGAAATTTCGAGTGAAAAGCCCGCAGAATAGGGGCGACGCCGCATCGTCTAGGTTTGCCACGTCAAAGTCAACGTAAAAGTGTATATAACATGAAAAATTTGTAGGCATAGTGCCGTTTCATTTATTTTCTGTGCAGTTCTTTTGCCCATTACTTATTTCGAAATATTATGTAGAGTCATAGGAAATATCGGGTGAAAGGACTGCTGAAATGGCGAGACGCCGCATCGTCAAAGTTTGCCTACTCAAAGTCAATGCAAAAGTGCACATACCAGGGAAAAATGTTGCTAGAGTGGCGTTCCTGTTATTTTATGCGAAGTTTTTATGCTCGGGACTTGGTCTCGAAATATTATCCAGAGTATTTGGAATTTCCGGGTGAAAAGCCCGCAGAAAAATGCAGACGCCGCATCGTCAAGGTTTGCCTACTCAAAGTCAATGCAAAAGTGCAAATAACGGGCAAACACGGTAGCTATAGTGCCGTTCCTGTTATTTTCTGCGCAATTTTGATGCCGAGAATCCTTAGTCTCGAAATATTATGTAGAATCGTGGGAAATTTCAGACGAAAAGCTTGCAGAAAAGGCGGGACGCCGCACCGTCAAGGTTTGCCTTCTCAAAGTAAATGCAAAAGTGCAGATAACGTGGAAAAGATGTAGCTACAACGCCGTTACTATTATTTTCTGCGTAGTTTTTATGCTGAGGGCTTGGTGCCGAGATATGATGCAGAGTCGTGGGAAATTTTGGGTGAAAAGCCCGCAGAAACGAGGCAACGCTGCATCGTCGAGGTTTGCCTATTCAAAGTCAATGCAAAAGTGCACATAACGGCGAAAAAATGTTGCTACAGTGCCGTTCCTAATATTTTCTGCGTAGTTTTTATGCGAATTACTTGGTTTCGAAATATTATGCAGAGTCATAGGAAATTGCGGGTGAAAAACCCTCAGAAAAGACGCCTCATCGTCAAAGTGTGCCTTCTCAAAGTCAATGCAATAGTGCACATAACGGGGAAAAAAGAAAGCTACAGTGCGGTTCCCGTTATTTTCTGCGCAATTTTTATTCTAAGGACCTGGTTTCGAAGGACTTGGTCCCAAAAAGGGAAGACGCCGCATCGCCAAGGTTTGCCTCCTCAAAGTCAATGCAAAAGTGAAAATAACGGCAAAAACTGTAGCTATATCGCCGTTCCTGTTATTTTCTGCGCAGTTTTCATGCCGAGAATACTTGGTCTCGAAATAATATGCAGAGTCGTGGGAAATTTCGGGTCAAAAGCCCGCAGAAAAGGCGGGACGCCGCACCGTCTAGGTTTGCCTACTCAAAGTAAATGCAAAAGTGTAGATAACGTAGAAAAAATGTAGCTACGGTGCCGTTCCTATTATTTTCTGCGTAGTTTTTATGCTCAGGGCTTGGTGGCGAAATATGATGTAGAGTCGTGGGAAATTTCGAGTGAAAAGCCCGCAGAAAAGGGGCGACGCCGCATCGTCTAGGTTTGCCACGTCAAAGTCAATGTGAAAGTTTACATAACATGAAAAATTTGTAGGCATTCACACCATTCCACTAATAGTACTGGCGCAGATTGTGAGACATTTTTTTGCTGCTCGGATGAATGCTATAACGACTACGATGAGCTTCTGACAAATTTTTTTCTTTAAGCTCCAAATTGTTGGGCACACACAATCGTCCATGAAACTTCAATAATCCGTCCTTTGTAACTCGAAAATCAGTTTTTCTCTTTTTTGCATCAACCTGCAGAACTTTTTGGATTTAAGAGTCTGTCAACCGCAACGTTTTAATTTTTACCTACATTTGCGGTTCAATTCTGAGGGTAGCCATGAGACTTGAAATGTGGCATACCTCAAATTTGAAATCCAAATTTCAAACTCCTTCGAGTAGAATCCACTCTTGAACCATCATTTGCATAATCAATGACTTCCGACTTAATGCATCTGTGACCTTATTGACCTTTCCAGGATCATACAAGATGTCGCAGTCATAGTCCTTAAGAAATTCCATCCAATGACACTGCCTCATGTTCAACTCCTTTTGAGAGAACAAATACTTCAAGCTTTGATGGTCTGTAAAAATCTGGAACTTTTCTCCGCATAAGTAATGCCTCCAAATCTTTAGGGCAAAAATGATTGCTGCAAGTTCCAAGTCATGCGTTAGATAATTTAATTATTGAGACCTTAGCTGACGGGACGCGTATATAACAACTCTTCCATATTGCATTAAAATGTAGCCCAATCCTTTATACGACGCTTTGCTATAAATCTCATATCCTCCAAGACTAGACGGAATTGTCAACACGGGTGCAGTAGTCAGCTTATCCTTAAGCTCTTGGAGTCTGTCCATTCAAACTTTTCTTCCTTCTTTAGCAATCGCGTTAGAGGCATGACTATCGTAGAGAATCTTTCCACGAACCATCTATAATAGCCTGCTAATCCCAGAAACTTTGGATCTCCGTCACCGTTGTTGGTCTCAAATAGTTAATAACAGCTTCAATCTTGGTCGGGTCCACAGAAATCTCTTCGCCGGAAATCACGTGACCCAAGAAAGCTACACAAGTTAGCCAAAACTCACACTTACTGAAGTTGGCGTACAGCTCATGTTCACGCAGAGTCTGAAGCACGTCCTTAAGTGTTGTTCATGCTCCTCTGGACTCTTCGAATACACCAAGATGCCATCCATGAACACGATCACGAACTGGTCTGGGTACTCCTTGAACACTCGATTCGTCAAATCCATGAAAGCAGTTGGGTCATTAGTAAGACCAAACGGCATTACGGTGACTCATAATGGCCATAATGTGTACGAAAAGCCGTTTTCGGTATATCCTCATTCTTAATCCTCAGCTGATGGTAACCTGTCCTCAGGTTAATCTTGGAAAATATCGAAGCTCCCTGCAACTGATCAAACAAGTGATCTTTCCTTGGCAACAGATATTTGTTCTTAATCGTTACTTGATTGAGTTGCCGATAGTCGATGCAAAGACGCAACGAACCATCCTTCTTCCTTACAAACAGAACTGGCGCTTCCCAAGGCGATGCACTAGGACGAATAAGTCATTTGTCCAACAACTCCTGCATCTAAGCCTTTAGCTCTTTTAATTCTGATAGCGCCATACGATAAGGAGCCTTAGAAATTGGCTCCGTCCTAAGGGCCAACTCAATCACGAACTCTATCTCCCTTTCTGGGGGCAAACTATGCAACTCATTCGGAAAAAAAACGTCAAAAAATTCCCGCACTATGACGATGTCCTCTATCCTTGGCTCCTCAACTGACATATCAACCACGGTTGCCAAATAACCTTGGCAACCCATATCCAATGATCGAGTTGCTTTAAGTGATGAAATTAAAGTAATCGAGGGTCCTCCTCGATTTCCAACAAACTCGAAACTTCCACCCGCTAACGGGTTAAATTGAATCGCTTTACAATAACAATCCATGATAGCTCGTTGCTTGGTGAGCCAATCCATACCAATAATCACATCAAAATCAAACATCGCCAACACAATCAAATCTATTTTTTCCTCTCGATCACCGATTACTAACTTGCAATTAGGACACCCTATCACAGACGACACTTTATCATTTAATAGGGTGGATATACTAATGACCGCTTCCAGCGGTTTTGGACTTAACCCCAATAACGTAACGGACTGCTCAACAATAAATGAATGCGTGGCTCCAGGATCAAATAAAGCGTAAGCAGCATGATCGTTCAACGAGACCGTAGCTGTAACCACGCTTTGCGAGTTCTCTGTCTCCTTTCGGGTGACAGCGTACACCCTTCCTTGTACCAGAGGCCTACTCAAAATGCCTTGTTGTGCATTCTGCGACGCACTCCCTGCTGCCTGTCCAATCTGCGGCAGTGGTGCCTGTGCTCCCATGGGTCTGCGCGAGCAGTTCTTCACTTGATGGCCGTGCTGGCCACATCCATAGCAAGCTCCCGTTCTAGCAAGACACAAGGCTAATCTATGTTTCCTTCAATAGAATCGGCACACGCCACTTGAGTTAGGTGTTGGCTTTCCAATTCCACCATTTCGGTTGGGAGGGATGGGATACTTTTCTCCCGTCATTGGCCTCCTCCCAAACCGATTATTATCTTTGTTGGGCACAAACCGCGACCCAGATGTGGGTACCCACTCATTCAAATTCTTCTCAATCAGCTAGGCCCCCTCTCTTACAGTTTGTCATAATCCTTGAGGTTCAGCAGTACCGGTGTGATAGCCTGAATTTTCTGAGTTGTTTTCAATTAAATAAATCGGGCTTTTCGTCGATGCGTCTATAGTGCTATTCTCTGAGTTGGCCACTCACGAGATAACTAGTCTATCTGGGGAAGTAATTAAGGAATCAAAATGTAATGGACTTGAGAATTCGACTATGAATCGACTGCTCGACCGTGTCGATCTATAAGGGTCATTACGGCACTGTCAGAATTTATCAGAGATCAGAAATAAGTCGATTTGGCTGAGATATGTGATCAAAATGTGGGTGATTCCACTTGATTTCAAAATTCTCACCGATCGGCACTAAATTGATTTTATGACGTTTTGGGTACCCTGCGTCCGTATTTGAAATCTCAAGATTTTCACAACAACCGAGAGTCGCCAATGTGTCGAAGATGCACTATGTGACTCGAGATAAATCAATCACGGGTCAATTGCATAAAAAATTCCTAAAAACTACCTAGTAGACTAGGTCACGCTAAAAGCACGCCAGATTGAAATTAACCGTGTATTTGAACCCGATTTCAGAAATTGAAAGTTTTGTGGTGTCACAAGCTATTTTAGGGACGTCGACTCATCCTCTGAAGAATTTTCAGGGATTCCGAGATTTTTATGGAAATCCGATTCGAATGCCGTGGAAAATTAGCGGAAATTCGGATGGGCCAAATTAAAGGAAATTTGGACTTCCAAGCCGAGCCTTTGAGTGTCGGGGATTTAAAGAAAATTGCTTGGGATTTTTCTTCAGCAAAATCGGACCTTGATTTGGATAATCGAGAGGAAATTGGAGTTCAAATTGAGTAAAATTCGGAATTGGCATGGGGCTGAAAAATGGGACTTCAATTTGGATTGATTGTGCATTATTTATTCAAGAAAGTAACATAGGGGACAAAGCATTTAATGGGGAAGATAGATTTTTGGACTTTAATCTCTCTCTCCCTCTTTGCCAGCTGCTCAGCCCATTTCACACGCCTCTCTTCTCTTATCCGATCATCATCTGCTCCTGCTTTGTTTTTATTTTCCATTCCTTTGAAGCTCCGTCCAATTCCTTCGCCCAATTCTCTCTCTTTGCTAGCGTCCCTCGCGATTTCCACCACCCCCAACTTCGGCCATTTGTTCCTCAAACAACCAGCGAAGCCCACGTCTTCTCCCTACATCGTCAACCATCCAACAACGAAGACCAACCTGCCACCTGCTTGTTCATGACTCCACGAAGCAGCTGCCAACGAAGCCCCAATCATTGGTCAACAAACCAGCACCGAAGCCCACAAAGCTGACCGAAATCTCTACTCCTTGAAGCTCACACCCTCCACTCACAAAGACTTGCCACGTTTGAGTCTTCACTTCGCTCGGTCAACAATCAGCAGACACCCTCGACGCTGGCTTCGAAGACTTCAACTCCTCTCGTTGCCACGCGTCCACCGAGCTCTCTCTGCTCCCGAAGACATCCATCTCATCATCCCACTCACCAAAGCCACAAGCCACCGAAGCAGCTTCATCCTCGTGCGTCTTCAGTTCATCCCAGCCGCGTGAAGTCAAGCCCATCGTCCACGCAAACCAGCAATTTCCGCAGCCCAAGCCCCGCATTCGAGCAGCTCAATTCTGCAGCCCATCTCGCGGGCCCAGCATCCATGCAAAGTGTCCAGCCCAGCTTGTATTGGAACAGGCCATTCTTAGCACTTGAAGCCCAACTCCAGCAGAATTTAAAGCCCAAGCTCCAGCCCAACAGTTTCTTCAAAGCAAGATCAGCCCAGTAATTTGAAGCCCATTTTAAGTCAAGCCCAGTCTCGAAAGCCCAACGAATTCAGCCTGCGAATCAAGTGAAGCCCAGCCCAAGTTAAAAACAAATCTCAGTTGGGCTGAGATTTGTTGGGCCGCTTTAGGCCCAGTCCAAGTCCGCCGACGCCGCCGAAAATTAAGATTTCGGCCGCCGTCGCGCCGTTGTCGCGGTGAACCGGTTTTCGCGATACACCGGTGAGTTTATACTCTAAACTCTTCTTAGTAGGTTATTGATGCTAAGGAGTGTTTAGATTTATTTAATTAGGAATTAGGTGGTTAGTTAAATTAAATTAGTGATTTAATTATTTAATTGAGCATGTTAGGTGGTTAGCATGGTTTAGCTAAGGCCTAATTAAATTGTATTATTTATCTAGAAGGGTTCGAGAATTTTCCGGGTCCATATTGGTATTTAATTTAATAATTTTGGCCTAGGTTAGTATGTTTAGAAATTATATTGAATTAATTAATTAATTTTCGAAATTAATTATATATTAATTATTTTTTCGAAAATTAGGCCGGGATAGCCGGTGACCGAAATTTCGTGTTGATTGCAATGGTGTAGTTAATTTCTGCAATTGAGTGTTAAATTATGCAAATTGAGTGATGATTAGATTTTTGGTATTTAATTCCAAAAATTGTGGATTTCCAATATTTATTAGAAAATCCGGGTGTCGGATTTTAACACCGAAAATGATTTTATATACTATATAAAATAATGGGATTTTAAAATGGAAGAATGTCAATTTTTCTAGGTCGAGTAGACCGTGTACCCACACACGACTATTTTCATACGTATTTCTAATACGAAGAAAAAGATCAGGTTCATCATTTTAATTGAAGCATTTGAGTGCAATGCACGGTGCCCTGGGCCATATTTGAGTGACTGTGTGATGATTAAGAGAAATTGTCCCGGGCTGTTGAGCTGGACGTTATCCCTATTTGGGATACCCCTTGACAAAGGGAAGCCGGTTGCAGTAGATTCTGGACCCTATGCTCCTTCGGGAAAGCTGTCGACGAAGTGATGTGCTGTGCTCAATGGGATGAGACGAAGCCTGGCAATGCCATAAGACCGCCGAACTGAGAGTAGGCCGTGCTATATGCCGAGATCAAAACTAGGAATGCATGATGATTTGAATTGAATGTGTCTGATTATGGGACAAAATTGTGTGACACGATATGGGACGTGTCATAACGATTTGACTCTATAATAGGACCCCTGTATTGATTTAAGAATTGAGTGTTGCATTCCCATTTAATTGATCTTAAGTACTGTTCTGGTTTGTGATATGAATTATGCTGACCTCTAGGGTGGAACTGAGGCGAGGTAAGTCTCCTTGATTGTGTGATTGCGCGCTTAGGACGCTTCTTAGCGTCTTTTCCTCCTAGTCGAAGTTTAGAGCATGAACTTGCTGAGATATTGTCTCACTGGTTATTGAATAACCATTTCAGGGTCATCGAGTGGAGGACTTGGAGCAGAAAGGAGGTGATCTGAAGTATGGGTCGGATAGGATCGCTTCTTTTGGAGAACAGTCTTTTGTAGTCTTTTGACCATAGACTCTTGTACTTGACTAAGTATATGTTTATGAAGGCATGTTTGTTTGTGAAATTATTGTTCTGCTTTTCTATCCCGAGATGGTTACTGTTAAGGGATTTTTAATCCGCTTCCGCATGTGCAATAAAGTAAAAAGGGTCGGCGACTAGTCTTGAGAACTTGCAAAATTTTATCGACCAGAGAGGGATGGGTACATGCTCGAGGATCGGGGCGTGACAACCAACGGGTCCTTAATCTCCGGCTTCAAGCCATCTCTAAACCTTCTTGCTCTGTCCACCAAATCCTCAATCAATCTCGGTGCGTATTTCGATAGCTCGGCGAACTTCGCCTCATACTGATCCACAGTCATCTGGTTCTAGCGGAGGCGTTGGAACTTATTGATATTCTGTTCTTGAGCACAATCCGAGAAATATTTCCCGTAAAACTCCTCGACAAATGCATCCCACTCTGGGACCATACCCTCGGGAAACACTCTTCCTTTATTTGCCTCCCACCACGTGTTGGCGTTACCCTGTAGCTGATATATGGCCAAGGTCATCTTGTCTTCCTTTGAGCACCTCCATAGTGCAAAAACCTTTTCCAACTCTCGGACCGAAAGGGTTGCAACCTTGGGGTCACCTGCTCCAAAAAACTTTAGCAACTTCAATCTCAGAAAATGCTCCACCAACTTGTGCATAGATCGCTCGCCATTCCCATTTCTAGGTGGGACTTAAGCAGGTGCAGCAATGGCAGCAACAGCATTAGCGGCAGCAGTGGTGGCGACGACAGCAACAACAACTTGATTTTAAGCTTGCTACCCAGCCACGTTCCCCAAGGTCTCTGGGGCTTGCAAAATCCAGTCAACCCTAGGATCAATTGGTGTCCTCTCTCTAGCACCCACTTGCACTGGTGCTCTCTCTCTAGCACCAGCTCGTCTCAGGGCCCTTTCTTTAACACCAGCTTGAGTCGATGCCCTTTCCCCGGCACTTGTGAAAGCCGCTATGGCCCTTCTCAGAGGGGCCCTCTGTTCAAGATCTCTCATCTCGCAGGGTCCTTTCAGAAACCTGCTTTCCAACTCCAACAAGGAATTAGAAATCTGAGCAACTCGTACAAAACAATCAATCAATCACAAGCATAAGCATAAGGAAAATGTTTTTCCTAGCTAACTATCCCATAACCCATCGCACATTATCACTCCAAATCTTGACTAGGCTCTAATACAACTTAAACGGGGATGTCACGCCCCGAACTCCGAGCGCGCGAACATCCCTCGATGGTCAATTAAAAATGCGACGTCCCAGGATGCGTCGCCAACCCATTCTTTTTATCTTTCGATTAAACGCATGCAAAAGCAAATTAAATAAACACCTAATCAACCAACAAAACCAGGATAGTAAAACACAACAAACGATTTCCAAAAGTCATACATTTATTTATCCACTTGTTAACCCAAGGAGTTTAACATTTACATGCCCACAATAATATACAACACCTACACGAACTATGAGCAAAAAGGGGATAGAAAGGTCAGGGTTAACTTTAGCTTCACTAATGGCAAGGCCGCCAAAAAGTGTTGCATCTCGTGCCCACCACATCCGCACTTAGCGGATCTTCACGCTATGGCCCTGAAAATGGTTAACAACAACGGGGTGAGATAAAATCTCAGCGAGTCAACTTCATAAACCTCGATTAGGATGCAAATTCGTCTGCTATCCCTAAATTAACATTTATCTATTGAGCAATGGCCCTTCTACTCGGCACTGTCGATCACTAAGGGGAACTTTCGTCCCTGCTCGATGTAAAGGATGGGAGATCCCTTTGAGCAATCTATCATAATAGGAAAGCTTGATAACTTGAGAATAATTCATCAGGTTGACTTTCAATCTGATGACCCCACGCACCGAATGACAACATGACATAATAGTTTTCCCCATCTACACTACCAGTAGCAACAGCAAAATACTACCCAGAAAAACAAGATGCAAACTCAAATACCATGCCACCGGATTACAGCAAAGCTAGCCAACAAGAACTCGCCAATTTCTCCCCAAACACTTAACATCAGCGGTAAGAGTCTTGTTTCCAAAATCTGCTTTAAGAATACACACTTAAAGAGCAAGTACATTCGAGATTCTTCATGTTTTCCGCATAGCACACAGGTGCTATCAATGTTAGACCAAGTTTTCACCCTGTCCAATGTATGCAACCAACCTATTATATTGGTTCTTTGGAAACGGTGACTTGTCAGATTAAGAAAGCGGTGAATATGGGAAATCCCAGTAAATGTGAAGCAAATTGAGATGTAGAAGAAATTTACTGAACTACAAGTTTGGTTCATTGACTCATTTTTCTTCGTTAGAAATGCATTCAAATAGCAGGTAACAGAATAATCTCCTTATGAGAGGAATGGTTAGAATAGCAGTTGGGACATCGCTTTCAAGCTATTGGTGATTGGATCTGAGCTGCCTCGTTCTTCTTTAGCTTCAATGAAAGATGAAAAAAGATGGAAAAATGAATAATAGATTCTAGGATCAACATCAAAATATTTAGGCCTAATGTGGGAAAGTCCTAACTATGATATCGCAGATGTGGATCGAACCATTTCTAGTTCTTCAAATAGTATCTTCTTGTATGGAGCTTGCACATGTGATCTTGGAGAAGATAGTGCTTGAAAGTAATTTGATCAAGAGGAATGCTGGATTACAACTTGTGTAGTATAGCTGTTATTGTAATTTTGGCCTCATGTTAATAGTATATTGGTTCTTTGGAAACGAGGTTGCAAAATCTCAATGTTTTGTCCTTATGCTAGGAGGGTTAATACCTTTTCTTGTTCAGTGACCTAGAGTTAAAGCCTGTTGGAATGTTGGAAGCGAAACCTGTCCAAGCAATTTCGATAAACTAAAGGGTTTATTTACCAGCATTCTTATTCTAAATTTCGTGCTGCATGTGTCATATTGCAGGTGAAGGAAAAGATCTAAAATTGGTGGACGCCCCTGTTTCTGGTCGTGTTAAAAGAGCTGCTGAGGGAAGTCGATGACTTCTCATATGATGTGGACAGGCTTTAAAGAGTTACGGACTTATTAATGTGCAACAAGAAGAATCTTATGGTGATATATTGTTGAAGTTGACTCCTACATTTTCAGAGGCACAAATTTGGTTTCACTTATAAATGAGGTCTTGGACCAAGCGAAGATTGAATCTGGTAAGATTGAGATTGAGGCTGTGCAGTTTGATCTAAGGGCCATATTGGATGATGTCTTGTCCCTCTTCTCAGGGAAATCTCAAGAAAAAGGAGTGGAGGTATTGACTGCCTTTGTTACATTGTGCTGCTAATTCACCTGAGTCATTATCTAATAATTTCCACCCCTTCAAATCTGCAGCTAGCAGTTTACATATCTGAAAATGTTCTGCAGAAGTTGATTGGTGATCCGGGAAGATTTCGGCAGATCATCACAAATCTTATGGGGAACTCAATTAAAGTAAGCTATTTAAGTGTGGTTCGCACATTTTCTGAGAACTTTGTTTTTGAATCTCAAGTTGCCATTATAATTCTTGATCTTCCTTCATGGAAGGAAAATTGAACTTGTTATCATCTTGGTATATAAGAATATTGCCAATGACTTGATCATTCAGGAGGTCACATGCATTGGCTCCTACGTTACAATATTTACAATCTATCCTGCATCCATGTAATCTGAATTGTCAGTATCTATTATGGTTTTCCCTACCTGATGTTCCTGTCGATTGTCATTAAGGTTTGTTCATGACTGCTAGACTATTGCCTTCAATCTGTTATCCTCTGCTGTGAATATTTATTAGACTTGTAAAGTAGTGTGCCGCTAGTTGTGGGCTTAAGTTTTGCTTTGTTGGGCTTCTTGGAAATTAATCAAATAAACATTTTGTGTTATATGGTCATGAGATCTTTTATTCCTCAGAAGCTCTACGCATTGCATGACTTCATTCCACTTTCCTTGGCTTTTCTGGGTTGTTGAGGGAAGGATGATGTTCATCTCGAATGTGATTTTTCTGGCAAATGAGTGCCAAAACTCTTTTGTTACTTCTTAGACCGTGCTTTCCAGTCTTTCTTCAGTTGCACTTCTGAGCTGCGTGTGTCTCTTATTCTAGCGACAGCTCATGCGACTCTTGAGCTAACTTTATTCATGCATTTGATTATGTTTTTCAGAAGTTCTCTGCATATGCATATATGATATTCAGCATATCGATATAAAACTGAGATGGTATTCATGACATTCCGGTTTTTAGTCTTTATTATAAGCTTTGTATATTGAATATCCAGTATGACAGCTTCTCTCTTTTCTCTACCTGGAAAATGTGTCTCCATTCTGTAGTGATGCTCTTTCATATAGTCGCCAGTAGACAATCTTATCATATGAATTTTCATTTGGTCATCTCTTTGGAGCTTTGCCGTCATTGCGCATCTATTCATGATGTGCTATGTGGTAGGCATGCAGTTTGAAGAGATCTACTATTAGGAACTTGACATTTAACTATGCCCAAGATTTATCTTGGTTCCTTGTATCCTTGTTGCCAGGTTTAATCTCTCCAGCTTCTACAATCTTTCAATTATCAATTGAATTTTTGGTCCTGTGTATTGCAGCTATTTGCTTATGATACAGTCAACAAACAGTTTTCGCATAAACCTGGGGAACAGCCAAAGCTTCCCCTTCCTGCCTCCTTAGCTGCAGGTGCCTGTGCTGGTGTGAGCTCAACAATATGCACATATCCTCTTGAGTTGGTCAAAACTCGACTCACAGTCCAGGTATAGTGCTGCATGCTAAAACAATATGATTGAATCTTGTCATTGTTAACACGAGCCTTCCATATTGCAGAGGGGAGTTTACGATGGTATGTTTGATGCGTTCTTGAAAATAATGAGGGACGAGGGACCCGCAGAATTATATAGAGGCCTCGCCCCTAGTCTTATCGGAGTGATTCCATATGCTGCCACCAACTATTTTGCTTACGACACGTTGAGAAAGGCATATCGGAAGTTTTTAAGCAAGAGAAGATTGGGAACATCGAGACCCTTCTCATCGGATCATTAGCTGGCGCTATTTCGAGTAGTGCAACTTCCCCTTGGAGGTAGCTCGGAAGCATATGCAAGTGGGAGCAGTCAGCGGTAGGCAGGTGTACAAAAACGTGGTTCACGCTCTTGCGAGCATACTTGAGCAGGAAGGGGTTGGAGGTCTATATAGAGGTTTAGGCCCTAGTTGCACGAAGTTGGTGCCTGCTGCTGGGATATCCTTCATGTGCTACGAAGCGTGCAAGAGGATTCTGGTTGAGGATGATGAAGAGGCGTAACCACATATTTGACAAGAAGAAATGCGAGGTCTTTTGCTATGGGTCATCTACAGAAAGAGTGGATAAAGATGACTATTTTGTATACTGCGATTGAATGGTTTAGTTTATGTTTTTTTCTTTTGCTCATAGGATTTCTTCAGAAGAATTCTTGAAGGAAGTTCTTGTTACCAAGGTTGGTTCTACATGCACTCGCAAAGATATTCGAGGGGTTTACTTTTCTTTTGGAGTTCTGTGTGTTTCTGAAGAAGGTACTGGCATGTTTTGATAATGCGAGTATCGCCTTTCATGAGAAGATGAGTTGGCAAGAGTCGAACCAAGAAAGATGGCCAATTTGTCCAAGAACATGCTGATTGAGACGCAATGTTTTTCACAGCGGCTACTTTGCGTGTGCATAAATCTCTTGGAGTACCTAACATAAGGAAAGCTTTTTTGCTTACAGGATTGTCGGTTTGAATGAATAACGGTTTCATGTTTGGAGTATGATGTTTCAGTTTCAGGTCCGAGTACCTTCAGCTTTCTTTGACAGAACAAAGCTCAGCATTAAACGATCTCGTTGGATGTTGATTTTGTTTCTGATCCAAACTGTGGCTGGTTACCCTGCAAGGCAAGCTCTCGCTGCCCTACCAATCTTGGCAAACCTGCGGCTCCAAGGGACTGCTACTTAGTATGAAATCGAAAAGTGGCAATAATTCAACCCCGTCAAGTCTGAATTTGACGATATACAAAGAACACGACAACATCACGTTTCAATTATCAGTAGTGTGAGAGAGAGAATTAATCGACATGCGGGAAATGCTTTCCGTAGAGCCTTGCGTTGATGAGAGACCTGTTGACAATTTGCAAGAGAATTGTGGGAACAGTAATAAAGGCATCGACTTAAGCTTGACCAATGAACTTGTTCTGTATTCAACCTTTAAGTGCTGAATTAAGTTCGAAAGTGCTACATTCTTGTGATCAAACAACAAAATACTGCACAATAAATAACAACAGACGAATCAAAGGTTCGAGATGCCTGTTTTGATCCAACACGAGCAACTGTGGAAAGGACATGACAAAAAATGACATTCTCTGCTTTTTCTGTTTTACACCCACCTTCTTCCGGGATGAAAGTATTGCCTCAATGATGAAAAGTGACTTTGGGTGGCAATGAGAATCTTGTTATATACATAAAAGAACAATAAGCACTTGAAGATGGCTCCCCCCACAGGCGAGCATGATACAATTAGCAGTTGATGCCACATTGACCATTTGCAGCAGATTTTGTGGAGGCCGAGGTGAAAGGGTCAATCCGTACACCGAGCAATGAGAATATGGAAGCAAGAAGGATAGACCACACAATAACAATCGTACGAGTACGATTCTGCCGACCCAACAGACCCTTCAGGAATGGGTAAAGGTCAGCAATAACCCATATGGAGAAGAACAGCTTGCCAAACAGTGGACCCCATGACTGATACCCGCTGTTAATCGCATAAGACACACCTGCTACAATGCCAATGATGTTCACGATAAGAACTGTGGTCAGAGGAATGAGAAGCGATGTCCATTTGAACACATAAAGCTCAGCAAAGTCTCCTTCCTCATCGGCTGCTTTCGAAGTGACTGTGAAGTTGGTATCAATGCCAGCAAGCACTTTAAGAAGCCCTTGGAACACAGCGAAAAGGTGAGCGGATGTACCACCAATGACCCAGAACTGCTCATTCCTCCACCAATCCTCAATGCTGACACCACTCCAACGGAGCTCAAGAATACCAGTCACGAAAATTGAGACGAAAAGGAGAATAAACCACATGCTAGCAAAGTTGCTTATCTGCAAATTTTTTTTTAACATCGGATCAGTCATCAGATGAAAGAAAAGAGGAAACAATCTCCAATTACAATGATATTACTTACATGTAGCTCTAGATAGTCTAGCGTAGAGACAACTATATTTAGTTGTCTGAGGGAAGTCGATATGATTGAATCTTGTCAGTATAGCATAATAAGGAGAATATCTAATAAAAATGGAAACTAGCATCGTAATTGAGCCGTCTTTTGTCAATGAAGATTACTTTAAATGTACAAATGATGCAGAAGAGCCAGGACTAACAGCTACATCATTTTTAAGGTAAAAAAAAATGCAGATAAATGAAATTGAGGATCATGATCATACTCTAAAGAATACAAAGAAGAGTCCACCTGTGAAGAGGACTTTGGTGACCACAGAGTAAGCGCACCTAGAATATGATTGACTTAGGGCTTTCTATTTAACTATATCAAAAGGCCTATGTTTGCCAGCTATCAGCTGAATATTATTCAACCACCATAGCCACTGGAATGATGTTTAGGCATCATCTTTTACCAATGATTCCTAATGGTTTCTCATCCAAGCTTTATTAAAACAAGATGCAGAGCCACTCGAAAACTAAATGCAAAGAGAACATTAACTCCATTCCAAAGAGGTGGAGATGCTAGGATCAGATGACAGAAGTAAACAATGACCCTTCTTTCGTTCATCTCACTTAAATAGAGTCAATGTGGATTAACGTACAACAAATGAAATACCTGAGATTGAATACTCTACAATGAAGAGAGAAGTATCACTTACCTCAGGTATAATAAATTTGTTAGTGAGAAGACAAAATGCAGGGAGAATACAATACACAATCAGTGGTATTGAGGTGAGGGAATACACAATTGTATTGATGTACGCCAATCTCTCCAAGAGCTTCAATTTCCCATTATATCCATACCATATAGGACAATGCCAGATTAGCAAAATCTCAATTGACCCCAAGGCCCACCTGAGAACCTGGTTTAGACGATCAGAAAGATTGATGGGAGCAGACCCCTTGAATGCTGGGTGAGGAGGCATACAATAGATTGAAATCCAGCCCCGAGCATGCATCTTAAATCCAGTCAAAATATCTCCTGTAACAGAACCATATATCCATCAGATCTGTTCGTAGAAAGAACATCAAGTCAATTCCTACCATATGACATGGAATTTCACAGCTGGAATAGAAATCGTATAACATCATAACATACCTCTTTGCCCCATTCAGTCTTGTCCTCATAGCCACAGCTAATAACATGGATGGCTTCTTTCAAAAGTGTTGCAGGATTGGTAGATGGTGGTAGGCCACCCTGTTCCATGAAAGTAGCCGCAATGAAAACAGGAGACTGACCGAATCTTTTCTCTAGACTTTTCTGAGACATCAGGAGCGACCTCTCATCATCATATCCTACAAAACAAATTGGTGCTGTTAACATGATATAACACATGGCAAAGGTACTGTTAAGTCAGTTGAACAATTAAGTGACATCAAAAGAGAGACATTTTTTGGTTTATTCTAAAACTTAAGGGGGTCCTTTAAGGGCAAGGTAAGATACCGCAATCTAACATCAATTCAGGCTAGTTTTGACAGTAATCATGGAGTAAGTCCAGGCATTTGGACCACTATAAATCTGTTTTCTAACATCCAAAGATACAAAAGGAAACTCATAATTAAATCAAGACCTACCTTCAACCCCCTCCTCAACATCTTCCATATTGAAAATTGGAACAGTGGATTCAGTTCTTTTCATTGCTCTTTTCTTGTCAATGTACTTCTTATTGCCACCCTTCCCCTTCTTTCTTGAACCACAACAACTCTTTACAATAAATCGGGATAGCAAAAAGTTCTCATATTCATCAGAGGTACTTCTTCTAGGAATCTGCCCCGCAATCAAATCTAAGTTCTATCGATGATTCGCTAGTGACTCCCGTGCTAATGTACTTCTTTTCATGTCAATGCCAATTTATAGGCCTACATGATAGAGTTGTATCAGGATAACCTTAGGGATCTTCTGCTCCCAAAGAATGCCCGGGGCTCGAACTTGGAAATAAAGAAAACTCGAAGGCAAGTAAAAAATATGTGAATCCGATTGGTTAATTTGATTATCCTTTGATGGACAAAGTGGTAATTTTGGTACTTTTAATTTGTAGGGCATGGTATGGGTTGAAAATGTCACAGTTCGAGCAATTTCAACTGTTGATGACCTTACTTGCTTGATAAAGTGGGCCTTGGAACAAAGGCACACAGCAAGGACTCAAATGAACGAAGCAAGTTCAAGGTCACATTTGGTGTTTTCAATCGTGGTCAAAGCTACCGATTTACAAAATAATTCTGTTTCACAAGGAAAAGTATATTATCATTTTTGTTTGGTGTTCACTTGTAAATATTATGAAGTGACACTTCGCGTCTTTTGCAGCTAAGCCTTGTCGACCTTCTTTGGACCGAGAAAGAAATAAGAAGTCGGGCTCTATAGGTATTGAACTTATAGAGGCCCAAACCTTTAATAAGTCAATCTTGGCTCTGGGGAACGTCATCAGAGCTTTATCTTTTGGTAGTGGCCATGTCCCTTATAGGAGCGACAAGTTGACATGGCTTTTGAGTGACTCACTTGGGGGTAATGCGAAGACCCTGATGTTTGTCAATATATCACCGGCCAAGTCAAATTTGGACGAGACATGCAATTGTTTGTCGTAAGTCCTTATATTAATTATGTGCTTTTTCGCTCTCATTCGATGATTGCGTACTCATGAAATAATTGTTTACCGGATTGTCTTCTAGTCAGAGCTGGGCGTATGCAACTGTGATACGTAGATGCTTGAGCCATTATTGCCAATCATGATTGCAATGGCTTTCTAGTTTGTTTCTGTTACCTGTATAGACTATTGGCCAAAGACTTGATGGCTTCAACTTCTCTAGTGGCTATTGGTTTGTTGTTTTCCCTTTTCGAACTGTCTCACAATATCCTGACTAGGGAAAAAGATCTATCTAACGATATTCCATTAAAATGCATGTTCAGGCTTGCCACTGAAATTCGATTGATCAAGAATGCTGCAAGCAAGGATGTCTCGTCCAACGAGGTCATCCAATTAAGGAAAGAGATTGCCCTTTTGAAGGGGAAGCTGGAAGATGATAAAGATCCTGAAGAGATTCAAGACGAATGACCTTTGAGAAAATGACTCTAGGGTGGGCCGGTTCCTCAACCCACTAGTTCCTCGACCCACCCACCAGGAACAGCCCACTAAAGATAGCATGTAGTCAAGAATATAATGTATATATTTATAACATTTCCCAATTGCATAGCTAGAAGCTAGCTGGCGGTCGATAGAACTTGGTCGGTGAAAATTTTGTACTTGAGGATGGTGAGGCCACAAATGTATTTATTGTAAAAGGAAAATTTTACGAGGATGGTGAGGCAAAACATTTGTGGCCTCACCATCCTCAAGTACAAAATTTTCACCGACCAAGTTCTATCGACCGCCAGCTAAGCTTCTAGCTATGCAATTGAGAAATGTTATAAATATATTCATTATATTCTTGACTACATGCTATCTTTAGTGGGCTCCTAGTGGGTGGGTGGGTGGGTGGGTCGAGGAACTAGTGGGTTGAGGAACCGGCCCACCCTGGAGTCAATTTCTCAGAGGTCGTTCGTCTTGAATCTCTTCAGGATCTTTATCACCTTCCAGCTTCCCCTTCAAAAGGGCAATCTCTTTCCTTAATTGGATGACCTCTTTGGACGAGACATCCTTGCTTGCAGCATTCTTGATCAATCGAATTTCAGTGGCAAGCCTGAACATGCATTTTAATGAAATATCATTAGATAGATCTTTTTCCCTAGTTAGGATATTGTGAGACAGTTCGAAAGGGGAAAACAACAAACCAATAGCCACTAGAGAAGTTGAAGCCATCAAGTCTTTGGCCAATAGTCTATACAGGTAACAGAAACAAACTAGAAAGCCATTGCAATCATGATTGGCAATAATGGCTCAAGCATCTACGTATCACAGTTGCATACGCCCAGCTCTGACTAGAAGACAATCCGGTAAACAATTATTTCATGAGTACGCAATCATCGAATGAGAGCGAAAAAGCACATAATTAATATAAGGACTTACGACAAACAGTTGCATGTCTCGTCCAAATTTGACTTGGCCGGTGATATATTGACAAACATCAGGGTCTTCGCATTACCCCCAAGTGAGTCACTCAAAAGCCATGTCAACTTGTCGCTCCTATAAGGGACATGGCCACTACCATAAGATAAAGCTCTGATGACGTTCCCCAGAGCCAAGATTGACTTATTAAAGGTTTGGGCCTCTATAAGTTCAATACCTATAGAGCCTGACTTCTTATTTCTTTCTGGTCCAGCAAGGTCGACAAGGCTTAGCTGCAAAAGACGCGAAGTGTCACTTCATAATATTTACAAGTGAACACCAAACAAAAATGATAATATACTTTTCCTTGTGAAACAGAATTATTTTGTAAATCGGTAGCTTTGACCACGATTGAAAACACCAAATGTGACCTTGAACTTGCTTCGTTCATTTGAGTCCTTGCTGTGTGCCTTTGTTCCAAGGCCCACTTTATCAAGCAAGTAAGGTCATCAACAGTTGAAATTGCTCGAACTGTGACATTTTCCACCCATACCATGCCCTGCAAATTAAAAGTACCAAAATTACCACTTTGTCCATCAAAGGATAATCAAATTAACCAATCGGATTCACATATTTTTTACTTGCCTTCGAGTTTTTCTTTATTTCCAAGTTCGAGCCCTGGGCATTCTTTGGGAGCAGAAGATCCCTAAGGTTATCCCGATACAACTCTATCATGTAGGCCTATAAATTGGCATTGACATGAAAAGAAGTACATTAGCACGGGAGTCACTAGCGAATCATCGATAGAACTTAGATTTGATTGCGGGGCAGATTCCTAGAAGAAGTACCTCTGATGAATATGAGAACTTTTCGCTATCCCGATTTATGATTCTGAAAAGTTCAGCCGCAGCTCGTGGAGCGATACCGGGATTGTTGTCAGACCCATAAATGGTGAAAGTCTTTCCTGAACCGGTCTGGCCGTATGCAAATATGCATACATTGAAACCATCTACAGCAGACTGGACCAAAGACTGCAATGTAGGAAATGGGTTATGTGTACGGATATCTTAGCAAATATCATAGCTCTATACATAGAAACATTTCGACAACTTCACTAGCATCCAAGACTTACTCTGGTCTCCTTGAACAAATCTTCTTGGGATGCCATCCCATCAAATACCTTATCAAAGCAGTGCTGCTTTGCTTTCCCATCCTTCCCGCGATGTTCAACGGTGAACTCATCCACACATGTAATCACATTTTCTTCCGCACCTTCTCCGTCATTTTGAGGCCTAACTCGACAGAATACTCTTATCATCCCTTTCATATCCGAGACATTCCATAGCCAATTATCGACACGTGAATTGTAAAGTTGCAAGACTTTCCTTATGAACTACTGTAATGACATTCAAGCCACACCGAGAAAAGGTTCAACAGGCAAACAAACCTTGTATGGTGTTAAAAAACTGCTTCCTCAAAGTTTGTTCTTCTTTATAAAGCGCCTCCAGCTCAGCCAGTCGAGCCTTTTGCATATTCATATCCTGGAAAATGAAGCATCATTGTTGATAATAAATCTCTTTTCGACTCGATGACAGGAGAAAAGAAGTTATACCAGAGAGCTAGGCAAAAATAGTACTCAATATAAACAATCAGGTGAAAATTCGCTACCTCTTTGATCTCTCTCAATTCCTCGAGTTCCGTTATATTATTCTGTAAGGCAGCTAGCTCAATGTTTCTATCTGAAAGGGCTGCCTCAGATGTATACAATTTCTTTTCAAGCTCAGACACTCTAAGCTCCAAGGACTTCCTTTCTTGTTCAAAATTTCTCCTGAGAATTTCCCTCTGCATTTGCAGGAACCATTCAAGACATCTTCCAAGGAAAAAGAATCACAATGGTTGAGCTAAGATTAATTATAGGAGATGTCACCTCATCACTAAATATATCTTTTATGGCGACAATGAAAAACCTACTCCAATTATTGTGTTACAGAAAACACGTCGGTGGTTAATTATTGTAGGTAGGATGTTTAGTCACTTACCTGATTAGCATTCTTCTGAGGATCTTCTAGAGCTTCAGATAAATGTTGCACACGTTCTTCGTGAACTTCCACAAGTTTTAGCATCCTGAAATCTCTAGCTTGTGCATGAAGAACAGCACAAATTTCTTTACCCTGTATGAAAATGAAGTACCAAGATTTAATAGTCTACCTTTGAAACAACGGATTCCATAGGAACTAAAAAATTTGCAATTCACTAGAAAAAGTAAGTACATAAAAGAAGTCATCGGAACCTGTTTCGTTTCAAAATTGAATGGCTCAAAATCTCGTGCACCTTCCACTAGGAAAGAAACTGAAGTATCGGTGCAGCCAAATTCATATATACGATTTAATTCATAAGATCGCAAGTATCCTCTTGGAACTAGGCGAAAACAATGAACCTATGTACAAGTAGAGGAAAATCGAGAGAACATTAGAGGGAAAAAAGAGGAGTTGATTTCGAGCACTAATATAATACAAAGGCAAGTATATATCTCACCCCACGTTTATTGATGGCCAGAACGATCTGCTCCACTGCCGAGCGTCCAATTGAATCATCGATCTTGTTCACATTGAAGAACACTGAATTTCCATAAAAAGGTGTCCGCAATATCCGCAGGAATCCTTGCCTTGCGTCATCTTTTGAATAATGCTCCTATATATAGTCATGAAAAATAAGTAAGATGTTTAATGCAAGACAAGATTTTCATGTATATTATATGACTTGACTATCAAAAGGCACAACAAATAGGAAAAAGGAAAAAGAATCGGTTAAGCACCTGAAATCTATCGAGCAAGGGTATAGCACCAGCAAGCTCAGGTGGAAGAGCCCTCGATAGATTAGTCGATGTGCTGCAGGTGCGCGAGAATATAGAATTAATAAAGAGAATGAGTGCAATAATGAGTGCAATTCACATTTTATCTGCTAAAAGGTCACACGTTCGCTATGAGAGATGTTATGCGACTCACGGGGGTGCAAGATCGGAGCCATCTCCCTCTCCCCCTGAGAAAGCAGTGTGGTACGAAGAAGATTCTTCATTGCTTGAACTCCCCGCCATACTTGGCTGCGTCTCGCCTGTCATTTCACAGAAGAACAGCCAAAACAAGGCCTCTCATTCTCTTCTTCACATAATCAAACAGTTCCTTCTCCCTTTTCGACACATTCAAGTTACTAATTGATCATGCAAGTGTCGTTGAAAGGTTTATTATCCTAAATTAGCCCTCACCATTTTAGAAAGGACAAAAACAACCAGTGTATCGAAAGTGCAAGAGCCAAACACCCAAGTATTTAAAAGCTTCTAAATAAAAATGCAGAAATGGAGACCCAATTATTGTGGGCAAAGAATATGCATGGCCGTGTTATAACCCCCAAGACATGATCCTCCATGATCCATGAGCCAAATTTTGAATCAACTAAAATTTCTTTTCCAAAAGAATAGTCCACTAAAAGATTGAACTATACCAAAGGCGGCTCGTTAAATCCGCTAAACTATGTGCTAATGAAAAAGAAACTAAGCTTGATCGAATGATAAACCATGTGCTAATGGATCTTTTAATCGGAAATAGGGGCCCTTGGGCCAAGTCCAAATATGGGCTACGGCATGAGCTTGAGTCATGGATATAGATTGGGCCATTGTATCAAGCCCTCTCCTTTAAGTCATGGATGAACCCAGGGCCTTAAAGAACAAGTTGAGTCCACAACAAAAAGCCTAGACCAGTGCATTTGTCACCGGAACGAAACCCAAATTCCAAATAAGAAGATTGCAAGCCCAAAGCCCACATATCCAATTGCTATTCCTAGAACCAAGCCCAAAGGGTGCCACTAGGCTGACGGTCAGGGTTATTCTTGGGAATAAGGGTGAACTCGCAGCTACATATCCAAATTCAGAGAGAGGGAGAACCGAAAGGTCAAGTTTTGTCTTCTTTGTCTTATTTTAGACTTTCGTTTTCTCAAAGTTTTAGGTTAGGTTAGGTTATGTGCAAGTAACTTTGCGACAGTCAAGGAAATATTGCTTCTATAAAAGTACTCCCCAGCCCAAAAGAATGAAATATGCGCAATAAAATAGACCCTTTAAAGCATGCCTACTGTAATCAATCACATTAGAACGATCAATTAGAGCGTAACACGTTGATTATCTAGCGAATAATGTCATATCTCATATAATATTACGGATTCGCGGTTCATGATATATTTAAAACAATATTGTATTTGAAAATGATCTGTTGGAATACTAGATAAAATTCCAAAAAGTTGAGTGCATGGGTAAAGAAAATGACCCGCGTCAGGTGCGTATTTTAGAATTTTTGCGCATTTCCAAATGTCATGAATTTTTGGAAGAGAACTAGTGTTTGAAAATTTGTCAATTAATAAAAGGATGAAAAGTCATTGCATAAGTCGTTTATACATTCTGCAGACTCCAAGGGAAAAGCATGAATAAAAGAAATGTTTTTAGTTTGCATCAGAGGAACCGGACAAACAAGCGAGAAGGTTCCAAGCGCAAATTTTGTGGTCAGTAACGGGCAGTCACTCTTTGCAAGAGTAACGGACCGCATGCAAGCCCAAAGCTCACGTATGCAAATGCTCCAAAAACCCCCCAGATTCGAACATGCTATCCTCGACAAAAAAAAAAAAAAAAAAAAACAGCCATCTAGTCGGTCGAAGCGTTACCTCACCTCTGAGGGGGGTTGTCGGTGGGGGAAGGAGGAGGAAGCCGAAGTCTGAGGAGCGCGAGGAGGGCGAGGAGGACGACGCCCTTGAGATCCTCGAAGTCTGAGGTGAGGAGGACGAGGAGGTCGGAGGTCGGAGGTCGAAGTCTGAGGTGAGGAGGGCGAGGAGGGCGAGGAGGGCGAAGTGCGAAGTGCGAAGTGAGGAGGGCGAGGAGGTCGACGAAATCTGAGGTGAGGGGAGGGCGAGGAGAGCGAGGAGGTCGAGGAGGGCGAGGAGGGCGAAGTGTGAAGTGGAGGCGAAGTGCGAAGGGAGGAGGGGAGGAGGAGGGCGAAGTGAGGAGGGCGAGGAGGTCGACGAAATCTGAGGAAAGCGAGGAGGGCGAGGAGGGCGAAGTGCGAAGTGAGGAGGGCGAGGAGGTCGACGAAATCTGAGGAGAGGGGAGGGCGAGGAGAGCGAGGAGGTCGAGATCGACGAAGTCTGAGGTGAGGGGAGGGCGAAGTGGTCGAGGTGTGAGGAGAGCGAGGGCGAGGAGGACGACGAGGGTACACTTTTCGTGCTTCCTTCGAGATTCGCCACCCGCAATCATGAACTTTTCATGTTGGGTCCCACGCAATCATGAACCTTTTTATTCCTTCTCTCTCTATTGCTTTTGATTCACTTTTATTATTATTATATAAAAAAATAAAAAAGGAGCAGACGAAAAGTCGTCGCACGGAAAGCCCCAAAAGGCCCGCCCCGTCTGTTATGTCCGAATTGGGGAATCTGGTGGGCAAAATAGTAATTTAAATAGTGCCTACCCCTGCTGCTTCTCCTAGATTAGATCCCTGCGCACGATTCTTGGGCTCGAGTTTCAAATGGTAACGGCGGTGGCACCGTAATGCCATTTCGATTCAAATCTAAATTTTTAAAATACAAAGTTTACTAAATTAAAGTTAAAATAAGCAAAATTCACAAAGAAGAATATAACATTAATTCGGAGAAAGAGAAGCTGGAAAGTCAGACGGGACAAAAACATAGCATCAAGAGAGATAAAATATTCAAAAAAAAAAGCTACATATTAGCCATATTGGAAGAAATTACGAAAGGACTCAATTACATCAAATTGATGTGTTTTAAGATTTGATTACACTTTTTTTTAAAAAAAAATTTATTCAATTATATTTACATATATATTCAAAGAAATCATAAACTTATCGCGTTTTCCTTAATTTAGTCCCACATCTTTTTATTATGTCAATTAAATCACAAATCTTTCACGTTTTACCAGTTGAGTCTATTTAATCAATTTCAGGTGTTGGTACTTAATCTAGCAATTATAAGCTAGAGCAAGTTTTGCAAACTTAGGAAACCCATCTGAAGAGAAGAATCGACTGGTCCTGTCCTGGCTCCTTCTAGTATTCGGCTACGATGAACGAGCGACAAACATGGGGCCTGCATTGGGGCCCACCTGATTTCACGTCGTCCCTTTGCTTTTCATTTTCCCGAATTCGTCTTATAATCATCATCGGCCTTAAGACCGACAAAACCAAAAAGTTTCGCTATTATCTCATTCTCCGCACCGCATCCTCCCCATTTTCCTTCGTCCGTCCCCGTCCCCAATGCTTCTCGATATTATCTCATTCACCACCAACGTTTCGCTTAAATCTTTTATTTTATTCCGCGAGGAAATAGAGTGATGAATCAGCTGCCAAAAGCCGAATCCAGATTGGTCAATGCAGGGGCAAAACTGACTTTTTCCCTTCTAAATTAAAAGAAGACTAAAGAGGATGGTTTTCTCTTGACACATTTGATACATACAGGGAACATGGTGTATTAGTTGAATTAATGTATTGGTCTACGTCTAGGATATATTATGATAATTTTCCCGAGAAATCTCCCTTTGCGGCTTGAGATGAGAAAAGCCATAATTGCGATACACTTTAATTTTTTTGCGACCTGCCTGGATTTTGTGTCGAGTAATGCCAAAATCACGAAATTGGGTCTTTGCTTAAATTATGGCGTTAGTTTCCTTTGGGTCTCAAGTCTTCTCAATGCTTTTGTTAATAAAGATATGTATACTTTATGGTGAACTCATTGTTCACATGAAAGTAAAAAACAGATACATCTTTTCATTGTTTTCCATGCTTTAATAATTATCTTCAAGACCTGAAAGTGAACATTCTCTTCTTCTCATAACTAGAAGCAATCACCCATTCTTTTAGCTGAAGGCATTAATGTAAAATATGCAGGGCATACCATCGGTGCATAAACGCTGGCAAAGCATCTTACCCAGAATAAGAGTAATTTATTTAGACAGACCAATGTGCACAACAACGCTGAGTTTTGACAACAAATTAATTTGCATAATGGTGATATGATTCACGCCATAGCTCTCATGCGCGAAGGAGACGGAGACATGGAGAGAAAAGTACACGTTCGCATATGCACATAAAAATGAGAAAAAGCAAATAGAGGCGAAGCAAAAAGTAACCATAAATACCTCGTAGGTACGAGCAGAGCTATTTTCTCATCCTGTCAAACAAGCTAGGTCCCCACTCGTTATTTTGATGGCTGGTTGACTGGTCAACACGACTTCACCTTGAACAGGCCCAACATTCTGGAAAAGACATCTTCTTGGAAATGGACAAAGTGAAAACAACGGGAAATAGTCCTTTTCGTATTTTGGTCTTTCTCGCCCATGCCCTTCCTTTGATTATGAGCGGAGCAGGAGAGAGAAGACATGCGATTCAGTAGGGGTGATCGGATCCAGGGTGGGTAGTGTCTAGATCTAGACCCTGTACCCGACCCTGTTATAACCGGATTCTCTTTTTTTGGATCCATTCCCGACCCGTTTTGCATTGGACCATTCCCCGACCCACCCTTTTTTATTTTCGGTCAGGGAACAGGGGTTGGCCTGTTTATATTGGAACACATTTTGCATAAAAATTGCCGTATCTTTATATTAACAGGACGAGAACAAATAATTCACCAAAATGACCATGTGGTTGAATGAATCTGGCCGATATTTGGCCAAGCCAAAGCAAAACTCGGCAGCGTTTGTCAAGAAACACAATTCGAGACAAAAACACCATAATTACATATAATCCACATTTTGACGCCGGGGAGGGAGGAAATTTACCGGCTACGCCGTATATTCATTCTAGCCAAACAACCCATCACGACATTTGCCCATTACCAAGCTAAGAAAAGAAACACGCCCCAGTCAAGCGCCAAAAACAATTTTAGAAACACCTTACCCTGTTTGTAAAAGTTTGAGAATTGCCCCAAGATCTGCAAATCCCAACTCAAAACCATCAACCCACAACCTTAGAGCACCAACCCAAAACAAACAATCGCTGAAGAGCATTGGAAGCAAGTCATGACGAAAGCAATGCAATCATAACAATCCCACTTACACCATACAATGCCACCCCAAAGAGATTCTCTCGAACCCAAAAAACACGAAAACATTGCCCTCAATCGATGGAATGTAAGGATCAACTGATCAACCCAAAACGCCAAATAGATCTCACGCAGTGCAATTCAAAAGCTTTTTCCGGAGACGCTGAAAACCCAGAAACCAAGAAAATAAAAAAAGGACCTTTACCAAACAAAACCCACGTTTCTTCTCGCTTCTCGCTCTCGCTCGAGCGCGTGTGCTACCGATGGATCTGCTGGGCAACTTTTTCCCAGAGTGGACTCATTTCATTATGTCCCTCTACTTCATTGATATGTCTTTGTCTTGATCCATTGACTGAAAACTGAAAAAAAAAAAATTATATAACATTCGGATTCTACAAAAACAGAAATCACTCCATTATTTACTCAACTTCAATGTTGTGGAAATACAAGTTTCCTATAAACATGCAAAAGCGCATAAACATGCAAAAGCTGCTACCTGAGAGCAACTCAACAACACATCGAAAAAAAAGCGAACTCGATTAGGCGTCCACCTAATTAATTCCGGAATACAAAAGCGGCGAAACCAAAACCAAGTATCGCTGGCCTGAACTCATTATTAACCCCGACAGCTCATCTCGTCGTCTAGACATTTGAAATCCTCATTTGGCGGTGCTGTAGCTTTCCGATGTGCTTACAAATGCATGCTTTAGCGATGCTTACGCATTCATCCATTCCTATATCTACCCGGACTAATGCCGCAAACGTGACCATTTTTTTACTTTAAAACCTTCGAACATGTACTCATCTCTCAATCAAATCCTTAACATAGCCAATAATTAGCTCCGTTCTATCAATCATCACGCATATTTTCCAACACAAACATTCCGAACCAGCATCTCCTGTCCCATCCGGCAGAATTCATTAATCCAGGCACTAAACAAATTGAAAGTAGACCAATTTCTTCCCTTTTTTTTTCCCTATCAAGAAGAATGAAACGCCACTCCTTGATCAATCCATGGAAAAAAACTGAACATTTACCACAACCCAATGGACAGAAAAACACCTCCAGCACCAAAAACACGAGCACGTTCGTCCCGGTCCGGGAAAAGCTAATGTCCAAGCTGACAATACGCCTCGAAAATACCGCCGACGATCAAGCACCAATCAAACAAAACCAAATCATTCGGTTTAAACGGTTGAAGCGCGACTTCAATACGAATTCTCTGCTAGGTTTCAAAGGGATTTCTCATCTTAGCAACCATATATTTTACTCCAAGTCATCATTACATGCTAGAACTCGACTTCAGTATTGCACGATTCGTCCGAAATCTCATCGGTTGAGTTTAGTGTTCTCAAACTCAATAGAACAGGGAAGAACAATGCATACGAATGAGAGATTTACAGTTCGGAGCTACGGAGTCTCGAGAGTTGCAACCACAACGATGAGGCTCGAGAAGACCGCTGGTAGTCCTTCTTTCCAGCGATGAATGGTCCTGATCGATAGGCTTCTCTGTTCGGCCTCGAGCGGATGTGATGGCGGGTGCTCGGAAAAAAATCAGTTTATGGCCATCTAGGAGCGACCAAATCGGAAAAGGGATCTTCAGACCTTGAGAGAATCAAATCCCTTTTTGCTCCTCTAGCCAACCGCTCTCTGGTTTCAGATGAAGAAAACCAGAGCAAAGGGAGCCCCAGGAAGCCTCTTTTCAACCTCTCCGGAAACCTACTCTCTCTCCGACGGCGCCGAGGCGGCGAGGGATGGCCGGAACCAGGATGGGGGCACTGATCTGGAGGACGTTGGGTGAGCGGAAGCAGCGTCAGCGGCGCAACACTCGGATGAATCGGCGGAGGTGACTGTGAGAGCTTGAGAGTAAAGATAGAAAGTTAGAAACGAATTAGGGTTTTGCCTTAAAAACTGGTTCTCAAACCGGTTCCTGAACCGGTCCGGTCGATCCGGTTCCCGGGTGGGTATTCCCTCGAAATCGGTTCCCGGACCGGTTCAAACGAGTCGAACTTTGGGAACCGGTTCTGGACCGGTTTCAACGGGAACCGGTTCCTGACCCTGTTTTTCGGGTGGGCCAATCCGGGAACCGGGTTGACCCGGTCCGGTTGCACACCCCTACGATTCAGAGCAATCAAGCCCATGAGCCCCTTCTGTGAAATCAATCTCTGATGATTTCCTTATAAATAACATGAGAAGTCCCGTCCCCACCATTCAAACCTTGTGAGAACGACGTTGCCTTCTCCCTCCTCCGCTGGAACCGCCGGAAGCCATGAGCCAGCCCGAATCGAATCCGTTTCACCCGCCGAAACCCTCGCCCGACGCTGCCCCTTCCGTCCCCGGCCAAGCTCGCCAAGCTCCCCATGCTCCGTTCTCCGGCGTCACCGCCACCTCCATGCCCGCAGGCGCGCATTCTGGATTACCGTCTACCTCTCGGAACCAGGTTATATATATATATATATATATATATATATATATATATATATATTTTTTTTTTTCTTTGGTCGATTGCTTCTTCTTCTTCTTCTTCTTCTTCTTCTTCTTTTTATTTTTATTTTATTTTATGTCTCAGTGTATTTACTTTGTGTAAATCTATGGTTGCTTTGTTTTATAGGGAGGTGACCGGTCCCGGAGAGAGCAGACAGTGGAAGAGAAGAGAGCGATAATTGAAGAGTTTGAAAAGAAAGTAGATGTAATCTTCTCGAACCCCGCCTATGTACCCCGCCGGTGGAGGGATTAATGTCTTCGAAATTTTATGAGCTGATAAATCTGCTGGTGGTTATGAAACAAATTTTATGAGCTGTATTCTCGCAACTCTTTGGCTGTTAATACTACGGATCAATATCTTCTCAAGCGCTGACAACATTTCCCTCTGCATTTATCCGAGAATACCGGCAGTTGATATTTCATCCTTCTATGCTTGCATCTCTGAGGGTGCCTCCATTTATTGCCTTTTTAATATCTTAGATACCCGACACATGCGAGCAATGCGCGTCCCCTCAACCTTTATAAATTTCAAATGCTGATAATGCTGAAACACGTGATTATTGGAGCACTTTGCTCTTGCTAAGAGTTTAATATTGTAAGTTTTAAGACAACTCGTGGAAAGGCTGGCTAACAAAATGGATTTTGGTGTACTGTAAAAATTAATTTGTTATTGGCTCTGTTTTGATATTTTTTGAGAAGTAATGTTAGTTTAGTTAGTAGCCGCCTATTTTATGTTATGAAGTAGAAACATCATTGCATCATTTATTTTTCTCCTTTTCCAGCTTCAACTCAAAAGCTATGGATAACCACTGGCAGTTACATTTGTAGTTCTCCCTATTAAATGTGAGGATTATATATGCAGATTGTGAAATAAAACCAGATAATTCACAAAAGGTTCACAAAAATAGAGGGCGAATCTTCTACTCTTTCTGACTGTAACCCTTTTCCCGGGGATACACTTTGGGTGAGGGATTCAAAGATCCATGAGGATAAAGATATTGCTGGCAATTACCCTTGTGAGTCTTATAATTGAAGAAGTCTATGATGGAGACAGGATTTTCCCAAATATTGTGATTGCCTTTCTGACGGGAGAATGGTACCACATTAATTGTTGGGTTTCTTCTGATTTGATTTTTGTTTCCATTTTCCCTTAAGAGTTAGGACGGATGACTGGATGTGTCAATGTGTGTGTTGGTGATTCCTTAAGTGAGATTTTTTCTTTTGGCTTGACACTCAAGTGAAAGCTAATGATAATTGCACCTTTTATCAAAGACATAAGTACGTATGACAAGAAAAAGCAGAAAAAAGATTAGAAAAGGAAATATTGGTTGATGGCTAGCAGATTAGCGGAAAAGCAAGGGAGGAGTTCCTTTTGGCACAACAAAATGAGAGCTAAGTGGTTAAATCTACATTATTTTCTTTTTGAGAGTCTTCATAACAGCATACCTGTCCAAACAAACCTGCAATTTTCAACCCCTCTCACAACCATCAATTCTGCAACACTGATGCACTTGGAAAACAACAAAGATTTACTGTTCAAGCATCAAGAGAGTAGCCTGAGGATGAGTCCCGGTCATAGAGTTCTTATCGAACCATCAATGACTCAAGGGTGTATAAATTTATTGGCGACAGATCCATTAGATTCGAGATTTCTGATCGTGAAAATATGGTTTGGCTTGTTTTTTGGTCCCTTTTGAGGGCCAAGTTCTAGCAGATATTTTTATGCCAGAGAAAACTTGCGTTTCCATAGGATTGAGGCTTAGTAGTCCCTCCCATTCAACCTTGCGTTACCATGGGATTGAACGTGGGAAGTCACAATAGCAAATTAATGGAAAATTTCTTTGTAGCCATACAAGCATGTAGTGCCAATTTGATGCTTGACCTTTTCTTCTGCTCCACAGATTATTAAAGATGCACGGTTCTCTGTATTCACATGCAAGCATGCACGACCCCCAGCCCGATACCTCTCCTTATGCATGTGAACGTCTCTGGGTAATCTGGTTGTCATTTGGGTATTCGTATTCTTCAAAAGTTCTTTTGATCTTGCATTGCAAATTTGGATATGAAAAACATCTATGGGTTGGGAGTCATTCCTTCGTGCTTCATAGAGAGATATTGTATAATCTTTTGCTTGAGACTGATTACTTCGTTTTATACTAAAGATTGCCAGCATGATGTTTGAAGAGTGAGGTATTGCTGCAAGAAACTTGAAAAATCAGAATCACGTAAAAAAGTAGTGGGCATTTGCACAATACTTATAGAAAGCTAGTGATTATCTATCGCTCAATATTATTTTCTCCTTTATGCCAAAAATTGATTAATTGATCGAAGAATCATGGATATATGCTTTGTGCTTTAATTCTCACATTACATTGAATTAGGGAAACTTACTACAATAATCCCCAGCTTACTACAACCATCAGGCGGTATGCAATGCCTCATAGCTCAAAACCCAAAAAAGCAAATCGAAGAAAAGGCCAAAAGCAGAAAGTGAAAAATATGTACTTTCAACATGAGAAACAATCATCGAGAGAGAGCAACAATGTGCCCTTGTTTTGCAGTAACTCAAGGATTTACTATCAAGATAATTAAACTGCACATAGGTTCAACTTCCAGCCGCTTGAAGCCCAGTAGACAATCCCACTGGCAAGATGAGATATCACCGTCTAAGACCATTGACATTATCCATCCCATCGCCTTACAGGTTTACGGGGCAATAGTGAAGTCATTAAGGAAGAAGAAAGGCATCGTACATTGGCAAAAAAGTTTGCGAGAGTGGAGACGCTCACAGTGGTGCACAACCTGGCGACAGGAAAAGACTAGTCGCAATTGGAGCCGGAGGAGGCCATCCCTCACCAACTCATGCCTTATCACTGTCGATTAAGATCAGGCCCAGAAAGAGCTCCTACGTGAACTGCCGCTAAGCTACGTTCATGAGAATAAAATTGCATGTAGATTTACTCTAGCGAGTCTTTGTATCCGTACCTAAGTCATATATCATTGCTCATCTAATGGAACATTTCACATTTAGTTTAAGTAAATCTGTTAATATAAGTCATAGACCCTTCTTCTAACACATATACGATGGGTTGAGTCATGGGTCATAAATAAGTTTAAACATAATATGGGTGTTAAATTGAACATAAATGGGTTTATAACTTACTTGTGATAACTCTAGTATGAACATCTAGAGGGGTGGGTGAATATGTGTTAAAGAAGTTTTTGCAAGACTTAATAACTTAATTCGATTTTTATGAAAACAGTAGATTGAAGAAATAAAAGACTGTAAACAGTTATATAAGGCTATGAATTAAAGTAAAGAAATTAGGGAAAGAGAATTGAAATACAAGGTTTATAGTGGTTCGGCTTAGACCAAGTCTACGTTTACTCTCCCATACTGATAACCCACTGGCTGGATTCCACTAAGAACCAAAAGAGATTTTACAGTGTCACGTCATTGATTCCACAATGTAGAGACTCTACCACACTTCCTCAAGGTTTCACGAGTATTTGATCTCTCTTTTGAGTACAGTTTAAGCTCGACAAATTGTAACAGCAAAGAACTAAGAGTTTCAGACTTTAGAATTTTTCTTTCACACACACACTAGAATAACTTGAGCATCCTCCTTATATACTCCTCCATGCCATCATAACCATTGGCATCTTCCAAAGGAGTTCTTCCAATCTACCCGTTGGACAAAAGCAATTCGAAAGATCTCGAGTTATTTAAGGAATGTGATGATAGCCCACCAATCCTGCTCGCCCATACAATTGGGATCTAGATTTCTATAAGTAGAACATTCCAAGTATACTTCGCCATTCAACGGATCTAATTATTCAAGTTGATTTCAATAAGAATAATTGATCACGAGATGCTATCTCCAGCCGTGAGATATTCTTCAGCTGTACGAATCAAATCCTTAAAGATATACTGTATATGGATAAGTCTTCTTCATCGGATAAATCTTTTCTTCGATGGTCTGGAAACTATCAGTGAGGGCAGATTTTAAATCTTGAGTCTGGAGGTCTTCAGACTTTGATAATAGAGTCTGCAAGTCTTTAGACTAGACTGATGGAAACGTTTTGTCAACTTCAAAACAGATAAGGAAGTTTTCTCCAACAATCTCCCCATTTTTTATGGTAACAAAACTTTCCTGCAGATTTAGATACTTTGACTTACAAAACAACACTTAAGCAAACCAAGATTTCTTATAAAAGATAATTAAAGATTAGGATAATGATAGTAGCGATTTTGCAACCACATAAAACATGTTAGTCCTGTAAAAGCATATGTCATTATCATAATCAATAACATAGCTTAAGTTACTTGCAAGCATCGTTAGTCCAAACCAGTCAAACCAGTCCAAGTCACAACCAGTCCAAACAAAAGATAAGTCCAACAGTCAAAAAATCAAAAAGTCATCAAATCTACATAAAACCTCTCCCCCTTTTTGTCAACAGCAAAAAGTGGAGAACAAATGAAAAAGAGTTGGTTGAAAATGGAGTGAATCAAGGCTGTTTGGGAAGGCGAACAAGCTCGAATTCTCCCATAGAATGCACTATCTTCTCAAGCCTTTCAAAACTCTGCTTTAATGACTGAAAATCTTCACCCTGCATAGTAGACTGGACTTGAATCTTCAGGGCATTCAACTAGTCATGCAAAGACACTAAAGTGGCCTCAAAAGCATTCTTGAGATCCTGCATCTCAAATCCCATAGCATATTGCTGTTTTTTGATGTCCAATAGAATTTCCAACAGTCTCGAAAAGTCTGATGTTTGAGCTATTGCAAAACTAGGACCGGCTGAGTCAATTCAAGGAATTTTGAGAATGGATGGAGCTTCGGTAGATTGTCCACCATGACTGTCTTCTAGGTAATGCGAGGCATACACATCCTCTGGGTCTACTGCAGAACGACTCACATCACTAGCAAATAAAGGTGAAGAAATACCTTTTGTCCAACAGCTCCCCTTGTTTTGTTGCCTTCAGGTGCAGTAGGTAAGATTTCTTCTTGATCAACTTCGGCGTCAGAGTGATGAGCGTCAGCAGTTCCAGTTCTTGCCATCTCAGAATCACTAGACAGGGAGACAACCAAGGTTGGCTCGAAAAAGTCTTCTTGACCCTAATCTTGTTCCTCTTCTCTCTCTTCTTCTTCCTCTTCTCTTCTTTCTTCCTCTGTCCTCCTCTGTTCTTCTTCTTCCTTCTCTGTCTCTTCTCTTTCTTTTCCTTATTCTTCTGGCTCTTCTCTTGTCTCATGAAAGCTGGCAAAACTCTTTAAGTTTCTTAAGGCTGAAAGAGTCATTTCATCCTCATCTTCATCTTGGAAGATGAAGAGTTCTTTTCTTCTTTGCTGGAGTAACCATGGGCTCCTTGCCTTTTCTCTTCGCAGCAGCAGAGTCTTGTTTTGCTTTGATAGGAGACTTCTCCTTCATACGCTCCAACACCTTGTTCAGCTCTTTCAAGTGCATCTTTGTGATAATTTTGAAACCAATCACCATTGGAGAAATGGTTGTCAAACATAATGGTGTAGAGATGTGAATTTTAAAGTGTCTGAAAAGACGTGTGATAAGAGCAGAATAAGGGAGTTGTGTGACATCCTGAATTTCAGGTTTTGATTTCGATTGAATGAGTCAGGCATTTCATTGATGCGCTTACAGTCATTTCCCTGAACTGATCACTCATGGGATAACTAGTCTACTAGGTGAAGCCGTTAAGGGATTTTAACGCATAAGACTTGAGAATTCGACTAGGAAACGACTGCTCAACCGTACTAATCTGCAAGGGTCATTACGGCACAGTTAAAAATCGATTATAGTCCGGAGATAGGTCGACTTGACGAAGGTATGCGATTGAGTGTGGGTGATTCCACCTAATTGCACAATTCTTGTCGATCGACACTAGACCGATTTCTCTGTCGCTTTAGTACCTTGTGTCCGTATTTAAAATCTCAAGATTTCTACGACAACTGAGAGTCGCCAATGAGTCGAAGATGTACTGTGTGGCTTGAAAATGATCAACCACAGGTCAAATGCATGAAAATTCCTAAAAGCTACCCGGTAGATTATGACGCACTAAATTCACATTGAATTGAAATTAACCGTGAAATCGAACCCGAATTCAGAAATTGAGACTTTCGTCATGTCACAAGTCATTTTAGGAACGTTGACTCATCTTTAGACGATTTTTCTACAAATTGAGTTTTTCGGCAAAAAATCAAAGCATGGTTAATTTGGTTCGGGAAAATGGAAAGGCCCGCTTTTGGTTGCACTTTTGAGATCTAAGATGGTTCTACGATCAAGGAAAAATGTGGATTCAAGTGTGGTTACATTGGTGGATTTTATAGACTTCAATTTGAGCTCAAGTGGATTTAATTGGAAGAGAATTGAAGGAATTTAATGTACAAATATATGAAATTCGTATGCCATGGGGGCAGAGCTATTTCGCACCTATTAACAAGCTTGTGGAGGAAGCTTGAGGAGAGAGAGTGGCTGATGGCATGTGATGTCATGGTGGGGGCAAAGCCAATGAGATTTGGACAAGTGTTGAGCTCTCAAGAGCCCAAAGAGACCCCCCCTCTTCAGCAGCCTTCTTCTCCCGTGTTTGTAGGCTTTCTCCATTGTTGTTGAAGGAGAGAAGCTCAGCAAAAACTAGAGGAAGACTAGCAGCAGCCGTGCCACCGTCGTCGTCCAAACCGTCGACGTTTTCCCCTCTGTTTTCTCCTCGTTCCAGTTTTTGCCCTAGCCGAATTTTGGCCAAAGATCCGAGTAAAAAGTTGTCTTCCCGGTTGAATCAGCTAACGCTCTACCCATTATTGTCACCAGCACATCCAGCCCGTTTCGAAGCACCCCACCGCTCGCCGGAATGATTCTCCAGCCGTCCCGAAATCCGGCAATAAGCCGCCACTCGCCCGACTACTTGGACTCGCTCGGTTCCACCTGTTTTGCGTTTTCTTGTTGTTTCACCCCTTTCCGACCCTTCCTTTGGTCGTTCCATCCACCCCCAAGATCCCCAAGACCTTCGGAAGCCACCGGTTGCCAACCACCCGCTCGTCGGAGCTCCGATTAGCCCATTTTCTCAGTTGAAGTTGTTGGTTTCTTCTCTATAGTTCAGCCCAGATCAGAAGCAGAAAACCAACAAGTCGTGAGTTCTTTGTGGCCCATTTTCGAGCCCTTCCGGACCTCCATTGGCATTGCCTCTTCGGAGGTTTGTCGCCTGCCTCACCGTCGCCATCGCTGTGGACTCATCGGAAAGCAATTTCGGTGAGTTTATCCTCTAAACTTCGCTTAGCAAGGTTAATCATGCTTAAGGGATGTTTAGATTAAGTTAAGTGAGGTTTAGGTAGATAGATTAGCTTAGTGTAAGCTAATTAGATTAAGTAGTTGGATTATTTTAGTGGATAATTAATTAGGGCTAATTATATGTTTAGATTAGTGTAATCTTGATTAGGCCTTAATTAATTATTTTAGATTATTTAATTATTTCGAATTTATTTATATAATAAAAATATATTTTATATTTAATTAATAAAATATTATTATTTATTTAGTTTTCGGAATATAATTAATTATTTATTATTTTTCGAAAATAATTTTGAGGTAGCCAGTCGATAGAATTTTGTGCTGATCGCTGTAATATATTCAGATTATGCATTTGATTGATGGATTGTGTGAATTGAGTGTTGATTGTGAAAAGTATGGATTTTATTAAGAAAACCCCGGGTGTTAGGTTTTGACACCGAAAATGAATTTTAATGATTATATCTAACAGTGGGGTTTGAAAAAGAAAGGTGTTACATTTTCTTGTTTGAAATGATGTGGACCCACATACGACTACTTTCTCGGATGTTTTTAATTTCGAAGAAAAGAGGCCAGGATTAGCATTTTAACCGAGGCATTTAAGTGAAATGCAAGGTATCTTGGGCCAACATTGAATGGTCGTGTGATGGTTAATGTGAAACCGTCCTGAGCTATTGAGCTAGACAAGCCTTCATGGGATACCCCTATATGGGAGGCCCCACATCAACGGGCTTGGGTCGCAGTTGATTTTGGGCCTATACTCCTTCGGGAACGCCGTCAAGTGGTGACGAAGCCGTGCTTCGCGGTGGGGAGACTATGCTTGGCCAAGGGCCAGTAGATAGCCGAAATGCTAGTAGGCTATGCCCGTGTGTGGCAGTGAATAACAATTGGAACGCATGTTGAGTGTTGTTGATGAACCAGATTATGGGAAGGAATTGTGTGGCAAAGTATGGGATGTGTCATAACGATTTAGTCTTATAATTAGGACTCTTATAGTAGTTTGATATGTGAAAGTGATTGCGTTTCGATTGTTTAAGTTCGTATTACTGTATATGATTGCGTGATATGAACATGTGATTGAGTGTTATAAACTGAGGCAAAGGTGAGTCTCATTGTTTGTGATGGTGTGGCTAGGTCGCCCTTGAGTGTGTTTTCCTTTCTAATAGGGGTTTAGGGGTGTACTTGCTGAAACAATGTCTCATCCCGTTGTGGGCCAATATTTTCAGGTTCGTAGATGGCGACCCCGGAGGTTGAAGAGTCAGAAGTGGGATCGGCGATCGAGTCTGACTAGTAGTCATAGGACCGT
The DNA here is from genome assembly GCA_014182715.1 of Eucalyptus cloeziana. Lineage (NCBI taxonomy): Eukaryota > Viridiplantae > Streptophyta > Magnoliopsida > Myrtales > Myrtaceae > Eucalyptus > Eucalyptus cloeziana. The sequence goes on along the minus strand of CM024644.1, from coordinate 25,810,251 downwards.
TCCTTTTTGGTGGACAAATCTTTTTGTTGGCTGACTTTTGATGTATATATACTTTGGTGTGTATTTATATATATGAAAGTATGTTTGGTTGTGAACGAGTTGGTTCTTGCTTTCCTATCCTGTATTTTATTGTCAGGGGTTTTATAATATGCTTCCGCGTGTGCAAATAAAACGAATGGGTTGGCGACAAGTGCCTGGGAACGTCGCATATTTGATCGACCATAGTGGGATGTGCACACGCTCGGGGTTTGGGGCATGACAAGTTATCCCTTATCTTTCACCACAGTTCGGTACATATGGAACAAGATGGTGTGAGGTAGAGAGAATTTAAATCCAGTATTGATGGCACACATCAATTTTGCTTCAGATCGAGAGACATCAGTCTTGGATGTCGACTTGGGACGAATGCAGTTGATCACAATCTTGTGCGGCAAGATGTTAGAGGCACTCATCCTTGTGTAGGAAATCTTGCCTTCAATATTCCTATCTCTCACCAACGACAGAGTAGAATGAGCAATAGACATGCTAATTGGTTGGAAACTCGTTCTTTCCACCCCAATTATGTCAGCCAACGTGTTTGTATCCACCAAAAATTGCTTGTCCTTCACAGTAAAAGTAAAACTATTTGCATCCAAGAAAGATAAGTTCGAGTAAAAATACGCGGTGAGTTCTGGATAAGCAGTAGTGGATTCAGAACAAAACCGTTCCAATTGCAGTAGAGCAAACTTCTCTCACAGATTGACCTTTATCGAATCAAGGAAATCAAAGTCAATAGTCCTAGGGTTCATAACCCCTCTCTTCATAAGATTCGAATAAACCCTCTTGTGATTTTTCGATCTAAATAGATTGGAACCATCAGCAATATTTGTAGCCACTCTCGTTTTAGGCTGAAAAATGAGTAAATATATGTTCATCGTCGTCTAGAACTTGTGGTTGATTTGCAATGCCATAGAATGGGTCACTCGGAAAATTTGCAAAAGTTCTTTCAACCGTTCCTTTCTCTACAACTCCTAACCTTTCCAATTCCCGCAAGAACATGGTTTCATTCTTGTATCCTTTATCTCTTAAGAATTCATCGATTAAAGACATCGGCGTTCCTCCATTCTTTAAATTAGAGTAAAGTTTGAAAGCAACCTTGGGAGTTAGCGCTCTTACAGGTTCAGCCTCCTCTATAACTTCATTGTTTGGTTGAGTCGGTGGAGAAGATTGACGTTGCTGAGAAGGTTGTTGCTGACTCGGACGTAGTTGTGGAGAAGAATCTTCTTCCTCAGTCAAGTTAAAATGAGTAGGACCCTCGGGCATATGTTGTGGTCCCCTGCTTGCAATCCCTGAAGACTTTCTTGAAGACATTATCGCTTCAAGGGAGGAATTCACCAACTTGCTCAAAAAAGGTGAAAACTTTTGGACAAATCGAGAGTGAAAGTGAAAGCAAATAGGAATTTTGTATTCTAGGGTTTCAGTGTAAAAACGAAGAAGATGAGTGTCGACAGTATATAAAGCAAGTGAAGTGAGATAAACGAAACGTCGTAAAAGAAAAATAAAAATACCTTTTCAAAACAAATAACTTCCCTTTTTGAAAATAACTGTCTTTTCAAAATTGATAACTACCTTTTTGAAAAAGAAAGACTTGGGAAGATAATTTCAATCAATTAGCAATTAATAAGTAACCGTACCTTTTAAAGTTTAAAATACTAGAATAGAAATAACTTACAGTCATAACTCTTGGTCTTCTGAGTTTGAACACCTTCAGACTTTACCTTTGAGTCATGAGCACATCCAGACTTTACTGGGTAAGAGATATGATGTTCAGTCTAGTGCGAATAGTCTCAAATAGGCTTTTCTCCAAAGGCTTTGTAAATATGTCTGCTAGTTGATTCTTTGAGTTAATGAATTGAATCATAACTTCTCCATTTTGAACATGATCTCTAATAAAGTGATGTTGAATCTCTATAAGCTTTGCTCTTGAATGAAGAATTGGATTCTTTGTGAGGTTAATTGCTCTGGTGTTTTCACATTTGATCTCGATGCAAGAGTCTTTGATTCCAAAGTCTCTCAATTGTTGTTTTATCCATAAGATTTGAGAACAATAACTTCCAAGAGCCACATACTCTGCTTCTACTGTTGAAAGAGCTACAGTGCTTTGCTTCCTTGAGAACCAAGATACTAACCTGTTTCCCAGCACTTGGCATGTACCAGATGTAGTCTTTCTATTAACTTTGCAACCTGCTAAATTTGCATATGAATATCCAAGGAGGGTAAAGTCTCATTCTTTAGGATACCACAGACCTAAATTTGAAGTAGTTGTAATATATTTGATGATGCATTTTGCAACGCTTAGATGAGACTCTTTTGGATCAAATTGAAATCTAGCACATATGCAAACACTAAACAAAATGTCAGGTCTAGAAGCAGTAAGATAAAGAAGTGAACCAATAATACTCCTATAAAGTTTCTGGTCAACTTTCTTTCCTCCTTCATTTTTATCCAACTTCGAAGAACTAGACATTGGTATCTCAGTCTTTTTACAATTTTCCAATCCGAACTTTTTAACAAGTTCTTTCGCATATTTTTCTTGGTGAATGGAGATTCCTTCCTTCAATTGTTTTACTTGTAGTCTGACAAAGAAGGATAATTCACCCATCATTCTCATCTCAAATTCGTCCTACATAGACTTAGAAAACTTCTTGCACAAGTTTTTGTTAGGCGATCCAAATATAATATCATCAACATAAATTTGAACAAGTAGAAAGTTTTTATCTACCTTTTTAATAAACAAGGTAGTATCCACTTTTCCTTTAACAAAACCATTTTGCATTAAAAACTTACTTAACTTGTCGTACCAAGCTCGAGGTGCTTGTTTTAAACCATATAGAGCCTTTTTCAGTCTGAATACTGAGTTTGGTCTCTTTGGATCTTCAAATCCAGGAGGTTGTTCCACATAAACTTCTTATTGGATAAATCCATTTAGGAATGCACTCTTGACGTCCATTTGGAATAACCTGAAATTTTTATAACAGACAAAAGTAAGTAATAATCTAATTGCTTCTAACCTAGCTACTGGAGTGTAGGTTTCATCATAATCTATCCATTCTTCTTGCGTATATCCTTTGCCACGAGTCTTGCTTTGTTCCTGATCACTTTTCCTTTTTCGTCCAACTTGTTCCTGAAAACCCATTTAGCTCCAATAATGGATTTACCTTTTGGTTTGGGAGTTAACTCCCATACATCGTTAATGCTGAACTGTCTGAGTTTTTCTTGCATTGCTTCAATCCAGCTTTCGTCAGCTAAAGCTTCTTCTATACTTTTGGGTTCTATTTCAGAAATAAGTGCCACGATGCTGGACTCTTTTTGCCTTTTGGATCTTGTGAGAATCCCTTCATCAATATCACTAATGATGAGTTCTTTGGGATAACTAGATTTGTGCTTCCAGTTACTTGATGGTCTGGCAGGAAGCTGTTATTCTACTTTAGTTGATTCTTCAGCTTCCTTTCGCTGATTTTCAGAGGTTTGAGCTACTTCAGGGGAGGTAGACTTTGCAGAGTTTAAAGCAGGTTCAAATTCTTCAAAATGAGTCTAAATTAGTTGATTCTACAAAGAGTCTTGGAATTTGACATTTGTAGATTCTTCCACAGATTGAGTCTTTTTGTTGAATACTCTGTAAGCTTTGCTGGTGGTTAAGTATCCAAGGAAGATTCATTCGTCTGATTTCTCTTCAAACTTACTAGTACGATCATTTGCAATTTTCAAAACAAAACATTTGCAACCAAATACATGAAAGTAATAAATAATTGGCTTCTTTCCTTTGAATAACTCATAAGGAGTTTTCTCCAGAATAGGCCTTAAAAAGACTCTGTTAATAATATAACGTGCTGTAGAAACTGCTTTAGTCCAAAAATGAGATGAAATACTACTTTCTATTAAAAGAGTTCTTGCCATCTCCTGCAAAGATCTATTCTTCTTTTCCATAACTCCATTATGTTCTGGAGTATATGGAGAAGAAAAAAATATGCTGAAAACCTGATTCATCACAAAATTTTGCAAAGTCTTGATTTTCAAAAGCACCTCCATGGTCTGTCCGTATGCTTGAAATATCATATCCTTTCTTGTTTTGAACTTTCTTAGCAAACTTTGAAAAGTAAGTAAAGGCTTCAGACTTACTTGCCAGGAAGTAAACCCAAGTGAAACGTGAATAGTCATCAACGATTACTAGACAATATCTCTTTCCGCCTATGCTTCTAGTTTTGATTGGCCCAAAGAGATCCATATGCAGAAACTGCAAAACACGATTAGTAGAAACATGATTTATTGACTTAAAAGAACTTCTAATCTGTTTTCCCAATACACATGGTGTGCATAAGTCAGATTTTTGAAACTTCAGGTTGGGTAGTCCTCCAACAAGATTCTTAGAAGAGATCTTGTCGATCTGCTTCATATTAACATGGCAAAGCTTTCGATGCCAAAGATTTGCTTCATCTTGAATTGAAATTAGACATTGAGACTTCTTTGGTTTTATATCCAGAAGATAGATGTTCCCATGTCTTCGTCCTATAAAAGATTGTGAAAGATCTTTACTAGTTCCCAAACATATTCCTTCTTGAAAATTGATTTTGAATCCAGTGTCGCACAATTGGCCGATGCTAAGTAAATTGTAATTGAGTTCTTCTACTAAGGAAACATTGTTGATTGTGAGACTTCTAATTTTCATAGTTCCACATCCAACAATTCTTCCTTTGCTGTTTCCACCAAAGGAGACTTTTCCACCATTTACTTGCATAAGTTTTATAAAATAACTTGAATCTCCTGCCATATGCCTTAAACAGCCACTATCCAAATACCATTTAACATTTTTCTTGATAGTGACCTGCAATTAAAAAAGAAACTCAAGCATTCTTTGGTACCCATATTTCTTGGGTCCGGAGAAGTTAGTGCAATAAGCAGTCTTTGCCCATTCCTTTTTAACAGGTCTCCAAACCATAGGACATTTTTTCTAAAAGTGTTCTAAGTTATTGCACTTAGAACATTTGAGAGAACTTTGCTCAACAAGGTTTTACAAAGACTTTATGAAAATGATTTTTGTAAAAAGTTTTTGTAGGCATTTGTTTGATTCTTTCTTTCACTTTTGGAAAATCAATTAGAGGAATAGTTTCAGAAGTCATTCCCAAGCCTAATTTGTTAAAGTAGGGTCTTTGTACTGAAAGAATCTTTTCCAATTTCTCAGATCTTATTAAAACCTTTTTGAAATATTTGAAATGTCATTTTTCAAAAATGTATTTTCTTTTGAAAGAGAGTCTGCATTTTCTTTTAAAGTAACAAAACTTTTATCTAAATTTTCAAACTTTTCTTTCCATAAAATTTCCTATTGCTTCAGTGTAGAATTCTCCCTTTTTAGCTCGGAAATCTTCTTGAGAGAGGTTTTGAGACTAAGACACAGTCCATCAATGTATTTCAAGACTTTAGTAGGGATTTTTAAATTACTTACCTCGATTTCACTATTTGAGTCTGAGTCTATATCTATTTCGGAGTCTGAGTCTGATTTTGCCATTAGACAAATATTTGCATAATCTTCATTACTTTCTTCGCATTCAGTATCACTCTATATCTCTGCCTTGAGAGCCTTCCTATATTTCTCAGCTTTTCCTTTCTTTTTCTTCAACATGGGATAGTTGGATCTGATGTGTCCCTTTTTCTTGCATTCAAAATAGATCACATCTTTATTGGATTCATCATCCTCAGTTGATTTATTTTGAAACTTTTGAGTGCTTTGTTTCTTCCAATTGAATCTTCTTCCCTTTTTGTTCAGTTTCCTCAACCTCTTTATCATAAGAGCTAACTCTTCATCATCCATATCATCTTCAAAGTCTGTAACATTAGAATCATCGTTAGATCTCAAAGCAATTGATTTCTTACCTTTGGGATCTTCTTCTTCATTGATTTGCTCCACTTCATAGGACTGAGGTGTGCCAACCAATTCGTCTATAGAAAGTGGCATAATCCTTTGTGTTTCCCTTATCGAAGTCTTTATGTGATTCCAGTCTTTGGAGAGTCCACGCAGCAACTTGTTAACCTTCATAGGTCCTGAGATTGGTTGTCCCTGATACTTTAGACCATTTACAATTTTTGTAAAACGACTAAACATATCAGTAATAGATTCTCTTGGCTTCATCTTGAAGGCTTCATACTGTCCGAGTAGAATATTGATCCTTGTTTCTTTCACTCGATCAGTTCCTTCATAGGTAATGTGCAGCCTGTCCTAGACTTCTTTGGCTGTTTCACAAGAAGATATTCTGTTATACTCAGTAGGAGATAATGCACAATATAAGGAGTAAATTGCTTTAGCATCAAGAGCTTGTCTCTTAGTTATTTCTTCTTGAGTCATCTCGCCAGCGTTTGCAACTTCTTTTCCCCTTTTTGAAACTGATGTAACTTTAGGAATAATTCATTTTTCTACTACATCCCATTCCAGAGGATCTTTCGATCTTAGGAATGCCTTCATCTTGTTTTTCCATATTTTGTGTTCCTTTCCATCGAAATAAGGCGGTCTGGTGTTGCTTTGGCCTTCAACCAAATCTGGAGCCAACATACTAGCCATAGATCTTTAACTCAAAAGTAAAACACTTCAATTAATTGAGTACACAAGCTCTGATACCAATTGATAATGCTAGTATGAACACCTAAAGGGGTGAATAGGTGTTAAAAAAGTTTTTGCAAGACTTAATAACTTAATTCGATTTTTATGAAAACAGTAGACTGAAATAAAAGACTGTAAACATTTATATAAGGCTACTGATTAAAGTAAAGAGATTAGGGAAAGAGAATTGAAACACAAGGTTTATAGTGGTTCGGCTTAGACCAAGCCTACATCCACTCTCCCACATTAACAGCCCACTGGCTGGATTCCACTAAGAACTAAAAGAGATTTTACAGTGTCACGTTCTTGATTCCACAGTGTAGATACTCTACTACACTTTCTCAAGGTCTCATGAGTATTTGATCTCTCTTTTGAGTACAGTTTGAGCTCGACGAATTGTAACAGCAAAGAACTAAGAGTTTCAGAGTTTGGAATTTTTCTTTCATGCACACACTCGAATAACTTGAGCGTCCTCTTTATATACTCCTCCATGCCATCATAACTGTTGGCACCTTCCAAAGGAGTTTGTCCAATCTACCCGTTGGACATAATCAATTCGGAAGATCTTGAGTTATTTAAGGAATGTGATGACAGCCCACCAATCGTGCTCGCTCATACAATCAGGATCTAGGTTTCCATAAGTAGAATCTTCCAAGTATACTTTGTGGCACCCCTTGACTGCCCCCAAACCGTTAGGGTCGCCATAATCCGCTTACCATTCACTTGACTCGATAATATAATACTCTGATACCAAGGAATTTCATTATAATTCATAAATCCTGAGGGTTTACATCTTTTAGATCGGTCCTTGCGCAATTTATATGGTGGAAGCACATCCATCAACTCCCTTTCCTATATTCAGAAAACGATGCACACCAACTAAACATTTATAGGTAAAAGCTGAACACTTTTATTTACTTAAACTAGATGGACATCATTCATCGGTACATCAAAATGCCGTAGTCTTCTATACTCGGCTATACTTCAAAAGATCATCGACATCTTCTCCAACAGTCGTATACTTAAAGTCCATCGATCAGTGTCGGCGTCCAAAAGTTCCTTCCTTTGCTATCCTCCTCCTCACAGTCATATCCAACCACTCGATCCATCTACCGGTGGCAGTGGCAGCAGATGTATCTTATCTAGTATGAAATGTTAGTCCCCAAAAGGGGTGAGTACAACCACTCAGCAGTAAAAATCCATCAAACTACACAATTTAACAAGCAAGACAATCATAATATCACAAGTAGAGTACATATCCTCCATGCTATTGAGCATACATTACCATACATCTATGCATATATCACCATGCAACGTGCATATACCACTATGCACTTGTACAAATATCATCAAGTAGCCATACATATATCACCATGCAATGTGCATATACCACCATGCACTTGTACATATTGATAGATCTAGTACGAGCACCTAGAGGGGGGTGAATAGGTGATCAAGATGATTTTTATAAATTGTGATAGAATAAATTAATTTTTAACGAATGATAGACTAAGAGATTGAAAACAATAATAGACGTATGAAGATGCAATGTAAAGTAAAAGGATTACGGATAGAGAATCAAGACTTCAAGTTTATAGTGGTTCGGCTTAGACCAAGCCTACGTCCACTCTCCCGCACGGACAGCCCACTGGCTGGATTTCACTAAGAATCAAAAGAGAATTTATAGTCTCACATCTTTGATTCCACAGTGTAGAGACTCTACTACACTTCCTCAAGGTCTCACCAAAATTCAGTCTCTCTTTTGATTACAAGTATAGCTCGAAGAATAAGATCGTAAAAGAATAAAGAGATTCAGACTTTGAAAATTTTCTATCGGGCACTCTTGAACAACTTGAACGTCTCCCTTATATACTTCTTCATGCCTTCAATACCGTTGGCACATTCCAAAGAAGTTCTTCCAATCAACCCGTTGGACAGAATCAATTAGAGAGATCTCGAGCTCTTCAAGGAAAATGACGATAGCCCATTAATCCTGCTCACCCATACAATCGGGATCTCGGTTTTCATAAGTAGAACATTCCAAGTATAATTCGCAGATATAGAGGATCTTGATTATTCGAATACAAATAAAAGATCTTAAAGTGCTAATTCCAGTCGTGAGATATTCCTTAACCATACGGATCAAAAACATTCTTGAATTTATTCGAATAGAACTTTAACTTCGTTGGTCTGGAAACTATTCATGAGAGTAGACTTTGAATCTTGAGTCTGGAGGTCTTCAGACTTTGTCGAAAGAGTCTGCAAGTCTTCAGACTAGACTGATGGAAACGTTTTGTTGATTTCAAAACACCTTAAAAAGATTTCTCTAACAATCTCCCCCATTTTAATGGTGGCAAAACTTTCCTGCAAATTTGGATACTTTCGTCCTGCAATACAACATTTAAGCTAACAAAGATATCTCATAATAAGTTAGGATAAAGATAATGATGGATCTGCATCCATAGAAAACAAATTAGTCCTGTAAAGACAGTTATCAGTTATCTTTATCGAAATCAATAGCATAGCTTAAAGTACTGCAATAATAAGCGAATCCATAGTTCAAGTCAGTCCAAAATCCAAACAAAAGATAAAGTTAAACAAGAACATCAAAAATTGAAATTTGTCCAAGAGTTAAAATCTGCAACTTCTCCCCCTTTTTGTCAGCATAAAAAATGTGAGAAAGTTAAAATCAAGATGCTCTAGGAATGTGAATGAGCTGAAAATCTCCCATCGACTTGACAGTGTCTTCTAGCTTCTTCATATCCTCCTACAGTTGTGCTAGAGCCATTCCTTTTACAGTTGCCTGAATCTAAAGATGAATATCTCGAATTTGATCTTGCAAAGTGACGGAGATGGCACGATTCTCATTCTGCAGAGACTGAAATTCGCATCCCAATGCATAGACCTGGCCTTTAAGCTCCATAAGAAGTTCAAGAAACCTTCCAAAGTCTCCAGATTTATCAGTCTGTGTGCTTGCTTCAGCATGTTCAGATTGTGGAGTAAAGCCAAATGATCGAACATTAGCACGAGGATCCACATTTGGAGATGATGCCTCAGGGTCTTCTTCAGGAAATTGTGAGGCATATACATCCTCTGCATTAGTAGGAGAATGATTGACACTAGCACTTGTAAAAGTTAGAAGAGGAATACCTTCTCTAGGAACAACTTCCCCTGTTTCAGTGCCTTCGGGTGGAGAAAAGTATTCTTCTTGCTCAAGTGCTTCTTCAGTGTCATGACGTTTTTGATCCTCCTTTTCTGCTGAAGAATCTCCATGACCTTCTTTTGCAATTTGTTCTCCTGTCTGCTTCTGTGTTTCTGTTCTTTCTGAGTCTTCTTCTTTCCTCATTGATTCCTTCTCTTTATTCCCTTTCTCAGTCTCTCCTCCGTCTTGATGTTCTCGTTCTTCCGACTCAGCTACAAGACATTGTGAGACAAAGGTGGAGATAGCAAGATCTTCCTCAACATCTTCATCTTGTAAAATGATTGCTCTCCTTCTTTTGGTTGGAGCAGTCATGGGTTCTTTGCCTTTTCTTTTCGCAGCAGTAGAGTCTTGTCTAGATTTGGCAGGGTTTTCTCCTTAAATCGCTTTAACGTCTTATTCAGTTCCTTCAGACGCATCTTTGTGATCATTTTCAGCCCTATTACCATTTGATCAATGGTTCTCACACATAGAATCTTTAGAGGCTGTATATTAAGGTGTCTGAATAAACGAGAGATAAGAGCAGAATAAGGAAGTTTGCCCTTGTCCTTTGCCATGGACCTATACATGTGAAACATTATAGTGTGAGGCAAGGAGAACTTGTGACCAATTTTGATGGCGTACATCAATTTTGCTTCAGAGTTTGAGAAATCTGTCTTTGATGTTGACTTGGGTCTGAGACAATTAATCACGATCTTATGGAGCAGTATGTTGGATGCGCTCATCCTCAGATAAGAGAGTCGCCCTTCCGCAATTCTATCTTTAGAAAGCTCCAAGGTCGCATGACTAACAGACATAGATATAGATTGGAAAGCCCCTCTTTCCACACCAATTACATCAGCAAGAATATCTATGTCAATCACATACTCCTTATCTCTAACACTGAAGGAAAATCTATTCGCATCAAGAAAATTGAGATTCAAATAGAAATATGCGGTCAGTTCAGAATGAGCAGTGTCTATCTCTATACAGAATCGATCAAGTTGAAGTTTTTCAAACTTCTCTCTTAGATTGATGTTTATCATGTCAAGGAAATCAAAGTTCATAGTTCTTGGTTTCATAACCCCACGCTTCAGCAACTTGGAATAAACCTTTTTATGTTCCTCAGATCGAAATAATTCTTCCCTCTTTCCTCGAATTTTTGCAGCCACACCCAGTCTTGGCTTAAAATGCACGAACATTTTTTCATCGTCGTCTTTCCCTTCAGGCTGATTCACACTTCCAAAACGTGGATCACTAGGAAAATTAGCGAAAGTCTTTTCCGCTGTTCCAACAGGAACAACTCCCGAACGTTCCATCACACTTAAGAAGTGAGTCTCATTCTTATACCCTTTTTCTTTTAGAAACTCATTGATAAATGACATTGCAGAACCCCATTCTTTCAGAGCAGAGTAAAGCCTGTAAGTGAAAGCGGGCTTAAGAGATCTTACGGGTTCTACATCCTCGATGATGTCTTTCTCTGCTTGTTGATGGTCACGATCATGTGATCTAGCAGGTGAGAAATTGCGCGGTTGAGAATGTTGATGCTCCTGTTGTCTTGGAGAGTCCTTTTTTGGTTAGATCAAAGTGCGTAGGCCCTTCATGCAAAAATAACTGACTTTTTTTAAAAAAATTGATAACCATCTTTTTCAAAAAATAACTACCTTTTTAATATCAATTAGAGATTAACATGCGGTCTTACCTTTCTGAGACATCAGTTTAAAATATTAAAAGCATTATAACCGAAATAACTTACAGTCGTAACATGTGGTCTTATGAGTCCGAACTTTTTGAGTTTGATCTTTTTCAGATTTAGTTTATGAGTCTGAGCTTCAATAGTCTTCAAGAGATAAGATGTTGAGTCTTGAACGAATAGACTTAAATGAGCTTTTCTCAAGCAGCGTTGTGAATATGTCCGCTAGTTGATTCTTTGAATCGATAAACTGTATCAAGACTTCTCCATTTGAATATGATCTCTAATAAAATGATGTCGAATCTCTATATGCTTTGCTCTTGAATGAAGAATTGGGTTCTTTGTGAGATTAATTGCACTAGTGTTGTCGCATTTGATCTCGGTGCATGAATCTTCAATACCAAAGTCTCGTAGTTGTTGTTTTATCCAAAGTATTTGAGAACAATAGCTTCCAAGAGCTACGTACTCTGCTTCTGCTGTTGATAGTGCTACGGTACTTTGCTTCATTGAAAGCCAAGATACTGCCCTGTTACCAAGCAATTGACAAGTGCCGGATGTGCTCTTTCTATCAACTCTACAACCTGCAAGATCTGCGTTTGAATATCCAAGAAGAGTAAAATCTCCTTCCTTGGGATACCATAGACCAAGCATAGCAGTTGTTGCGACATATTTGATGATACATTTTGCAGCACTTAGATGAGATTCTTTAGGACCTGATTGAAACCTAGCATAAATGCAAACACTAAACAAAATGTCAGGTCTAGATGCAGTAAGATAAAGAAGTGAACCAATAATACTCCTGTATAGTTTTTGGTCGACTTTCTTTCCTCCTTCATTTTTGTCTAGCTTCAAAGAATTTAACATTGGTATGTCAGTCTTTTTGCAATTTTCCAGTCCAAACTTTTTAACAAGTTCTTTTGCATATTTTTCTTGATGAATAAAAATTCATTCTTTACGTTGTTTCACTTGTAAACCAAGAAAGAAAGATAGTTCATCCATCATGCTCATCTCGAATTCATCCTGCATAGACTTAGAAAATTTCTTGCATAAAGTCTCATTAGATTATCCAAATATAATATCATCAACATAAATTTGGACGAGTAAAAAGCTTTTACCTTTCCTTTTAATAAATAATATAGTATCTACTTTTCCTTTAATGAAACCACTTTGAATTAAAAAGTTACTTAACCTTTCATACCAAGCTCGAGGAGCTTATTTTAATCCATATAAGGCCTTTTTCAGTCTGAACACATAGTCTGGTTTCTTTGGATCTTCAAATCTAGGAGGTTGTTCCACATAGACTTCTTCTTGAATAAATCCATTTAGGAATGCGCTTTTGATGTCCATTTGGAATAACCTGAAATTCTTATAGCACGCAAAAGCAAGTAATAATCTAATTGTTTCTAACCTTGCTATAGGAGCGTAAGTCTCATCATAGTTTATCCCTTCTTCTTGCGTATATCCCTTAGCCACGAGTCTTGCTTTGTTTCTTGTCACTTTTTCTTTTTCATCGACTTTGTTCCTGAAAACCCATTTAGCTCCAATAATAGACTTACCTTTTGGTTTAGGAGTTAATTCCCAAACATCGTTAATGCTGAATTGTCTGAGTTCTTCTTGCATTGCTTCAATCCAGCTTTCGTCAGCTAAGGCTTCTTCTATATTTTTGGGTTCTATTTCAAAAATAAGCGCCACAGCACTAGACTCTTCTCTCCTTTTGGATCTCGTGTGAATCCCCTCATTAACGTCACCAATAATGAGTTCTTCAGGATGACTAGACTTATGCTTCCAGTTACTGGACAATCTGACAGGTTGTTGATATTTTTCTTGAGTTGATCCTTCATCATCAATTCGTTGTTCTTCTTGTGGAATTTGAACTGTTTCAGGGGAGGTAGACCTTGTGGAGTCTGGAGCAGGTTCTGATTCTTCAGTCTGAATCGGTTGAGTTTGTGGAGGGTCTTGAAATTTGACGTTCATTGATTCTTCCACAGTCTGAGTCTTCTTGTTGAATACTTTGTATGCTTTGCTTGAAGTTGAGTACCCAAGAAAGAATCATTCATCCGATTTTTCTTCAAACTTACCAACTCGATCATTTGCATTTTTTAGGATAAAGCATTTACAACAAAATACTTGAAAATATGAAATAAATGGTTTCTTTCCTTCAAAAATTTCATAAGGAGTTTTCTCAAGAATTGGCCTTAAAATACTTTGTTAATAATATAACAGGCTGTAGAAACAGCTTCAGCCCAAAAATGTGAAGAAATATTACTTTCAATTAAAAGAGTCATTGCCATTTCTTGTAAAGATCTATTCTTCCTTTCCATAACCCCATTTTGTTCTGGTGTATATGGAGAGGAGAATTTATGTTGAAAACCAGATTCATCACAAAATTTAGCAAAGTATTGATTTTCAAACTCACCTCCATGGTCTGTACGAATACTTGAAATAGTGTAACCTTTTTCATTCTGCATTTTCTTAGCAAATTTCAAAAAATGAGAAAAAGTCTCAAACTTACTTGCAAGAAAGTAGACCCAAGTAAATCGTAAAAAATCATCCACTATTACTAGGCAAAACCTTTTTCCACAAATGCTTTGAGTTCTAGTTGGTCCAAAGAGATCCGTATGCAGAAGCTGCAGTACACGATTAGTGGAAACTTGATTTATTGGTTTAAAGGAATTTCTAACATTTTCCCAATACGCATGGTGTGCATAAGTCAGACTTTTGGTAATTGAGATTAGGTAATCCTCGAACAAGCTTCTTGAAAGAGATTTTGGCAATTTGCTTCATGTTGATATGGCCAAGCTTTTGGTGCCATAGATTAGCTTCATCTTGTACTGATATTAAGCATTGTGATCTTTCTTGATTCACATCCAAAAGATAGATATTCCATTGTCTACGTCTAGTAAAAGATTGAGAGAAGTCTTTACTAATTCCTGAACACATTCCTTCCTGGAAGTTGATCTTGAATCTAGTATCGCACAATTGGCTTATGCTAAGTAGATTGTAATTCAATCCTTCCACCAAGGAGACATTATTAATTGATAGCCTTCTAATTTTTACTGTACCGAGACCAATAATCCTTCATTTGCTGTTACCACCAAAAGAAACTTTTCCTCCATCTATTTGGACAAGTTTTATAAAGCAACTTGAATCTCTTGTCATATGTCTTGAGCAGCCACTATCCAAATACCATTTGATCTTCCTTTTGATAGTGACCTACAATTAAGAGAAAATTCAAGCTTTCTTTGGTACCCATATCATCTTGGGTCTGGTTGAGTTAGAGCAATAAACAGTCTTTGCCCAATCCCTTTTAACAGGTCTCCAAACCATAGGGCATTCTTTCTCAAAATGTTCTAAGCTTTGATACTTTGAACATTTGAGAGCATTTCGGCCAACAGATTTTACAAAGACTTTCTGAAAATGATTTTTATAAACAACTTTTGTAAGTCTTTGTTTGATTCTTTCATTTACTTTGGAAAATCAATTAGTGGAATAGTTTCAAAAGTCATACCAAGACCTAATTTTTGAAAATAGGGTCTTTGTATCGAAAGAATCTTATCCAACTTTTCAGATTCATTTGAAAACCTTTTTGAGATGATTGAAATATCATTTTTTAAATAGGTATTTTCTTTTGAAAGAGAGTCCGAGTTTTCTTTTAAAATGGTAAAACTTTTATCTAAATTTTCAAAATTTTCTTTCCAATATTTTTCCTGTTGCTTCAATGTAGAATTCTCCCTTTTTTAATTTGGAGATCCTCTTAAGAGAGGTTTTGAGGCTAAGACATAATTCATCAATATATTTCAAGACTTTAACAGGAATTTTTTAGATTACTTACCTTGAACTCACTGTCTGAGTCTGAGTTTGTATCTGTCTCGAAGTCTGAGTCTGAGTCAGATTTTGCCATTAAACAGATGTTGACATAATTATCATCACTTTCTTCACAATCAGTATCACTCCATGTTTCTGCTTTGAGAGCCTTTTTGTATTTCTCAGCCTTTCCTTTCCTTTTCTTTAATAAAGGACAGTTGGGTATGATGTGTCCCTTTTTCTTGCATTCGAAGCAAGTCACTTCTCTATTGGAATCATCTTCCTCAGTTGATTTGTTCTGAAATCTTTAAGAGCTTTGTTTCTTCCAATTAAATTTTCTTCCCTTTTTGTTCAGCTTTCTGAACCTCTTTATCATGAGTGCCAGTTCTTCATCATCTAGATCTTCTTCGGAGTCTGTAGCATCGGAATAATCGTTAGACTTTAAAGCAATAGACTTCTTACCTTTAGAATCTTCTTCGTCGTTGCTGTGCTCCACTTCGTAAGACTGAAGTGTTCCAATTAATTCATTTACGGAAAGTGGTGCAATCCTTTGTGTTTCCCTTATCAAAGTCTTCATATAATTCTAGTCCTTAGAGAGTCCTCGCAGCAGTTTGTTGACCTTCATTTATCCTGAGATTGGGTGTCCCTGATATTCTAGACCATTCACAATTTCAGTAAAACGGCTAAACATATCAGTTATTGATTCTCCCGATCTCATCTTGAAAACTTCATATTGTCCCAAAAGAATATTGATTCTTGTCTCTTTCACATGATTAGTTCCTTCATAGGTAATGTGTAGCCTATCCCAAACATCTTTTGCTGTTTCACAAGAGGATATTCTGTTATACTCAGTAGGAGATAAAGCACAATATAAAGAATAAATAGCTTTAGCATCAAGAGCTTGTCTCTTGGTTATTTCTTCTAAAGTTATCTCGATAGGTTTAACAGCTTCTTTTCCTCTCTCTGATACTGATGCAGTAGTAGGAATGATTCATTTTTCTACCACTTCCCATTCCAAGAGATCTTTCGATCTTATGAATGCTTTCATCTTGTTTTTCCATATGCTATAGTCTTTTCCATCAAAGTAAAGAGGTCTGGTGTTGCTTTGACCTTCAACCAACCCTGTAGGCAACATATTAGCCATAGATCTTTTAACTCATAAGTAAAAACACTTCAAATAAATGAGTACACAAGCTCTGATACCAATTGATAGATCTAGTACGAGCACCTAGAGGGGGGTGAATAGGTGATCAAGATGATTTTTATAAATTGTGACAGAATAAATTAATTTTTAACGAATGATAGACTAAGAGATTGAAAACAATAATAGACGTATGAAGATGCAATGTAAAGTAAGAGGATTAGGGATAGAGAATCAAGACTCCAAGTTAATAGTGGTTCGGCTTAGACCAAGCCTATGTCCACTCTCCCGCACGGACAGCCCATTGGCTGGATTTCACTAAGAATCAAAAGAGAATTTACAGTCTCACGTCTTTGATTCCATAGTGTAGAGACTCTACTACACTTCCTCAAGGTCTCACCAAAATTCAGTCTCTCTTTTGATTACAAGTATAGCTCGAAGAATAAGATCGCAAAAGAACAAAGAGATTTAGACTTTGAAATTTTTCTATCGAGCACTCTTGAACAACTTGAACGTCTCCCTTATATACTTCTTCATGCCTTCAATATCGTTGGCACATTCCAAAGAAGTTCTTCCAATCAACCCATTGGACAGAATCAATTAGAGAGATCTCGAGCTCTTCAAGGAAAATGACGATAGCCCATCAATCCTGCTCGCCCATACAATCAGGATCTCGGTTTCCATAAGTAGAACCTTCCAAGTATAATTCGCGGATCTAGAGGATCTTGATTACTCGAATACGAATAAAAGATCTTGAAGTGCTAATTCCAATTGTGAGATATTTCTTAACCATACGAATCAAAACATTCTTGAATTTATTCGAATCGAACTTTAACTTCGTCAGTCTGGAAACTATCCATGAGAGTAGACTTTGAATCTTGAGTCTGGAGGTCTTCAGACTTTGTCGAAAGAGTTTGCAAGTCTTCAGACTAGACTGATGGAAATGTTTTGTTGACTTCAAAACACCTTAAGAAGATTTCTCTAACACATATATCATCAAACAGCCATGCATATATCACCATGCAATGTGCATATACCACCATGCACTTCATGCTTGCATTCCCATGAGGTTCATCCCATGCCATATGAACACATCCATGCGCATGATTCAATTCTCAATTTTATCTTTCAATTAGATCACATCATTTTTCTTCTAGGGACCAATGTTTGCATCCCTCATTTTTCACTCGCACCCAACCTGGCATCACGAGGAGCCTCCGGCACACACCTCCGGGCATCTCGTACCCCAACTGGTATCACGAGGAATCCCCCCTGGCACACACCTCCAGGGCTTCCGGGATTACGTACCGACATACCACCAGGCATTCCCCTTGGAATTACATACCGTATACCATCGGGCATGTTGAAACTCCCGAGGACATCCGGCACACACCTCCGGGCATCCGGCACACACTTCCGGGCATCCCGACACTCCCGGGGCATTGTCGGCTCACACCTCCGATGGTATCCTCATTTTTATACTTTATTTTCACATTTATGGCTCATTATCAACATGGCATATGATGTGATGGTAACAAAGGTCTAATTCAACTTTTGATGTTATATGTAATGCTAATTGTCACCACATATGCAGCACAATCGATCACTCAAGACAACACATCACATAGAGAAATTCATTTATTTTTGAAAATGCATCAATTTTCGGATAAAACAGAATGCACTCCTTTAGTTAAAATTCTAGAAAAATTAGTAAACGATATTAATAAATTCTGAAAATTTGACACGTTATAGACGAGACCTAAATGTAGATATCTCATGAAAAACATCATACCAAAAGAATCTCACCTAAAACAGTACAGTCCATGCATCACAGCTTTCAAAATTACAACATTTCAATTTGCACAGTTTCAAAAATAATTTCAATTAAATGCCCAAATGAACTCCAAAAATTCTGAAATTTTGATATGTTATAGAAAAACTCCAGAAGTAAATATTTCATGAAGAACTCGAGATCATATTCGTGATAGATTAAAAACTACAATAACCATAGCCGTCCATAACCCTCGACATCAAATTCCAGATCTAATCCGTTTCGAATAAAAATTGTTTCACCCATCTAGACTCATCCATTTCCTTTCAAATTTTTAGTATATTACTCCTTAACATGTTATCTTCAACTTTCATTAAGAACATGAGACCAAATTCCAATCGGACAATTTTATAAAATTTACAGAATCATACTAGGTCAATAATACGGTCCATGCATTACATCTTTCAGAATTTCAGTATTTCAAATTTGCACAGCTTTGGAAATAATTTTGATTAAATACCCAAATGAACTCTAAAAGTTCTGAAATTTTTATATGTTATAGACAAGACTCAAAGGTAAATATCTCTTGAAGAAATCGAAATCCAACTCGTTCTAGATTAATAGATAAAGACGATTAATTCCTCCTGTTCTCAGTGTCACTTTTCTAGATTAACTTTTTTTCAAAGAAAACTCGTTTTGCCGGCCTATACCTGTCCGTTTCTTCTAACTTTTCAGTATGTTATTCCTCAGAATGTTATCTACAACTTTCATTAAGGACACAAGATCAAATTTTAACTGGATAATTTTATAAAAATCATAGAATCACACTAGGTCGAGGTAGCATTTTCCCAGATTCCGTTTCTTCAAAAGACAACGATTTCACTGACCTATACTTGTTCATTTACTCTAAATTTTTGATATGTTATACCTCAGAAAGTCCCCTACAACTTTCATTAAGGAATTGAAGTGAGGTTTCAAATAAAAAGTTACATGCAGCAGACGAACTCATGGAGGGTCGGACTGATTTTTCTAGAAAACAGTAAGCAAAACCATGACACCTCTCCTTAATGCTCTGAAATTTCCTCACCTCTACCACAACCAACGTTTACCATCCAACATCTCACATCACAGCAAGCAAGAGGGTAGAATGATGGACTCCACTTGCCTTAGATCCGACGAAATCAAGCAAGCAACGGCGACTCGGGGACTTCGAACACAGCACGGTCGACGGTGAAGCTAGGTGCATGCACGGCAGGGCTTGGTCTTCCTCTTCCCTTGCCGAAGCACCCACGAACCCTCTCTCTCCCCCTCGACTCACCTCCCTTTCTCTCTTTCCCTCTCACTTCCGAAACCCCCTTCCTTTTTGCTCTTTGATTAACAATTTATCTCTTTTTTTTTTTTTGCATGTAAGAGACTGTTGGATAAATTCTCTTCAGGTATTTTGAAGTTGATAAAACATTTTCCTCAGTCTAGTCTGAAGACTTACAAACTCTACTGACAAAGTCTGAAGCTAGCAAGACTCAAGTTTCAAAGTCTACCCTCATGGACAGTCTCTAGACCAACTTCTATTATGATCTTATATGGTTTTTACTCTAACGGCTAGATAATATCTTTCTACTGGATTCAGCACTAGAAGATCTTATTTTCGTATTCGAATATGTATAGATTCTCTAAAGATTTCGCAACTTATATTTGGAAGGATGTACTTATGGAAACCAAGATCCTGATTGTATGGTCGAGCAGGATTGATGGGCTATCAACACTTACCTTAAAGAGCTCGAGATTTCTCTAATTGATTCTGTCCAACGGGTTGATTGGAAGAACTTCTTTGGAAGGTGCCAACGGTAATGAAGGCATGAAGAAGTATATAAGAGAGATGCTCCAGTTGTTGAAGGGTGCCTGATAGAAGAATTCCAAAGTCCGAATCTCCTTTTCTATTTTGTGATCTTATTCTTCGAGCGTTATATGTAATCAAAAGAGAGATCATATTGTGGTGAGACCTTGAGGAAGTGTAGTAGAGTTTCTACACTGTGAACTCAAGAGCGTGAGACTGTAATAACTCTTTTTGATTCTTAGTGAAATCCAGCCAGAAGGGCTGTCCGTGAGGGAGAGTGGACGTAGGCTTGGTCTAAGCCGAACCACTATAAATCTGGAGTCTTGATTCTCTATCCCTAATCCTTTTATCTTTCATTACTTTCATTTGCTGCGATTGTTGGTTTTAATTCTTTAATCTCTCATTCGGATTAAATTGTTGAAATCGCTTTTATCACCTATTCACCCTCCTCTAGGTGCTAATTCTAGTCCTAACAGAGACAAGTGTTCTCATGAGGAGAACAAGTGGCTAAAAGGAGAGAACAGGTGGAGGCAATATTGAAGACAAGTGTTGGAGGACATGCACTCCCCCCTCCCCTTCTTGGTTCGGTCGACACCCATGGGGGTTCTTTGGGCTTGCTTGGGCCCGAAATCTTGGGCCCAAGAGTCCTTAAAATAAAGCCCAAAATTATTATTATTTTTTTTATTAAGCATTTTATTTCTACTGAATTTAATTTAATATCCCAAAAATTAAATTGCTTCCTATACAAGTATATACTCAAAATTCTTGCGTGCCGTCCAACATTCTCAAAGTTCTAATTCTTTAATTTTAGCACGCATATTTCTTACGCAAGACCAAATTCCATCCTTTTGGTTCAAAAAATAAAATAAAATATAAATTCAAATGAACAAATACAAATTAATGCTTGTAAATAAGGTTAATGCCACAGTTCGGTGACCGTCACCTATCCGAGGATCATCTAATTTTTTTTGGATGCCATTCAACGGATCTAATTATTCAAGTTGATTTCAATAAGAATAATTGATCACGAGATGTTATCTCCAGCCGCGAGATATTCTTCAGCCGTACGAATCAAATCCTTAAAGATATACTTGTATCTGGATAAGTCTTCTTCATCGGATAAATCTTTTCTTCGACGGTCTGGAAACTATCAGTGAGGGCAGACTTTAAATCTTAAGTCTGGAGGTCTTCAGACTTTGATGATAGAGTTTGCAAGTCTTTAGACTAGACTAATGGAAACGTTTTGTCAACTTCAAAACAGATAAAGAAATTTTCTCCAACAACTTGGGCAGTCAACTTACCCCTGTAACTCTTCATTTTCTCGCCCTCGTGTGCCTTGCGCTCGCTCATTTTGTACTTTCATCTCAATTTGGATACGAATTTTTATAAATTGGATTAAATATGGAAGTCTTCTAATAATACGGTCGATGATGGGTATGAGTCGGGTTTTGTATTGCATGGAAAATGGCCAAGATTGATCAAAATGGTCTATCTGGCTTGAATCATTTTTGACTTAATCACTTTCACGTGACTTGAACTTTAAGGAATCTTTTGTTATTTTACTGATTTTATACATAACACTATGTACTTCATTTTATTCTCCATATAATAATACACATGATCCATTCATATGGCAACAAACACGGTGAGAGTTTGGATTTGGATCGAGTCATGGCTCACCAAACTCAACAAAACACTTGTACGGGCCAGGGAATGAACTCTCTTCAATGAAGCCTGGCCCAAAATGGTCCGACTTTATTTTTGTCGTTATGGAGTGCACGGTGAGGTTCCCGCATAGGCGGATGGATGAGCGGGGCAAGTATTTACTCGCCGAGGTTCAGAGGATGATGAGTCAGCGACCAAGGGTGGGCTCCTCTCCCCGGAGTTGCTCCGGTGGAGGATCTGTGTTGAGGCGGCAATGCCTGATGGGGGCAATCACAAGAATATGTTGGCGATGGACACGAGAGGCGATGCGTTAAGGTCGGATAGGGCTTATTTGGGCAAGGCGTGGGATAGGATGGGTCCTTCTTTCATTGAGGTCACGGAGAGGCAGATGGCCAATACTAATCTGTGCACAGGATCGTTTGTCGCGATTGGTCGGATGGAAGCTCATGTACGTGAACATGAATAGCCAATTATGCACACGTGAATAGATGCCACGTTTCGCCGCACATCCACCAGCCGGGTGGCTACGCCCTCGACCTCGGCGTCTCTAGTTTCACTTCTCATGACAGCCGCCTGTTTCCTCCATTGATCCAGCGGCGATACAATCCATGGTCGTTCACAGTAGATTGGATATTCCCTTTTAGATTCCCATCCAGAAGCTGAGGAGTTGGATAGTTTGTCAATTACTTTATTCTCTGAGAAATTACTGAGCACGTCTGGAAACATTTAGCCGCCTGTTTATCATAAGATTTTCCATACCATGAGTTATCAACTTATCAAGTGAAAGACGTACGGGTGATGAAGGGAATTTTCTTATAATGAGACGAAGTTATATGTGCATGGTCACTAGTAGCCATCATGCTGCCTTATATTGCTCGACCACCATGCCACCGCCGTTGCCATGCAAGGAAGCAACTACGGTAGGAGAGTCCACTTGATTTTGTATTAGAATCGGCACATAAGGTCGGACAGACAAGGCGGGGTGTTGGTACATAAGCTCGACAAATAATCCTGGGAACAATGTGATGTGCCTATTGTCAATTATTAGACATTAAAGTTAGAGATACGTTAATGTACAGAAAACTTAACTGACTCGGGGAATTGGATTCAGAGTGGTAGGATCACGTCCGTGGAGAAGAACATGTGTATTGAATAGTTTTGTACCTTCAAAATTATTACTTTGGATTTATAACTTATTATGGTGTTAATTCCATTAAAATTACCAAGTTGACACTCCCTAATGCATTTATCTCAAACTAATTACTGTCTTACAAGAAAATTACGAATCGGTACCTAAGATGTGTTCACCTCAAATTAAGTTTCGTCTCACAAAAAAGTAACCACTGACCCAAATCTACCGGGGGTTAGAATTTCATCCAATACATCAATGAAATGCGTGCATAGCTACACACAGCAAACAATTGCAAGATGGATCTAACGTGAAAAATCCAAACATGTCAACACCTACATATTTTAATGGAGCATGGACTTGGGTCAAGGTATCGGTTTGAGATTTTTTGAGAAATAAAAAATAATTTGGAGCAAGCATGTCAAAGGTACTAATTTCGAATATTTTGTGGGGCGAAAAATGATATAAAAGATTGCACGAGTGGACGCGGGTCTTGAAGCAATGGGACCTGCTCGCATGCGAAAGGACACATATCACGTTGGGACATTATGTTGACACCTAAATTTTGCATTTTTACTTTGGACTTAATTGCATAGAAAATTAAAAATTAGTCTCTAAAAAAAGAAGTAAAAAGTAAAATAAATAATTTTCATTAAAACATGTCGTGTTTTCATTAAATTGCATCGCATAGAGACATTAGAACATTTGCATTACTGGTATTAAAAAAATTAATTAATTAAAAAATCCCACAAAAATAATTAAAAGAGTTTAAAAAATACTAAAAGTAGCAGGGCCGGGCTAGAGACAGCCAAGCCTGGCCCTTCCTTCTTTTCCATTTCCTTCTCCCTATGTGGGCTGGCTCAGTCTAGTCCTTTTCTTTTTTTTTTTCTCAGCCCAGCCCCTCCCTCCTCCTCCTTTACCTTCTCTTGGACGCTAGCTGAGGAACGACACGAAGGACAAAAAGGACGATGCAAGCGATGGAGGACAGGGAGAACCGGGGGAGCGATCACGCGAGATGCTCAGTCAGGGGCAGGCTGGCCATTGGCAGCCGGCACGCCACATCCCATGCGCGCTGGTACATAAAAGGAGGGGGAAGGAGGGACAGAGGGGGAGGCTTGGGTTCTAGGGAGCAAAATCTGGGAGAGCAAGCTCAAGAGAGAGCTAGCTGGAGAAAGCGAGCTAGAGTGAGAGTGACTTGGAGAGAGAAGGTTCCAAAGAAAGTGAGCGACCTTAAGGGCGAGGGTGAGCTCGGAAAAAGGGATTGGTCTTCTTCTTCCTCGGGGTTGGACAGAATAGGGCGGAGAGACCAAGGGGGCTTGAAACTGAGAGGGAAAGAGGCTCGAAACCGATAGGGACAGAGTCCAAGCGAAGGGGAGAGCTTCCGCCGACGCTTCAGCTATGCCCGAACCCCATTGACGACCTCTTTCGATTGACACCATCGCGCTAAACTAGGTAAGTCTCTTTGTGCGTGCTCTGATTCAGGCATGCCAGGCCGAAGTTCGCAGCCGTTCGGTTCATGCGAACTCTGGCACCGCCGGTCCCCCATTAATGTTGCCATGCATTCTAGTATGCTTGTTGTGTGTTCTAGTATGCCTGTTAGGAGTCTCGGCCTAGGGTTGAGTCGCGGACGACTCGGAAGTCCCTTATTTCTCTAGTGTACACCAATTATTCGATGAATTGCTCCAATGGAGGGTCAAACTCAAGTCTCCAAATGAAGCCCTGATCTTTGATATCTGTGTGACCTGTTGCCTCGACACTGCCATTGGTACTTTTCTTGATTTTTGGTGGCGTATCTCCTGTCGCTCGAGTTGGCCGTTGTGAGCTTGCTCCTCGTTGGAGTTTCGATGCTACTAGAAACTGCTGGCCAATTAGGGCGCGGATGATAACTATTATAGCTAGAAATCGATTTCTGGAAGAGAAATAAATTGTTCTATTTCTATTTATAGACGAGTTTCAAAGAAAAATTACTCGTTTGATGATGACACAAAATTTCTACTCTAAAAATAGAAATTCATTTGATAACAACACAAAATTTCTTCTTTTTGGATGGTGATGATCGGTGGACAGTGGCAGTGGTCGGTAGTCGGCAACGGTGGCCGACGACTGACAACTAGTGGTCGATGGTGACGACCATCGACGGCGGCGGTGGCGACCATCGGCGGACAGTGATCAGCAGCGACGAATGGATGATCGATTTGTAGTAAGGACGAACAATGATAAGAATTTTTATGTCTCATTTCTGTTCAAGAAATAGAGAAGTAGAAAACTTTTATTTCTGATTTCTATTTCAAACCTATTTCTGGAACAAAAATCTATTTCAAAAATAGAAAAATGAAATATTTTTATTAAATGGAGTTCTATTCCAGAAACAAGTCTGGAATAGAAAAATTGTTTCTAGAACAGAAATTTTGGTTTGTCATGCACCCCCTTAGTGGTCGACCACGACCGACGTCGATTGGACTGAACGACCATTATTGGATGGTGGCTTGGCGGTCCCCCAAACGCTGGTGAGGGCTCGTCATGGTGTTGGTGTTGGGTCGGTGAAGATGGTGCAAAATGAGGAAGAAGTGTGGGGCAAGGGTAGAGGTAGGGGTGAGCATAGTTCCCGAGTAGAACCGGGAACCGGAGAACCGCACCGAAGGGTCCAGTTCGGTTCCCAGTTCTAAAGGGATCGGTTCCAGTTCCCGGTTCCTTTTTTCTGGGAATCAGAACCGATTAGGTTAGGGTTCCTAAAAGTTAAAAGCCCCAAAATCATTAACCCTTAGTTTAGTTGTCCTCTCCTGTTCTCTACCTCTGCCTCGTCCCTGACGCCACCGCTGGACGCAACTCGCCCTCGACGCTGCCGCCGGACGCCGCTCGTCCTGCCGCTAGACGTCGCTCGTCTCGCCGCTGGACGCCAATAGCTCCCCGCTCGCCCCGCCCTTGCCTCCCTCAACTCTGTCACCCCCGCTCACCTTGCCGCTCAGTTGCTAGACGGTGCTTGCCCTTGACGCCGCCGTTGGACGTCGCTTGCCCTCGACGCCGCCGCTGGGCACTGCTCGATCCCCCAGTGGACACCGCTCGCCCAATCGCCCCCGACGCTGCTCGCCCAATCGCCCCCGACGTTGCTCACCCCCTGACGCCTAAGCACATCAGATGCCTCTCGCTCGGTCAGTCCTTTACAACAATTTGGTACCATTTATTGAAAGAATCGAGTCAAATAATACACTTTAAGATAGTTCGGGATTGTGATCATATCATGAATTTTCATCATGGGCTTGTATCATGTGATGGAGAATCTTCAAGTTGAATATTAGATGAGAGAGGTCTTCAAAGATTTATGTGGCAATTCTGCACCATTGTAGTCCCATGTGCTTATTGATCTAACTTAATGTTTTATTTTCTTTCAGGTACCCCTTTCAACATATCGAAAAAATTTGATGGAGAAACAGTAACAGAGGTTGTCCGTCCTCGCCTTGCAAGGATGAGATACCGTGTTAAGAGATCGCCTCGGTATCTCATTCTCCATATGTGGAGATTTACGAAAAACAATTTTTTGTGTGGAGAAAAACCCAACTCTAGGTAAGCTTTTTGAACCTGATGATTTTAGTTGGAAAAAAATTGGGGAACTTTGATGATGATCAGATTAGCCATTTCATAATGCTACGATTTGATTTAGAAGACAATATGATGTGGCGAATGAGAAATGTTGATCAAATTAGTACTTTTAAGTATCTGATTACTTATGATTGCTTT
The DNA here is from genome assembly GCA_014182715.1 of Eucalyptus cloeziana. Lineage (NCBI taxonomy): Eukaryota > Viridiplantae > Streptophyta > Magnoliopsida > Myrtales > Myrtaceae > Eucalyptus > Eucalyptus cloeziana. The sequence continues at coordinate 25,783,673 of CM024644.1, read as the reverse complement.
TGTAGTTAATTTTCCTGTCAAGAACTTGGAATTGAAGGACTACATTCCATTACCCACACCAGGAGATGAGGAGAGGCTGCGATCAAAGTATGATTTGATTGCCAACGTTGTTCATGATGGCAAACCTGGTGAAGGTTCTTACAGGGTTTTTGTTCAGCGGAAGTCTGAAGAACTTTGATAAATCTCTCTCTCCCTCTCTGTGATTTTTAGGGAAATAAGAGTGCTACTGTCGTGTAGATTGACAACTCCTACATTATGCTTTAGGTATGAGATGTAGGATCTACATGTTTCAGAAATGCTTCCTCAGATGGTTGCACTCTCGGAGGCATACATGTAGATATATGAGCAGCATCAGTAGGACAATTTTGGTGGCAAATTTTTTCAGTGCCTTCTGCTTTGCAACTTTGAGACCCCAATGGTGTTGGACTTCAGATCATCTAAAAAGAAGTTCGATCTGTATGTGAGACTACCTGTTAGATCTGTCTCCTCGGAGCAGCTAGGGTTTTTGATGAACCTTAAATTTAGGTTATCTTGCTGTGCTGAGATGACTGACGGCGTAAACCTGTATTTTGTTGACTGTATATGATCATTAGCGAAACCTTAAGCTTAGGTTACTTTGAGTAATTAAAAAGGGTGGCTGCGGCGTATCTCTGATATCTCCAATAATTATATAGTTCTTAGGTTTGTTTGCCTTTCCGCGTTTTTCGGTTGGTTGCCTTGTGCAATGGAAAGGCAAACATATTGATATATGATGTTTTTCCCTTTTTTTCTGTTCTTTTTCACTAGCATGTACTTCCTGGTGACTGATTTCAGATAGACTATTGAGGCAAACTTGCTTATGTTCTTGCTGGTCTGTCAGATTCTTCTAAACTCTGCGCTTGTCTACCTATTAAGCATATTGATGAAATGACACAACCACTGAGTCTGAGTCTTCACGACCTCAATGAGTGGACTCTGAGTCTTCTTTCTCGTTTGCAGATGCTGCCCACCAATCAAAGCCAACTTGAACAGTCGAGGTTGCATAGGAATTTCCCTCACGCTCTTATGCTTTTGGCATTAGAGTGAGTCGAGTTGCATTTGCAACTACATGCTCTTTTCTTTTACAAGTACTATACTTTTTGCCCTGTTCTTTCCATCATTGTTTCGCTAATTCTTTTTATCATATTTTATTTGATAGGAAGATGATTTAGATGAGTCAACAACTACACTAGGTTCTAATTTTGCACACATTTTTATGAAGTTTCTGTTGTTTAGTTTAAATGGTAACTTCATAAATTTGAAACGACCTAAGTATTAGCTTCTATTTGGCTTGTTGATTTTGTCATGCAAATGGTCAATATGATGTAGCTCGTTCATCTGCTTACACATGTAGTATCAAGCCTAGATATTAAGAGGTTTTTAGCCTTTCTAGTGTGCAGGAGACTATGATGGATGTTGTCATAGGTTCATAAAGTTCATAGAGAATTCAATTTTATTATGTAGTATGCTGTTGTTACTTGTCTTTTTTTTTTTTTTTTTTTTTTTTTTTTTTTTCTGATATAGCAAAACTAAGTTTGCTTGTAAACTTAAAGAGTGGTTTGGAATATCACAATGCTGGCTTATAACATCAAACAAAGCTTTTCCTTAAGATCTTACCCAATGGCGGGATTGAGCAATTGTTGCATAGTTTACCCTGAAAATTGTTGGATAAATTCTCTTCAGATATTTTGAAGTTGACAAAACATTTTCCTCAGTCTAGTCTGAAGACTTGTAAACTCTACTGGTAAAGTTTGAAGATCAAAGTCTGACGATAACAAGACTCAAGTTTCAAAGTCTACTCTCATGGACAATTTCCAGACCGTCAAGATAAGAACTTCCATTCTAATTCTATCTAATATGGTTTTTACTCCAACGGCTAGGGAATATCTTTCGACTGGATTCAGCATCACAAGATTTTATATTCGTATCCAAATTGATATAGATTCTCTAAGATTCGCAACTTATATTTGGAAAGTTCTATTTATGGAAACCAAGATCCTGATTGTATGGGTGAGCATGATTGATGGGCTATCTACACTTACCTTAAAGAGCTCGAGATCTCTTTAAATTGATTCTGTCCAATGGGTTGATTGGAAGAACTTCTTTGGAAGGTGCCAACGGTAATGAAGGCGTGAAGAAGTATATAAGAGAGACACTCAAGTTGTTGAAGGGTGTCAGATAGAAGAATTTTAAAGTCTAAATCTCCTTGTTATTTTGTGATCTTATTCTTCGAGCAATACATGTAATCAAAAGAGAGACCATAGTGTGGTGAGAGCTTGAGGAAGTGTAGTAGAGTTTCTACATTGTGGATTCAAGGGCATGAGATTGTAAACACTCTTTTTGATTCTTAGTGAAATCCAGCCAGAAGGGCTGTCCGTGCGGGAGAGTGGACGTAGGCTTGGTCTAAGCCGAACCACTATAAATCTGGAGTCTTGATTCTCTTTCCCTAATCCTTTTATCTTTCATTACTTTCATTTGCAGTGATTGTTGTTTTTAATTCATTAATCTCTCATTCGGATTAAATTGTTAAAATCGCTTTAGTCACCTATTCACCCCCCTCTAGGTGCTAATTCCAGTCCTAACAATTGGTATTAGAGCTTGTGTACTCGTTTATAAGAAGTGTCTTTACTTCTGAGTAAAAGATCTATGGCTAGTATGTTGCCTACAGGGTTGGTTGAAGGTCAAAGCAATACCAGACCTCCATACTTTGATGGAAAAGACTATAGCATATGGAAAAACAAGATGAAAGCATTCCTAAGATCGAAAGATCCTTTGGAATGGGAAGTGGTAGATAAAGGAATCATTCTTGCTGCTGCATCAGAATCAGAGAGAGGAAAAGAAGCTGCTTCATAAAACTTGTCCAGATAGATGGAGGAAGAGTTTCTTTTGGTAGTAACAACAAAGGAAGAATTACTGATCGAGGAACAGTAAAGATTGGAAGTCTGTCAATCAAGAATGTCTCCTTAGTTAAAGGATTAAATTACAACTTGCTTAGTATAAGCCAGTTGTGTGATACTGGTTTCAAAATCAATTTTCAAGAAGAAACGTGCTCTGGAATCAATAAAGACTTTACTCAATCTTTTACTGGACGAAGACATGGAAATATCTATTTTCTGGATGTGAATCATGAAAGATCACAGTGCTTAATATCAGTACAAGATGAAGCTAATCTATGGCACAGAAAGTTAGGCCATACCAATATGAAGCAAATCACCAAGATCTCTTCCAAGAAACTTGTTCGAGGATTGCCTATTCTCAATTACTTAAAGTCTAATCTATGCACACCATGCGTACTGGGTAAACAGGTTAGAAACTCTTACAAACCGATAAATAAAGTTTCCACTAATCGTGTACTGCAGCTTCTGCATATGGATTTATTTGGACCTACTAGAACGCAAAGCATTGGTGGAAAAAAGGTTCTGTCTAGTAATAGTGGATGATTATTCACGATTTACTTGGGTCTACTTTCTTTCAAGTAAGTCTGAGACTTTCTCTCTCTTTTCAAAGTTTGCTAAGAAAGTGCAGAATGAGAAATGTTACACTATCTCAAGCATTCGTACAGACCATGGAGGTGAGTTTGAAAATCAAGACTTTACTAAATTCTGTGATGAATCTGGTTTTCAGCACAAATTCTCCTCTTCATATACACTAGAACATAATGGGGTTGTGGAAAGGAAGAATAGGTCTTTACAAGAAATGGCAAGAATTCTTTTAATTGAAAGTAATATTTCTTCAAGGTTTTGGGCTGAAGCTGTTTCAACTGCTTGCTATATTATAAACAGAGTGTTTTTAAGGCCAATTCTTGAGAAAACTCCTTATGAAATTTTTAAAGGAAAGAAACCAATTGTTTCTTATTTTCAAGTATTTGGTTGTAAATGCTTTATTCTGAAGAATGCAAATGATCGAGTTGGTAAGTTTGAAGAAAAATCAGATGAAGGATTCTTTCTTGGTTACTCAACTGCAAGCAAAGCCTATAGAGTATTCAACAAGAAGACTCAAACTGTGGAAGAATCAATGAACGTCAAATTTCAAGACTCTCCACAAATTCAGCCAATTCAGACTGAAGAATTAGAATCTATTCCAGACTCTGCTAGATCTACCTCCCATGAAGTAGTTAAAAATTCAGAATCAGTACAACAAGTTACTGATGAAGAATCAACTCAAGAAAAAGATCAACAATCTATCAGACTGTCCAGTAACTAGAAGCACAAGTCTAGTCATCCTGAAGAACTCATTATTGGAAACATCAATGAGGGAATTCGAACAAGATCCAAAAGGCAAGAAGAGTCTAGTGCTGTTGCATTTATTTCTGAAATAGAACCCAAAAACATTGAAGAAGCCTTAGCTGATGAAAGCTGGATTGAAGCAATGCAAGAAGAGTTCAGATAATTCAGTATTAACGACGTATGGGAATTGACTCATAAACCAAAAGGTAAATTTGTTATTGGAGCTAAATGGGTTTTCAGGAATAAAGTCGATGAAAAAGGCAAAGTAACAAGAAACAAAGCAAGACTCATGGCTAAAGGATACACGCAAGAAGAAGGCATAGACTATGATGAGACTTATGCTCCAAAGTAGCAAGGTTAGAAGCAATCGATTACTACTTGCTTTTGCTTGTTATAAGAATTTCAGGTTATTTCAAATGGATGTCAAAAGCGCATTCCTGAATGGATTTATTCAAGAAGAAGTCTATGTGGAACAACCTCCCGGATTTAAAGACTCAAAGAAACCAGACTCGGTGTTCAAAGGCGAAGAAAGCTTTATATGGATTAAAACAAGCTCCTCGAGCTTGGTATGAAATGCTAAGTAATTTTTTAATTCAAAGTGGTTTCTCTAAAGGAAAGGTAGACACTACTTTGTTTATTAAAAAGGAAAGCAAAAGCTTTCTATTTGTTCAGATTTATGTTGATGACATTATATTCGGATCATCTAATGAGACTTTGTGCAAGAAATTTTCTAAGTCTATGCAGGATGAATTCGAGATGAGCATGATGGGTGAACTATCCTTTTTCCTTGGTCTACAAGTGAAACAACTAAAAGAATGAATATTTATTCATCAAGAAAAATATGCAAAAGAACTTGTTAAAAAGTTTGGTCTAGAGAATTGCAAAAAGACTAACATACCTATGTCAAGTTCCTTGAAGATAGACAAAGATGAAGTAGGGAAGAAAATCGACCAAAAGTTATACAGGATTATCATTGACACAGATCTTGCAGGTTGTAGAGTTGAAAGAAAAAGCACTTCAGGTACTTGTTAATTACTTGGAAACATGGCAGTATCTTGGTTTTCAAGAAAGCAAAGTATTGTGGCTCTTTCAACAGCTGAAACAAAATACGTAGCCCTTAGAAGTTACTGTTCTCAAATACTATGGATAAAACAACAACTACGAGACTTTCATATTGAAGACTCTTGCACAGAGATCAAATGTGACAATACCAGCACAATCAATCTTACAAAGAATCCTATCCTATATTCAAGAGCAAAACATATTGAGATTCAACATCATTTTATAAGAGATCATGTTCAGAACAAAGAAGTCTTGATACAATTTATTGACTCAAAGAATCAATTGGCAGACATCTTCATAAAGCCACTTGAGAAAAGCTTATTTGAGTCTATTCGCTCAAGACTCAATATTTTATCTCTTGAAGACTGTTGAAACTTAGATTCAAAATCTAAGTCTGACAAAGTATCAGACTCAAAGATGTAGACTTGGAATACCAATCGACACGACTGTAAGTTGTTACAATTACAGTTCATTTATTCACTTAAACTGATGTCTCGAAAATGTTAGATTGTTTGTTTATATATAATCGTGTTTATTAAGGCAGTTAATCTTAAAAAGGGTGGTTATCGATTTGTTTAAGGCAGTTATTTTTTTAAAAGGAATTTTCTTTTAATCACGACGCTTCAGCTACCACGATTCGATTACCTTTTATACTCCTTCTCCTTCTCCTTCTCCTTCTCTTTTTACTTTACCAAGAAACCCTAGTTCAAAAGCTTTTCACTCTCTGAGATTTCTCTCCTCAAGTTCTACTTCTCAAGTTTTTGACTTTCTTGCAACACAAGTGTGAAAGTTCCATCCAGGAAAGTGACAATGTCTTTCCAAAAGAAATCCTCAAGAATAGCGAACAGGGGACCATGGGGCTCTGGTGAGGGGCCTACGCATTTTGATCTCACAGAAGAAAGTGACTTTCCAAGAGAACAGACGCACCAACAATCTCAACAGCGCACCTCCTTGACTAGATCCCATGTTCGTCATCCTCAACATGCAGAGGAAATCATTGAAGATGTTGAACCTGTAAGATCCCTTAAGCCTGCATTTGTTTATAGGCTCTATTCTGCGTTGAAGGAAGGAGGTTCTGCAATGACTTTCATTGATGAATTTTTGAAAGAAAAATGCTATAAAAATGAGACACTTTCTCATTGTGATGGAGCGATCGGGCGTTGTTCCTGTTGGAACGGCAGCATAAGCTTTTGCGAACTTTCTAAGTGACCCTCGATTTGGTGGTGGAAATCAGCCTGAGGGAAAGGATGATGATGAGAAAATGTTTGTACATTTTAAGCCTCGGATGGGTGTGGCTGCAAATCTTCGAGGAAAGAGGGATGAATTGTTTCGATAAGAGGAACACAAGAAAGTATATGAGAAACTGTTGAAGCGTGGGGTGATGAATCCATGAACTATGGATTTTGATTTTCTGGATCTATTGTGCATAAATCTGAGAGAGAAGTTTGAGAAAGTTCAACTTCATAAGTTCTGTACTGAGTGCGAGGTGGCTTATTCCGAATTAACAGCATATTTTTATTCCAACTTCAGTTTTCTTGATGCCAATAGCTTTTCTTTCAGTATAAGAGATAGAGAGTATGTGGTTGACACAGACACTCTGGCGGATGTAATTGGTGTGGAAAGAGGAGCTTTCCAATCAATCTCTGTGTCTATGAGTCATGTAACTCTGGAACTTGAGAGAGACGGAATCGCTGAAGGTCGTCTCTCTTACTCAAGGATGAATGCTACAAACACTTTGCTTCACAAGATAGTGATCAACTGTCTCAGACCGAAATCAACTTCAAAGACAGATGTGTTCATCTTAGAAGCCAAATTGATGTATGCAATCAAGATCGGTCTTAACTTCTCTTTGCCACATACTATCATGTTTCACATGTACAGGTCTATGGCGAAGGACAAGGGAAAACTCCCTTATGCTGCTCTCATCACTCGTCTTTTCAGACATTTGAACATTCGGCCTCCCCACATTCTCTCTGTGAAGACTATTGATCAAATGGTCATTGGACTGATGATGATTACAAAGATGCGTTTGAAAGAACTCAGCAAGAAGCTGGAGTAGTTCAAGGAGAAAACCCCTGTTAAGACTAGACCAGACTCTTCTACTGCTAAGAGGAAAGGAAAAGAACCTGTGACTGGTCCTATCAAGAAGAGGCGGGCAATCATCTTGGAGGATGAAGATGATATGCCTATCTCTGCCCTTGTCTCTCAGTATCCTGCTCCTATATCAGCTGTACCAGAACAACAAGTTGCAGAGGAAACTGAGAAAGGGAACCGGGAAAAGGAATCCTTGCAGGAAGAAGAAGAGGAAAAAGAAGAAGAAGAAACAGCAAAGACAGACTCCCAGCATCAACCAACAGACTCACAAGCCAAAGCAGATCAAGCAGATTCTCCAGCAGAAAGGGAGGATCAACAACTTTTTGCCACTGAGGAAACTCCTCAGAAAGAAGAGTACTTCTCCCCTCCAGAAGACATTGAAACAGGGGGAGACGTCCACAGAGAAAGTACTCCTCTTCTCTTAACATTTACCAGTGCAAGTAGATCACCTCCTGCTGTAGAAGATGTTCATGCCGCTCATTTTCCTGAGAGAGAGGCATCATCTCCAAACATTGATCTCCCTTGCTAATATTCACACTAGCTTAACTCCACCATCAGACCGAGTTGACGCAAGCACACAAAATGACAATTCAGGAGATTTTGGAAGGTTGCTTGACATCATTTTGGAGCTCAAAGGCCAAATATATGCTATGGGGTGTGAATTTCAGACTCTTCAAAATGAGAATCATGCTATGTTCATCTTCTTGCATGATCAGCTTAAAGATGTTCAACGTCAGGTTCAGGCCACTGCAAAAGGCAATGCTCTCGCTCAACTACAGGAGGATTTGAGGAAGCTGGAAGGAACTGTCAAGTCTATGGAGGACTTTCAACTTGTTCGCATTCCTCGTGCTCCTTGATTTTCTCACTTTTTAATGCTGACAAAAAGGGGGAGAAGTCTTTGCAGGCAAATTTTCACTCTATTCTCATTCCAAACCCAAACCTTCATTTTTTAAACATCTTTTTGGATTTAATATTTTGTTATGTTTGACATTTGTGATTGACATTTTGACTTTATCTTGAGTTTTTGAATGCTTGCTTATTACTACATAACTTTAAGCTGTTAAATTAGATAAAGATAGTTGATATCCGCACATGACTAATGTGTTTTCTGTGGATGCAAATCTGTGTACAGGATAAGTCTGTATACAGGATAACTTATACTATCCTTATTCTAATATTTTATGATATATCATTGCTAGCTTAAATATTGTATTGCAGGGCAATAGTATTCAAATCTGCAAGAAAGTTTTGTCACCATCAAAAAGGGGGAGATTGTTGGATAAATTCTCTTCAGATATTTTGAAGTTGACAAAACATTTTCCTCAGTCTAGTCTGAAGACTTGCAGACTCTACTGGCAAAGTCTGAAGATCAAAGTCTGACGATAACAAGACTCAAGTTTCAAAGTCTACTCTCATGGACAGTTTCCAGACCGTCAAGATAAAAACTTCCATTCTGATTCTATCTAATATGGTTTTTACTCCAACGGCTAGGGAATATCTTTCGACTGGATTCAGTATCACAAGATTTTATATTCGTATCCGAATTGATATAGATTCTCTAAGATTCACAACTTATATTTGGCAAGTTCTACTTATGGAAACCAAGATCCTGATTGTATGGGCGAGCAGGATTGATGGGCTATCTACACTTACCTTAAAGAGCTCGAGATCTCTCTAAATTGATTCTGTCCAACGGGTTGATTGGAAGAACTTCTTTGGAAGGTGCCAACGGTAATGAAGGCGTGAAGAAGTATATAAGAGAGACACTAAAGTTGTTGAAGGGTGTTAGATAGAAGAATTTCAAAGTCTGAATCTCCTTGTTATTTTGTGATTTTATTCTTCGAGCAATATATGTAATCAAAAGAGAGACCATAGTGTGGTGAGACCTTGAGGAAGTGTAGTAGAGTTTCTACACTGTGGATTCAAGGGCGTGAGATTGTAAACACTGTTTTTGATTCTTAGTGAAATCCAGCCAGAAGGCCTGTCCGTGCGGGAGAGTGGACGTAGGCTTGGTCTAAGCCGAACCACTATAAATCTAAAGTCTTGATTCTCTATCCCTAATCCTTTTATCTTTCATTACTTTCATTTGCAGCGATTGTTGTTTTTAATTCATTAATCTCTCATTCGGATTAAATTGTTAAAATCGCTTTAGTCGCTTATTCACCCCCTCTAGGTGCTAATTCTAGTCCTAACAAAAATGAAACCAAAAAAATAAGACAAAAAAAAAAACCTGTTGGAACCTAGAATTGACTCTAGAACTTGTGACAGGGTAGGTTCTAAGTTCTTGGTTATGACGGGTAGGTTTTAGGTTCCAAAAAATGAGGAACTTGTACCTAAGGGTAGGTTCCAGATGGAACTTGTAAGGAATCGGGAACCGCTCGCCCCTAGGTAGAGGAGAAGAAGTCTAGAAGAGAAAAAGAGTAAAAAAAAAAAAAGAAGGAAAAAGAAAAATTAATTAATAAAAATGTATTTTTTTAAGGAAAAGAACAAAAAAAAAAGTTAGATTTTAATCGATCGGGTGTGCTTGGGGACGAGTGGCTTTAGGACTGTTCATCTCTGATCATCCTCGAGCATTCAACACTTAGTAAGAGACCAAGATGAGGAGTTGGGCCCAATTAGGTTTGATCGTTTTAGGGCTGTTTGTGATTTTTGGGCTTGGAAGTTTATTTTGGGGGCATTTGGGCTTCACTTAGTTGAGGATGGGCTAGCTGAAATAGAGAATGGAGTGGGCTTTTTTTTTTTTTTTTTTTTAAAGAAAAACTTCCGTGGGCCTCTTCGGTTAATTCCGAGTGGGCCTTAGAGATGGCCTGTTTTTAGCCCAACCTAGACCGATAGGGTGCGAGCCAGTTTGGTCAGACCCGATCAAGAGACCCAGTCAGAATTCTCTTTTATAATATTAAAATTTATAAAAAAGTTATTAATTAAAAAATCATAAAATTTTAAAATAATTAAAAAGGAATACTTAAAAAATTTCGAAATTCATAAAAATAATAACAAAATCTAAAAATAAAATTATTAAGAAAATTAAAAAATATTAAAAATATTAAAAATCCTAAAAATTCTCAAAAAATCAAGAAATGTTCCAAAAAAAAAAAAAAGATTCTTTTTCGAAAAGGTTAAAAAATAGTTTTAAGGTAATCTTCTCTTAAAAAAGGAAGAGCCCGTTGATATAAAAATGAGCTCAAAATTATACAAGCCCTTAAGACTCTACCTTAGTGTGACATCTTGAATTTTTCACTTCTGCTTTCAATTAAATTAATCGGGCATTTCGTTGATGCGCCTATAGGGCTATTCTCAGAGCTGATCACTCTTGAGATAACTAGACTATCTAGGGAAGTCATTAAGGAATTTGAAGGCAATAGACTTGAGAATTCGACTAGGAATAGCTACTCGACCATGCTCATCTTTAGAGGTTATTACGGCACAACTAAAAATCGATTAGAGATCAGAGATAGGTCGGTTTGATGGAGATGTGTGGCTAATTGTGGGTGACTCCACTAAATTGGAAAATTCTCATCGACTGGCACTAGACTGATTTTCCTATTGTTTTGGTATCCTGTGTCCGTATTTGAATCCTCAAGATTTTTACGACAACCGAGGGTCGCCAATGTGTCGAGTGGGTTCATTGTGGCTCGAAGAAAATCGACCATGAGTCATTTGCACTAAAAATTTCTAAAAGTTACCCTGTAGTCTAGGTCATGCTAAAATCGTGCATGAGTGAAATTAACCTTGAATTTGAATCATATTTCAGAAATTGAAAGTTCATTTTTGTCACAAATCATTTTAGGAACATCAACTCAGTCTTAGAAGATTTTTTTGCAAACCGAGACTTTTTGTGGAAAAGTCGTCAGATGGCCGTTTTTGTTCAGAAAAAGTTAGGGACTATTTTTGATCGCACAATTGGGATGCAAGTGGGATTAATTAGTGAGGAAAAATACCACTTTGATCAATGAGGTGTTGGTTGATTTTTAAGAGACCAAATTGGATTGATTTAAGTAAAAATAAATGTCCAATTGAAGAGGAAATCAAGCAAATTCGTAGCACCCCCATGGGTGTGACTTATGGACCTCTTTAATACTTCTAGAAGGGTGATTTTGGTCCAAATTTGGTAGTGCAAGCCAGTCTTGCTTTGGTGGAGCCCTCAAGGGGGACAACTTGTGAGAAAATAAGGCCAAGTGGCCCCCTCCAACCCATCTTGTTCCCCTTCTCCTCTAGCTGCCGTCGACCAGCCCTCCTTCCTTTCTCCATCTTGCTGTTCGAAGCCCAAGTAGACCAGAGGAGTCGCTTGAGCAGCCCCTGCCTGTTGCATGCCACCACAAGGCCGTCGTTCGCCGTCTTCTCGTGCCGCCGTTGCCACGCGTGCCCTCCACCCTTGCACCGTCCCAGCTTGTTGCCTCCACTCATGCCTGTGTCCCTCAAGTCTGGCCGAGCCTAGTCGGAGCCCCTTCCGCCACCGTGAGCCGCTTCCACCGCCCGCCCAAGTTGCTATGGTCTTCACCAGTCCACCGCCTGCGTTGCCTCACCAAAGCAGCTCCGGTTCTGTCGTTTCCACTGCCAAACAGAGAGCAAAAGTTCTGGGTTTAGGGTTTAGGGTCGAGGGTCGAGGGTTGAGGGTTGAGGGTCGAGGGTTTCGGGTTTAGGGTCGAGGGTCGAGGGTCGAGGGTTGAGGGTTTAGGGCTGAGGGTTGAGGGTCGAGGGTGGAGGGTTTAGGGTTGAGGGTCGAGGGTTTAGGGTTGAGGGTTTAGGGTCGAGGGTTTAGGGTGGAGGGTTGAGGGTCGAGGGTCGAGGGTCGAGGGTCGAGGGTTTAGGGTCGAGGGTCGATGGTCGAGGGCTTAGGGTCGAGGGATTAGAGTCAAGGGTCGAGGGTTTAGGGTTTAGGGTCGAGGGTCTAGGGTCTAGGGTTTTAAGGTCTAGGGTTTTAGGGTCTAGGGTCTAGGCTTTAGGGTTTAGGGTCTAGGCTGCTAGGGTCTAGGGTGTTAGGGTCTAAGGGTGTTAGGGTTTAGTTTGGGGTGTTAGGGTGTTAGGGTTTAGGGTGTTAGGGTGTTAGGGTTTAGGGTTTAGGGTTTAGGGTTTAGGGTTTGGGGTTTGGGGTTTAGGGTTTGGGGGTTGGGGTTTGGGGCTTGGGGCTTGGGGCTTGGGGCTTGGGGCTTTGGGCTTTGGGCTTTGGGTTTGGGTTTGGGTTTGGGTTTGGGTTTGGGCTTGGGCTTAGGGCTTAGGGCTTAGGGCTTAGGGCTTAGGGCTTAGGGCTTAGGGTTTAGGGTTTAGGGTTTTAGGGTTTAGGGTTTAGGGTTTAGGGTTTAGGGCTTAGGGCTTAGGGTTTAGGGTTTAGGGTTTAGGGTTTAGGGTTTAGGGTTTAGGGTTTAGGGTTTAGGGTTTGGGGTTTGGGGTTTGGGGTTTTGGGGTTTTGGGGTTTTGGGATTTTGGGGTTTTGGGGTTAGGGTTTAGGGTTTAGGGTTTAGGGTTTAGGGTTTAGCTCCTTACCCCTGTAAACAGGTGGACAGCGATAAGACCTAAATCCATTGATGATGAGATCTGCGAGATCGGAGAGGGAGGTCAGAGCCGTGAGACTGGAGGGGGTGAGATGATCACCTCACGGTGACTGAGGTGACAACGTAGTGACTTGACAATTTTTTCGCGTGACAAAATGATAATATTTGTATACTTCTATACATCACAAAACAACTCATCTAATGTGTCTAGTTACATAATGTGAAGTAAGCTACGGATGGAGTTTGTTAAGTCATTGACATTTAGCCATGTGTGCAAGCCATTACAGGTGGAACTCTTACAATAAATAGACCATGCTCCTCAACTAGATCCCATATCCTCAATTAAAGCCTTGTCTTGATCTTCCCAGTGGGCAAATATTGAAAGAAAAGCTTTGGAAGGAAAAAGCAGTACAAGTTCCCCACTATTAACAAAATCTTAAAGAAGAAAAGCATCGAAAAGAAATATGTCGTGAATCTTGTTATATATTGTCTATAAAAATCATACAAATTCAGCACGTTTTTTCTTTCACTCAAGAATAACAAAACTACGGAAAGGGATCATGATACTTTACCTGATAATAAGGACGCGTTTGGTAACGATTCTGTTCCTATAAACAGATTCTAATCAGAAATAATTCTTTTTTATTTTGTTCCCGGGAACAATTTTTAAGCATTTTAAGCCGTTTGATAATTGTCCCAAATTCCTGATTCTGGAATAGAATTACGTTTGGTACCGTGCTCATTGATTCTGTTCCAAATCAATTTCTTTTTTCTTTTTTATGTTTTTTTCTTTTTCTTTTCTTTTTTTCCTTTTTATCATCTTCTTCTTCTTCTTCTTCTTCTTCTTCTTCTTCTTCTTCTTCTTGTGGCCGATTGCCTAACCAGCGCTAGACAAGGGCCGGTGACCTCACCGAAGTGTCGCCGGCCCTCGGCGAGAACCACCCTCTTTGGTTGAGCCTCGTCGGGGCTGGGCGTCACGAGGCTTGCCAAATCTGGTGAGGCCGAGTCTCGCCGGTGGCTGGGCTTGCCTCTGATGTGCTCGCCAGACCTCAGCCTGGCTTGGCGAGCCTCCGACGAGCTCGCCGGACTGGTTGTCGGCGACCGGTGGCGAGCAGCGGTGGCGGGCGGCCGCGGGATGGCGGTTGATGAAGAAGAAGAAGAAAAAGGGAAGAAGAAGAGTTGGTTTTGATTCTTAGATTTGTTCTCGGAACAAGAATCAATTTTTTTTTTATTTTTGATTCTGTTGCAAATCTACTTCCGAGAACAAAAAAATAGAAATTTGTTCCTAGAAACAAAAATTTTACCAAACACAATTATGTTCCAAAATTACTTCCGGGAACAAAAAATCAGAATCTAGCACTGTTTAGATGATTACCAAATAGGCCCCAAGAATCCCATTTCTTGAGAACGTACAAACTGTAATTTATAATGTAATTTATAATCATTTCCCATAGGCGATACCGTCGCTTTTCTTATTGCAATTGCTGAGAAAGAACACATTTCTCCATGGTCACCACAGGCATAAACACAGATGTTCAATTCGCAGGCATGAAGAAACTCACAGATGCAGCTGTCTCTAAGGGTATCTTTTTGATTGTGCATTCAGAGTCCGATCATTTGGTCCCAGATTGTTTATAGGTGGTCGCTGCTTGTGATGATCGGTGGCTCGACTGATAAGCCATTGCCAAGTGCTAAAGCCTACAAAACAATTCAACATATTCTGAGAACCTAGCAATAACAATGCAACTCTATTTTTTGTGCGAATGATCCTCAATTTCTCTGAATATTCAACAATATCTCGATGAAACCGAATCCAGCGCCATCCAGTTTTCATTCTCATAGTGCAGTTTTGAAAAATCATTAAAATATCAAATACTTGATGAGATTTGCAACTTTCACCTCATCTGGTCCTCCCAGGAGAATCAAAACTATCATTTAAGAGCTAACTTTACTAGATCACTAAACTGGAAAAAATAAATAAATTATCCACCTGAAACCTCGTCATGACATCTAATAAAAATCAAGCCAGAAAGCTTACGATATGATCCTTTTGAGGAGGAGCATATATGCCAGTTGTGACAGTCTTTCGTCTTTTGGTGCCACTAGGAGGGAAGCAGATATGTTAGCGAACCCAGTTGGAACAACAATTACAGGCATTCCCACCAGATTTCCCAGACAAACTTTCTCCCAGTCTGTTGCATTTCCAATGAAAGCATCCACGGTGAAGCTTTCTCTTACTTCTCTGATCAACTTTCCTCTAGCTCTTTGTGCCTGACAGAATGGTTCACTCTTAACAACAAAGGAATTGAACAGTACAAATTTAGATTTACCGTGATTAGAGTGGGTCATTTCAATGTGGTAACATAGCATAATGGCTTAGTTCATTCTGATACGACAACCACCCAATCAATCAATACTGGACAATGAAAAAAAAGAAATCTGCACTACATATCGTTTGCTGAGTCCTAGATGAAGAAAACTACAGCAAGATATAATCAAGATAGAGGATGATGCTCCAGGCATTTACTTGATAGTGGTTGTATATACCTCATAGTTCAATGAACATTCACCCTGAACGGAAAATATCAAAGCATGCAGGAAGCTGTTTAACTAAGGTAAGCCTGCATACTCAGTTTAATTTGTCAAAGGGCGCTACAAACACATGATTCCACAAAGGACACAGTATGCTACCCTACCATAAGTAGTTCGTGCAAATCCTTACATTGAATAGAACAACCACAAATTTGTTGCTCAAAATTGAGGCTTCATAATATGGTATTTTCATTTGCTGTGAGTGGGTCGTTTCTTACTTTGAGTTGGACCAAGCTGATAATGCAGCTTATAATTTATACCTACACTCAAGGGAGCCACACTCACGATACCAAAACATTTGGTGGTATTATACCTGAATCCTGATGGTGTCTAGGAACCTTCACAACCATTCTAATTATTAAAATTACAGAATCTAATTTTCTAGCAAATAATGGTTTCTATTTTAAGCATTCGCTTGTCTAAGAAAACAAGTCAGAAAGGGTCAATCTGGTTTGCTTTGATTGAGAATAGATCAAGATATCTTTGCTCAATGGGAATGACCCACCAAACCCCACCCAACCAACAAATTTAAAATCTAGTAAAAACAAATCTCCCAATTATACTCCAAGCATGGTGCTTGTTGGCATTAATATGACCAAAAACATAAATGAGATACATTTGTCTGCCTAAAGCTTATCCCACATCCCTTTGAGGGATCCCACAGAAAAAATCCACCAAATCCTCTTCCATTGAAAAAAGAGCTTGGCAATTTAGACCATTACTGCAAGTAATCGAGAATGAATACTTGACCCAATCATTTCATGATCCTCATCTGACCCTTTATTATATCACTTAAAAGATCATTAGTTTCAACCAATATTCCTACATGAAGCCCACTCAAGAGGACACTGGGACCTTTGACAAGTTATCATTACAATATTAAATAACTACCAAATCAGAAATCAGAACAGTTCAGCTTGGAACCAAACTCTTGAACAAAGTAAACGCTTGAGTTTAGATTAGTAATACAATCAACAAAAACGACAAGCAGCAAACCAGACAAAAACAACAAAGTAAACGCTTGAGTTTACTTGGAACCAAACTCTTGAACAAAGTAAACGCTTGAGTTTACTTGCTATACTGGAACCAAACTCTTGAACAAAGTACACTTGAGTTTAGATTAGTAATACAATCAACAAAAACAACAAGTGGCAAACCTGCACATAGTCCACAGCGGGAACCACGCGTGCACGGCGCAGTTCAACAGGCCATTGTTCCTGAGCTTCATATTGATCATCCTTTCCCAAACGTTGCCACTCATCAAAGTGAGCCAACATATCTACGTCCATTGTGAAGTTCAAGATGCCTTGAACAGAATCAACAGTGTAATTTAATTTGAAGGGAACCAGAGTAACTCCCTTTGAGGAAAGAACATGGACAACCTGAAATATGACAGAAATGAGGAGTGGAGAGAGAGGGCTTGGGGGGGGGGTGGTGGTGGGTGGGGGGTGGGTGGGTGGTGGTTGGGTGTGGGGTGCGCTCAGTTCCATGTTCGTGTTCCTGAAGAAACTAAGAAAAGATTACCTCCATCTCAGCATCATCTAGGTATCCAACAGTAAGCTTTGTTATGTCTACTGTGAAAGGATTATCAAGGGGAATGTCTCTGGATGAGGGATCATCTGGATCCCTTCCTCGAATAGCATCAAGAATAATAGCGCAGTCTGCCGCACTCCTACAGAATGGACCAAGCTTATCCTGTCATGAATCAGAAATGTCATAATTGTCAACCTCACATAGGAAAAATTCAGGAGGACAATAAGAAGTTACCAAGCTTTCAGATATGCTCATGACACCGCTTCGTCCAACAGCACCAAATGTTGGGCGTAATGCCGTCACACCACAACGGGCACCTGGATAGGTTATGGATCCAGCTGTCTCGAACCAATAGCAAAGGGGACCATACCTTTTGAAGAAAAGATAGTCAATATCAAAAGGCTCTTCATTCGTGTCATCCAAACTTTTATAGCTTTGTTAAATTTATTTTTTGTCCACTAGCACACAATCAAGTGAACATAACATGCAGGGACCTACAAAGTGGTACTGTGGCAGAAAAGGAAACAGGAAATTGGTGCTGAACTGGAACAACCAAGAGAAGAAGTGATAATGAACCTGCTGAAGTGCAAGCAGCAGGCCCAGCAGATGAGCCAGTTGAAAACTCTTCAATGTTCCATGGATTTCTGGTCCTTCCACCAAACCAAATATCATCATATGCCAGAGAGCCAGAAACAAGCTTCGCAACTAGAACCGCCCCAGCTGACTTCAACCTATATTCAGCAGATTCACCCCATAACACATCTATTACGATCTAGCATACAACAGCATCGGATAACTGAAGCACCTTAAGTACCTCTGATAGACCCATGCATTGATGTTAAGAACCTGATCCTTAAAGCTCGTTGAACCCCAAGTGGTGTGGTATTCAGGTACGGCGATTATGTCCTTCAAACCATAAGGAATCCCATGGAGAGGACCTACAATGCACATGATCACATCTAAGTTGATGCTGCGACAAAAACAATGATTTTGATGCGTTAATAATTGGTTCTACTGTGTCCCATCTCTTAGACATAGAAGTAGAGAAGCAAATATAAACTACCAAATGCATTTCGAAAATTGTCAGTGTTAAGGTTATGGTAGGTAATCCAACAAGGAAAAATACCCAGATATACTCCCTGAGCAAGCAAGTCATCAGCCCTTTTGCTTGTGCATATGCTAACTCTTCAGTGTAAGAGACCACAGCTTCAAGAATGCCATTATACCTGATGGCATTTTTAAAAGAAAACATCACATTACTTCAGGAGGCATTTTCAAGATAATATATACTGGATTACCTTCTCAATCTCTCAAGGAAAAGTCGAGTAAGCTCCTCAGAAGTAATTTGTCTTGTCTTAATAAGTTCCCCGAGTTCAAGAACCTGCACAGTGCCCAAGAAAGATATCACCAAATTCGATTGCGGACTTTGTCTTCAATTGTTATATTGAGTTTGCTCAACAAAACCTACACTCATGAAGGCAATATCTTCATCGCTTCCTGGTCTCTGTACATCAGATGGCACAGGGTGTGCAAATCTTCTATTTATGCCATCCGGCTGTTCAGAGCCCCAGTTGGGATCAAAAAACCAAACAAGAGGGATTCTGCAAACCTCCATCAACAGAAGCCACAGATTTTCTGTTGGCTCTGATTATGGGAATATTTAACTCTTCCGCACCCTTGGTGACCTCCAGAATCTTATGGAGAAGAAGTAGGATAAGTAGAGTGCAAACGTGGCTTTGCCAGAGATTGTTAATTCTCAAAGTCAAAGAAGAGCCATTAATCTAAATACCACAAAGAAGTACGTTATTGTCGGTGAAGAAATCTGCGTCCAATATTTTAAATGCATGCCTAAGCGATGAAACTTCACTGTTCTGTTGAGGACGTCGACTTATCTTACTCTCCTGATCAAGGAAATAAGAAGGGGTTCATTATGCTTGAGAACTGAGTGGATTCAACAGAATGGACTGCTTATACATTGTCCTCAACAAGAGTTACCTGAAAGCAAAAGGTATCAATAGGAATCCGAACTTTCTGACAAAACATTTTCCAGATTAATTTATAGGTTCTCGCCTGCTTTTAAGATGTCAGGGTAGGCTATTCTGGATAGCGAGTAAAAAAATGATGTCTCTGAAATGCAGAACCGATGCATATTGCGAAGTGTGCTTGAGGAATGGGAAACTATAGTCAAAAGGCATGCAGGCAGCTATTATTATCTTGCATTCTCAACTCACGCGAGTGAAATGCACAGAAAGCACTCACGACAAAGCACTCGAGGTACTTGTAGGGCGGAAAGAGAGCATTATATAAGAATCAACATCATGGGATAGGATCAAAAACCGCAAGTCAGTCACCTTGGCAGTAGTAAGGAATAAGAAGAAAGATCAACCCCGAGTATTAGGCATATAGACAAGGCATAAACATAACGGACGGGGAGCAAATCAGTTCGCTAATATAAAAGAGAGGTCCATTACCGCCATGCTTGACTTCGCATGCCAATCAGCAATTAATCCACCATATGAAAAAAGGCAGTAGCGATAGCATACCATGTCGAAGGACGTCAGGGCAGCTAAAAATAGGTGGGATGGCGGCGGAGTCGAGCAGGTGAGATAGTGAGCAGGAATGGGGCTCTGAAACTGGTCGTGGTGGGGAGCGGCCGACACAGCACCGCCGCAACACAAGAGCAGGGAGAGACAGAGAGACCGACGCGTGGCAGCACCGGCGCCCTCACGCCAGGACACTTGCCCTGGAGGAGAAGCGTCGCCATTCCCGGACGACAACACTGTCACGGTGATGATGGGGTGCGATTTCTGCCTTCTATCTGGGATTTCGACGACGTCGATCGGTCAGCGCCAGAAAAAGACCGGGATCCTTTTACACGCAAGCGAGGGGGCGGGCAGATCGGGACTCACCTTTGGCCCGTTCGGTTCAGATTTGGAAAATACCTTGGAGAATGCAAACACATTTAAAATAAAGGGATTTTTTGAAATATTACATCATTTGATAAATTGTAATCTCAAATAGCATTGAAATATAAATTTAGCATAAATATCGTTTAGCAAAATTCACATTTGTAATAGGCTTTTTTTTTTTTTTAATCTGAAAATCAAATCAGGCGTAGGTGGCGAATCACTTTTATTGCCAGATAGCAAGATCTGGCCGCCTGAGGGCACGACCTCAGGCGACGCCATCGTCTAAGGTTGTAGAGGCCAAATCTGGCCGCTCTGTGGCGAGATTTGGCTTCCGAACCGCTAGATCCAGCGGCCTGAGGTCGCAGAGGCCAGGTTTGGCCGCCGGATGATCAGATCTAGCCTTCGAACCACCAGATCTGACGACCTAAGGTGGCGACCTCAGCGGCATTGCCTGGTTCGTGTGCGCCAGGTGACGCCACCTGAGTCGTGCGACGCCACTTGGGTCGTGGGTCGCGCCACCCCAGGCAGTGGTCACCAAGGACGTGCGACCCCCAGGCGGCGGTGGCAGCTGCTAGAGAAGCCCAACTCTCAGGCGAGGAAGAAGAAGACGAATGGGGAAGAAGATGTACAGTGACGCGGTGAAGCAGTGAAATTGCATCTCCAAATGCCGAATGCTCCAAGTAGCTCCGTAATTAGCATTGGGCTTTCAATATTAGAAATGTTGATATCTGGCAAATAAGCTTTCAAAAATGTTTGCCAAACGCAAAATATTTTTCCCAAGAGACTTTGGTTGAACCAAACGAGGCCTTTGTACTCTTAATTATTTTGTCTATAATTTTTTTTTTGTATAATTAAATGAGGATTCATTTTTTACTTTCATAATTCTATTTTTTATA